>OX451740.1:361991747-362647302 GCA_948472305.1 Vicia faba | reverse complement strand
AATGGGGTGTGTGCTGGGGCAGCATGACGAGTCTGGCCGAAAAGAGCATGCCATTTATTACCTTAGCAAAAAGTTTACCGACTGTGAGACCCGATACTCACTGCTCGAGAAAACTTGCTGCGCTTTGGTATGGGCTGCTCGCCAGCTGAGACAGTATATGCTGACTCATACTACCTTGTTGATCTCAAAGATGGATCCGATAAAGTACATATTTGAAAAGCCTGCTCTGTCTGGGAGAATAGCAAGATGGCAAATGATCTTGACAGAATACGACATTCAATACACAACCCAGAAAGCCATCAAAGGAAGTGTATTGGCAGACCACTTGGCACATCAGGCAGTAGACGACTATCAGTCAATGAACTTCGAGTTTCCAGACGAGAGTATCATGATAGTGACTGATTGTGAAGTACCTGGACCGGATGAAGGACCTGAGGAAGGATCCCGATGGTCTATGCACTTTGACAGAGCCTCCAATGCTTTGGGTAACGGTATCGGCGTTGTGATAATATCCCCTCAAGGCACTCATACTCCATTCACTGCCCGGCTATGTTTCAACTGCACCAACAACATGGCGGAGTATGAGGCATGCATCATGGGTCTCTAAGCTGCGATCGACTTAAGGATCAAGTTTCTGAGTGTCTTCAGAGATTCCGCTCTCGTGATCAATCAGATCAAAGGCGAGTGGGATACGAAACATCCAAATCTTATTCCTTACAGAGAATGTGTGTTGACCTTGATCCCCCACTTCACAGAGATAACCTTTGAACATTTCCCAAGAGAGGAGAATCAGATGGCGGACGCGTTAGCTACGATGTCTTCTATGTTCAAAGTCAAATGGGATAATGAGGCTCCCCGGATCATTATCTGGAAACTGGATGAACCGGCATACTGTTGTGGTCTCGAGACTGAATTGGTAACTGAGAAGCCTTGGTACCATGAGGTAAAGAGATACTTGGAAGTTCAGGAATACCCTGAAGGTGCGTCTGTCAATGATAAGAAGTTTCTGAGAAGGTTCGCAGCGAAGTTCTTCCTTAGCAACGGCATTCTGTATAAGCGAAACCATGATTCGACCTTACTGCGTTGTGTGGACAAGACAGAAGCAGAAAGGATCATGGAAGAGCTACATGAAGGGACATTCGGGACACATTCCAGTGGACACACTATGGCAAAGAAGATCCTTCGGGCAGGGTATTTCTGGTCCACCATGGAAGCTGACTGTTATCAACATTCTCGGACATGCCACAAATGCCAGATTTATGCAGACAAGGTGCATGTTCCTCCAGTTCCTCTAAATGTTCTGATTGCGCCTTGGCCGTTTGCAATGTGGGGCATAGACATGATCGGTGAGATTAAACCAACGGCATCCAACGGGCATCGCTTCATCCTGGTAGCGATCGATTACTTCACGAAGTGGGTTGAAGCAGCTTCCTATGCTACAGTAACCAAGAATGTCGTGGCACGGTTCATTTGGCATAATCTGATCTGTCGATACGGTGTCCCTGAAAGAATTATTACAGACAACGGTACCAATCTTAATAACAAGATGATCACTGAGCTCTGCGAGCAGTTTAAGATACAGCACCATAACTCTTCTCCTTACAGACCGAAGATGAATGGGGTTGTAGAAGCAGCAAATAAGAACATTAAGAAAATCGTGCAGAAGATGACAGTGACTTATAAAGATTGGCACGAGATGTTACCGTTCGCTCTACATGGGTACCGTAGCTCAGCCAGGACGTCAACCGGGGCAACTCCCTTCTCCTTGGTCTACGGTATGGAGGCAGTCTTACCGATCGAAGTGCAGATACCCTCTCTCCGGATAATGAAGGATGCAGATCTGAACGAAGATGATTGGATCCAGACACGACTTGATCAATTAAACCTTATTGACGAAAAGAGACTTGCTACTATCTGTCATGGTCAGACGTATCAGAAACGGATGATCAGGGCATTTAATAAAAAGGTCAGACCACAGGAATATCGAGTTGGGGATCTGGTAATCAAGCGCATCATTCTTCCTCAGAGTGATCCAAGGGGCAAATGGACCCCTACGTACGAAGGGCCATTTGTGGTTAAGCATGTGTTCTCAGGAGGAGCCATGATTCTAACTAACATGGATGGTGACGACCTTCCTCACCCCGCTAATGCAGACATAGTAAAAAGATACTACGCATGAAAAAAAAGACCCGCTAGGTTGACATACCTAGGCAAAAATTAGGGCTTCCCGACGAACCAAAAGGGTTCGGGCAAAATGAAGGGATGAAATGAAAAAAATCTGTACACCCGGCAAGTCGAAAACCTGAAAAGGCGGCTTGGGCAAAAATGGGTATCCCGGTGGACTAAAAACCCGAAAGGGCGGTCCAGGCAAAAGTTAGGGATAAAGCGTAATACTATGTCTCATTGGATCACTTTGCATCCAGAATCTGGTATCAACATCAAGTTCGGACGGCATCGATCAGTCAGCTTCATCTCCAACTAAGGTCATCAAGTGATGAGACGCTCGGAGATATAAAGGCAATAGCAGAGTTGAAACCCAGTGGATCATTCATTTCACACAGCTGTTTTATTTTCTTTTGTACAAACTTGTATAAATTCTTGTGTTCGGCGGCGTTCTCTTACTAGGACGTCAGCCTCTTGTACATAAGCGCCTATTTACAGGCAAATTCAAAATCAATACAAATATACCTTTAGTTCAAATTGCCATTTGTTTTTCCTTTTCTGTTTTGTTTTGCGAAGAACGTCCAAGGTTCAATTTGTGATATATACATTGACAATAATTTGCTAATTCATGAATATTTGCATACGAAACAAAGGATTAATTACAGGTAACATTAGAAACAGGGGCAATAAAGAGTTGTCTAAGCGATCTAATTGTTCCGTCCACCAAGATATCAAAGTAGGTTCGGCTGAAGAACATAACCAGATATCTTAATTCCCCAGAGAGTGAGCCAGCAAGTCAGTGCACTCTCCCCAAGCAATATTATCAGCCTTAAGGAAGTTGGGTATCCTCCAGCAGATCTCAACATTCCCCAGCAATATACAGGTATTCTTAGCAAGCATCCCCGACAGTCTTGGCCTAAAGATTGTTCCCCGGCGGTATATCAAACATTCGGTGGAGTTACTTCCAGTGCAGTTCAAAATTTCCCCAGGAGAGTCCAATCCAGGTTTCCCCAGGAAAGTTGGGATCCATCTCCCCAAGCAGTAAGCTTATCCCCAGTAGATTCTGGAAGCTTATCCTCGTAGAGCACGAACGCGTCTCCGGCTTTATTCAAAGAGTTATTTCCCTACCAGGATATAACTGGGTTATCCTCAGCCAAAAGCCACGGAAAGATTGTCCTCGGCGAAGTCTTCTTATCCCCAGCGAAGTCTATTAAACACTTCCAACACAACAATGGTATCCCCAGCGAAGTTACCATCAACATTCCAGCAAAGTACCTCTCTCCCCACAGTGTATTGCTCCCAAGCAAGATCGTTAGAGTACTTTTCTCCCTGCAGAGTAGTCCATTTGTCAAGTTTATTCCCCAACGGAGTTATCTTCTCCTACCGGTATTCTTGCAACTATCATCCCCAGCGGAAGCAAAGATCTATTCTTCAACATCAGCCCAGGAGTGACTTCCCGGCACCCGTCAAGGATTTATTTTCCTAAGACGAAAACATATATTCATAAACATCGCATTTCCATACATTACAACATGCATATACGCATCATATCTTACAAATCTCATTCGTGTTGAGAACATCATCGCTTGATTCATATCATGCCTTGCATATGACTGACCTTTACCTTTCAGGAAAGATCCAGTTAAGTTCTCAAGCTATATTTCAAGACTTTAGACCGGTTCAGTTAAATCGACCCCAAGATTTTCCTGATTCTTATCCAGTCAAAAGCCTTCTCTGGTTCAGTTAGATCGACCCTAAGATCTCCCTGATTCTTATCCAGTTGAAGTTATTTCAAGACCTTGCCCGGTTCAGTTAAATCGACCCTAAGATTTTCCTGATTCTTATCCAGTCAAAGGCCTTCTCTTGTTCAGTCAGATCGACCCTAAGATCTCCCTGATTCTTATCCAGTTGAAGATTTCAAGACCTTGTCCGGTTCAGTTAAATCGACCCTAAGATTTTCCTGATTCTTATCCAGTCAAAGGCCTTCTCTGGTTCAGTCAGATCGACCCTAAGATCTCCCTGATTCTTATCCAGTTGAAGATTTCAAGACCTTGTCTGGTTCATTTAAATCGACCCTAAGATTTTTCTGTTTCTTATCCAGTCAAAGGCCTTCTCTGGTTCAGTCAGATCGCCCCTAAGATCTCCCTGTTTCTTATCCAGTTGAAGACACCCAAGATTCTCTCAGCGTTACTGTTGAGGTTGAAGTCGCCCAAGATTCTCTCAGCGTTACTGTTGAGGTTGAAGTCGCCAAAGATTCTCTCAGCGTTACTGTTGAGGTTGAAGTCGCCCAAGATTCTCTCAGCGTTCCTGTTGAGGTAGTAATCGCCCCAAGATTCTCTCAGCGTTCCTGTTGAGGTAGCAATCGCCCCAAGATTCTCTCAGCGTCCCTGTTGAAGTAGTAATCGTCCAAGGTTCTCTCACCGTCCCGTTGAGGTAGTAACCATCCCTGGTTCATTCATCACCTTTTTGAAGCTCCAGATTCAATTCCTGTAACCAGTCAGGGCACATCTATACAAAGAGTTTGAAGACCAGCTCCTGTAACAGGTTAGGTAATCATTTTCTTTTTTCAGGTACGCAAGTTCTCGCTAAGGAAACTCTTACGCGATTGACATCCAGATGGCATCTATAAGCCCATCCACTCATCCATCACCTCTTAGCATGGCATCTATAAGCCCATCATCCTATCCATCAATCTCCAAATGGCATCTATAAGCCCATTCTCACCATCACACTACTATGTGAGCGCAAATTTCTGGGCACTCTAGTGTTCAATCATCTTCCACCTTCGGATTACGAAAGGCACGTCATCCAATCTGCATCCTCAAGTCTAAGAAGATTGAACAGGGGCAACTGTTGTACCCCAAAATTTTCCCTCCCATATTCTTCAAAAATTGCAAAGAGCATGCTTCAAAATCTCCCCAAGGGTTGCACAGTTCAAGGACCTCCTAACAGTCAAAAACTAGGGTTTTGATTCTGACAAAGAAATTGAATTTTCCAAGGGCCCAAACAAGTCCCACATGCCTACAAACATGGTCAAGCATCCTCATGCCAAGTTTCAAGACTTACAACACAAAATTGCACAGTCAAAAACCCTAATTGCTCTACAGTCAACTGCAGGGGCAAAGTGGTCATTTGACAGTCAAAAGTTCAAATTTTTGGTCAACATCTTATTTTGAAGCCACAAACATCATTTGATCAATTCTTGATCATGATTCTCAAAGCTTGGCTCAAAAAGTCTCAAGATGCAAAAGTTTCCATATTTGGACAGTTAAAAAAGTCAACTGTAACTTGACTAAGGCATAACTTCCACATGGTTCATCAGAAAAATTCCATCCAAAGCTCATTTTTAAGAGAAAGACATTTCATACAACTCCTCTTCACACTTCAAGTCCAAGAAATGCTCTCACAAAAAGTTATCAATTTCAACATTATAGGTCATTTTCAAAAGTCAACAAAAAGGGACTTTAAGTCAAAGACCATAACTTGAGATTGGTAAATCAAAATGACATGGGACCAAAGGCATTGGTTAGAGGACTTCAAGACCTTTCCAAAATGTCCAAGAACATGATCAAAGCTTAATAATTGAGCAAGATATGCCTTGTGGAAGTTGGGAAATTTTTGGGAATTTTGAAAAGTCAACTTTACTTCAAATGCCTCAAAATTGCTAATGGGCCACATTTTCTTCCAAGATTCATCATCCAAAGGCTATGCACGACCATTTGGCCCAAAGGGGATTTATTTCATCATTTTTTATTATTTATTTGAATTTTTAATCACCATTAATTCATTTAATTAAATAAAATATGAAAAAATACTAAACAAATGTATTTGAATCTTTTTATGCAGCATTTGCTCTCATTGGTTGTTGGAGATTCGTGCACATCAAAAAAGGAAGGATTTGGCCATGATTGGTATCAAAACACATGGAAAAGATTTGAAAAAATATGCCATTAAAATCAAATATTTGATTCATGATTACAAGGTTTTTTGCACTTGATTCTTACCTTAATTCATTCCCATACATAAACAGATGCAAACCCTAAAGCTCACACCCTGGAAGTTGCGCCTAAGAACCAAAACAAAGCTTGTATTTTTCCCTAAAATTTTGAAAACTGTTTTCATAGTTGCATGTCGTTTCAAGGCAAAAGAGTGGTTCCATTGCATTCTTGACACATTCAGGAAGCTACCCCAATCAAAATCAACTCTCCAAACGCAAAGAATTGGTAGATAGGAGTCCCACTTTTCTGAAATATATTCATAATCGCATCTTGAATTCCATGCATTTTTCATGTGTTTTTGATACTGATTTATACTAATCTAACCATTCTAAAGCTAATGGTATTATCTAATTGAATTAATATGGCCTGTGCGCAAAGTTGCCATTAAAATGTTTTAGGGTTTCTCAAGCTTCAAATTGGGCGTTTGCACATAATGTAAAATCAAGACATCCCAGTACCATGGCTAGAATCAGGACGCTTGGACGAATTCAACACACTAATCGCGCCTTATTTATATGGCCTCACAAGCTATTCACTATTTTGGAAAAGGCTGCATTTTGGGGGGGGGGGGGGTTTAAAACCCCCGCTACTTCTTTTTGTTTCAGGGACAAACGAGGAAGAAGATCATGTGGCAAGATCTGATTGGGTAGTTTGAATCCCAGCGCGCGTTTTTTGTTTCTATGTCACTAACACCAATTTTCTTTTATATTATTTATTCTTTATTCTATATACAACGCGTTCAAGCAGCTCAGTTGGTGGAATGTAGTGCTGGCAAGCTTTGGGACCTGGGTTCGATTCCCAGGTCCCCTCCCTTTATCAATATATTTTGTCTTAATGTGATTCTATGCAGCATGCTTCCCAATGACCATCATGTGTCCCCATCATCTCGCGTGCCACGCGCCCAATAATCCCAATCCAAAGGTCAAGATTTGAAGAACACCATGGGCACCAGTCAACGCATACGCTCGTGGCCAGAAAAGTCAAAAGAGGCCTCCAATCATTAGGCCTAATTGCTGGCAAAATACCTCCAAATTGGGGTCAACACCCCCCATTGGTTTGCTTTTTCATTCTCTTTATATTTTTCTATTTTATTTGTTTTAATTAGTTTTAGTTTAATTCTTTAAATTAATATTTTCATAACATAAAAAATAACAAAAAAATCAGAAAGTCACAAAATAAAAATATATTTTATTTAGTATTATTTTGTAAATAAATTTTATTAATTAATTTAGCTTTTTTTTTATTCTAGGTTTAATTCTAATATTTTTGCAATAAACTAAAAAATGTAGAATTAGGGTTTTATACTTTTATCTTTTTTTCTTTTTTCCCATATTTAATTATTAATCATTATTTTGTAAATATAATTTGCCATGTAAATCATTAATTAAAATTAGGTCAAACTAAAAACACTTTTTTTAATAAATTAAAAAAATAGTTTAGAATTAGGTTTTAATTCCATTAATTCTCACTAAAAATCCATAAATACAAAAACTCCAAAAAAAACAATTTCTTTCTTTTATTTAATTTAATTAATTTCATAATTGTAATTTAATTTCCTTAAAAGGGTCCAACGCCCTCGCATTCCCGATTTTACTTATTCTCGCATTTTATTTTTATTTCCTCTTTTGTGAATATAATGTAATTGTCCCAAAGCTGTGTAATAGATCAATTAGGGTATTTATTTTCCGCATTTTGTTTTATTTCAAATCGGGTCGTGGATTAATTTGGCGATGTAGACCCGCGCCTTTGTAATAGCGTAGAACTTTTAATTCCGCATCTTTTTAACTGTTAATTAATTTGCATGAAAGAATGAATGCTAAAATTAAAAGCAACGCGTAGATCACCAATGTATGAACAAGACAAAAATATCTGAAAACGACACATAAATCACACATCACCCCTAGGGTACACCTCACTGTTGCCTTGCCCCTCGAAAGGTGATCGTCGAGTAGAGGACGTTTTAGTAAGTCCTCATGTCCATGAACATGGCATGAGGGTAGCTTCTAAGGTGTCTTCCCATTGCTCCGGTGATCACCATGTCCCGAACCCTCGAATTGACCCGAACACCTCCAATGGTGGTGCTACCTACCTCTCAATGGTGGGATGGCACTACTTCAAGGACATTTACACAGACGAATTCCTTAGGGTAGGTAGACGACTCTAGATACTTGCTCTAATTTCAAAACAAATCAAAAAATACTTTTCACACCGACACTTTTCAAAAAGCTTTCGAAAGCAACTTTTCAAACACTCTTGAGGACCGATACAAGAGTCGAACTGAAATTTTCAAAGAAACTTTTTAAACTCACAGTTGAAAAGAAAACAAACAATTTTGAAAACACAAATGAGCAAGTATCTAAGAGCCCATGGATAACCATGGATAGAAAGGGTGCTAACACCTTCCCTTTCTATAATCTACCTCCCGAACCGAGAGCAATCTCTATAAGGAATTTTTCTGTGCTTTTGTCCTTTCCATTTGGAGAAAATAAAAGATGGTGGCGACTCTTGCTTCCGCGACATTTCGCGAACCAGCGTTAAACAGTCAGTTCCAGATCCACCGATCACACCATCCATGGTGGTTAGAATCATAGCTCTGCCCGATAAAATGTTCTTAACCACAAACGGCCCTTCGTATGTGGGGGTCCATTTGCCCCTGGGATCACCTTGCGGTAGTATGATGTGTTTGATCACTAGATCCCCGAATTGATATTCTTGACGTCTGACTTTCTTGTTAAAAGCCTTGATCATTCACTTTTGATACGTCTGACCACGACAAATAGCAGTAAGTCTCTTTTCATCGATTAGATTCAGTTGATCAAGTCGGGTTTGGATCCAGTCGTCTTCGTGCAAACTCGCATCCTTCATAATCCTGAGAGAGGGTATTTGGACTTCGATGGGTAAGACTGCCTCTATGACATATACCAGAGAGTAGGGGGTTGCCCCTGTCTACGTCCGTGCTGAGGTACGGTACCCATGAAGAGTGAATGGTAACATCTCGTGTCAGTCTTTGTATGTCACTGTCATCTTCTACACAATCTTCTTGATGTTCTTGTTAGCCGCTTCAACAGCCCCATTCATCTTCGGCCGGTAGGGAGAAGAATTATGGTGTTGTATCTTGAACTGTTTACAGAGCTTGGTGATTATTGTGTTATTGAGATTTGTACCATTGTCAGTAATAATCCTCTCTGGTATACCATATCGGCAGATCAGATTGTGTCGGATGAATTGCGCCATGATGTTCTTGGTTACTGTAGCAAATGAGGCTGCCTCAACCCACTTGGTAAAGTAATCAATGGCTACCAGAATGAAGTGATGCCCGTTAGACGCGGTAGGTCTGATCTCGCTGATCATGTCGATGCCCCACATTGCAAAGGGCCAAGGAGCTGTCAAAACATTCAGGGGAACCGGAGGTACATGCACTTTATCAGCATAGACTTGGCACTTATGACAGGTTCGAGAGTGCTGATAACAATCGGCTTCCATAGTGGACCAGTAATATCCTGCCCGTAGGACTTTCTTTGCCATGGTGTGTCCACTGGAATGGGTTCCGAAGGTACCTTCATGTAACTCTTCCATGATCCTTTCTGCCTCGCTCTTGTCCACACACCGCAGCAAGGTTGAATCATGGTTACGCTTATAGAGGATTTCATTACTGATGAAGAACTTCGCAGCGAACCTTCTCAGAAACTTCTTATCATTAACAGATTCCTCCTCGGGGTATTCTTAAGCCTCAAGATACCTCTTTACCTCGTGAAACCAGGGTTTATCTACTACCTCTTTAGTCTCAATGTCACAGCAATCTGCGGGTTCATCCAACCTCTCAATGGTAATCTGGGGAGCTTCATTGTCCCACCTGACTTTGAACATAGAAGACATGGTAGCTAGCGCGTCCTCTAATTGGTTCTCTTCTCGTGGGAAATGTTCAAAGGTTATCTCCTCAAAGTGTGGGAGCAATGTCAGTACATATTCTTTGTAAGGAATAAGATTCAGATGCTTCGTATCCCACTCGCCTTTGATATGACTTATCACCAAAGCGGAATCTCCGAATACACTTAAGAACTTAATCCTCAGGTCAATAGCAGCTCGAAGACCCATGATACATGCTTCATACTCCGCCATATTATTGGTGCAGTTAAAACATAATCGGCGGTGAACGGAGTATGACAATCCTCGGGAGATATAATTACAGCGCCAATTCCATTACCCACTGTGTTCGAGGCTCCATCAAAATACATAGACCATCGGGATCCCTCCTTGGTTCCTTCATCCGGTCCAGGTTTTTCGCAGTCGGATACTAACATGATATCCTCATCCGGGAATTCGAAATTCATGGGCTGGTAGTCATCCACGGCCTGATGCGCCAAATGATCTGCCAATACACTCCCCTTGATTGCTTTTTGGGTTGTGTATTAGATGTCGTACTCGGTTAAGATCATCTGCCATCTTGCTATTCTTCCGGAAAGAGCGGGCTTCTCGAAAATATACTTGATCAGATCCATCTTCAATATCAACAAAGTGGTGTGAGTCAGCATATACTGTCTTAGTCGGCGAGCATCCCATGCCAAAGCGCAGCAAGTTTTCTCGAGCAATGAGTATCGGATCTCACAGTCGGTAAACTTTTTGCTAAGGTAATAAATGGCATGCTCTTTTCGACCAGACTCGTCATGCTGCCCCAACACACACCCTATTGAGTTATCTAGCACTGTCAAGTATAATATCAAAGGTCTTCCTTCAACTGGAGGCATCAAAATTGGTGGTTCTTTAAGGTATTCTTTGATTCTTTCAAAAGCAGTCTGGCATTCGTCATTCCACTTTACCACTTGATCTTTCTTCAACAGCTTGAAGATTGGCTCACAAGTAGCAGTCAGATGTGAAATGAACCTGGCGATGTAATTCAGACGTCCCAAGAAACCTCTAACTTCTTTCTCTGTGCAAGGAGCCGAAATCTCTTGTATGACCTTTACCTTTGCAGAGTCTATCTGAATACCTTTGTCACTGACAACAAAACCCAAAAGCTTACCAGACCTTACCCCGAAGGTACACTTGTTCGGGTTCAACCTCAGCTTGTACATCTTCAACCTGTCAAGCTGTTTCTGGAGATGATCAAGGTGCTCTTCCTCAGTCTAGGACCTGGCTATCATGTCATCAACATAAACCTCGATCTCATGGTGAATCATATCGTAGAACAAAGCGACCATGGCGCGCTGATAAGTTGCCCCAACATTCTTCAACCCAAAAGGCATTACCTTGTAACAGAAGTTGCCCCACTGTGTAACGAAGGTTGTCTTCTCCGTGTCCTCAGGATCCATCTTGATCTGGTTGTAGCCAGAAAAACCATCCATGAAGGAGAAGATCTTGTGTTGCACGGTGTTATCGACTAGAACATCAATGTGAGGAAGTGGGAAGTCATCCTTGGGGCTTGCCCTGTTCAAATCTCTATAGCATACACACATTCGTACCTTACCATCCTTCTTAGGCACCGGAACGACGTTGGCAACCCACTACAGATAAGAAATGACAACTAAGAATCCTGCGTCGAACTGTTTCATGACCTCTGCTTTGATTTTCTCTGACATTTCAGGGTGCATACGGCGGACCTTATGCTTTACTAGAGGGTAGTCTTCTTTAGTCGGCAGGCGATGTACCACAATATCAGTGTCCAAACCAGGCATGTCTTCATAGGACCAGGCGAAGATCTTAACATAGTCGTGTGGCATCTGTATTAACTGTTGTTTGACACTAGGCTTCAGATTCGCACCTATTTTGACCTCTTTCATGTCTTCCTTTGTACCCAAATTCACTGACTCAACTGGCTCTTCATGAGGCTGTATGGCCATTTCTTCCTGCTGTAGTAGCCTAGCAAGTTCTCCAGGCAGCTCACAATCATCCTCACCTTCGTCCTAGGCTTGGTTGATCAGATTTTTGAAGTCATAACTGGCAGTAGCAGAGTTGTTACCCATGGGATCCAAAGTGGATATGGATTTGCAGTATGATACGTGAGTGTGTGTAAGAGTATAGTTGTTTTGATAAAGTGAAAGACAAAAAGAAAAACAAGGAGCGCAAAATTTGTATGCAAGAAACGTCCAATGCTTTATTAATGATATATGAAATGACAAATAATAAGCCCTCACAAGCAAAGCCAAGGTGCCTCGGGCAAGGCACCGGGCCGTAAGGTTTCAAATTGTTTATTACAAATCTTAAAACAAAAGTCAATTAGTGCGGAATAAATGAAATAGGTATGAAGTCCCTAGCCGTCCAGTTATTCGGTCCATCGTTGGTTGTTGGGTAGATCCAGTTGTTGATGCATGAATCTTCTTCACTGTCCTTAATTGCATTAACTCCCCGATTGCTGATGTGTAGAGGAGGTCTTCCAATCTGTGCGCGCCTAATTGCCCTTTGAGCCCCTGTAGTAAAGCCCAAACCAAATTTGTCAGTTTTGTGAGTGAAATCAGGGAGACGGTCCCAATTGGTACACCCACCTTCTTCAACTACAACCCTGGAGTCCTTGAGTGAAGCCATCTTCAGCGGAGGTTTGTTGGCAGTAACTTCAGTTGATGCTAAAGTCTGAGGGACCTCTTCGAAGTTATGACAAGGAGTTTCTATGAATTCCCCGTCCATCTCTATGTAGCGGAAGGAATTGAGGTGACTCACCATATATTCTTCTTCACCTCGCACTGTGATGATCTTTCCCTTCACCGGATACTTTAGCACTTGATGGAGGGTGGAAGTAACTGCCCCAACCTTATGGATCCAAGGACGACCCAGCAAGCAAGAATACGACAGCCTGATATCCATTACATAGAAGATGGACCCAAAGGTCTGAGAACCCACTTTGACAGGGATGACCACCTCCCCGTGCACCATTGTCTTTGATCCGTCAAAAGCCCTTACCACAATGTTACTAGGCTTTAGAGTCAAACCCTCACAATCCAAACGGTCCAACGCTTTCTTTGGAAGAACATTCAGCGAAGACCCGGTATCTACCAGCACATGAGCCATAGTGGTGCCCCTGCACTTAATCGAGACATGCAGAGCATCATTATGGTTCCTCCCCTTAGGGGTCAGATCCGCATCTGAAAAGCCTAACCCATTGTCGGCAGTCAAGGGGTCAGATCCGCATCTGAAAAGCCTAGCCCATTGTCGGCAGTCAGGATGGTCACACAATCTTTGAACTGATCTATTGAAGTTTCCTGCGACACATGTGCAGTCTTGAGAAATGCAATCAAAGCCTTCGCATGGGCTTCAGAACACAATAGTAGAGACAACATGGAGATCTTTGACGGGGTATGCCCCAGCTGTTCGACCACGTTGTAGACGCTTTTCTTGATAATTTTCAGTATTTCCTTTATTTCTTATTTAGAGGCTTCCATAATAATTTTTCTAGGCGCCTTCGTCCGGGCAGGCTCACCTATAATTTCTTTGCCCCGAGTCCTAGATGGCTCGGCGACAGGGGTAATAACTGGAGTAAGAACTGGAACAGTAGTTGATGTACTAGTGGGAATAACAGATGGAATGACAATAGGTTTATTGACAGTAGAAGGGGAAATCTCGGGAGAGAAGATCCTTCCGCTTCTGGTAATCTTACTAGACCCAACAATATTACTGACATCAGTATCAGCTTCTTCATTCTTCAAATCTTGCTTAATGCCATGATAATACACATCAGCACCATAATGCCATGGGACAGCCTTATCTGAGGTGTACGGGATGGGACCAGGAACAGTGGTTATTAGCGGAGCAATTCTTGGAGCGGATGTAATCCTAACAGGTCTTCTCGAGGAAACCTTGGAAGGATTGACGAAAATGGTTATAATTGCAACGTCTTCATTTGGAACAACAGGAATCATAGACTTCTCAAACAAAATTTCTTTATTATCCATCAGGCGCTGGACACCTGACTTCAACAAACGGCAACCAGAAGGTAGCATCGAACACATATGGCAACCTTCACCATAACCCGGAAATAAACCGGCCACCAGCAGATTCTTTTTAACAGTCATAAGAGGAGTAGAAACTTCTTCAACAGAGGTCACAAACAAATCAGTGTCAACAACATTAACTCCACGACCATGTTTGGGCATGGGAGCAGTTATAACATTCGGCTTTTCTGGAGCATCAAACTCTATCTCCTTAGCTTCAAGCAAGTCTTGTACTTTGTTTCTCAGAGCCCAGCAATCGTTGGTTTCGTGGCCCAGACTCTCAGAATGGTAGGCGCACTGCGCGTTAGGATTGTATCTGGGAGAAGTAGTGTTTGGATTTTTGGGAGCCTCTCTCAAGGTTGCCAAGTTGGATCTCAGCAGGTGAGGTAGCACTTCATCCAAGGTCATGCTAATGCAGGTAAACTGTCATTGTGGTCTTTCCACCCTTTGTTGATTGTTGCATTGTGGAGCAACTGCGAGTCTTGGTATCACTACAGCATTTACCGTTTGACGGTGTTCAGATCTGCTTTGGCCCCTCGGGCTATAGACTGCACTGGCTTCCTTCTTACCAGTGAAAGGCTTCTTTGCTGAACTCGAGGAGGCATCCTTCTGTATTTTACCACTCTGAATTCTAGCTTCTACTCTTTCTCCAGTTAAAATCAGCTCGGTGAAACCAGATGACGAGCTGCCGATTAAGTGATTGAAAAATGGACCAGACAGCATCCCCAGAAACATATCAACCAACTCCCTATCAGACAAATGGGGTTGAACTTTGCCAGCCAAATCCCTCCATTTTTGGGCATAATCTTTAAAACCTTCACCTGCACCCATGGACATACTCTAGAGTTGAGTACGAGTGGGAGCAAGGTCAGCATTGTACTGATACTGCTTGTAGAAAGCAGTAGCAAGGTATTCCCAGTTACGGACACTGGCTCCCTCCAACTGGTAAAACCATTCAAGTTGAGTCCCTGACAGACTATCTTGAAAGAAGTGAACCCACAAATTTCTATCAGTGGTGTGGGGTTGGATTTTCCTGACATAAGAGCGGAGATGGAGTTTTGGGCAAGACACCCCATCATACTTGGCAAAAACCGAAATTTGAACTTCTGAGGGATGACCACTCCCGATACCAGTCCCAGTTCTCCAAAATCCAAACCAGGTATCTTCTGAACTTCCATAGCACTCAGACGGTCTTCTACCTGCTTGTATCTATCCTCTGCAAGAGGATATTGCTCATCATCAAAATCAGTATCATCGTTAGAGACTGCAGGACTAGGGTCCTTTTCCCCTTCTTGGCTCTCCCCGTCTTTGGATGAAGAGGTCTGATCAGTTTGATACTTCAACCTTTCTCCAAACCTTCTGCCCATATTCAGAATACCGACCTTCTTCTTTTTCTTCTTCTATTTCAGAATGAGGGCCTTCAGATCCTCTTGCCCCTTTGCCAGACTGATGAACATCTGTTGGAACTGGGCGTTCTGTGCTTGAAGATCTTTGATGACTTGATCAGAAGACATTTCCGCTGAAATAAACAGCGAAGAAGATGACAAACCTGTAGTGGTACCTGTAATGATGTATATGATAATGGGATGCGCATGTAATGATTTCAAAGACTTTGGGAGATTTAAATTTGCAAACCAAAATAACCAAAACTTTATTAGCTTAAATTTGAAAGGTTCAACATGCCTTTAAGGCGTTACAAATAAGTAAATAAAACAAATCTAAAACTAGAAAAGACAAATCAAAAGTCCCATGGACGCTTCCTCTTTGTGCTGATATAATCGTTGAGTAATCTTTCTTCCTCGAGTTTCTTGGTGAGCTTTAAAACTTTCCTCTCTTGATCATGAAACTGTTCCCTGTAAGTATCACGCTCATTCTTCAGCTGAATCCAAGACCTCTGTAACTCCCCAAGATCAGTGGGCATGTAAGGATAGAGAACTGTGTAAGGAATGTCGTCTTCAGTAGTGGGCTCCACAATCACTGGTAATACGGCCGCATAAGGCATCATAAGCTTTTGGGCACGAGCTCGGACCCATTGGAGGTAAGGCTGCATAGGAAGGGAAGTCTTTGGTCCCAACTCTTGGGGGTCAGATCTGTTTACCATGCCTCGAGCTCGTATGAACCTCCGGCGATGCCCCTTAACATCATCCTCATATTTGAATACAATGTCCTCGAGAAGTAACTCATGGGGACCATCCCTTCGAGCATGACCAAATTGTCGCAAAGCTAGACAAGGACTGTAAGTTATACCCCCTCTGATACCAAGTAATGGGACATTAGGATATCCCCCACAGCAGTCAATAACAGCAGTGTCTTCCATGACTCAGAAACACCAAAGAATATTCGTATGAGCGAGTGACATTATTTTGTGTGACCAACCCAAACCTTCTTCGTTATTCAGTATGGACCTAGAGAGGTGAGAAATAAACCACCTCGACAACAACGGCATGCAGCACATAAGAGTCCCTCTCCTCCTCACGGTACGAGTATGGAGAGCGTGCAAGATATCTCCAAGCAAGGTAGACACAGGGTTGCGAGAAAGGAAAATCTTGATAGCATTCACATCTATGAAAGAGTCTATATTAGGGAAGAGAACTAAACCATAGATAAGAAGAGCCAAGACATCCTCAAAAGCCTGAAACTCCATATCATCTCAAAATAGTTGAGCCTGGTCTATCAGAAATTTGGCTAGAAAACCCTCGACTCTGCTTTGAGTCTCCCAATTGGATACTATGTCGGCCCGTTTCAAATGCAAAGATGAGACAATGACTTCTGGCTTAGGAATTTCTTCCATACCTGTGAAGGGTACCTGTTCAAGAATGGATATGCCCAATAGATGAGAGAATTCTTCCAAGGTGGGTACCAACTGATAATCTGGAAAGGTGAAGCAGTGATATTTGGGATCGAAGAACTGAAAAAGTACGCTCATCATATGTTCATCAAGGTTTGTAGTAACCAGGCTGAGAAGTTGACCATGTCTCTTAATGAACATAGAAGTTTCAGAAATTCTTGATACTAGCTCTTTGAGTTGGGAAGGTATCTCCACAAAGCTGATTCAGATAGTATTTCTACGCACGGAAGCCATGATCTGCAAAACAGAATAAAGATAAATTCCCTTGGTCTTTGAAATGGTTAGTGTAATGAAACATGAATGCCATGTTATGATGCATGATGTCATGATAAACCACAGATATAGCAAACACAGGTATTGCAAACACAATCAAATCACACAAAGCCCTTAGGTTTAAGGCTTACATGAGGTCAAAGGTAATACCCTCTTGAAGTTAAGTTGGTTTTAAACCTGTCCTAGAAAAGTAACCGGGTTCTAGAGGATCTCAATATCACTGACCATCCTCCATCGGTCATGGTTTCAGATCACGCAATCTTTTCTTGCGGCCTAAATTATTTCGAGAGTATGATCTCAATGAGTGTAGCATCGACTATCAACCAGTTCTCAGCTCTACACCGAGGTTGGCTATCTCACTACTTTCTAATGGCCAAGTTGGGCGATTAAAGGTTCTAAGGCAGTTGATGCTTAACGACACCATGCAGCGGCCCCGTATTCTCCTCGTTTCTCCACAAGGGATACCGGTACCAACAAAAGTGCCACACCAACGTAGCTACTACTTTAACCGTATCGGTCTACGTTGTACAGTTCCCTCACAATCTATTGCTACTTACCTAAAAGGTATTCCCCAGATTCGGGTGTAGGATCTATAGTAACCCCAAACAAAATCCTTAATAGTAGAGAAAACAAAACAATTAAGAGAAGCAATTATGATGACCTAGATCCTAAGGTATACCCCACTTATAACTCCCCAGCAGAGTCGTCAGTTCTTTGATACGGTGGAAAAATCGACTATTTAATACTGGTTTGCATTTTGTGTTTTGTGTTCGCAAAATGTCGCAGTAAGCAAGAGTCGCCACCGACTTTTATTTCATCCAACCGGAAAGGAAAAAAGTACAGAAAAAAAAATCCTTTTTCGAGATATTCTGAGTACGGGGGTTAGATTATAGAAAGGTAAGGTGTTAGCACCCTTTCCATCCATGGTTTTTCATGGGCTCTTAGGTACTTGCTCATTTTCAAATTGCTTGTGTTTGTGTGCTTTGTTTTGAAAAGTTTTACTTCGTGATAACCCTTGTATCAATCCTCAAATGTGTGACGAAGTTGTTTTGAAAATTTGTTTGAAAGGTTTAAGTGTGAAAATTTTTTATTAGAGAAAATACCTACTAGCATCTACCTACTCGAAAAAAGATTGTTTCTATTCTTGTTTCCTTTAGACAATGCTATCCTACTATTGAGAAATAGGTAGCACCGTCGTTGGAATTTGTAAGGGTCAATTCGAAAGGGACGTACGATCACTAAAGCAATATTAAGATACCTTAGTAATAACCCTAGAGTCTTAAGATCTTATTCGAGGCAACGTTTCCAAGGAAACATTCGAATGGGACATTTTGATCTTTTTAGACTGGAGGGCAATCACTAAGACACCCTATGCTTAATGATCGTTTACCGAAGGCAACCGAAGTGAGAGTATACCCTAAGAGTGATATGTGCGAGTGATTTGTTTTCAGTTTATTATCTCTGCATATTAGGGTTTTCTAACTATATTAATTTGTCATGCATTCTTTCCATACAATCCTATTAGCATACATCTAGACAGTTAAATATTTGCAGGAATTAAAAAATGCAAGAAAATAAATCTACGCTATTACAAGGCTTCGGGGAGGGGGATTAATTACATAGCCAAAAAACCAGGGATTTAGACAGTAAATAAAAACCCTAAATTAACTATTACAAACCATGAACAGTTATAAAATATTGGCCAAAATAAATAATAAGCGCGCGGTGAATTAAATGCGAGGCTATTAGGGTTTTGACCCTTTGACTAATCCTATTTGCGGTTGGTTAAAAGAGAAGTTTTTGTCATGTTTTGTTCATTTGAGAAAATAATGAAATAATTGAATTAAAAATAAAATCCTAAGTTCTAATTAATTTTAAATTTAGAAAAATTAATTAATTCATTCTAAAAACCTATTTTTGTATTTTTCATTTATTTGAGAAAGAAAGAAAAATTAAATCAAGAGTTAACCTAATTTTCTAATTGAATTTTAATTGTGAAAGAAATTAAAGTTGCCCTAAATGAATTAAACTAATTAATTAAAAAAAGACATTTATTAAGAAAATAAATCTTTTTTTTGTGATTTTTGATTGGTTAATTAAAAAAAAGTGTTGATTTAGAAAACAAAATAATTAAAGAAAAGGAATTAAAGAAAAATAGTAGAAATAACTAAATGGGCCTGCTGTCAGCAGATCTGGTTGGAGATAGATCCAGAGGATGATGATTCTCAGAAGGTGAGGTGCACTGGATCTGGTTCTGACTGGTGGATCCAGAAGATGATGATCCTCAGAAGGTGAGGTGCGCTGGATCTGGTTTTGGCTGATAGATCCATAATATGATGACCCTCAAAAGGTGAGGTGCGCTGGATCTGGATCTGGTTCTGGCTGATAGATCCAGAAGATGATGACTCTCAGAAGGTGTATGTGTTGGATCTGGTTCTGGCTGATGGATCCAGAAGATGATGACCCTCAGAAGGTGTATGTGTTGGATCTGGTTAAAACAATGGAGAAAATTCCAAAAGCTCACGCCTGGGATCGAACCCAGAACATGAGCTTCTGACTTCCTTCTTCTGACCAACTGCGCTGCATGTTAACTTATTAATATAATAAAAAACAAATAATATATTGGAAAACAAGTTAGTGGCCAGAATGACGCGCCAGAATTTAAACCAGCCAGTCAGGTTGTGACACGCTGTCGTCTTCTTCCCTGGAACCATTGTTGTAGGCTCTGAACCTTTGCCTACTGTGATCGGTGGAAATAGAACTGACTGTTTTTTAAGCTGGTTCGCGAAATGTCGCGGTAAGCAAGAGTCGCCACCGTCTTTTATGTTCTCCAACATGGAAAGGACAAAAGCACAACAAAATTCCTTTTCGAGAATGTTTCTCGGTTCGGGAGGTAGATTTATAGAAAGGGAAGGTGTTAGCACCCTTTCTATCCATGGTTATCCATGGGCTCTTAGGTACTTGCTCTTATGTTTTCAAAAATTGTTTGCTTTTCAAGTGTGTGCGTGGGTTTTGAAAAAGTTTCGTTTGAAAAATTTCTAAGTAACTCTTGTATCTGTCCTCAAGAGTGTATGAAATATTTGTTTGAAAACCTTTTGAAAGTGTGAGTGCGAAAAGTATTTTTGTTTGTTTGAAAGAGCAAGTACCCAGGAGAAATCTACCTACTCTAAGGAATTAGGTTGTGTAAGAGTCCTTTAGATAGTGCTATCCCACCATTGAGAGGTAGGTAGCACCATCGTTGGAGTTATTCGGGTCAATTCGATTATAGGGACATGTGGTCACCAAAGCAATGGTAGGACACCTTAGTGGTAACCCTAATGTCCTAGATCCTTTTTATCCGAGGCAACCGTTTCGAGGCAACTGGATCTTTGAAGAGGAGGGCGACCTCTAAAACACCCTATACTTGATGACCACGTCAAGGCAACCAGTGAGGCGTACCCTAGGAGTGGCACGTGCTTGTGTGTTGTTTTCAGTTTATATTTATCTTTGAACATGCATTTGTGAGCTATGGATTGATTTTACTTTTCATACAAGTCTTTCATGCATATTAACAGTTAAGAGTGCGGAAAATAAAGTGCGGAAAGGTAAGTCTACGCTATTACAAGGCGCGGGTCTATACATCGCCAAAAACAAAAACCCGTTTGGAAAATAAGCGCGAGAAAATAAATAAAAGCGATAAAGCCTAATTAACTATTACATCCTCGGAAACAAATACATCAATATAATAAAAAATAATGATAATGCGCGAAAAGAAATTTAATAGGGACGTCTTTAGGGTTTTGACCCTTTTTGAGAAAAGAATTGAATTTTGTCCTTTTTGAAATTAATTAAATACTAAACCTAATTTCCTAATTAATTAATTAATTGAAAGAAAAAAATGTTTTTTTTTGTGTTTTTAAGTCTTTAATAAAAATAAAATAAAATAAATCAAAATTATCAAAAGAAAACCCTAATTCTAAATTTGTTTTATTTGTTATGAAAAAATTACAATTAACCTAATTAAACAACTAAATTAATTAATTAGAATTTATTTACAAAAATAATTAATGGTGAATTTAATAAATAATAAAAATATTTACAAATTTTTTTATTATCTGAATTTATTATGAAAAATATTAATCTGTTAATTAAATAATTAATAAAACTAATAATTAATAAAAAGGAAATTATAAAAGAAAAGAAAATAAAAAGAGTAACAAAACCAGGGGGGTGCCGGGCCCAATAGGAGGTGAAAGTTGCAAGTCCCAGCCCATTAAGCTTAAAGCCTTTGTTGACTCCTGGGATTGTCCAGGTACGCGTTGACTGGAGAGTATCATAGTCCTTCCATCTGGACTATTAGATTGATGCGCAAGGACACATGGCACGCTGATTTGTGAGGTTGCATGGTGGAATGTTTTGAGAATCCTGCATGCAATAACATTAGAAAAAATAGAAACAAGGTTTGGGTGGACCTGGGAATCGAACCCAGGTCCCAATGGTTACCAAGCACGTCACCTTCCACTAAGCCAAGCGCCTGTCTTTGTTATTATAATGGATAATGAAATTAATGTATGAAAACAATAATTATGCTGGGAAATAAATGAAACGCGCGCTATTTATTCAAACCAGCCAGCCATGTGTAAACACGTCAGTCATCTTCTTCCTTTTGCCTGTAAAAAACAAAACAAATAGCGGGGGTTTTTAACCCCCACAACTTAGCATGTCCAAAAATAGAGATTAGATGTATAAGCTATATAAATAGGGCGTGAGGGTTGGGTTTGATTCATCTGGCCTTGACAAATTCAACCACATGCGTTTCAAGGTCTGATTTTTCCTCAATAAGAAAGCCCCAATTTTAGAGTTTGGAAAACCTAGAAATCGTTCAAGGTGATTTCCGTTTCAGGGCACCATAATACAATTCACCTATATCATTAGCTTCAGAAAGGTGTTAGCAATGCAAAGCAATGGTTATAACATGTCAATGATGCATAAAAATATGAGTTTCGATTTTGACAAAGTTAAGAAAATTGTGAATCTGTTAGAGGCGATTTCTTGAGGTTAAACACTTGGTTTCGATTGCAAATTGTTTCTGGGAAGCCTAGCAATGTGTTTGAATCGCTCTAAGGCTTTGAATTGGCCTGCAATATGAAAAACAGTTTTTGTTTTTTTCTTGATTTTTTGGAATTTGGTTATGGTGTTTTGCAGCAGTTCTCACGTGTGCCTCATTAGGTTTAGGTTTAGTACATATAGAGGACTGAATTAGGTTAAATCTTTGGGCAAAAGATCCATGGCATTATGTTTTCAATATTTGATTTCAATCAAATCTTTTTTGCATATTTTTGATTGGAAAGCCTTGCCAAATTGGGAGGTTTTTGTCTCTTTGATGGATGCACGAAATTGCCAGCTTGCCCTGAGCCTATTTGCTTCATAAAAAGATTTGAAAACCATATCTTCATATTTTCCTACAATTAAATCAATTAAATGAATTAATACTAATAAAAAATTCAATTAATTAATTAAAAATAATAAAATAAATCAATTTAATCTCAATGGGTCGTGCATAAGCCTTGGGCAAAGTTTCAAGAAGGAATTTAAGGCCCATTAGCAAAAAGGAGGTGTTTTGGGAAAAGTTGACTTTTGAAAATTCCCAAAAATTTCCCATCTTCTCCAATGCATATCTTGCTCAATTTTGATGCTATAAACATGTTCTTGGACATTTTGGAAAGGTCTTGAAGTCCTCTAACCAATTCCTTTGGTCCCATGTCATTTGTATTTACCAATCTCAAGTTATGGTCTTTGACTTAAAGTGCCTTTTTGTTGACTTTTGAAATTGACCTATAATGTAGAAATTGATAACTTTTTGTGAGAGCATTTCTCGGACTTGGAATGTGAAGATGAGTTGTAGGAAATGTCACCATCTTCAAAATGAGCATTGTATGGGATTTTTCTGATGAACCATGAAAAATTTATGCCCTGGTCAAGATACAGTTGACTTTTCTACTGTCCAAAAATAGTAACTTTTGCATCTTTGATGATTTTTGAGCCATGCTTGAGGAATCATGATCAAGACTTGATCAAATGATGATTGTGTGCTCAAAATAAGATGTTGACCAAAAATTCTGACTTTTGACTGTAAAATGACCATTTTACCCCTGCAGTTGATTATGAAGCAAATGAAGCTTTTGACTGTGCAAACTGACATTGTGAGTCTTGAAACTTGGCATGTAGATGCTTGACAATATATATAGGCCTATGGGACTTGATTGAACCATTGAAAACCTTAAATTCCTTGCAAGAACCAAAACCCTAATTTTGACTAGCTTAGGAGGCAGTTGGACTATGCAACCCTTGAGAAATCTTGAACCATTTGAGGATGATTCTTGATAAACTTTGAAGAATATGGGAGGGCAAATTTTGGGGTACAACAGTTGCCCCTGTTCAATCTTCTTAGACCTGAGGATGTAGATTGGCTTGCGTGCCTTTCGTGATCCGAAGGTGGAAGATGATTGAACACTAGAGTGCCCAGAAATTTGCACTCGCATAGTAGAATACCAGCAATGTGATGTCGGGAATGGGCTTACAGATGCCATTTGGAGAGATGGTGGATAGGAGGATGGGCTTATAGATGCCATCTGGAAATGTGACAGAATCTTGTCGGGAATGGGCTTATAGATGCCATTTGGAAGTGTAATGGATAGTTGAATCTGAATAAGAAATAGAATAGCTTTCGTGTCTGGAGCATATCTAGTCTATATCTAATTGCTGACGTCTGAATAAACAGTAGAATGACCGCCGCGTCTGGGGTATATCCATATTGTATCTGAGTGAGTGACAGAATGTCATCTGAATCTGGATCATATCTGGAATGTCTTTTGAATGAATCTGGACTAAACAATAGAATAGCATCCGGGTCTGGAGCATCTCTAAGTTGTCTTTAGAAGTTTGAATCTGAATAAGCAGTAGAATAACATCCGGGTCAGGAGCATCTCTAAGCTATATCTGAAAGGAACTCTGGAATAAGTATCAGAAAGTCGCCATGCCTGGGCCGCAACTGAACTATCTCTAGAAGGAATCTATGAATAAGCAAAAGAATAGCATCCATATCTGGGGCATTTCCAAGCTATCTCCAAAAGGAAACTCTAAATAAGCAAAAGAATAGCATCCATGTCTGGAGCATTTCCAAGCTATCTGAAAATAAACTTTGAATAAGCCAAAGAATAGCATCCATGTCTGGAGCATTTCCAAGCTATCTCTGAAAAGAAACTTTGAATAAGCAAAAGAATAGCATCCGGATCTGGAGCATCTCTAAGCTTTCTCTGAGGAGAAACTTTGAATAAGAAAAAGAATAGCATCCGCGTCGGGAGCATCTCTAAGCTATCTCTGAAAGGGAATCTGAATAAGCAATAGAATATCATCCGCGTCGGGAGCATCTCTAAGCTATCTCTAGAAGGAAGTTTGAATAAGCAAAAGAACAACATCCATATCTGGAGCATCTCTAAACCATTTCTGGGAAGAAACTCTGAATAAGCGATAGAATAGCATCCGGGTCCGGAGCATCTCTAAGCCATTTCTAAAATCTCTTTAATGTAGATATGCTCTGGCTAGATACAGGTATCGAATCCACAATCAATCGCTCACAGATATGCCCTGGCTAGATACAGGTATCGAATCTGGAACTGGTCGCCTACAGATATACCCTGGCTGGATACAGGTATCGAATCTCTAAACTCTTCATGCAGATATGCCCTGGCTGGATACAGGTATCGAATCTACAATCAATCACTCACAGATATGCCCTGGCTAGATACAGATATCGAATCTGGAACTGCGACAGTTGATAGTAATCATCTTTGGATTGACCTCTTTCCTAAAAAGGCAAAACATCAGTTGTATGCAATGTCATGATGTATGAAATGTGAAATGTCTATGAATGTATTTTCGTCTTAGGAAAATAAATCCTTGACGAATGCCGGGAGCTTGTTGAATCCTGGGCTGATGCTTGAAGAGTAGAGTTCTTCGCTTCCGTTGGGGATGATGGTTGTAAGAATAAACCGATAGGAGAAGATGACTCCGTTGGGGAATAAACCTGTTGGGGAGATTACTCTGCGGGGAATTTCTCTGTGGGAAGAGATACTTCGCTGAGATTTTGATGATAACTCCATTGGGGATACCATTGATAAGTTTCGTTGGGGAATTTGATGAACTCCGCTGGGGGATAGGAAGAACTTCGCCGAGGATGATCTTTCCGTGGTAATTAGCTAAGGATAACCCAGTTATAAGCTCTGGTGGGGAATAACCTTTGAATATGGTTGGGGAGAGACGCTTTCGTATTCTGCAGGGGATAAGCTTCCAGAATCTACCGGGGATAAGCTTCCAAAATCTACTGGGGAGATTGATTCAACTTTCCTGGGGAACTTTTGAACTGTACTGTGGAAGTGGCTCCACTGGGGGTCTGTATTCCGCTGGGGAACAATCTTATATTAAGACTGCCGGGGATGCTTTGATTAGGAACGTCTGTATACTCCATTGGGGAATGTTGAGATCTTCTGGGGATACCTAACTTCTTTAAGGCTGACAGTAGACTAACTCTGCTTGGGGAGAGCGTTGCTGACTTGCTAGGGATATTGTGCCTTTTGTAGGGAGGGGAGACCAACTCTGCTTGGGAGGAGCTTTGTTGATTTGTCTTACTCTCGAGGAGTGAAGGTATCTTAGTTATATTCTTCAGTTGAATCAACCTTTGTACCTGGGTGAGCAGAGCGGCTGTATAGTTTGGACAATTCTTACTGCCCCAGTTTCTGCAGGAGAAGGTACCTGTGGAGGTGCTTGATGACTGTCGGTTGACAAGTCTTCTTCTGGTAGGCAAGTGACGAGATGACGGGACATAGTCGTACGCTTTTGATCCCTAATTTTTGCCTAGACCGCCCTTTCGGGTTTTCAGTCCATCGGGATACCCTTTTTTGCCCAAGCCGCCTCTTCAGGTTTTCGACTTGCCGGGTGTATAGATTTTTCATTTTCATCCCTTATTTTTGCCCGAACCCTTTTGGTTCACCGGGAAGCCCTTATTTTTGCCTAGGCCAGTCGACCTAGCGGGTCTTTGATTGTGCGTAGTATTTTTTCGACTATGTCCATGCTCTCAGAATGTAGGAAGTTGTCACTGTCAGTAGTGCAGTGTTACCATATCACCCGAAGATCTTCATTTGATCGTCCAATGCCCCAAGTGATCCAGATGGAGATTTGCCCCAAGCTGGTTGGCCTTTTGAGAGATTCTCCGAATCTTGACTTAACTGTCCCAGATGATGGACAATGATCATGCCATGTCCCTTGATTGGAGGTGCTTTTGTTCATTAGACATTCGTCGTGCGAACTTCTATGATGTTCAAACAAATAGTCATATGCAAGCAATGTTATATTAAAAATGCAAAGCTTATGTCTGTCTTGAAGTTTTTGAAAATGCAATTTTTTTTCATAAAAACAAGTGAATTTTTTGTAAACTATGATGTTAACTCGTTATCTTACCGCAAGCCTTAAGGAGTCAGGATACCTTTCGTAATAGTATGCTTTCGAACTAACCCATGCTTCAGCTAGGAATTTTAAGGGTTATAACGTAGCCCGGTTCACGGTTTAAGAAACAAAGGATAAAGGCTCAAAGTATTTGTACCCACCCGCTCTTCGTGATGTTCTTCAAACCTAAACTCAGTTGATCATGCGTTAGACCTTGTTTGAGTCTTTGCTCTGATATTCCAATGATGGTTCAGATATTGACAGTTTATTTTGAATAGCCAGTCATTCCTTTTGTGTTGAGGGTTTGTAGGACCTCTTTCTTTTTGATTTCGTTATCCCTGTTTTTTTGCCTGAACTGTTTCGTTTGTGATTACAGTCAGCGGGATGCCCCAATTTCGTAAGTCTCCTTCATAGGTTTTGACTTATCGGGCTTTTAGTTTGAGAGATAATGACTGCCTGTCTTTATGATTATTCGGAACCATCACTGTCTTTTGTTTTGGAAGGACTCTTTTGATGCTGTTCGTTGTGCACTTGGATCAACTGAGAGAACTACCCTGCCCCAGGTTATGATTAAGGGTTTTAATTTTCGAAAAGAAAAACTCCTACTTCTTTGGCTCAAAGGGGTTGACGAGGGATTATCTTCCTTATAACTCCAGTGTTTAGGAATTGAAACAATGCTTGTACCTCATCAGCGGGGTCTGTTCAAAAGCATATTGTAGATTGCGGTATCGTTTTCGTCATCCTCCCTCAAGAGGCTTAGAATTATTAATTGAGAGTTGATCATCACAGAAAAATGAAAGCAATTTTGAATATAATGAATACGAATAGGTTAATTCAAACAGACATATGTGATGCATTAATGGAATAAACAAGTTTGCTATGACATTAATTGTTTGTATAAGCAAAGAAAAATACAACTCGGAAATTCAAATAAAACAAAAGCCTTCAATGATTTGGCAAAGGGGCAGTGATTATGTTTGGAGTCTCTGGTGCTTCAAACTAGATTTCCTTGGCGTCAATCATGTCTTGGACCTTGTTCTTCAGAGCCCAACAATTGTCCGTAGTATGTCCCGGGCTATCAGAGTGGTATGCACACCTTTCGTTGGGATGATAGTTAGGAGCAGAAGTGTTTGGATTCCGGAGAGGAGCCCTTAAGGTAATCAGCCCTGCCTTCAACATTTGTTGTAGCGCTTGATCCAGTGACATGTTGATCTTGGTGAACTATCGTTTGGGTGTGACCTCCTTACGTTGCTGCCCCTGTCTTTGCTGAGCAGGCATAGGATTAGAGATCTGGATTGCCCCTACATGTTGATCATGACAGCTCTTTTTACCATGCACAACATTGTACTCCTTTTTCCCATGGTAAGGCTTTTTATGAGCATCAGAAGGTGCAGCTTCTTGAATCTTTCCATCCTTGATACCAGCTTCAATCCTCTCCCCGGTCAAGATCAAATCTGTAAACCCAGTAGAAGAATTCCCAATCAGATGGTGGAAGAAAGGACTAGACAGGGTCCCCAAGAACATATCAATGAGCTCGCGGTCAGTCAGAGGTGGTTGCACCCTTCTAGCAAGGTCTCTCCACTTTTGCGAATATTCCTTGAATCCTTCACTCGTCCCTAGTGACATACCTTGGAGTTGGATACACGTAGGAGCGAGGTCGGAATTATACTGATACTGCTTATAGAATGCAGTAGCCAAGTCTTCCCAGTTACGAATACTGGCTCCATCCAGCTGATAGAACCATTCGAGTTGAGTCCCTGAAAGACTTTCCTCGAAGAAATGGATCCATAGATTCTTGTCAACAGTGTAAGGTTGGATCTTCCTTACATAGGATCTGAGATGCAGCTTAGGACAGGAAACCCCGTCGTACTTTGCAAAAGCAAGTGCTTTGAACTTGTGTGGGATCACCACCCCAGAAGATAAACCTAGATCTCCAAAATCCAACCCAGGCACGTGTTGAATTTCCATAGCACTTAGCCGGTCCTCTAGTTGTTTGTACCTGTCTTCGGCAGGAGGATACTGTTCATCATTGAAATCCGTCTCGTTGTCAGAGACCACGGGACTAGGAACCCTTCTCTCTTGGGGATTGTCCTTGCCCACAGATGAGGTAGTCATCTCAGCCTCATTCTCATTCCCAGATCTGCGTCTAGGGTTGAACAAAACCGTCCTCTTCTTCTTCTTCCTCTCTTTCAGAAGCAGAGTCTTCAAATCCTGTTGACCCTGGGCTAGGCTCATAACCATCTCTTGGAACTGGGCATTCTGGGCCTGGAGGGCCTTGATAGCTTGTTCATTAGATGATTCAGGATTCATGATGATTGCTGAAATAAACAACGAAGAAGGTAAGTGACCTGTAGAAAGGGTACCTGTAATGCAATGATATGTATGTATGCATGCAATGTTTTCAAGGATCTCGCGGGGTAAACAAGAAAGTTGTTTTGAATTTCGTAGCTTAATTGAAGGAACTTCATGTTGTTGAGAGTCCTTCTTCAAGAGTCAAAGCTCACCATATCGAGTGGGTCATAGCCCCTGACTCAAGTCATTAACCTTGGCTAGAGGAAAATAAATCCCCTTTGCCCCTTGCTAGACTTTTGGTTCATCCTGACCTGCATTACAAGCCCTTGAGATCCTTGAAATGGATTAGTCCTTATGTAGGATGTATGCAATGGTATGATGTTATGCTATGCATGGAGTGATGTAAGTAGGCCCTGTAATGAGTCCCAATTAAGGACTGTAAATAAAACCTACAAGGAACTCATGTGTTAGATAACAAGCATACAAGCAGTCAGGTTTGAAGGCACACAAGTCACACCAGATAGCCCTTAGAGTTTAGGCCAGCATGAAGTTTAGGTACTACCCTCTTTCAGTTTCGTTGGTTAAGACATGTCCTAGGAAATAGTAACCGGGTTCTAAAGGATCTCAATATCACTGACTACCTTCAATCGGTCATAACTCCAGCGTCGCAATCTTTTCTTACGGCCAGAACCATCGCGAGGGTTTAGCCTCAATGAGTGTAGCATACTGCTACTGTTCTATGGCCAAGTTGGGTCAATTTAGGGTTCTAAGGTCGGTTGGTGCTTAATGACTCCTCAGAAGACCCATATTCTCCTCGTTGCAATACAAGGGATATTGGTACAGACCAAGGTGTCACACCAATGTAGCCACTGCTTCACCCGTGTCGGTCTACGCCGGACAGGTCCCTCACAGCTTATGCTACCTAAAAGGGTATTCCCTAGATACGGGTTAGGATCTATGAAACTCCGATGCAACCCACAAATATAAAAGCAATCAAGACAAGCAACTGAAAACATAAGAGTGGTCTAATCCTAAGGTACACCTCACTTTTATTATTTCCCCAGCAGAGTCTCCAGTTCTGTGATCGGTGGAAATAGAACTGACTGTTTTTTAAGCTGGTTCACGAAATGTCGCGGTAAGCAAGAGTCGTCACCGTCTTTTATGTTCTCCAACATGGAAAGGACAAAAGCACATCAAAATTCTTTTTCGAGAATGTTTCTCGGTTCGGGAGGTAGATTTATAGAAAGGGAAGGTGTTAGCACCCTTTCTATCCATGGTTATCCATGGGCTCTTAGGTACTTGCTCTTATGTTTTCAAAAATTGTTTGCTTTTCAAGTGTGTGTGTGGGTTTTGAAAAAGTTTCGTTTGAAAAATTTCTAAGTAACTCTTGTATCTGTCCTCAAGAGTGTATGAAATATTTGTTTGAAAACCTTTTTAAAGTGTGAGTGCGAAAAGTATTTTTGTTTGTTTGAAAGAGCAAGTACCCAGGAGAAATCTACCTACTCTAAGGAATTAGGCTGTGTAAGAGTCCTTTAGATAGTGCTATCCCACCATTGAGAGGTAGGTAGCACCATCGTTGGAGTTATTCGGGTCAATTCGATTATAGGGACATGTGGTCACCAAAGCAATGGTAGGACACCTTAGTGGTAACCCTAATGTCCTAGATCCTTTTTATCCGAGGCAACCGTTTCGAGGCAACTGGATCTTTGAACAGGAGGGCGACCTCTAAAACACCCTATACTTGATGACCACGTCGAGGCAACCAGTGAGGCGTAGCTTAGGAGTGGCATGTGCTTGTGTGTTGTTTTCAGTTTATATTTATCTTTGAACATGCATTTGTGAGCTACGGATTGATTTTACTTTTCATACAAGTCTTTCATGCATATTAACAGTTAAGAGTGCGGAAAATAAAGTGCGGAAAGGTAAGTCTACGCTATTAAAAGGCGCGAGTCTATACATCGCCAAAAACAAAAACCCGTTTGGAAAATAAGCGCGAGAAAATAAATAAAAGCGATAAAGCCTAATTAACTATTACATCCTCGGAAACAGATACATCAATATAATAAAAAATAATGATAATGCGCGAAAAGAAATTTAATCGAGACGTCTTTAGGGTTTTGACCCTTTTTGAGAAAAGAATTGAATTTTGTCCTTTTTGCAATTAATTAAATACTAAACCTAATTTACTAATTAATTAATTAATTGAAAGAAAAAAATGTTTTTTTTGTGTTTTTAAGTCTTTAATAAAAATAAAATAAAATAAATCAAAATTATCAAAAGAAAACCCTAATTCTAAATTTGTTTTATTTGTTATGAAAAAATTACAATTAACCTAATTAAACAACTAAATTAATTAATTAGAATTTATTTACAAAAATAATTAATGGTGAATTTAATAAATAATAAAAATATTTACAAATTTTTTTATTATCTGAATTTATTATGAAAAATATTAATCTGTTAATTAAATAATTAATAAAACTAATAATTAATAAAAAGGAAATTATAAAAGAAAAGAAAATAAAAAGAGTAACAAAACCAGGGGGGTGCCGGGCCCAATAGGAGGTGAAAGTTGCAAGTCCCAGCCCATTAAGCTTAAAGCCTTTGTTGACTCCTGGGATTGTCCAGGTACGCGTTGACTGGAGAGTATCATAGTCCTTCCATCTGGACTATTAGATTGATGCGCAAGGACACATGGCACGCTGATTTGTGAGGTTGCATGGTGGAATGTTTTGACGAATTCAACCACATGCGTTTCAAGGTCTGATTTTTCCTCAATAAGAAAGCCCCAATTTTAGAGTTTGGAAAACCTAGAAATCGTTCAAGGTGATTTCCGTTTCAGGGCACCATAATACAATTCACCTATATCATTAGCTTCAGAAAGGTGTTAGCAATGCAAAGCAATGGTTATAACATGTCAATGATGCATAAAAATATGAGTTTCGATTTTGACAAAGTTAAGAAAATTGTGAATCTGTTAGAGGCGATTTCTTGAGGTTAAACACTTGGTTTCGATTGCAAATTGTTTCTGGGAAGCCTAGCAATGTGTTTGAATCGCTCTAAGGCTTTGAATTGGCCTGCAATATGAAAAACAGTTTTTGCCTTTTTCTTGATTTTTTGGAATTTGGTTATGGTGTTTTGCAGCAGTTCTCACGTGTGCCTCATTAGGTTTAGGTTTAGTACATATAGAGGACTGAATTAGGTTAAATCTTTGGGCAAAAGATCCATGGCATTATGTTTTCAATATTTGATTTCAATCAAATCTTTTTTGCATATTTTTGATTGGAAAACCTTGCCAAATTGGGAGGTTTTTGTCTCTTTGATGGATGCACGAAATTGCCAGCTTGCCCTGAGCCTATTTGCTTCATAAAAAGATTTGAAAACCATATCTTCATATTTTCCTACAATTAAATCAATTAAATGAATTAATACTAATAAAAAATTCAATTAATTAATTAAAAATAAGAAAATAAATCAATTTAATCTCAATGGGTCGTGAATAAGCCTTGGGCAAAGTTTCAAGAAGGAATTTGAGGCCCATTAGCAAAAATGAGGTGTTTTGGGCAAAGTTGACTTTTGAAAATTCCCAAAAATTTCCCAACTTCTCCAATGCATATCTTGCTCAATTTTGAAGTTATGAACATGTTCTTGGACATTTTGGAAAGGTCTTGAAGTCCTCTAACCAATGCCTTTGATCCCATGTCATTTGGATTTACCAATATCAAGTTATGGTCTTTGACTTAAAGTGCCTTTTTGTTGACTTTTGAAATTGACCTATAATGTAGAAATTGATAACTTTTTGTGAGAGCATTTCTTGGACTTGGAATGTGAATATGAGTTGTAGGAAATGTTACCCTCTTCAAAATGAGCATTAGATGGGATTTTTCTGATGAACCATGAAAAATTTACTCCCTGGTCAAGATACAATTAACTTTTCTACTGTCCAAAAATAGTAACTTTTGCATCTTTGATGATTTTTGAGCCATGCTTGAGGAATCATGATCAAGACTTGATCAAATGATGATTGTGTGCTCAAAATAAGATGTTGACCAAAAATTCGGACTTTTGACTGTAAAATGACCATTTTACCCCTACAGTTGATTATGAAGCAAATGAAGCTTTTGACTGTGCAAACTGACATTGTGAGTCTTGAGACTTGGCATGTAGATGCTTGACAATATATATAGGCCTATGGGACTTGATTGAACCATTGAAAACCTTAAATTCCTTGCAAGAACCAAAACCCTAATTTTGACTGGCTTAGGAGGCAGTTGGACTGTGCAACCCTTGAGAAATCTTGAACCATTTGAGGATGATTCTTGATAAACTTTGAAGAATATGGGAGGGCAAATTTTGGGGTACAACACCTACAGACACAGGTCTGTTGTTGAAACCTGTGCCATTCAAAAATCAAGCACACACAATATAAATTCAATGGGGACCATGAATCAACTGGGTTTGACGTTCTGACCATCATAGTACCCATTATCAGGCCTAATTTTTCTTGAAAACCAAAACCCCAAATTTGAGCACGAAAACCTAACAATGGAAAAAGCTTGTTCCTGCACTGTAACTTAAATCAAACTATCCAGAAACATTGCAAACATGATGATGATCACAAATATGTAACTTAAACATGCTAAAGATGCAAGAATTTCAGTAATCAAATTTGGATAATTTTGCAAACCGTGAGAATGATAGGAAGTGATTCTTGACGTGTAGGGGACCTGGGAGTGATTGGAATAGCTTCCTGGGATGTCCTGGAATAGATTGCTGGTCTTGAATTGCTCTCAAAGGTCCTCTATCCTGAAATTAGAACCTCACTTTTGTCAAGATTTTTTAGTTTTGTTCTGACAGTCTCACGCCTCTAGCCTCCCTCTTCTGATCTGCAAAGCTTTATTATATAACCTAGAATGAATTAGGTTAACAAACCTGGCATGAATCTTTGCATTTATCCAAGATTTGATTTGATTTTCAAGTTGTATGATATCCTTCCAAATTTGGCCTAATCATGCCAATCTCGTACCAATGTGCTTTGATATGATCATATTTTGATATGCCAGCATAATGAGCTTATGATTCTGTCCAAAAATCCAATCAAAACAAATCTTTGCTATTATTTACCAATTATTTGATTTAATTCAATTTTTAATAAAATAAAAAATCAAAATAAAATAAATAATGAAGAAAATAACATGTGAGTAAACATTTGGGTCATGGACCACATTATAAGTGAGGTGCAAGCATAAAAAGTTGGGCCCATTTAGCAAAAAATGCAAATTTGAGCACATTTGACTTTTGGCAATTTTGCAAAAATGGTCAACTTGGCCAATGCATAACTCTCTCAATTTTGACCCTAGAGAGTTGTTCTTAGACTTTTTAGAAATCTTAGGATGTCCTCTAAGCAAACCTTTTAGTCTCATTTCAATTGAGTCTTCCACGTTCATGTATGCAGCTTTGACCCAAAAGGTGTTTTTGTTGACTTTTCAAAAAGACCTATAATGTAAAAATTCATATCTTCTTGTGAGTGTATATTATGAACTTGGGAGATGAATATGAATTGTAGGGAATTAAATCCTCTTCAAAATGAGCTTTGGATGGGTCATTTATGATAAAGTATGAGAAAGTTATGCTTGGTCAAAGTTGAGTTGACTTTTCCTATAAAACCCTAATTTAGCAACTTTTGGTTTTGATGAATTGTGAGCAATCCTTGAGGAATCATGATCAACCCTTGATCAAATGATGAATAATACTTCAAAATGAGGGTGTTGACCAAAAATCTTGAAGTTTGACTGTATGTGAGCCACAATTGACTTTTGAACTAGCATAGTCGATTTTCAGGCATTTGAGCAATTGACTGAGCAAACTTCTTCTGCATGGCTTGAAACTTGACATGGATGATCTTAAGGACATATTAGTACAATGGTGATAATTTGAGTCCTCTGTGGTTCACACATCTTGATGAATATGGAAACCCTAATTTGAGGTAGACTACCTTAGGAGAGAGTTTGTCTGGTCAACTCTTGAACTTCCTTGAGCAATTTGGGGACTTCACTTGCCATGTGTTGAGAAATATGGGAGGGCAAATTTTAGGGTACAACACACAAGCACAAAAGCAATTTCAAAAATGAGCAAGTACCTAAGAGCTCATGGAAAAACATGGATAGAAAGGGTGCTAATACCTTCCCTTCCTATAATCTACCCCCGTACTCAAAAACATCTCAAAAAAAGTTTTTTCTATTCTTTTTCCTTTTCCTTTGTTGGATGAAATGAAAGTCGGTGGTGACTCTTGCTTACTGCAACATTTGCAAACAAAAAACATAAACCAGTATTAACAGTCGGTTCTGCCACCGTATCACACCAAGCCAATTCAAATTCTCCAAGAACCAATCAAAGATGATTTTTTTAGTTAGAAGTTACAAATTTTTGAACATTCGAACAAACAATTGCCAGCAAATCCACTATATATCATGATTTCAGGTATTTTCACTTTTGAAGATTTTCCTTACAAAATTAGTATTAGACCTGAACATATGAATTAGAGAAGATAATAAGACAGTTATAACGCCTGAAGAACCATTCCCAACCCATTTTCCGGTCAGAAGTTATAGATTTTAACCTCGAACTGCAAAATACTTAATTTTTGTCTGCATTGTCTCAAATCAGCTGGAACACTTGACTTTCTCTACAATTCAAAGCATGATGGAACACACGAGAGTTGGGCATGATGATAACATAATTAATTTATGATTGAGTAGCTCAGAAAAATATGTGGAGCGCCCGTTAATCTTGAAAACCATGAGTTTTTTCTTTGTTGTAATGCTTGTCAGAACAATTGTTCTTTTGTAGCATGATACAAATAAATGCTTTGATCCTGCAACTATGGAATCGATGATATGTATGCATTATTATGTTTGAGAAAATAAGCCAGTTTGGGTTAGATTGGAGAGGGTAAATTTTTGGGTGCAACAGCTTCCCCTATTCAATCATCTTATACATGAGGGTGAGATTGGCGCTAACCTTTCGAACGATTAAGGTAGAAGAGGATTGAATACTCAATAGAACCATAAAATTTGCACTCTGAAGAACTAACAAAAGTCCAATATTTTTGGTTTTTTCTACATTTTCTATTTTTTGTCTTGCTTTTGTGAAAAGGTTATCTGTATATCAAACCGGGGTTAGACATACGAGGGACCAATTAAACTTGGAGAATACATGTCAGGTCAGAATTAGACACGTATAAGGTATCAAGTATAAGCCAGGTCAAGATTAGACACACACAAGAAGGAAAGAGATCGACCAAAGTAGGTTTCTAACAAAGATATCAAATATACATGTATGGAGCTGGTAGCAGACACGTACAAGAAAGAGACTAATTGAAGAAGGCTTTGACGATATATCAAGGATATATGTCCGGAGTTGGTAGCAGGCATATATAAGAAAGAGACCCGAAGAAAGGACTCTTAGCAAAGATATTAAACATACATGTTCGGAGTTAGTAGCAAACACATACAAGAAAGAGACTGGAAGAAAGGACCCCATCAAAGATATCAAGAATACATGTTCGAAGTCGGTAGTGAACTCATACAAGACATAGACCAGAAGAAAGGACTCCATCAAAGATATCAAGAATACATGTTCAGAGTTGATAGAGAACATGTGCAAGAAAGAGACATGAAGAGGACTCTAACAAGGAATACTAACCTAAGATAGACTCCTGGGGAAAGAACGCTGATCAAAGGCGAACTTACTGGGGCTACAGATAGATATCAACTTTGATAGAACGCTAAGCAAAAGCGAACTTACACTGGAGAAAGAGACCAACCGAGGAGGGTACTCTACCAAGGGTTGCCAAGGATTCTCTAGGGAAAGAGAAAACACCACAAGACTGACTGGAGATAGAAATCACAATAGACTCCATTGGGGAAGCAGGATGGGATAACCCTAGTAGTAAGTTGTGAGGGCTATTTATCTCTGAATATAACAAACCAGTTACTTTGGGTAAGAAACGAAATTGGCTTATGTTTCAATTCATGTTTGAATACATTCTTTTGTTTAGTGTAATGCTCCATTTCAATGGAAATGCTACGCGTTTGGGTAGATGCAATATAATGATGCATGTTTAAATTACTCACTGGGGAATAGAAATATCAAGAATGAATTATCGAGGAAACTAGGAACATTTGAGAAATTATCCTTGGGAAATTGGACTTCAACAAGGAATAGAAATCTGAACTAGAAACCACTAGGGATGAATTCCGATGCGAGATTGCAACTCAAAACACACCAACTCCGAGGAGGGATGCCACTGAAAAGTGGACTTTTGAGAGAACACTGCAAAAATAAATTGTAATTCACTGAGGAGATAGCTTTTACTCTAAACAGATCTAAACCTCCTGGGGAAACAATCAATCATCTTCCTGCTGAAAATAAGGAGCACTTCGCTTGGGGAAATATAGATCTTATTGCACAGAGTTATTGATGAAAGCAGACTTCACCAGGAATAAGCAAACTCAAGCAGAGATAACAGGAATTCTTGAACAAAAGAAACTCGATGAAAAACTCCACTAGAGAATGGACCTTCTCTTGGGGAAGAAACATCTTATTGAAGGAAAATAGATCGCCCTGCATAGAGTCCTTAACAAATAGTAACTTCTATTGGGAATAACTCAACACCTTCCATCACTGAAGAATAAGAGAATTCTTACGAGAACTCTCACAAGTGTGAGCCATACTGGGAAGTGAACATCATAAGGATTTCACCCAACCACAACCTTACTGGGGAAAAGAAGATGACTCCTTGAACAATATCCATGGGGAGTGAATTCAAGTGTCAATTCCACTGGGGAAAAGAAAACCACTTCATGGGGAGAATATACATCTCAAACTAGAAACCTTCAAAGCTCAAATTCCACTAGATATAGAAATAACATCTTCCGTTAATGGGGCTAAGAGAGTTCATACTCACATCAACATCCACAACACTATGGAAACCAAACTTAGGATATCCACCGCCGCATAATCTCATTGAGAAGAAGACCCGCTCTACAGGGGGAAAACACAAACAACCTCGTGGGGATAATGATGGTCTCTTACTGATAAAGAAATATTATAATAGTCTTTTAGAAGATGCATACCATCCTGGGGATATAAATGCCAACCATACTGGGGGAAACAGACACACACCATACTGAGGAGATGGGTGCAAACTTTATGGGGAAGACGAGTGCTAACTTCACTGCGAAAGTAGATGTAAACTTCATTGGGGAGATGGAGAACCACACTTGGGGATAAACATTATGTGATACGGTGGGAGAATTGACTTTTTGTTTTGTGTTTGTATTCGCAAATGTTGCAGTTTAGTAAGAGTCGCCATCGACTTTTCTTTTATCCAAAGGGAAAGGTGAAAAAGCACAGGAAAGACCTTTAGAGATGTTTTCTTGAGGTTGAGGGGTAGATTGTGAAAAGGGAAGGTGTTAGCACCCTTTCATCCATGGTTTTCCATGGGATCTTAGTTACTCGTTAGATCACTTACTTTTGTTTGAATGTGCTTGTGGGTTTTGAAAGTATTTTAAAAAACATCTTTGTAATGGTTCTCGTCTCTATAAGAATGGGTACAAAGTATTTGTTTGGAAAATAGTTCAAAGATGTGTTTGTGAAATGTGTTTTTGAAAGTGATTTTTGAAAAGGTGTCTTTGTAACGGTTCTCGCCTCTCTAAGAACGCGTAAAAATTATTGTCTTTCAAAAATGTTTCAAAATGAGAGTGTTGGTGTGTAAAATGTTTTTCTTGTGAGCAAGCGAGCACCTAGGAGCGAATATACCTACTCAAATGTCTTAGATGTTCTTTTCCTCCTCCTTTAGATGTTGTTATATTACCATTGATTTGGTAAGAAGCCCCATCGTTGGATGTGAAGGGATGGGCGCGGGACGTTTGTATAGTCATAGAAGGCAACCTATGGGACGTTTTAGCAATGTCATTTTTTAGGAACTAGATCATTTACCGAAGGCAGCATTGAGGGTCATCGAGGGACTACGATCTTTTATCGAGGGTCTTTGCTAAAATGCCCATGTTCGAGGGACATGACTATTTTTTCGATAGGCCACAAAGCGGGATTACCCTAAGGATGCTAGTGTGAAAGTGTGTTTGATTGTATACATTTTAGTCTTAGTTAGGGTGATCTATTTGTCAATTTCATATCTTTCCATACACACCCTAGTTACTAACAATATATGAAAGCAATAAAAGTGCGGAAAGTAAAGATTCTACGCTATTACAATCGTTAAGGGGATGGGGTATACAAATTTACAAATGGAGGGGTTGCAAGAAAATAAATCCTAATTATTTATTACAGCCATATTGAAATAATAATGCAAGAAAGAAAAAGGACTTGTTTTAGAAAAAATGGCTTTCTGTCTTAATGAATTAAAAAGAGAAATAAATTAATTAGTAAAAGGAAAATATTTTTATGTCTTTTTTATGTTGATAAAAAAGAGTATTAATATTAAAAGTGATAAAAAGGAAAATAAATGAGATATAGAATCAGCATGTTGCTGCCAACAAAATAAACGGAATCAGAAGTTCTTATGCCAGGAGTGTTGTGGCTCAGAAAGAAACGTCAGTGGGCATCAGAAGTTCAGGATTGGTAAACTCTGAGGTCTTGCAAGAAACGTTAGAGGGAAAACATAGAGGTTCTGGGTGGTATTTAGACAGTGAACCAAAAGTCAAAAGTTCTGTGTCACACTGAAGCAATGAGTAAACATCAGAAATTCAGTGTATTGTCAGCATATGAAAATCAGAAACTCTGAGTGTTTTAAAACAGCAAGTGGAAGTATCAGAAGTTTTGTATTGTGCTAAGTCAGTGAGTGAACATCAGCAGTTCAGTGCGTTATCAGCATGTAAGAATCAGAAGTTCAGTGTGTGTTAACAGTGAGAAAAGTCATAGAAGTTATGTGTGTTAAAATGGTGAGTGAAAAACAGAAGTTATGTGTTACATTTCAACTCTTTTCTCATATTAATTAGCACAATGATAACTTATTCAGTTTTCAAGAAACAGCAAATCAGAAGGATAAAAGCGCAACAGTTTATAGAAGTTCTAATCCTGATCTTGAGCCTAGCCTTAATCAAAAAGTTCTGATCCACAGTCTTTCTACTTATGCAATGATATGGACAACATCAATACTATGATATTTACATGTTTGATGATGTTCTGAATGAAAAGATGCAGAGTCAGAAAGACTTACCTTGAACCTGGAGCGTGTGTTTGGAACTTGAACTGCTGCCTTCAGATATTCTGGAATCAGCAAGAGCAGCAGAAGAGAAAAATGCCAAGTTCTTTGACTCAAAGGGAAGAACAAAGGTTTTCGTTTTCAGTTTGGGAATTCTGGGTTTTTATGAAGGTTTCACAGCTTTCTTTTCTCTCTTTTTGACAATTCTCTCTCTCTCTCTAAAATCCAACCCCTTGAACGTGTGATGGAGCGTATTATTTATAGATAGGTTTGCTGTGGTTTTGGGGGGGGGGGGGGGGGGGAAACAAATGGGATTCAAACCTTTTTGGTATATTGTTTCATTTCTTTTTAATCACAGTTTTCGTATGCTAATTTGATGAAAATATGAGGTTTGAGAAAGTGCAGGCGTGGACTGGGTCAACAGCTGATTACAGGATTGTGATGCAGCAGTGCAGCAAGTTGCTTAAACGAGGTTTTGGTATTTGGTGATGTTCTGATTGCAAAAGATTAGAAACGTAACCTCCATGCGCTGAAGAGTCAAGTTCTGATTGAAGAACTATGTTCTTAACCATGTTTGCAACTTCTGACTACACTTGCATGGAGGCTGACTCAGAAGTTCTGAAGTATCATATTCTCTTAACACTTAGAAAATTTTCTAAATGTTTAGAAATTTGATTTTTTCAAAGTAATTTTTGACTTCTGATTTTGATGAACTAGTTTCATGTCTTGGTGAAATATAATGGTTGTAACTTGATTTTTGATTTAAAAGTCAAAGTTTGACTTCTTCAGTGTGCTTTTGACCATTTTTCCCTTATGGATGATTTTCTTGAAAAGTGATAATTCAAGACTTGGGACTTGATAGAAGCAAACCTGAGGGTCCAGGATGATCCTTTGAGAAATGAGAGGGCAAATTTTGGGGTACAACAGTTGCCCCTGTTCAATCTTCTTAAGCCTGAGGATGTAGATTGGCTAGTCTGCCTTTCGTGATCTGAAGGTGGAAGATGATTGAACAGTAGAGTGCCCAGAAATTTGCACTCACATGAATTAATGTTGATTGGTGATATCGGAAATGGGCTTACAGATGCCATTTGGAAGGCGATGGGGAATCGTCAGAGATGGGCTTAAAGATGCCATCCGGAAAAGATCGGTTGTGTAAGAGATTCCTCTGCGAGAATTCCTGTACCTGCTGTTGAGGGGGACTTTGCTAGGGAATGTTGATTTATGCACTGGGAAGTAAAGTCTAGGAGCTTCGGTTGTCCATCGCTCTACTGGGGAATTATCTCCTGACCGAGGAGGGTGAAAGTAGAATGTATATATGGTCAGGGTCCAGGCTGTATAGCGACTTATTGGGGAAATACGAAACTGATCGTATCTGGTCGGGTCTGGGCCTTACAGTGTTGTAAGCTGTTGTCTGGAGATAAGGGAGAAGGAACCTGGATAGTAGGGTTACTTCGAAATGAAAGTCTGAATAGTAGGGCCTGTGGGAAGGAACCTGGATAGTAGGGTTACTTCGAAATGAAAGCCTGGATAGTAGGGCTTGTGGGAAGGAACCTGGATAGTAAGGTTACTTTGAAATGAAAGCCTGGATAGTAGGGCTTGCGGGAATGAACCTAGATAGTATGGTTACTTCAAAATGAAAGCCTGGATAGTAGGGCTGGTGGGAAGGAACCTGGATAGTAGGGTTACTTCGAAATGAAAGCCTGGGTAGTATGGCTTGTGGGAGGGAACCTGGATAGTAAGGTTACTTCATTTGATCATGTAGATTAGTTGACCCATTTGGTTTCGGGAACTGATTTTCCCTTGGTTGCCTGCAGATATGACATGTATAATTGCTGGAATTGTTGGTGATAATTGTCTTTCCTGAAAAGATAATAGGGTTAGTTATATGTGATACATGAAATGTATTGTGAGATGATGTTCTTAAAATAAATGAGATTATGTTGTATGTGATATGTATGTGCATGTCATGATGTATGAGCATGTTAGTTGTGACATATCCGAGTCTGGGAAAATAAATCCCTGACTGCTGCTGGAGAAAATAGAATTCCTGACTGTTGTAGAGAAATATGGCTCTTCTACTTCCGCTGGGGATGATGAATGGAAGTGATTGTACTTCTGTTAGGGGGAGATTCTATTTGAGAATAACTCTGCGGAGAACAACTTGGAAGGTGAATTTCCATAGCTGAAGTAATGGGTTCTGTCAGGGATTGAGCTCTTGTATCCAGAGAAATAAACTCTGCTTGGGGAGTTAGAAATTTATGATGATCCGCTTGCGATTATGAAGTTTGGCTGGGGGATATAGATGTCAGGTTTCTGGACGAACCTGGCTAGGGAGATTACTTCCCGTTCTGTGAGAACTGATATCAAGGCTTTGATTACCTCTACTTTGTGGGGAATACAGATGTTACAAGGTCACATGTATTAATGACTGTGCTCCAAAGCTGTCTCTTCCCTGGTACCTGCTGGACAGGGTAACTGTCGGGTTTGACATTTTAGTTTTTCGTCCCTGCTTCTTAAGTTATGAGAAATTGTATTTATTTTTCCTATACAAATATTCGTGAACAGTAATCATATTCAAATGAATATGTCAAGAATAAATCATTGGACGTTCTTGAAAAAACAAAATAGAAAAAGAAAAACAAATAGTTTTGTAAAAATGACTTGTATTAATTTTTGAAGTTGGCCTGTGACAGGCGTTTTTGTACAAGGAAGTTGATGCTCTAGCCAGAGAAACGCCACCATAAAAATGGAAGCTATACAATATTGTGTACAACAAAAATAAAATAGATATGTACAAAAATCCCATTGAATTTCAAATCTTCTATTGCCGCTATGTCTTCAAGCGTCTTCTCACTTTGCTGCTTGTCCAAAGCTGACTAGATTGATTGATGCCGTTCGAGCTTGACAATTGATACTGAGGTCAAATCGCAGGGTGATCCAATGGGACATAGTGATACGATTTTCATCCCTAACTTTTTCCTGGACCGCCCTTTCGGGTTTTCAGTCCACCGGGATACCCTTTTTTGCCCAGGTCGCCTTTTCAGGTTTTCGACTTTCCGGATGTATAAATTTTTTTTCATTTCCATCCCTTATTTTTGCCCGAACCCTTTTGGTTTGCCGAGAAGCCCTTATTTTTTCCTAGGCCAGTTGACCTAGCGGGTCTTTTATCATGCGTAGTATCTTTTCACTAGGTCCGCGTTGACAGGGTGAGGGAGTTCATCACCGTCCATGGTGGTTAAAATCATGGCTCCACCCGAGAAAATGTTTTTAATCACAAACGGCCCTTCGCAGGTGGGAGTCCATTTGCCCCTGGGGTCACCTTGCGGCAGTATGATGCGCTTGATCACTAGATCCCCGACTTGATACTCTTGGCGTCTAACTTTTTTGTTGAAAGCCTTGATCATCCGTTTTTGATATGTTTGACCATGACAGACAGCAGTAAGTCGCTTTTCATCGATTAGATTTAACTGATCAAGTCGGGTTCGGATCCAGTCGTCTTTGTTCAAACCCACATCCTTCATAATCCTGAGAGAAGGTATCTGGACTTCGATGGGTAGGACTACCTCCATGCCATATACCAGAGAGTAGGGTGTTGCCCATATCGACGTCTGTGCTAAGGTGTGGTACCCATGAAGAGCAAATGGTAACATCTCATGCCAGTCTTTGTATGTCACTGTCATCTTTTGTATAATCTTCTTGATGTTCTTGTTAGTTGCTTCAACCACGCCATTCATCTTTGGTCGGTAGGGAGAAGAATTATGATGTTGTATCTTGAACTGTTTACAGAGCTCGGTGATCATTGTGTTGTTGATATTTGTACCATTATCAGTAATAATTATCTCTAGCACACCATATCGACAGATCAGATTATGTCGGATAAACCGCGCCACAATGTTCTTGGTTACCGTGGCAAAAGAGGCTGCCTCAACCCACTTCGTGAAGTAATCAATGGCTACTAGGATGAAGCGATGCCCATTATAATTGGTGGGCCTAATTTCTCTGATTATGTTGATGCCCCACATTGCAAAGGGCCACAGAGCTGTCAAGACGTCCAAGGGGACCGGAGGCACATGCACCTTATCAGCGTAGATTTGGCACTTATGGCAAGCTCGAGAGTGCTTATAACAATCGGCTTCCATAGTGGACCAGTAATATCCTGCTCGTAGGATCTTCTTAGCCATGGTGTATCCACTGGAATGGGTTCCGAAGGTACCTTCATGTAGATCTGTCATAATCCTTTCTGCTTCGCTTTTGTCTACACACCGCAGTAAGGTAGAGTCATGACTGCGCTTATAGAGGATTCCATTACTGAGGAAGAATTTCGCGGTGAACCTTCTCAGGAATTTCTTATCGTTGAGAGATTCCCCTTCGGGATATTCTTGAACTTCGAGATACCTTTTCACTTCGTGAAACCAGGGTTTGTCTGCTACCTCTTTAGTATCAATCTCGCAGCAATGTGTTGGTTCATCCAACCTTTCAATGGTGATTCGGGGAGCTTCGTTGTCCCACCGTATTTTGAACATAGAAGACATGGTGGCTAGCGTGTCCGCTAATTTATTCTCCTCTCGTGGGAAATGTTCAAAGGTTACTTCCTCAAAGTGTGGGAGTAATGTCAGTACGTGCTCTTTGTATGGGATGAGATTCAGATGTTTCATATCCCATTCGTCTTTGATCTGACTTATCACCAAGGCAGAATCCCCGAATATACTCAAGAACTTGATCCTTAGGTCGATAGCAGCTCGAAGACCCATAATATATGCTTCATACTCCGCCATATTGTTGGTGCAGTTCAAACATGATCGGGCAGTGAACGGAGTATGACAGCCCTCGGGAGATATGATTACAGCACCAATGCCCTTACCCAGTGTGTTTGAGGCTCCATCAAAACACATAGACCATCGGGATTATAGCGGTGAAAATAGGAGATCAATCTATTAATTAACTTGACTCACAAAAGCAAGAGTCACCACCGCGCTTTATTATTTCCAAGGGAAAAGGGAAAAGAGCGAAATAAAACCCTAAAATATGCAATGTAAAGTAATATTTAAAAGTAATGAAAATACAATGCGTTTTTTTGAAAGAGATCGAGAGTTCGGGGGTTGGTTATACAATGGGAAGGTATTAGCACCCAATGCATCTACGATACTCCGCAGGAACCTTTTGAAATATCTGTTTTTTGGTTAAAATTGTTTGTTTGATTAAAATGGTTCGTTTGGCTAAAAATAGGCGTGGACGAGATTTTTGAAAATGCGATGAGCTAATGTCGAAGTTTCGACTTAAAAGATGTGAGTTTGAAAATTAAATTAAGTTTAACAAAATAGTCAACCAACGAAAAATGAATGAGGGTATTCGCATGGTCGTACTACTTATAAAATTAAAAAAAATATTTCCCTTGGATTAGAAGCAAACAAATCAAAAATAAGATGAACATCACAATATAAGTAATCAAGAATTCGCAAGAAAATAAATTTAAACGAACAAATTAAGAAAGGCAATGAAATATTTAATTTGAAAAAATTAAGACGATTAAAAAAAATTAAAAATAAAGAGAAGATAACCAATTTTCTAAAGAAGATAAATTACTAAATTAATTCTAAACAAAATTAAGAACTAAGATCATGAAATTTCTAAATTACATCTAGACTAAGTTAAAGTTCTAAGATTTAAAATTAGAATTCTAAAAGTTACTAAATTTAATCTAAAGGAAATTAATTCTAAATTACTAAACCATATCTAATATGATCTAAATTAAAGCTAAATTAATTATTCATTCTAACTATACTTTTATTAATAGATAAGGGGATGTTGACAGTGAGATTGGGCTAAAAGGCCCAATGGCTGACCTGGTTTCAAAAAAAAAAAAAGAACAACGAAAAGTGTGTAACCCTAATGTAACAAGGGAAGGCGCCGGCGGCGGCTGTGAATTGGGAAGAGGAAATATTTTGTTATTTTCAATAAGCAATCAAATATATTTCTTCCATTTTTTCGATAAAAACAAAATTGTATCTTTTGCCTTTTTTCTTTCTTATCCAATTTCTTAGGCTCAACCTTAGTTATGCCAGTATCTATTTTCTTTCCATTACCACCTTTGTTCCTAACCTTCTTCTGGAGCCTATATACATCAAAAGCTCCATTATTCAAATTATCATTATCTTTACCATCACCACCATTACTCTTCAAGTTAGAACCGTTATTATTATTACCAATAGCAACAGCAAAACGGTCATGATCGTTCTCTGATTTAACCCCATTTTTTCCATCACCATCATTTTTCAAACCACCACCACCGGTTCTATTTCTCTTCCCTTCAGATCCGTCTCCCTTCCATGTAACCTAATTCTTCCGATTCCCTTTCACAACCACCAGATTCGAATTCGATTTCTTCAACTCCTCCGCCCTTGCCTTAGCTTCAATCTCCAGCTGCTTAAAAAAACCTCATCAAAATCCCGATACACTGTCCGCGTCGGATCATAAACCTGAGAGTATTCATGCTTAAAACCGAGATCATTGTGGAAGATCCATTTCAGCGAATAGGAAGCTCCAGGTGCATCGTAGCTGTACGAAGCCGCACCTGATCGCTCCTCGAGAAGACACGATCTATTCAATGTATCGATCGGTGAACCCTTCAGAGCGTTACCTAATTCTTTACATGACCATAAAATTAAACCTCCTCGCGTGAAAATCAGTAACTGCTCTTTTTCTTGTTTCGCATAACTCTGTTTCTTCGGTTTCAGGTCTGACTATTCTTATAGTTCATAAAATTCACCACATTAAAGAGCAACAACAAAGATACGGTTCCCAGTTTTCAACAACAGCATTAACAACAATATAACACACAACAAGCTAAGAATTCTCATGATATCAAGAAGATGATGAAAAGAGGAAATATGACTAACCTGCAAACAGAGATTTGAAGTCGAAGCCTAATGATGAAGCAGAAAGAAGAAAGGAAAAAAAAGCTGAATACAAAATCAGGTAATAAGCTTTCTCTATTTGTATTTCCCGAATATCACTCCTCTGAATAATGTGCGGAAGTCTGAACTGGGATTGATATTATTAAAATTGTTGTTGGAATTATATGTTGGTGAAGGTTGAGGAAGTTGTTTTAGGACTTGTAGTAGTTTCTGATTGATGATGATGATTTTGCAAGTTTATAAATTATAATTTTCTGCAAGTTAGTAAGGAACTGGTTTGCTGAGGAGATGATGGGTGCTCGGTTAAGAGTTGTGGCTGGAATACTAACTGGTGGAACTTGATTATGTATTGCTGTTGAGACTTGAGGTGTGTTAAGGGTTTGGTTTAGTTGCAGGGAGTTATTGATTGAAGGAATTTTTAGCAGATATTTTGAAGGTGAGCTTTTTGTTGATATTTCAGTAAGGTTTTTTTTTGTATCGAGCAAAATTTTATAGTAATTGTTGTGTGTTTTTAACTTCCTGTTCCCCCATCTCTGTGAGGAAAGAATGCCTTCATTTATAGGTGAGATTGAGATGAATTTGGAGGGAATTTTGGTGAATTAGAAGTGATTTGGTTAACTGTCTCAATGCTTTCAAATGCAGTTTTTTTGTTTGCTAATTTTGTGCTACATTTGGACTGTTCTTGGACAGGTTTTTGGCAAGTTGTGATGCAGATTTTACATCAAAGCAGTAGCAGGGTGCAGCAGCATGACCTCGCAGGTTTTGGGCAGCATTGCAGCATACTTTTGGGACAGTAATACAGCATACTTTTTGGCATTATTTGTGCAGAATTTTTGACTTGTTTTTGGACTGATATGCAGGGTTTGGAGTAGCATACAACATCAGTTTTTTTGGCATTATTTGGCAGCAAGATAGTAGCATAGTGTGATACGGTGGGAGAACTGACTTGGGTTTTGCGTTTGTTTTCGCAAATGTTTCGGTTGAGCAAGAGTCGCCACCGACTTTTTATTTTATCCTAAGGAAAGGTTAAAAAGCACAGCAAAAACCTTTGAGATGTTTTCTTGGGTTCGGGGAGTAGATTATAGAAAGGGAAGGTATTAGCACCCTTTCTATCCATGGTTATCCATGGGCTCTTAGTTACTTGCTTAGATCAACTTGCCTTAATTTTCAATTGTTTGAAATGGTGCTTTGTGTGTGTGGGTTTGAAGATGTTTTGAAAAGAGGCCAATGTGGTGGCAACCTTTGTAATGATCCATGTTGGGATGTATACAAAGGTGTATGTCTTTTGAAAAGGTTTTCAATGTTTTTTGAAAGTTGTTTTGAAAGTGTAGTGATGTGTGGTTTGAAAAATAGGCAAGTGTTTTTGTTTTGCAAGGGGGCAAGTAACCAAGAGCTATCTACCCTAAATTTCTCAAAGATCTTTGCTATGTTTTAACCCTTTTAACAATTTTGTTCCACCATTGTATTTGGTGGACAATCTTGTGTTAGGATGTGAAAGGGACGGGCGTGGGTCATCGTTTAGACCATAATTGCAATGGTGCCAAGTATCTTTGGGCAATTTTCTTTAAGGGACTTGATCATTTTTAGGCAACTTTCGAAAGCGTCATCGAGGGACTATGATCATTTGAATTGTATTTGTTTTGCCCAAAGAGACCTAACATGCAATATGGCCCATTATTGAAGGAAACAAGTGGAATACCCTAGGGGTGCAAGTGTGATTAGTGTCGTCCATTTTCATGCTTGTTTATCTTGAAGTTAGGTCAAACTATTTTCGGTTAATTGATTTGCATACAAACCCTAATTCTAGCATGGCATATTTAGAAAGCTTTTAAAATGCGGAATTTAAAGGTCCTAAGTTATTACAACACAATATATGGGATGGGGGGTACAAATATTCAAATGGGGGGTATTTTTGACAAGAATTAAATCCTAAGCTATTACATCAAATTGGAATTTTGCAAGGTATTTAATTACACAATATTCAAATAAAAGAAAATAAATATGCAAAAATGCCAAAAAGGTTTTCATATGTATGTGAAAAGTATTTATCATGTATCAAATAAAATAAAAATAAAATTAATGTATTTTTGGTATTTTTATGGATCTAGGGTAAAACCCTAATTTTTAAATAAAAAAAGTATTTATATTATTTTATATGTAATATTTATTAATTATGTACAAAAAATAAATGAAAAGAAAATATGTGGAAAAAAAAGTAATTTTTAAGTTAAATATTAGTAAAAAATAAAATGTATTATTTTATTATGTTTTTAACCTAAATGTATTAATAAATACCTAAATATTTATAATATTCACTAAATACTAAATATATGTATAAAAATAATAATATTTAATATTTACAAAAAAAATTGTATTTTTTTTATAAAAGTTTTTCAAAGGTAAAATAAAACAAAAGTCAGAAAATAAAAAGTATTTATCTTATTTTAGTATTTTAAATAAAAGAGTATTTATGTATTATTTATGTGTACAAATATTAATTTAAACCAATAAATGCCTAATAAATACAAAAATGGTTTGAAAAATATTTTTTATATTTTTACTATTATGAGAAAAAATAAATAAGTCAGAAATAACAAGAAAAAGTCAAAAAATGTTTCAAATAAGCACAATGGGCCAAGGGGGTTCAAAAATAAACATATGGTGCAAATAAGAAGTCAACTCAGGCCCAGCCCAAGAAGACTTTGTCTTCAACCTCAAAACTTGTTTGAACAACCACCAACGCGCGTTTTCCTATCTCCTAATTCTTTGATCATTTGCCAAATCTTGCAACATGAAACCTGTAGAGCTTGAAGCCACGATTCTAGACATATAAAGAAGTCAATCTAACTCTCAGAAATGAGAGAGAATTTCTTCTCCCCCAATTCCTGACCTAGTTTTTGTTCAATGTTCAGACCTCAAATTCTCATAGCACATGCAAAATAAATGGAAAGTAAAGATATGTATAGCTTCAGGGACATGAGCATGACATTTTTCATTCACAAACTTAGAGCTAATTCTTCCTACATTGAGAGATAAAAGTCCAAAGATTTACCTGTTCAGTTGGAATCGTGTGCAACAATGGAGAAGCTTACAAGGCAAGGTAATGATTTGTATAGCTTGCTTGATGTCCAGGGATGCTATTCCAATGCTTGGTGTGCTTTGAAACCAAGTGAATCGTGTTATGGCACTCCAACTGCAAAACAGAAAATATGAAAATGGTGATGTTGGTTAGGGGTGTTACAGGTCATGTTTAGGGTTTGGAACAGTTTCAAGGGATGGTGTGGGATGTGTTTGAAGTGTTTTTGGCCAAGGTGCACGATGGAAATGAGCTAGCCAAGTCCAAGTGCGGAATACCCTGTTTTTGTGCAGTTTAATGGTGATTCTGTGTTTGATGATGTTTTGAACTTGGTTGGCTTGTGTTTCAGCTTATGTTTGGTGTTTTGAATGTGTACAATAACTTTGCTTAAGCTTGTGTTTGCTGAGATGAGAGTTGGGAGTTGTTATGTCAAGTTTCTTCTTACTTAAGCAACAAAATGTCAAGTTGTGTTTTAGACTGATGGAGGCCCCTCTAATGTGCTACTAAGCTTGCCCTTGATCAGTGGGATTAGCTTAAAAACTTGTGCCAAATAGATTTGTTGTGTACCTCTTGATTTGTAAATTGACATAAAGTTTCACTTTTCAAAAATGGACATAATGCTTTTTCTATTTTAGGACTAAACCTCCATGTAATGTTTAAACACATAATGCAAGGCTTGAACACAAGGGGTTTGCATTAAATTTATGAGTGCAAATGGGATATAGGACCTGTAATCAAGGAATGCAAGCTAAGTTCAAAATTGCCTAAGTGTATGAACATGAAAATTGGCCATAAACAAAGTGAGTTTTTCCCATATTGCCAAATTCGATTCTCCCTAACCATGAGGTTGTTTGATGAGTTCTTGGACATTTTGGAAATCTTGGAATGTGTACTACAATCCATATTTGTAATGCAAATTGAAATTCCAAGTGGAAGTATGTGAAAAGTGGTCTTGAAGTTAGGCAAAAATCTTGCTTAAAATAGGTCAAAATTTCTCTAAGTTAAGAATGGTTTGGTACCCTTGTTCCAAAAATTGTAACTTGAGCTACAAGCTTCTTTTAAGGAAACTTTGTGAATCAAAGTTGTAAATTTTGCAATGGACTACAACTTTCATGTTTTGACCTTTCCTTGAATCCAAATGCATCTTGATGAGAAAGTGGGACAAAGTTAGGAAAAAATTAGGGTTTTTCATAACTTAGAAAAATTCTAAGTTATGAAAAATCTTCATTTCAAACCCTAATTTGTGATTTTTGATTTCTTGATGAACAAGTTTCATGATTTGGCATGTTTTGATGAAAAATGAATCTTGACACTTGATTTTGACCAAAAAGTCAAAGTTTGACTTTTCAGTATACAGTCAAAAATTGATCAATTGACTGGAAAATTCAACTATCAATCTTGTGCATTTGGGATCTTTTGAACTTGTTGAGTATGTCAAGACAATTCCATGGGGTCCTTGAGTCCATATGTGATCTTGGTTTGCCATTGGCTAGGTCAAACAGTCAAAAATTGCCTTTGTGCAGTCAAAACCCTAAAAATGACCATTTTGCCCTTTTGGTGATCTGATCAAATTTCTTGTGGAATTGTGATCCAAAACTTGATCAAATGGTCCATATGAGTTCATAATGTTGATGTGGGTAAATTTTCATGAGGTTTAACTGTCAATTGGCCACAATTGACTTTTTCCCCAATACAACTGATTTCTAGGTCAACTGTCCAATTGACTGGGCAAAGGTTGGAATCAAGGCTTGAAACTTGGTATGGATAAACTTGGGAGTCCAACATGAAGCATGAAAGTCATCTTAGGCATTTTAGGTCAAAATATCTTTGTGCAAACACAAACCCTAATTTGGGTCAACAGTGCTAGGAGAAGTCTTGCAGAGGAAACCCTAACTGGCTCTTGAGCTCCAAGGGCCTTGTGATGAGAAAATGTTGAGAGAATGGGAGGGAAAATTTTGGGGTACAACAGTTGCCCCTGTTCAATCTTCTTGAACCTGAAGAGTTAGATTGGCAAGTTTGCCTTTCGTGACTCGAGGGTAAAAGGAGATTGGACACTAGAGTGCCCTGAAATTTGCACTCGCATGTTGGAGTATCAGCAACGTGATGCCGGAAATGGGCTTATAGATGCCATTTGGAGAGGTGGTGGATAGGGAGATGGGCTTATAGATGCCATCTGAAGGCGTGACAGAAACTTGTCGGGAATGGGCTTATAGATTCCATTTGGAAGTGTTGATCACATAAGAGATTCCTTAGCGAGAACTTGTGCACTTTGAGAAAGACATATGTTTTCCTGACTTGTTACAGGTGTCGAGTCTACAATCGGTTGCTCACAGATATGCCCTGGCTGGATACAGGTATCGAATATGGAATTGTCGTCAACAGATATGCCCTGGCTGGATACAGGAATCGAATCTTCAAACTCTTCAGATGTGCCCTGGCTGGATACAGGAATCGAATTTGGAATTAGTCGTCAACAGATATGCCCTGGCTGGATACAGGAATCGAATCTTCAAACTCTTCAGATGTGCCCTGGCTGGATACAGGAATCGAATCTGGAATTTAGTCGTCAACAGATATGCCCTGGCTGGATACAGGAATCGAATCTTCAAACTCTTCAGATATGCCCTGGCTAGATACAGGAATCGAATCTAGGATTAGTCGTCAATAGATATGCCCTGGCTGGATACAGGAATCGAATCTTCAAACTCTTCAGATATGCCCTGGCTGGATACAGGAATTGAATCCGGAAACTGATTACTCACAGATGTGCCCTGGCTAGATACATGAATCAAATCTGGAAACTGATTACTCACAGATGTGCCCTGGCTAGATACAGGAATCGAATCTGGAATTGTGACAGTTGAAGGTAGTCGTCTTTTGGGTTGTCTTTTTCCCTGAAAAGGCAAAACATCAGTTGCATGCAATGTCATGATGTATGAAATGCATGATGTCATGATGTTCAAAATGAGATAGTGTTGTATGCACTTTATCATGTATGTAAGCAAGATGTACGAAATGTGAAATGTTTATGAATGCATTTTCGTCTAGGAAAATAAATCCTTGACGACCGGCCGGGGAATTAAATCCTGGGCTGACGTTGAAAAGTAGAGTTCTTCGTTTCCGCTAGGGATGATGGTTGCAAGAATACACCGGTAGGAGAAGATGACTCCGTTGGGGAATAAACTTGTTGGAGAGATTACTCTAAAGGGAATACTTTGTGGGAAGAGAGACTTCGCTGAAGTTTTGACGAGAGCTCCGCTGAGGATTTCAATGATAGACTCCGCTGGGGATAACAATGATAAACTCCGCTGGGGATTCTGTTGATAAGTTATGTTGGGGAATTTTGATGAACTCCGCTGGAGATAGGAAGAACTTTGCCGAGGGCGATTTTTCGTGGTAATTAGCTGAGGATAACCCAGTTATAATACCTTGTGAGGAATAACTTTGAATAAAGCCCGGGAGAGACGTCCGTACTCTGCAGGGGACAAGCTTCAAGACCCGCTGGGGATATGGTATTCCGCCGGGGAACAATCTTATATTAAGACTGCCGGGGATGCTTGCTGAGGAATGCCTACACTCTGTTGGGGAATGTTGAGATCTTCTGGGGGTGCTCAACTTCCTTTAGGCTGGCCGTAGACTAACTCTGCTAGAGGAGAGTATTGCTGACTTGCTAGGGGAATAGGGTGCCTATTGTAGGGCTGATGATAGACTAACTCTTCCTAGGGAGAGTATTGCTGAATCTTGTCTTACTTTGTGGGGAGTTGAGGTACCTTGGTCACATTCTTCAGTTGAACCTACCTTGGTACCTTGGCGGACAGAGCAACTAGACTGCCTGGACAACTCTACATTGCCCCTGTTTCTGATGTCACCTGTAATCAGTCCTTTACTTCGCATGCAAGTATTTATGAATTATCAATTTAATGTCAAATGCATATATCAAAAACGAAGATTGGACGTTCTTCGTAAGACAAAACCAGAAAAAGGAAAAACAATTGGCAATTCGTTTGGAAAAGTGAATTTGTATTGATTTTGAAATTTGCCTGTAAATAGGCGTTTTTGTACAAGAGGCTGACGTCCTAGTAAGAGAACGCCGTCGAATAACATAAGGTTTATACAATTTTAAAAAGGAAACAAAACAGCTATGTGAACAATATTCCTATTGGGTTCCAATTCTGCTATCGCCTTTATGTCTTCAAGCGTCTCATCACTTTGCTGCTTAGTTGAAGATGAAGCTGATTGATTGATGCCGAAGTCTGAGCCCGATAGTTGATGTCGAATTCTGGATGCAAGGTGATCCAATGAGACATAGTGTTACGCTTTATCCCTAACTTTTGCCTGGACCGCCCTTTCGGGTTTTCAGTCCACCGGGATACCCATTTTTGCCCAAGCTTCCTTTTCAGGTTTTCGACTTACCGGGTGTACAGATTCTTTTCATTTCATCCCTTATTTTTGCTCGAACCTTTTTGGTTCGCCGGGAAGCCCTTATTTTTGCCTAGGTATGTCAACCTAGCGGGTCTTTTATTCATGCGTAGTATCTTTTTACTATGTCTGCATTGGCGGGGTGAGGAAGGTCGTCACCATCCATGGTGGTTAGAATCATGGCTCCTCCTGAGAACACATGTTTAACCACAAATGGCCCTTCGTACGTAGGGGTCCATTTTCCCCTGGGATCACTTTGAGGAAGGATGATGCATTTGATTACCAGGTCCCCAACTTGATACTCTTGTGGTCTGACTTTCTTGTTAAATGCCCTGATCATCCGTTTTTGGTACGTCTGACCATGGCAAATAGCAGTGAGTCTATTTTCGTCAATTAGGTTTAATTGATCAAGTCGAGTCTGGATCCAGTCATCTTCACTCAAGTCTGCATCTTTCATTATCCGGAGAGAGGGTATCTGGACTTCAATCGGCAAGACTGCCTCCATGCCATAGACCAAGGAAAAGGGTGTTGCCCAGGTTGACGTCCGTGCTGAGGTACGGTACCCATGAAGAGCAAATGGCAACATTTCGTGCCAATCTTTGTAGGTCACTGTCATCTTCTGCACAATTTTCTTGATGTTTTTATTTTCCGCTTCGACAGCTCCATTCATCTTTGACCGGTAGGGAGAAGAGTTGTGGTGTTGTATCTTGAATTGCTCGCAGAGCTCAGTGATCATCTTGTTGTTAAGATTGGTACCATTGTCCGTAATGATTCTTTCCGGGACGTCGTACCGACAGATCAGGTTATGCCGAATGAAACGTGCCAATACGCTCTTGGTTACGGTGGCGTAGGAAGCTGCTTCCACCCACTTTGTGAAGTAATCAATTGCTACCAAGATGAAGCGATGCCCGTTGGATGCCGTCGGTCGGATCTCGCCGATCATATCAATGCCCCACATTGCAAAAGGCCAAGGTGCCGTCAGGACGTTCAGAGGAACCGGAGGGATGTGCACCTTATCAGCATAGATCTGGCATTTATGACAAGTTCGAGAATGTTGGTAACAGTCGGCTTCCATTGTGGACCAGAAATATCCTGCCCGAAGGATTTTCTTTGCCATGGTATGTCCACTGGAATGTGTCCTGAATGTACCTTCATGCAGTTCTACCATGATCTTCTCTGCTTCAGTCTTATCCACACAACGCAGTAAAGTTGAATCATGATTTCGTTTGTAGAGAATGCCATTGCTGAGGAAGAATTTTGCCGCAAACCTTCTCAGAAACTTCTTGTCATTGACCGATGCGCCTTCGGGGTATTCTTGAGCTTCCAAATATCTCTTCACCTCATGATACCAGGGTTTTTCGGTTACCTCTTTGGCCTCAAGATCGCAGCAGTATGCAGGTTCGTCCAACTTCCAGATAATGATCCGGGGAGGCTCGTTGTCCCATTTGACTTTGAACATTGAAGACATCGTAGCTAGTGCGTCTGCTAACTGATTCTCCTCTCTTGGGAAGTGTTCAAAAGTTATCTCTTCAAAGTGGGGAAGCAAAGTCAACACATACTCCTTGTAAGGAATAAGATTTGGGTGTTTCGTATCCCACTCGCCTTTGATCTGATTGATCACGAGAGCGGAATCTTCGAAGACACTCAGAAACTTGATCCTTAGGTCGATTGCAGCTTGAAGACCCATGATACATGCCTCGTATTCTGCCATGTTGTTGGTGCAGTTTAAACATAGTCGGGCGGTGAGTGGAGTATGAGTACCTTTAGGGGATATGATCACAGCGCCGATGCCGTTACCCAAAGCGTTCGAGGCTCCGTCAAAATGCATAGACCATCGGGATCCTTCCTCAGGTCCTTCATCCGGTCCAGGTACTTCACAATCAGTTACTACCATGATATCTTCGTCTGGAAATTCAAAGTTCAATGATTGGTAATCGTCCACAGGTTGGTGTGCCAAATGGTCTGCCAATACACTTCCCTTGATTGCTTTTTGAGTTGTGTATTGGATGTCATATTCCGTCAAGATCATTTGCCATCTTGCTATTCTTCCGGACAGAGCGGGCTTTTCGAATATGTACTTGATTGGATCCATTTTTGAAATCAACAGAGTAGTATGAGTCAGCATATACTGTCTCAGCCGGCGAGCAGCCCATACCAGAGTGCAACAAGTTTTCTCGAGCAGTGAGTACCGAGTCTCACAGTCGGTAAACTTTTTGCTCAGGTAATAAATAGCGTGCTCTTTTCGGCCAGACTCGTCATGCTGCCCCAGCACACACCCCATTGAGTTGTCAAGTACTGTCAAGTATAGTATTAGAGGTCTCCCTTCCACTGGTGGCATAAGAATGGGTGGTTCTTGGAGATACTCTTTTATCTTTTCGAAAGCGGCCTGACATTCATCGTTCCAACGTACTACTTGATCTTTCTTCAGCAATTTGAAGATTGGCTCACAGGTAGCAGTTAGATGCGAGATGAATCGGACAATGTAATTCAGTCGCCCTAGAAAGCCTCTGACTTCTTTCTCTGTCTTGGGAGTCGGCATCTCTTGTATGGCTTTCACCTTGGCAGGGTCCACTTGAATACCTTTGTCGCTTACAATGAAACCTAGCAATTTTCCAGACCTCACCCCAAAGGTGCATTTGTTTGGGTTCAACCTCAGCTTGTATAACTTCAGTCGGTCAAATAGCTTCCGCAGATGGTCAAGGTGTTCCTCCTCAGTTTGGGACCTTGCAATCATATCATCGACGTATACTTCAATCTCATGGTGGATCATGTCATGAAATAAAGCAACCATGGCACGTTGGTAGGTTGCCCCAGCATTTTTCAACCCGAATGGCATGACCTTGTAGCAGAAGGTGCCCCACTGAGTAACAAAGGTAGTCTTTTCCATATCTTCAGGAGCCATTTTGATCTGATTATACCCTGAAAAACCATCCATGAAGGAGAACACCTTGTGTTGAGCAGTATTGTCAACAAGAACGTCGATGTGAGGCAGAGGGAAATCGTCCTTAGGGCTGGCCCTGTTCAAATCCTTGTAGTCAACACACATTCTGACTTTACCATCTTTCTTTGGCACTGGAACCACGTTGGCCACCCACTGAGGATAAGAAGTCACTGCTAGAAACCCGACATCAAATTGTTTCAGAACCTCAGCTTTTATTTTCTCGGATATCTCTGGGCGCATGCGGCGGACCTTCTGTTTTACCGGAGGGCAGTCTTCCTTGGTAGGCAGGTGATGAACCACAATGTCGGCATCCAAACCAGGCATGTCTTCGTAAGACCAAGCAAAGATTTCCATGTAATCATGCAGCATCTGAATCAATCATTGTTTCACGCTGAGCTCTAGATTGGCACCAATCTTGACTTCTTTTCTATCTGTCTCGGTACCCAGATTTACCGTTTCCACTGGCTCTTCATGCGGCTGAATGGCCCTCTCTTCCTGGAGTAGCAGTCTTGTGAGTTCACCAGGCACTTCGCAATCATCTTCACCTTCGTCTTCGGCTAAGTTGATCGGATTTTCGAAGTCATAACTGGCAGTAGCAGAGTCGTTACCAGCGAGATCCAGAGTGGATTGGAACCTGTATAAGTGAGTGTGTGTAAATATAGTTGTTTTGCAATATATAACAAAGAAAGAAAAAGAGCACAAGATTTGAAATGCAACAAACGTCCAATGTTTTGATTAATGATTTATGAAAATGTCATACAAAAAGCCCTCACAAATGGAGCGACGGTGCCCCGGGTAGGACACCGAGCCAATAAAAGTTTCAACATATTTTTTGTTACAAATTGAAAACAAAAGAGTTCATTACTGAGTGACAAAAGTAATAGGTGTAAAATCTTTTGTCGTCCAGTTGCTTGGTCCGTTGTTGGTTGTCAGGTAGATCCAGCTATCAAATTCCGCTTCCTCTACGTCATCCTCAATAGCATTCACTCCTGGGTTGGTGATGAACACCGGAGGCTTTCTGATCCTTTCTTTGCGAACAACCCTCTGAGCCTCTGCAGTGAAGCCCAGCCCAAACTTGTCGGTCTTTTGAGTGAAGTCAGGAAGTTGACCCCAGTTTGCGCACTTGCCTTTCTCAATCACTGCCCGGGCATCCTTCAGAGAAGCCATCTTCAAAGGAAAGTCTTCTTCAATCACTGTCTCAACTGACGCCAATGTTGGAGGTACCTCTTCAAAATGTTGAAAGGGGGTTTCAATAAACTCCCCGTCCATTTCAATATACCGGAATGAATTCAGATGACTTACCATGTATTCCTCCTCACCCTGCACAGTAACAATCTTCCCTCAGACAGGGTATTTGAGCTTCTGGTGTAGAGTGGATGTTACGGCCCCAGCCTTGTGAATCCAAGGTCGACCCAGCAAACAGGAATAAGATGGACGAATATCCATCACGTAGAACGTTGAGTCAAAGACTTGGGAACCCACACGAATAGGAATGTCTACCTCACCATGCACCATCCTCTTAGAACAGTCGAAGGCTCTAACAATGATGTTACTAGGCTTCAATTCCAGGCCCTCACAATCCAACCGATCTAAGGCCTTCTTGGGCAATACATTCAGGGAAGAACCGGTGTCCACCAACACGTGTGCAAGAGTAGTGCCCCTGCATTCTATGGAAACATGCAGGGCATCATTGTGGTTTTTTCCCTTGGTGGTAAAATTAGCCACACAGTCAGTGAATTGATCTGCAGATGTCTCTTGCGGCACATAGGCCGTCTTCAGAAATGAAATCAGGGCCTTGGCGTGGGCCTCTGAGCACAGCAGCAATGATAGCATAGAGATCTTGGAGGGGGTATGACCCAGCTGTTCAACGACATTGAAGTCACTATTCTTAATGATTTTAAGGATTTCCTCCATCTCTTGCTGGGAGGCTTCAACAACGGTCTTTTTTGGTGCCTCCATCCAGGCAGGCAAATCGGTAGCAACTCTTTTGCCCCGAGTATCAGAGGACTCGGCGGCAGTGGTAGACACAGGAACTTGATTTGGAAGGGAAACATGCACACTTGCGGGTGTGATGATAAGAGGTTTTCGGATTACTGGTGGTGCAATGTCAAGCGAGAAGAGCCTGCCACTGCGAGTAATTTTGGCGGGACCAGTGATGTTACTGATACTGGTACCGGTGTTGAACTCCTGCTTCACTCCAAGCACATACACATCTACCCCATAGTGCCATGGGACAGCCTTGTCAGATTCATAGGGGAGGGGCCCCAGAACAGTAATGGTAATGGGTGCAACAGACATAATTTTGACTGGCTTCCTCGGGGGAGCCTTGGTAGGATTGTTGAAAATTGTGACGACAGATACTTCTTCAGCGGGAATAAAAGGAACAGCGGTCTTCTTGAACAGAATCTCCTTGCTATCCATCAGGCTTTGGATGCCTGACTTCAGCAGCGGACAACGGGTAGGGGTAACAGCACACAGGAGGCAACCCTTGCTACAACCCGGAAATAAACCGGCTAGCAGTAGGTTCCTCTTAACAGTCAATAGAGGGGTAGCAACATCATTCACAGAAACTGCATACAATTCTTCATCAACAGCATTTACTCCATGCTGGGGCATCGGAGCAGTCACAACGTTAGGCCTCTCAGGCGCCTCAAACTGTATTTCCTTCGCATCAATAAGGTCTTGAACCTTATTTCTCAGGGCCCAGCAATCATCAGTAGAATGCCCCGGGCTATCGGAGTGATAAGCACAGCGGGCATTCGGATTATACTTAGAAGATGCAGTATTCACAACCTTCGGAGCCTCTCTGACGGTCACCAAGTGGGTCGATAGTAGTTGTGGCAAGATTTGTGACAAGGTCATACTCAGCCGAGTGTACTGCCTTTTGGGCCTCTCACCCCTTTGTTGATTGTACTGCTGAGGAGCAGCAACAGGTTTTGAAATTACCAATGCATTGACGGCTTGGCGGCATTCTGGCTTAACTTTTCTTCTAGGGCCATAGACAGCACTAGCTTCCTTCTTGAAAGGCTTCTTCTCAGTACTTGCGGAGGCACTTTTCTGTATCTTTCCTGACTTGATGCCAGCTTCTATCCTTTCTCCCGTCAGGATCAAATCTGTAAACCCAGCGGAGGAATTACCAATCAGATGATTGAAGAATAGACCAGACAAGGTCCCTAGAAACATGTCAACAAGTTCACGGTCAGTCAAAGGAGGCTGCACCCTGCCAGCCAAATCCCTCCATTTTTGCGCATATTCTTTGAATCCTTCGCCCATTCCCAGTGACATACCCTGAAGTTGGGTACGCGTAGGAGCGAGGTCAGAATTGTACTGATATTGTCTATAAAATGCGGTAGCCAAATCCTCCCAATGTCGGATACGGGTTCCATCCAGCTGATAGAACCACTCAAGTTGTGACCCCGAAAGGCTATCTTGGAAGAAATGGATCCAAAGGTTCTTGTCTGCCGTGTAAGGTTGAATCTTCCTTACGTACGATCTGAGATGCAGCTTAGGACAGGAAGCCCCGTCGTATTTTGCAAAGGCAGGCGCCTTGAACTTGTGTGGGATTACCACCCCAGAAGATAAACCTAAATCTCTGAAATCCAGCCCCGACACATTTTGAATCTCCATGGCACTTAAACGGTCCTCTAGTTGTTTGTATCTGTCTGCAGCAGGAGGGTATTGTTTGTCATTATAATTGGTCTCGTTGTCAGAGACTGCAGGACTAGGAGCCCCTCCCCCTTGGGGACTGTCTTTCTCTGCAGAGGAAGTAGCTTGATCAGCCTCATTATGGAGTGTATTCCCAAACCTGCGTCTAGTGTTGAACAACGCAGTCCTCTTCTTCTTCTTCTTCTTTAGGAGCAGAGCCTTCAACTCTTGTTGACCTTGGGCCAAGCTCATGACCATCTCTTGAAACTGGGCGTTCTGGGCCTGGAGGGCCTTGATAGCTTGTTCACTGGATGATTCAGGATTCATGATGACTGTTCCAAATAAACAGCGAAGAAGATTAAGCAACCTGTAGAAAAAGGGTACCTGTTATGCACATGATGCATGAGATGCTATTTATGCAATGTGTGATACGGTGGGAGAACTGACTGTGGTTTTGCGTTTGTATTCGCAAATGTTTCGGTTGAGCAAGAGTCGCCACCGACTTTTTATTTTATCCTAAGGAAAGGTTAAAAAGCACAGCAAAAACCTTTGAGATTTTTCTTGGGTTCGGGGAGTAGATTATAGAAAGGGAAGGTATTAGCACCCTTTCTATCCATGGTTATCCATGGGCTCTTAGTTACTTGCTTAGATCAACTTGCCTTTATTTTCAATTGTTTGAAATGGTGCTTTGTGTGTGTGGATTTGAAAATGTTTTGAAAAGAGGCCAATGTGGTGGCAACCTTTGTAATGATCCATGTTGGGATGTATACAAAGGTGTATGTCTTTTGAAAAGGTTTTCAATGTTTTTTGAAAGTTGTTTTGAAAGTGTATTGATGTGTGGTTTTGAAAAAGTGTTTTGCAAATTGGCAAGTAATCAAGAGCTATCTACCCTAAATTTCTCAAAGATCGTTGCTACGTTTTAACCCTTTTAACAATTTTGTTCCACCATTGTATTTGGTGGACAATCTTGTGTTAGGATGTTAAAGGGACGGGCGTGGGTCATCGTTTAGACCATAATTGCAATGGTGCCAAGTATCTTTGGGCAATTTTTCTTTAAGGGACTTTGATCATTTTAGGCAAAAAAGCGTCATCGAGGGACTATGATCATTTGAGTTATTTGTTTTGCCCAAGGAGACCTAACATACAATATGGCCCAATTTTGAAAGGCAACAAGTGGATGTAACCCTAAGGGTGTTAGTGTGCAAGTGTGTTTTATTGCATACAAGAGTTTTTTTCTTTGAATTAGGTTTTTCTATTTCATCGATTTTATCTTGCCATACACGTCCTAATTACTAGCAATAAGAAGCGGAAATGTAAAATCCTACGCTATTACAACAATTAGGGGAGGGGGATACACATTTGTACATGGGGGGTTCAACGAGAAAAATAGACAAAAAAGAAAATAGCAAAAAACAAGATATAGAGAGAGAGAGAGGGAGCCCGCACGCTGTTGGGAGGTCATCAGAAGTTCTGACTCAGATCCGCTGCCAGATGATCAACCTGTTAGTGAAACTGGATGAGTCAGAACTTCTGACTCTAGCACCTGCAAAATAGAACCTTGTTAGTGGGGAAATCAGAAGTTCTGATTTCCCTGCGCTGCAAGACAGAAGTTTGTTAGTGGAGAAACTAGAAGTTCTGATTCTGCTGAAAAGGCAATAACTCTCAGAGGTTCTGATATCATTGACAGCAAAACAGGCTTCAGATGTGCTAACGTCAAAGTCAGCACTTGGCTTTTCCCTGTACTAATCAGAACATCTGCAATTCTGTTGTTATTCCACAAAACAGGAAACATATTTGGAACAGATCCAGCAAATAGCAAAAATGTTTCAGAGGTCAGAATCACCAAGGTCACAGGCAAGTTCTATACTGGCTCAGAATGTTCTGAGGTATGAAAGTCCTCAGAACATAAACAACAACAACATGATATTTACATTATGTTATTTGAATATGCACAGCTGATGATGCTTAACAGTGTGATGAGGGTCAGCAGGTGCTTACCTGACTGTTGGGAAAGTTGTGGGTGAAAGTTTAGCTTTTGGTTCTGGTGGTGTTCTGGACAGATTTTCTTTGAAAAAGGGGAAGTAAAGGTGTATATGCAGGGTCAGAAGTTTAGAGAGGGTGTCTCTGGTTTACAGAAAAAAATTGGATATTTGATGAAGTTTGAAGGTGAGAAACTCAAAGTTATGAAACAAAGCTGGAGATTTTGGCAGAGTTTCAGAATGCTGTGTTGCTAGGAGTTCTGTTTCTCACTTAGCAGTTTCTGTTTCTGTTTTTTCTTGAACGCCTTTTGCAGTGGTGAAGCCTCTCTATTTATAGGCAAAGTTCTTGTGGATGCCTTGAACATTTAAGGCGCCAACAGAGTTTGAATTTGTTCTTTGACAGAAATTCCTGGGAAGTTGTGATAACAGCTAGCTTTCAGCCTAGGTTGCAGCAGCAGGCGTAGATTGGGGAGAAGTGACCTCTGAAGTGGGCGGTGGCGTGAAGACCCATGCCAGAATCTGTGCAAAAGCGTTTTCCAAGCCACACGTGAATGCTCAGGAGTGGTTGGAAGCATTAATGGGCATTAAATGGTGACAAGACCTGTCAATACCAACATTCTGGTAATGGAAACCAGCGTTGAATCAGCAGCGTAAACCATGCTCTGGCCTTGGCTACCTGTTGTCTTAGTAAGCTCTGGAGATTCTCCTAGTTTTCTGGTACGTTCCTTGGATTTACTTCTGGACAATCTGGACTTAGAGATTCTGTATCAATGTAACACCCATTCTTCTGACCTTTCATCTTCTGATTTCAACCTGTTCTGAAGGAGCCTTCAGACTTTCCTGCTTCTCTTGCATTCCTTTAGCAAATTCTGACTGAGCTTGTGTAACTGCTGAAGGGGCATGTTCTGTTTGAGGCTTACATTCTGAACCACGTTTACAACTTCTGATTGAACTGATGTAGCTGCTGAAGAGCCAACTTTTGACCACGCTGAGCCAAGCTTGCAACTTCTGACCGTCTTCATCTGGAATGGGTCCAGAAGTTCTGAAGCGCTGATTTTTCTAAAAACACTTATTTTAGAGAAGCATTCTAAGTACTTAGAATTTGATTTTTTTTCTCAAGATAAAAGTGGTGTTTCTGGAGTTCGTGAGATCATCTTGCTCTTGTAAGCGGCTTGCTTGGGCAAAGGGATAACTCAGGACTTGGATTTATTCCAGAGGGACCTTGAAAATCCAAGATGGTTTCCTGAAGAAAGGGAGGGCAAATTTTGGGGTACAACAGTTGCCCCTGTTCAATCTTCTTGAACCTGAAGAGTTAGATTGGCAAGTTTGCCTTTCGCGACTCGAAGGTAAAAGGAGATTGGACACCAGAGTTCCCGGAAATTTGCACTCGCATAGTAGAGTATCAGCAATGTGATGCCGGGAATGGGCTTATAGATGCCATTTGGAAGTGTTGATCGCACAAGAGATTCCTTAGCGAGAACTTTATGTATCTGAGAAAGGCAGATGTTTTCCTGGCTTGTTACAGGTGTTTGATCTTCAATCTCCTTATGCAGATATGCCCTGGCTGGATACAGGAATCGAATCTTCGAACTCTTCAGACGTGCCCTGGCTAGATACAGGAATCGAGTTTGGAAATGTTGTAGTTGATAGATGTGCCCTGGCTGGATACAGGAATCGAATCTTCGAACTCTTCAAACGTACCCTGGCTAGATACAAGAATCGAGTCTGGAAAGATGGTCAATAGATATGCCCTGGCTAGATACAGGAATCGAATCTGGAAATGTTGTAGTTGATAGATGTGCCCTGGCTGGATACATGAATCGAATCTTCGAACTCTTCAGATGTGCCCTGGCTAGATACAGGAATCGAGTCTGGAGAGATGGTCAACAGATATGCCCTGGCTAGATACAGGAATCGAATCTGGAATTTATGACAGTTGAAGGTAGTTGTCTTTGGGATTGTCTTTTTCCCTGAAAAGGCAAAACATAAGTTGTATGCAATGTCATGATGTATGATATGCATGATGTTTTAACATGAGACAGCGTTGTATGCACTTTATCATGTATGTAAGCAAGATGTATGAAAGTGTGAAATGTTTATGAATGTAATTTCGTCTTAGGAAAATAAATCCTTGACGATCGGCCAGGGAGTTGCCATGTGGCCGAGATACTTTGCTGAAGTTTTTGATGAGAGGCCTGCTGAGGACTTCAATGATGGATTCCGCTGGGGATAATGATGATAAACTCCGCTGGGGATACCAAAGATAAACTCCGCTGGGGAATACCAAAGATAAACTCCGCTGGGGATACCAAAGATAAACTCCGCTGGGGATTGAAAGAACTTTGTCGGGGGCGATCTTCCGTGGTAATTAACTGAGGATAACCCAGTTATAAGCCCTTGTGAGGAATAACTCTGACTAAAGCTCGGGAGAGACGTCCGTATTCTGCAGGGGACAAGCTTCCAGAATCTACTGGGGATAAGCTTTAAGACCTGCCGGGGAAAGTTGTGCCTTTTCAGGATTGACGGGGAGTCAAATCCGCTTGGGGAAAGTATTGCTGAATCTTATCTTACTTTGCGGAGCGTTGAGATGATTTGGTCTTATTCCTCAGTCGAATCTACCTTGGTACCTTGGCGGACAAAGCAACCAGACTGCCTCAGACAACCTTACATTGCCCTTGTTTCTGATGTCACCTGTAATTGATCTTTTGCAAACATTTATAAATTAGCAATTTTAATGTCAAATGCATATATCAAAAATGAACATTGGACGTTCTTCGCAAGACAAAACAGAAAAAGGAAAAAACAATGGCAACTTGTATGGACAAGTGAATTTGTATTGATATGAACTTTGCCTGTGAATAGGCGTTTTTGTACAAGAAGCTGACATCCTAGTAAGAGGATGCCGCCGAATAATCACAGAGTTTACAATTTTTGGAAAGAAAACAGAACAGCTATGTGAACAATCCCACTGGGTTCCAACTCTGCTATCGCCTTTATATCCCCAAGCGTCTCATCACTTTGCTGCCTAGTTGAAAATGAAACTGATTGGTCGATGCCGAAATCTGAGCCAGATAGCTGATGCCGAATTCCGGATGCAAAGTGATCCAATGAAACATAGTGTTACGCTTTATCCCTAACTTTTGCCTGGACCGCCCTTTCGGGTTTTCAGTCCACCGGGATACCCATTTTTGCCCAAGCCGCCTTTTTAGGTTTTCGACTTGCCGGGTGTACAGATTTTTCATTTCATCCCTTATTTTTGCCCGAACCCTTTTGGTTCGCCGGGAAGCCCTTATTTTTGCCTAGGTATGTCAACCTAGCGGGTATTTTATTCATGCGTAGTATCTTTTCACTATGTCTGCATTGGCGGGGTGAGGGAGGTCGTCACCATCCATGGTGGTTAGGATCATGGCTCCTCCTGAGAACACATGTTTAACCACAAATGGCCCTTCGTAAGTAGGGGTCCATTTGCCCCGGGGATCACTTTGAGGAAGGATGATGCGCTTGATTACCAGGTCTCCAACCTGATACTCTTGTGGTCTGACCTTCTTGTTAAATGCCCTGATCATTTGTTTTTGATACGTCTGACCATGACAGATAGCGGTGAGCCTCTTTTCGTCAATCAGGTTTAATTGATCAAGTCGAGTCTGGATCCAGTCATCTTCATTTAAGTCTGCATCTTTCATTATCCGGAGAGAAGGTATCTGGACTTCAATGGGCAAGACTGCCTCCGTGCCATAGACCAAGGAGAAAGGAGTTGCCCCGGTTGACGTTCTTGCTGAGGTACGGTACCCATGAAGAGAAAATGGTAACATTTCGTGCCAATCTTTATAAGTCACTGTCATCTTCTGCACAATTTTCTTAATATTCTTATTCGCCGCTTCTACAGCCCCATTCATCTTCGGCCGGTAGGGAGAAGAATTGTGGTGCTGTATCTTGAATTGTTCACAGAGTTCAGTGATCATTTTGTTATTGAGGTTGGTACCATTGTCCGTGATGATTCTTTCCGGGACACCGTACCGACAGATCAGATTATGCCGGATGAAACGTGCCACGACGCTCTTGGTTACCGTCGCGTAGGAAGCTTCCTCAACCCACTTTGTGAAGTAATCGATCGCTACCAAGATGAAGCGATGCCCATTGGATGCCGTCGGTTGGATCTCACCGATCATATCAATGCCCCATATTGCAAAAGGCCAAGGTGCCGTTATGACGTTCAGAGGGACTGGGGGAATATGCACCTTGTCAGCATAGATCTGGCATTTGTGACAAGTTCGAGAGTGTTGGTAACAATCGGCTTCCATGGTGGACCAGAAATATCCTGCCCTAAGGATTTTCTTTGCCATGGTGTGTCCACTGGAGTGTGTTCCGAATGTACCTTCATGCAGTTCTATCATGATTTTCTCTGCTTCAGCCTTATCCACACAACGTAGTAGAGTTGAATCATGATTCCGTTTGTAGAGGATTCCGTTACTGAGGAAGAATTTTGCCGCAAACCTCCTCATGAACTTCTTGTCATTGACAGATGCACCTTCAGGGTATTCCTGAGCTTCCAAGTACCTCTTCACCTCATGATACCAGGGTTTTTCAGTTGCCTTCTCGGCCTCGAGGTCGCAGCAGTGTGCCGGTTTATCCAACTTCCAGATAATGATCCGGGGAGCCTCATTGTCCCATTTAACCTTGAACATTGAAGACATCGTAGCTAGTGCGTCTGCTAGTTGATTCTCCTCTCTTGGGAAATGCTCAAAAGTTATCTCTTCAAAGTGGGGAAGCAAGGTTGACACATACTCCTTGTAAGGAATAAGATTTGGGTGTTTCGTATCCCACTCGCCTTTGATCTGATTGATCACGAGAGCGGAATCCCCGAAGACACTCAGAAATTTGATCCTTAAGTCGATTGCAGCTTGTAGACCCATGATACATGCCTCATATTCTGCCATGTTGTTGGTGCAGTTGAAACATAATCGGGCGGTGAGTGGAGTATGAGTTCCTTTGGGAGATATGATTACAGCGCCGACGCCGTTACCCAAAGCATTGGAGGCTCCGTAAAAATGCATAGACCATCGGGATCCTTCCTCAGGTCCTTCATCCGGTCCAGGTATTTCACAGTCAGTTACCACCATGATGTTTTCGTCCAGAAAATCAAAGTTCAATGATTGGTAATCGTCCACAGGTTGGTGTGCCAAATGATCTGCCAGTACACTTCCTTTAATTGCTTTCTGAGTTGTATACTGGATATCATATTCTGTTAAGATCATTTGCCATCTCGCTATTCTTCCAGACAGAGCGGGCTTTTCAAATATGTACTTGATGGGATCCATCTTTGAAATCAACAAAGTGGTGTGAGTCAGCATATACTGTCTCAGCCGGCGAGCAGCCCATACTAGAGCGCAGCAAGTTTTCTCAAGCAGTGAGTAACGAGACTCACAGTCGGTAAACTTTTTGCTCAAGTAATAAATAGCATGCTCTTTTCGGCCGGACTCGTCATGCTGTCCCAGCACACACCCCATTGAATTGTCAAGTACTGTCAAATATAGTATCAGAGGTCTTCCTTCCACTGGCGGCATAAGAATGGGTGGCTCTTGGAGATATTCCTTTATCTTTTCAAAGGAAGCCTGACATTCATCGTTCCAGCGTACTACTTGATCTTTCTTCAGTAATTTGAAGATTGGCTCACAAGTAGCAGTCAGATGTGAGATGAATCGGGCAATGTAATTCAGTCGTCCTAGGAAGCCTCTGACTTCTTTCTCTGTCTTTGGAGTTGGCATCTCTTGTATGGCTTTTACCTTGGCAGGGTCCACCTGAATACCTTTATCACTTACAATGAAACCTAGCAATTTTCCGGACCTCACCCCAAAGGTGCATTTGTTGGGATTCAACCTCAGCTTGTATAACTTCAGTCGGTCAAATAGCTTCCTCAGATGATCAAGGTGCTCCTCCTCAGTTTGAGACCTTGCAATCATGTCATCGACGTATACCTCAATCTCGTGATGGATCATATCATGAAATAAAGCAACCATGGCACGTTGATAGGTTGCCCCAGCGTTTTTCAATCCGAATGGCATAACTTTGTAACAGAAGGTGCCCCACTGAGTCACAAAGGTAGTCTTTTCCATATCTTCCGGGGCCATCTTGATCTGATTATACCCTGAAAAACCATCCATGAAGGAGAACACCTTGTGTTGAGCAGTATTGTCAACGAGAACGTCAATGTGAGGTAGAGGAAAATCATCCTTGGGGCTTGCCCTGTTTAAATCTCTGTAGTCAACACACATTCTGACTTTACCGTCCTTCTTCGGCACTGGAACCACATTGGCAACCCACTGAGGGTAAGAAGTTACTGCTAGAAATCCGGCATCGAATTGTTTCATAACCTCGACCTTGATCTTTTCAGACATCTCTGGGCGCATGCGGCGAACCTTTTGCTTTACCGGAGGGCAGTCTTCCTTGGTAGGCAAGTGATGGACTACAATGTCGGCATCCAAACCAGGCATGTCTTCATAGGACCAAGCAAATACCTCCATGTAATCATGTAGCATCTGGATTAATCGTTGCCTCACGCTGAGCTCTAGATTGGCACCAATCTTGACCTCTTTCCTATCCGTCTCAGTACCCAGGTTAACTGTTTCCACAGGCTCTTCATGTGGTTGAATAGCCCTCTCTTCCTGGAGTAGCAGTCTTGCGAGTTCACCAGGCACTTCACAATCATCTTCACCTTCGTCTTCGGCCAAGTTGATCGGATTCTCGAAGTCATAACTGGCGGTAGCAGAGCTGTTACCAGTGAGATCCAGAGTGGATTGAAACCTGTATAAGTGAGTGTGTGTAAATATAGCTGTTTTGCAATATATAACACAGAAAGAAAAGAGCACAAGATTTGAAATGCAACAAACGTCCAATGTTTTGATTGATGATATATGGAAATGTCATACAAAAAGCCCTCACAAATGGAGCTACGATGCCCCGGGTAGGACACTGAGCCAATAAAAGTTTTAACACATTGTTTGTTACAAATTGAAAATCAAAAGAAATAATTATTGCGTGACAAATGTGATAGGTGTAAAATCCTTTGTCGTCCAGTTGCTTGGTCCGTTGCTGGTAGTCGGGTAGATCCAACTGTCAAACTCTGCTTCCTCTACATCCTCCTCAATAGCATTCACCCTTGGACTGGTGATAAACACGGGAGTCTTTTTGATCTTTTCCTTGCGCACAGCCCTCTGAGCCTCTGTAGTAAAGCCCAGCCCAAACTTGTTGTTCTTTTGAGTGAAGTCAGGAAGCTGACCCCAGTTCGCACAATTGCCTTTCTTGATTACAGCCCGGGCATCCTTCAAGGATGCCATCTTCAACGGAGAGTCTTCTTCAACTACTGCTTCAGCTGATGCCAAAATTGGAGGTACCTCCTCAAAATGTTGAAAGGGGGTTTCAATAAACTCCCCGTCCATCTCGATATACCAGAATGAATTCAAGTGACTAACCATGTATTCCTCCTCACCCTGCACGGTAACAATCTTCCCTTTGACATGATATTTGAGCTTTTGGTGTAGAGTGGAGGTTACTGCCCCAGCCTTGTGAATCCAGGGTCGACCCAATAAGCAGGAGTAAGATGGACAAATATCCATTACATAGAACGTTGAGTCGAAGACTTGGGAACCCACACGAATAGGAATGTTTACTTCACCGTGCACCATCCTCTTAGAACCGTCGAAGGCTCTAACAATGATGTTGCTAGGTTTCAATTCCAAACCTTCACAATCCAAGCGATCCAATGCCTTCTTAGGCAAAACATTCAGGGAAGATCCGGTATCTACTAACACGTGTGCGAGAGTAGTGCCCCTGCATTCTACGGAAACATGCAGGGCATCATTGTGATTTTTCCCTTTGGGGGTGAGGTCAGCACCCGAGAACCCCAAGCCATTGTCAGCTGTCAAATTAGCCACACAGTCCGTGAATTGATCCGCGGAGGTCTCTTGCGGCACATGGGCCGTTTTCAGAAATGAAATCAGGGCTTTTGCATGGGCCTCTGAGCATAGCAGCAATGATAGCATAGAGATTTTGGAGGGAGTATGCCCCAACTGTTCAACAACGTTAAAGTCACTCTTTTTGATGATTTTCAGAATTTCCTCCATTTCTTGTTGGGAGGCTTCTACAGCAGTCTTTTTTGGTGCCTCCGTCCTGGCAGGCAAATCGGTAGCAACTTCTTTGCCCCGAGTATCAGAGGACCCGGCGGCAGTAGTAGACACAGGAACTTGAATTGGAACATGCACACTTGCGGGTGTGATGGTGAGAGGTTTTCGGGTAACTGGCGGTGCAATGTCAGGCGAGAAGAGCTTGCCACTGCGAGTAATCTTGGCGGGACCAGTGATGTTACTGATACTGGTATTGGTGCTGAACTGCTGCTTCACCCCAAGCACATACACGTCGGCTCCATAATGCCATGGGACCGCTTTATCAGACTCATAGGGGAGAGGTCCCGGAACAGTAATAGTAATGGGTGCAACAGACATAATTCGGACTGGTTTCTTCACGGGAGCTTTGGCAGGATTGTAAATTGTGACAACAGATATTTCTTCAACGGAAACAAACGGAACAGCAGTTTTCTTGAACAGAATTTCCTTGCTATCCATCAGACTTTGGATGCCTGATTTCAGCAGTGGACAACCGGTAGGGATAACAGCACACAGGAGGCAACCCTTACTACAACCCGGAAATAAACCGGCTAGTAGCAAGTCCCTCTTAACAGTCAACAGAGGGGTAGCAACATCATTCACTGAAACAGCATACAACTCTTCTTCAATGGCATTTACTCTATGTTGGGGCATAGGAGCAGTTACAACATTCGGTTTTTCAGGCGCTTCAAACTGAATTTCCTTTGCGTCGATAAGATCTTGCACTTTGTTTCTCAAGGCCCAGCAATCATCAGTAGTATGCCCGGGGCTATCAGAATGATAAGCACAACGGGAATTCGGGTTATACTTAGGAGATGCAGTATTAACGACCTTAGGAGCTTCTTTGATGGTCACCAAGTTGGTTGATAACAGTTGGGGTAAAATTTGTGATAAGGTCATACTCAGCCGAGTATACTGCCTCTTGGGCCTTTCACCTCTTTGTTGATTGTACTGCTGAGGAGCAGCAACAGGTTTTGAAATGACCAGAGCGTTGACGGCTTGGCGACTTTCTGGCTTGACTTGTCTTCTAGGACCATAGACGGCACTTGCTTCCTTCTTAAAAGGCCTCTTCTCAGTACTTGCAGCAACACCCTTCTAAATCTTTCCTGACCTGATGTCAGCTTCTATTCTTTCGCCCGTTAAGATCAAATCGGTAAATCCCACGGAAGAGTTACCAATCAGATGATTGAAAAATGGCCCAGATAGGGTCCCTAGAAACATATCAACAAGTTCACGATCGGTTAAAGGAGGCTGCACCCTGCCAGCCAAATCCCTCCATTTTTGTGCGTATTCTTTGAATCCTTCGCCTGTTCCTAACGACATACCCTGAAGTTGGGTACGAGTAGGGGCAAGGTCAGAATTGTATTGGTATTGTTTGTAGAAAGCGGTGGCCAAATCTTCCCAATTTCGAACGCTGGTTCCTTCTAGCTGATAAAACCACTCCAACTGAGCTCCAGAAAGACTGTCTTGAAAGAAATGAATCCAAAGGTTTTTATCCTGCCGTATAGGGTTGAATTTTTCTCACGTAGGACCTGAGATGCATTTTGGGACAGGACAGCCCATCATACCTCACAAACACTAGCACTTTGAATTTTGGGGGAATCACAATCCCGGCAACCAAACCCAAGTCTTCAAAATCCAAACCCGGTACTCTTTGTAGCTCCATGGCGGCCAACCTGTCTTCTAGCCCTTTGTATTTATCATCAGCTGGAGGGTATTGCTGATCGGTATAATCTTCATCCTCTTCGACCTCCTCCTCTTCCGCATCAGACTCGGAAGGTACCGCAGCCCCACCTCCTTTGCTGGTTCCTTCATCAGAGATAGGAGGAAATTCAAGCACTCTCTGAGCTTCTCCGTCAAATCTTCTCCCCAAAGTAGCCATCCCGAGTCTCTTTTTCTTCTTTTTTACTGGGTCTTTGTTCCCCAATTGAGTCTTGATATCCTCTTGACCCTTAGCCAAGGTCATCAGGAGTTGCTGGAACTGTGCATTCTGAGCTTGTAGGTCTTTGACTGTTTGCTCGAGATCCATCCTGACTGTCATAAACAGCAGATAGATAAGGAAACTTGGAGTGAGACCTGCTTATGCACATGATGAATGGTATGCTTATGTATGCAATGCATTCAAGGATTTAGGACATTCAAAATTGTTTCAGACAAAGAAGAACGCACGTCATATTAATAAGAAGAAATATGTTAGCACATAAATACCCCATGGGCCAAATATTACAAAATAACTTCTCAAGGTAAAAAGACATTGCGCATCCTCTTTGGTGCAATGTAGGTGTTAAGGGCCTCTTGCTCATGGAGTCGGCGGGTAAGCTCTAGAACCTTCTTCTCACTGGCGTAGAAGCTAGCTTCAAAAGTATTCCATTCCTCCTTGAGCTGAATCCAACTTTTCTGCATTTCCTCCCACGATGTAGGCATGTCTGGATGTAGGATGGTGTAGGGAACCTCTCTTTCATTGACGGGCTCTTTAATCACAGGGAGAATATGAGGATAAGGCATCATCAAACTTTGGGCTCGGGCTCGTAACCACTTGAGATAAGGCTCAAGGGGGATGGAGTTCTTGTGTCCCAGAGTCTTGCTGTCAACCTTGTTGAGTTTTCCCCAAGCTCTGATGAATCTTTGGCGAAGCCCTTGCGCATCGTTGTCAAAGTCAAAAACTAGGTCAGGAATCAACATGTCATGAGGAGCATCCCTCCGTGCATATCCAAATTGTCTCAAAGCTAGGCAAGGGTTGTAGGTGATACCTCCTCTAATTCCAAGTAAAGGAACATTAGGGAATTCTCCGCAACGATCGACGATGATGACATTTTCTCTGGACCGAGAACACCAATGTACATCAGAGTGAGTAAGAGTCATCAACCGTTGGGACCACCTTGAGCCTTGGTCGTTCTTCAAGACAGATTGTGGAAGGTGCGAAATAAACCACCTTGCAAGGATAGGAGTACAGCACATAAGAACACCCCTCTTTCTCATCGTTCGTGTGTAAAATGAGTGAAGGATGTCCCCAAGCAATGTTGGTATTGGATTTCTGGACAAGAAGATTTTGACGGCGTTGACATCTATCAATTGGTCAGGATTTGGGAACAAGACCAACCCATAGATAAGGAGTGCCACAATTTCTTCAAAGGCTTGTAGGTCTAATGAGTTCCAACATTCTTGTGCCTTCTCAAACAAGAATTTTGCTAAGAATCCCTTGACGCCGCTTCTGGTTTCCCAATGCCCCTTGATGTTGGATGGTTGTAGATGTAATGCTCGAGCAACATCTTCCGGCTTTGGTTCCTTTTCTGTACCGTTGAAGGGTAGTTGATTAAGGATAGAAATTCTCAGGAGTTGAGAAAACTCCTCCAAAGTGGCCACCAACTGGTAATCGGGGAAAGTGAAACAGTGGTGAAGAGGGTCAAAGAACTGGAATAACACTTTCATCATGTCTTCTTCAATGTTGGTGTTGACTAAGCTGAGCAGTCTACCATGCCTTTCACTGAAGGATGAGCTTTCCGGAATTCTTGAGGTGAGCTCCTTGAGTTGAGGAGAGATTCTTACAAGGTTGACTTGAATGGTGTTTCTGCGAGGAATTTCCATGTCCTACAAAACAAGAACAAAGATGAAGATCCAAAACCCTTGAAATGGTTAGTGAATGCATATGATGTTTTATGATGTTTATGATGTATGTATAAAACATATGTACAAGCAAATCACACCAAACCCTAGTTTCAGGCTTGCATGGGGTTTCATAGGTAAGTACCCTCTTGAGTGTAGTTGGCTTAAAAACCTGTCCTATAAATAGTGACCGGGTTCTAAGGAGCTCAATGTCACTGGATTGTTTTCATTGTTCATTGTTTTGGTTTAGCCACTTAACTAGCGACCAAAATATTCCAAGAAAACAACCCTCAATGAGTGTAGTATCGAGTATCTACCAACTTCGGACTGCACCAAAGCCGGTCATCTCACTACCCCTAATAAAAGGCCAAGATGGTCAAGTAAGGTTCTAGGTCATTAGTGCTTAGTGACATCACTCAGCGGCCCCGTACTCTCCTTGATTGAACTCAAGGGTTACCGGTACTCACAAATATGTCGCACTAATATAGCTATTGCTTCGTCCGTGTCGATATACCCCGCACAGTTTCCACAACGTATTGCTATCTATGAATGTTTCCCAAAATCCGGGTGTAGGATTTGCAAACCCAAACAATAGAGGCAAAGTATAAAGCAAACAATCCAAACAATTAGTCATGCAAGAGGGTGATCTAAGCCCTAAGGTTACTCCACTTTTAGAATAATCCCCAGCAGAGTCGCCAGTTCTGTGATACGGTGGGAGAACTGACAGTGGTTTTGCGTTTGTATTCGCAAATGTTTCGGTTGAGCAAGAGTCGCCACCGACTTTTTATTTTATCCTAAGGAAAGGTTAAAAAGCACAGCAAAAACCTTTGAGATTTTTCTTGGGTTCGGGGAGTAGATTATAGAAAGGGAAGGTATTAGCACCCTTTCTATCCATGGTTATCCATGGGCTCTTAGTTACTTGCTTAGATCAACTTGCCTTTATTTTCAATTGTTTGAAATGGTGCTTTGTGTGTGTGGATTTGAAAATGTTTTGAAAAGAGGCCAATGTGGTGGCAACCTTTGTAATGATCCATGTTGGGATGTATACAAAGGTGTATGTCTTTTGAAAAGGTTTTCAATGTTTTTTGAAAGTTGTTTTGAAAGTGTATTGATGTGTGGTTTTGAAAAAGTGTTTTGCAAATTGGCAAGTAATCAAGAGCTATCTACCCTAAATTTCTCAAAGATCGTTGCTACGTTTTAACCCTTTTAACAATTTTGTTCCACCATTGTATTTGGTGGACAATCTTGTGTTAGGATGTTAAAGGGACGGGCGTGGGTCGTCGTTTAGACCATAATTGCAATGGTGCCAAGTATCTTTGGGCAATTTTTCTTTAAGGGACTTTGATCATTTTAGGCAAAAAAGCGTCATCGAGGGACTATGATCATTTGAGTTATTTGTTTTGCCCAAGGAGACCTAACATACAATATGGCCCAATTTTGAAAGGCAACAAGTGGATGTAACCCTATGGGTGTTAGTGTGCAAGTGTGTTTTATTGCATACAAGAGTTTTTTTCTTTGAATTAGGTTTTTCTATTTCATCGATTTTATCTTGCCATACACGTCCTAATTACTAGCAATAAGAAGCGGAAATGTAAAATCCTACGCCATTACAACAATTAGGGGAGGGGGATACACATTTGTACATGGGGGGTTCAACGAGAAAAATAGACAAAAAAGAAAATAGCAAAAAACAAGATATATATAGAGAGAGAGAGAGGGAGCTCGCGCGCTGTTGGGAGGTCATCAGAAGTTCTGACTCAGATCCGCTGCCAGATGATCAACCTGTTAGTGAAACTGGATGAGTCAGAACTTCTGACTCTAGCACCTGCAAAACAAAACCTTGTTAGTGGGGAAATCAGAAGTTCTGATTTCCCTGCGCTGCAAGACAAAAGTTTGTTAGTGGAGAAACCAGAAGTTCTGATTCTGCTGAAAAGGCAATAACTCTTAGAGGTTCTGATATCATTGACAGCAAAACAGGCTTCAGATGTGCTAACGTCAAAGTCAGCACTTGGCTTTTCCCTGTACTAATCAGAACATCTGCAATTCTGTTGTTATTCCACAAAACAGGAAACATATTTGGAACAGATCCAGCAAATAGCAAAAATGTTTCAGAGGTCAGAATCACCAAGGTCACAGGCAAGTCCTATACTGGCTCAGAACGTTTTGAGGTATGAAAGTCCTCAGAACATAAACAACAACAACATGATATTTACATTATGTTATTTGAATATGCACAGCTGATGATGCTTAACAGTGTGATGAGGGTCAGCAGGTGCTTACCTGACTGTTGGGAAAGTTGTGGGTGAAAGTTTAGCTTTTGGTTCTGGTGGTGTTCTGGACAGATTTTCTTTGAAAAAGGGGAAGTAAAGGTGTATATGCAGGGTCAAAAGTTTAGAGAGGGTGTCTTTGGTTTACAGAAAAAAATTGGATATTTGATGAAGTTTGAAGGTGAGGAACTCAAAGTTATGAAACAAAGCTGGAGATTTTGGCAGAGTTTCAGAATGCTGTGTTGCTAGGAGTTATGTTTCTCACTTAGCAGTTTCTGTTTCTGTTTTTTCTTGAACGCCTTTTGCAGTGGTGAAGCCTCTCTATTTATAGGCAAAGTTCTTGTGGATGCCTTGAACATTTAAGGCGCCAACAGAGTTTGAATTTGTTCTTTGACAGAAATTCCTGGGAAGTTGTGATAACAGCTAGCTTTCAGCCTAGGTTGCAGCAGCAGGCGTAGATTGGGGAGAAGTGACCTCTGAAGTGGGCGGTGGCGTGAAGACCCATGCCAGAATCTGTGCAAAAGCGTTTTCCAAGCCACACGTGAATGCTCAGGAGTGGTTGGAAGCATTAATGGGCATTAAATGGTGACAAGACATGTCAATACCAACATTCTGGTAATGGAAACCAGCGTTGAATCAGCAGCGTAAACCATGCTCTGGCCTTGGCTACCTGTTGTCTTAGTAAGCTCTGGATATTCTCCTAGTTTTCTGGTACGTTCCTTGGATTTACTTCTGGACAATCTGGACTTAGAGATTCTGTATCAGTGTAACACCCATTCTTCTGACCTTTCATCTTCTGATTTCAACCTGTTCTGAAGGAGCCTTCAGACTTTCCTGCTTCTCTTGCATTCCTTTAGCAAATTCTGACTGAGCTTGTGTAACTGCTGAAGGGGCATGTTCTGTTTGAGGCTTACATTCTGAACCACGTTTACAACTTCTGATTGAACTGATGTAGCTGCTGAAGAGCCAACTTTTGACCACGCTGAGCCAAGCTTGCAACTTCTGACCGTCTTCATCTGGAATGGGTCCAGAAGTTCTGAAGCGCTGATTTTTCTAAAAACACTTATTTTAGAGAAGCATTCTAAGTACTTAGAATTTTATTTTTTTTCTCAAGATAAAAGTGTTGTTTCTGGAGTTCGTGAGATCATCTTGCTCTTGTAAGCGGCTTGCTTGGGCAAAGGGATAACTCAGGACTTGGATTTGTTTCAGAGGGACCTTGAAAATCCAAGATGGTTTCCTGAAGAAAGGGAGGGCAAATTTTGGGGTACAAGACAATGCATTCAAGGATTTTAGAAATTCACAATTGTTGCAGACAAAAAGAATGCACGCCATATTAATAAGAAGAAATTTGTTAGTACATAAATGCCCCATGGGCCAAATATTACAAAACAACTTCTCAAGGTAAAAAGACGTTGCGCATCCTCTTTGGTGCGATGTAGGTGTTAAGGGTCTCTTGCTCATGGAGTCGGCGGGTGAGCTCTAGAACCTTCTTCTCGCTGGCATAAAAGCTGGCTTCAAAAGTATTTCGTTCCTCCTTGAGTTGAATCCAACTCTTCTGCATCTCCTCCCACGATGTAGGCATGTCAGGATATAGGATGGTGTAGGGAACCTCTCCTTCCTTAACGGGCTCTTTAATCACAGGGAGAACATGAGGATAAGGCATCATTAGACTCTGGGCTCGGGTTCTTACCCACTTGAGATAAGGCTCAAGAGGGATGGAATTCTTGTGTCCCAGTGTCTTGCTGTCAACCTTGTTAGGCATCCTCCAAGCTCTGATGAATCTTTGGTGAAGTCCTTGTGCATCATTGTCGAAGTCAAAAACTAGGTCAGGAATCAACATGTCGTGAGGGCCATCTCTTCGTGCATACCCAAATTGTCTCAAAGCTAGACAAGGGTTATAGGTGATGCCTCCTCTGATTCCAAGTAAAGGAACATTAGGAAACTCTCCACAACGATCGATGATGATGACATTTTATCTGGACCGAGAACACTAATGTACATCAGAATGAGTGAGGGTCATCAACCGTTGCGACCACCTCAAGCCTTGGTCATCCTTCAAGACAGATTGTAGAAGGTGCGAAATAAACCACCTTGCAAGGAGAGGAGTACAACACATGAGAACACCTCTCTTTCTCATTGTTCGTGTGTAAAATGAGTGAAGGATGTCCCCAAGCAATGTTGGTATTGGATTTCTGGACAAGAAGATTTTGACGGTGTTGACCTCTACATGCTGGTCAGGATTTGGGAACAGGACCAACCCATAGATAAGGAGTGCCACAATTTCTTTAAAGGCTTGTAGGTCCAGTGAATTCCAACACTCTTGTGCCTTTTCAAACAAGAATTTTGCTAAGAAGCCTTTGACACCGCTTCTAGTTTCCCAATGCCCCTTGATGTCAGATGGCTATAGATGTAGTGCTCGAGCAACATCTTCAGGCTTTGGTTCCTTTTCCGTACCGTTGAAAGGTAGTTGATTCAGGATAGGAATTCTCAGGAGTTGAGAAAATTCCTCCAAAGTGGGCACCAACTGGTAGTCGGGGAAAGTGAAACAGTGGTGAAGAGGGTCAAAGAACTGGAATAGCATTTTCATCATATCCTCTTCAAAGTTGGTGTTGACTAAGCTGAGCAGTCTACCATGTCTTTCACTGAAGGGAGAGCTTTCCGGAATTCTTGATGTGAGCTCCTTGAGTTGAGGAGGGATTCTCACAAGGTTGACTTGGATGGTTTTTCTGCGAGGAATTTCCATGACCTACAAAACAAGAACAAAGATGAAGATTTAAACCCTTGAAGTGGTTAGTAAATGCACATGATGCTTTATGATGTTCATGATGTATGCACAAACATATGTACAAGCAATTCACGCCAAACCCTAGTTTCAGGCTTTGCATGGGGTTTCATAGGTAAGTACCCTCTTGAGTGTAGTTGGCTTAAAAACATGTCCTATAACTAGTAACCGGGTTCTAAGGAGCTCAATATCACTGGATTGTTTTCATTGTTCATTGTTTTGGTTTAGCCACTTAACTAGCGACCAAAATATTCCAAGAAAACAACCCTCAATGAGTGTAGTATCGAGTATCTACCAACTTCGGACTGCACCAAAGCCGGTCATCTCACTACCCCTAATGAAAGGCCAAGATGGTCAAGTAAGGTTCTAGGTCATTAGTGCTTAGTGACATCACTCAGCGGCCCCGTACTCTCCTTGACTGAACTCAAGGGTCACCGGTACTCACAAATATGTCACACTAATATAGCTATTGCTTCGACCGTGTCGGTATACCCCGCACAGTTTCCACAACGTATTGCTATCTATGAATGTTTCCCAAAAATCCGGGTGTAGGATTGTAAACCCAAACAAGAGAGCCAAGATATAAAGCAATCAAAACAAACAATTAGTCATGCAAGAGGGTGATCTAAGCCCTAAGGTTACTCCACTTAAACATGAATCCCCAGCAGAGTCGCCAGTTCTGTGATACGGTGGGAGAACTGACTTGGGTTTTGCGTTTGTTTTCACAAATGTTTCGGTTGAGCAAGAGTCGCCACCGACTTTTTATTTTATCCTAAGGAAAGGTTAAAAAGCACAGCAAAAACCTTTGAGATGTGTTCTTGGGTTCGGGGAGTAGATTATAGAAAGGGAAGGTATTAGTACCCTTTCTATCCATGGTTATCCATGGGCTCTTAGTTACTTGCTTAGATCAACTTGCCTTAATTTTCAATTGTTTGAAATGGTGCTTTGTGTGTGTGGGTTTGAAGATGTTTTGAAAAGAGGCCAATGTGGTGACAACCTTTGTAATGATCCATGTTGGGATGTATACAAAGGTGTATGTCTTTTGAAAAGGTTTTCAATGTTTTTTGAAAGTTGTTTTGAAAGTGTAGTGATGTGTGGTTTGAAAAATAGGCAAGTGTTTTTGTTTTACAAGGGGGCAAGTAACCAAGAGCTATCTACCCTAAATTTCTCAAAGATCTTTGCTATGTTTTAACCCTTTTAACAATTTTGTTCCACCATTGTATTTGGTGGACAATCTTGTGTTAGGATGTGAAAGGGACGGGCGTGGGTCATCGTTTAGATCATAATTGCAATGGTGCCAAGTATCTTTGGGAAATTTTCTTTAAGGGACTTGATCATTTTTAGGCAACTTTCGAAAGCGTCATCGAGGGACTATGATCATTTGAATTGTATTTGTTTTGCCCAAAGAGACCTAACATGCAATATGGCCCATTATTGAAGGCAACAAGTGGAATACCCTAGGGGTGCAAGTGTGATTAGTGTCGTCCATTTTCATGCTTGTTTATCTTGAAGTTAGGTCAAACTATTTTCGGTTAATTGATTTGCATACAAACCCTAATTCTAGCATGGCATATTTAGAAAGCTTTTAAAATGTGGAATTTAAAGGTCCTAAGTTATTACAACACAATATATGGGATGGGGGGTACAAATGTTCAAATGGAGGGTATTTTTGACAAGAATTAAATCCTAAGCTATTACATCAAATTGGAATTTTGCAAGGTATTTAATTACACAATATTCAAATAAAAGAAAATAAATATGCAAAAATGCCAAAAAGGTTTTCATATGTATGTGAAAAGTATTTATCATGTATCAAATAAAATAAAAATAAAAATAATGTATTTTTGGTATTTTTATGGATCTAGGGTAAAACCCTAATTTTTAAATAAAAAAAGTATTTATATTATTTTATATGTAATATTTATTAATTATGTACAAAAAATAAATGAAAAGAAAATATGTGGAAAAAAAAGTAATTTTTAAGTTAAATATTAGTAAAAAATAAAATGTATTATTTTATTATGTTTTTAACCTAAATGTATTAATAAATACCTAAATATTGATAATATTCACTAAATACTAAATATATGTATAAAAATAATAATATTTAATATTTACAAAAAAAATGTATTTTTTTAATTAAAGTTTTTCAAAGGTAAAATAAAACAAAAGTCAGAAAATAAAAAGTATTTATCTTATTTTAGTATTTTAAACAAAAGAGTATTTATGTATTATTTATGTGTACAAATATTAATTTAAACCAATAAATGCCTAATAAATACAAAAATGGTTTGAAAAATATTTTTTATATTTTTAATATTATGAGAAAAAATAAATAAGTCAGAAATAACAAGAAAAAGTCAAAAAATGTTTCAAATAAGCACAATGGGCCAAGGGGGTTCAAAAATAAACATATGGTGCAAATAAGAAGTCAACTCAGGCCCAGCCCAAGAAGACTTTGTCTTCAACCTCAAAACCTGTTTGAACAACCACCAACGCGCGTTTTCCTATCTCATGATTCTTTGATCATTTGCCAAATCTTGCAACATGAAACCTGTAGAGCTTGAAGCCACGATTCTAGACATATAAAGAAGTCAATCTAACTCTCAGAAATGAGAGAGAATTTCTTCTCCCCCAATTCCTGACCTAGTTTTTGTTCAATGTTCAGACCTCAAATTCTCATAGGACATGCAAAATAAATGGAAAGTAAAGATATGTATAGCTTCAGGGACATGAGCATGACATTTTTCATTCACAAACTTAGAGCTAATTCTTCCTACATTGAGAGATAAAAGTCCAAAGATTTACCTGTTCAGTTGGAATTGTGTGCAACAATGGAGATGCTTACAAGGCAAGGTAATGATTTGTATAGCTTGCTTGATGTCCAGGGATGCTATTCCAATGCTTGGTGTGCTTTGAAACCAAGTGAATCGTGTTATGGCACTCCAACTGCAAAACAGAAAATATGAAAATGGTGATGTTGGTTAGGGGTGTTACAGGTCATGTTTAGGGTTTGGAACAGTTTCAAGGGATGGTGTGGGATGTGTTTGAAGTGTTTTTGGCCAAGGTGCGCGGTGGAAATGAGCTAGCCAAGTCCAAGTGCAGAATACCCTGTTTTTATGCAGTTTAATGGTGATTCTGTGTTTGATGATGTTTTGAACTTGGTTGGCTTGTGTTTCAGCTTATGTTTGGTGTTTTGAATGTGTACAATAACTTTGCTTAAGCTTGTGTTTGCTGAGATGAGAGGTGGGAGTTGTTATGTCAAGTTTCTTCTTACTTAAGCAACAAAATGTCAAGTTGTGTTTTAGACTGATGGAGGCCCCTCTAATGTGCTGCTAAGCTTGCCCTTGATCAGTGGGATTAGCTCAAAAACTTGTGCCAAAGAGATTTGCTGTGTACCTCTTGATTTGCAAATTGACATAAAGTTTCACTTTTCAAAAATGGACATAATGCTTTTTCTATTTTAGGACTAAACCTCCATGTAATGTTTAAACACATAATGCAAGGCTTGAACACAAGGGGTTTGCATTAAATTTATGAGTGCAAATGGGATATAGGACCTGTAATCAAGGAATGCAAGCTGAGTTCAAAATTGCCTAAGTGTATGAACATGAAAATTGGCCATAAACAAAGTGAGTTTTTCCCATATTGCCAAATTCGATTCTCCCTAACCATGAGGTTGTTTGATGAGTTCTTGGACATTTTGGAAAGCTTGGAATGTGTACTACAATCCATCTTTGTAATGCAAATTTAAATTCCAAGTGGAAGTATGTGAAAAGTGGTCTTGAAGTTAGGCAAAAATCTTGCTTAAAATAGGTCAAAATTTCTCTAAGTTAAGAATGGTTTGGTACCCTTGTTCCAAAAATTGTAACTTGAGCTACAAGCTTCTTTTGAGGAAACTTTGTGAATCAAAGTTGTAGATTTTTCAATGGACTACAACTTTCATGTTTTGACCTTTCCTTGAATCCAAATGCATCTTGATGAGAAAGTGGGACAAAGTTAGGAAAAAATTAGGGTTTTTCATAACTTAGAAAAATTCTAAGTTATGAAAAATCTTCATTTCAAACCCTAATTTGTGATTTTTGATTTCTTGATGAACAAGTTTCATGATTTGGCATGATTTGATGAAAAATGAATCTTGACACTTGATTTTGACCAAAAAGTCAAAGTTTGACTTTTCAGTATACAGTCAAAAATTGATCAATTGACTGGAAAATTCAACTATCAATCTTGTGCATTTGGGATCTTTTGAACTTGTTGAGTATGTCAAGACAATTACATGGGGTCCTTGAGTCCATATGTGAGCTTGGTTTGCCATTGGCTAGGTCAAACAGTCAAAAATTGCCTTTGTGCAATCAAAACCCTAAAAATGACCATTTTGCCCTTTTGGTGATCTGATCAAATTTCTTGTGGAATTGTGATCCAAAACTTGATCAAATGGTCCATATGAGTTCATAATGTTGATGTGGGTAAATTTTCATGAGGTTTGACTGTCAATTGGCCACAGTTGACTTTTTCCCCAATACAACTGATTTCTAGGTTAACTGTCCAATTGACTGGGCAAAGGTTGGAATCAAGGCTTGAAACTTGGTATGGATAAACTTGGGAGTCCAACATGAAGCATGAAAGTCATCTTAGGCATTTTAGGTCAAAATATCTTTGTGCAAACACAAACCCTAATTTGGGTCAACAGTGCTAGGAGAAGTCTTGCAGAGGAAACCCTAACTGGCTCTTGAGCTCCAAGGGCCTTGTGATGAGAAAATGTTGAGAGAATGGGAGGGAAAATTTTGGGGTACAACACATAGAAACAGGATTATTTTGGTGGTTTAGCATAAAGAGTTCATGTAATTTTAGCAATTTAGGACTTAGGAATTCATGTGTTTGTGTATGGTTTTATAATGAGATATGAAATGGTGATGATTTTGTAATGGAAGTATTTTGTAATCTCTTGGATTCACATGAATGAAAGTATGAATCTTGAATGAAATTCTTGAATAAATTATATGCCAAATGATCTTGATCTCTTAATTTAATCTCTAGTCCGAATTGACACACAATTTGATTCCAATTAAAATTTGTGTCGAAATTTGTCTTTGAATTTGAAATGCATGAATGATGAATGAAGTTGAATTCTTGAGAAAGGTCTTGAATAATTCTTAATATTTTGAACAATTAACATTAATGAACTTGCACTCTTGGAATAAACTTTGGGAAATTGGAATGCATCTTACTCAAGACATCAAATTCATAAACCTTCTTGAATCTCTCTTGCAAATAAGAACCCCAATGTTATTTGACAAACTCAGATATCTTGGCTTTATGGTATTGGTTACTTGAAAGAAAACTTCACAACAATGAATCCAAATCTTAATTCAAATCTCAAATCCAAGTTAGCTTGCAAACCACAAGAATTCAAAGAATTCTCAACCCTAATTCGCGTCTTCACCCCATAGTAATTTGCAATACAGACCAATAGCGTAAATCGTGCTTTTAAGAAATTTAATCGATAATCCACCTTAATCCAATGATCGCTACCGTTCAATTGCAGAATGACTTGAAGTAGTCCACAAGCAATCAAAGAATCATTGGACTAAAACTCCAGTTTCATGAATTATCCCAACAGAAAAATCAAACGTTCTTGAGAAAACGTTTGTGGCATGACTTGAACCTTAATCTTTGAAGTAATCTCATAAACAACGCTATTTGTGATACTTTGCAAAAGAATCGCCTCAGGACGTTGAAAATTGAAGAAGTTATGACCGTTTGAAATTGAACTTGAAAGAGTTGACTTTTGGTCGAAATGCTTTGAATCGACTTGTAGACTTGATCCTTCTTCGCATTCTAAAGCATCTTGATGCACATGTAAACCAGTGATGATGAAATCTTGATTGTGTTTTGGGGAATTTTGGAGGAAGCTTGAGACCACTTATCGAACAAGGCATGGAAATAAACACACGATCCTCTGAAGATCCTCGAAACAGAAGCTATTACACTTGAAACAAATGTGATCAAAATAAGTCTGAACAAAGTTTTAGAAGTCGTGTCTTGATGAATCAGTTTTCGAGAATCGATAATCAATGGTACTTCTGGCTTGAAGAGCTCAAAACCCAAATTGGGGCGCAACGCCTAATGTCCTTGATTTAGACCTGTCTCTGCATATGATATCAAAGAAACAAAAAACACACACTTCGTGCTTGATTAGAAGTTAGTGATACATAGGCTAAGAATGTTCAAAATACTTGACAATTTCTGCATAGCCAATGCTCGAAGGTGAGAGGTTAAAACCGACCATATTTAGTGACCTTGACTTCTGTACAAAAATGCAAAAATAAATATGGGATCTTAGGTCAAAAATTGGGGTATGACAGGGATCCTTCCTCGGGTCCTTCATCCGGTCCAGGTTCTTCGTAGTCAGTCACCAGCATAATATTCTCATCCGGGAACTCAAAATTCATGGACTAGTAGTCATCCACGGCCTGATGAGCCAAATGATCAGCCAATACACTTCCCTTGATTGCTTTATGGGTTGTATATTGTATATCGTATTCAGTTAAGATCATCTGCCATCTCGCTATTCTTCCGGAGAGAGTGGGTTTCTCGAAGATTTATTTGATTGGATCCATCTTTGATATCAACAAGGTAGTGTGAGTCAGCATTTACTGTCTTAGTCGGCAAGCAGCCCATGCCAAAGCGCAACAAGTTTTCTCGAGCAATGAGTACCGTGTCTCACAGTCGGTAAACTTTTTTCTAAGGTAGTATATTGCATGCTGTTGTACCCCAAAATTTTCCCTCCCATATTCTTCAAGATTTGCCAAGGTCAAGGTTCAAAATCTCCCAAAGGTTGCACAGTCCAATTGCCTCCTAACAGTCAAAAATTAGGGTTTTGGTTCTGGCAAAGAAGTTGAGGTTTCCAAAGGTCCAATCAAGTCCCACATGCCTATAAACATTTTCAAACATCCATATGTCAAGTCTCAAGACTCACAGCACAAAATTGCACAGTCAAAAACCCTAATTGCTTCACAGTCAACTGCAGGGGCAAAATGGTCATTTGACAGTCAAAAGTCAAATATTTTGGTCAACATCTTATTTTGAAGCCACAAACATCATTTGATCAATTCTTGATCATGATTCTCAAGGCATGGCTCAAAAAGTCTCAAGATGCAAAAGTTTCTATTTTCGGACAGTTGAAAAAGTCAACTGCAAATTGACCAAGGCATAACTTCCACATGGTTTATCAGAAAAATTCCATTCAAATCTCATTTTGAAGAGAATGACATTTCCTACAACTCATCTTCACACTTCAAGTCCAAGAAATGCTCTCACAAAAAGATATTAATCTCAACATTATAGGTCATTTTCAAAAGTCAACAAAAAGGCACTTTAAGTCAAAGACCATAACTTGAGATTGATAAATAAAAATGACATGGGACCAAAGACATTGGTTAGAGGACTTCAAGACCTTTCCAAAATGTCCAAGAACATGATCAAAGCTTAAACATTGAGCAAGATATGCCTTGTGGAAGTTGGGAAATTTTTGGGAATTTTGAAAAGTCAACCTTGTTTCAAATGCCTCAAAATTGCTAATGGGCCACGATTTCTTCCAAGAATCATTACCCAAAGGCCATGCGCGACCCATTGACCCAAAGGAGAGTTATTTTCTTATTTTTAATTAATTAATTGAGTTTTTAATCCTATTAATTCATTTAATTAAAATTAAATATGAGAAAAATACTAAAATAAAGGTTTTGAATCTTTTTGTGCAGAGATTTCCCTCATAATGAATCAAATATTTCGTGCATACCCAAAAAGGCAAGATTTCTCATGATTGGCAATAGTTTCATGGCAAAGAGATTTAAAAAAAGATGCTTGAAAATCAAATATTGAATCATTGAATACATGGATTTTGGGTCAGTTTTTCTAACCTAAATCATTCACATACATAAGCATAACACAACCCTAATGCCAAGAACAAGAAAGCTGCGCAGAAGCATCAAGATCAAACTTGCATTTTTTCACAAAAGTCTCAAATCTGTTTTCATAGTTGTTGTGCGTTTCAAGGCCAAAAAGCCATTCCAATAGCTTGCTTACACATCCAGGAAGGGATTGCAATCAAAAACACAACCCCTAACCTCAAGAATTGGTAGAATGAAGTCGCCATGTTCATGAACTTTTGCATATTCGTATTTGAATTTATACACATTTTCCATGCATTTTAATGTTTGATTTATACTAACATGATCATTCCAAAGCTAATGGCATCGTTCAATTGAAGAATGGCTGCCTGTAGGAGAATCTACCATGGACATTTTTTAGGGTTTCAGGAACCTTGAATTAGGGTTTTACATATAAGGAACAATTGGACAATCAAACTGGTACCTTTGAGATCAGGGCATCTGGACGAAACAATTGATCACATCGCGCCCAATTTATATTACTCTATGCCCTATTCACTATTTTGCAGGTTGAAGCTTAGTGGGGGTTTAAAACCCCCGCTATCTGTTTTATAAATGCAGGCAAAACGAAGAAGAAAGGAGACGTGGCTCATGGGGACTGGCGCATTTGAATTTTGGCGCGTTGGATACCACTCAGCGCTGCTTTGCATTATATTATTTGCTTGCCAATTTCCATACAACGCACGCGCATGGCTCAGACGGTTGGACGTACATGGGGTAAACGCAGGGACCTGGGTTCGATTCCCAGGTCCCCCACTCTTTCATATATTTTTTCTTAACGTGCTTCTGTGCAGCTTCCATTCCAGGGACCATCATGAAGCCTCACGTCAGTGCCTGCCACATGTCCCTGAAGGCCAATCCAATGGCCATCACAAGCAATCCACCATGTACCCTGGTCAAACGTCCCACACACAAGCGCCAGAAAGTCAAAAGGCCTGGAATTCTTGGGCCTAATTGCTGCAAATTAACCTCCAAAATTGGGTCAACCACCCCCCATGTTTGCATTCTCTTTCTCTCTTTTCTTTTATTTATTTTAATCATGTTAATTATTTTATTTAATTCCATAAAATTAATTTTCCTAAAACACAAAAAAAATCAGAAATCATTAAAAAATAAAATATGTTTTATTTAATTTTTAATTCTTTAAATAGTTTTTTTTGTAAATAAATATTGTTAATCAATTTAGTTTAATTTTAGGTTTAACTTTAATGTTTTTTTTCTTAAATAATTAAAATACATAAAAATTAGGGTTTTTAGCATTTTACTCTTTTTCTCAATAATTAAATTTTTCTTCTTATTATTATTAACCATTAATTAATTTTGTAAATAAATATGTCATTAAATAATTAGCGTAAATTAGGTCAAAACTTAAACATTTTTTTATAATTAAAAACAAACTTAGAACTAAGGTTTTATTTAATTTATAATTTCAATTAATTTTCTTTATCTCATAAAATACCAAAAAACCAAAAAATAACTTCTTTTCTTATAAAATAATTAATTCACTTCCAATTTCAATTTAATTTCTTTAAAGGGTCCAACGCCCTCGCACCTTCGATTATAATTTCTTTTCGCGCGTTTGTCTTTATTTTCATTTCAAATATTATGTAATTGCCCCAAAGCTTTGTAACAGTAATTAGGACATTTACTTTCCGTACTTTTATTCAAAATCGGGTCTTTGTTAATTTGGCGATGTATAGACCCGCGCCTTGTAATAGCGTAGGACCTTTATTTTCCGCATTTAAATTTTCGCACCTTTAAATTGCTAATCACATGAAAGAATGAATGGCCCAAATAAAATCAAAGCGTAGCTCACCCAATGCATGATCAAGATAAAACATAACTGAAAACAATACACAAATTCACACACCACTCTTAGGGTACGCCTCACTGTTGCCTTGCCCCTTGAAACGTGGTCGTCAAGTATAGGACGTTTTAGTAAGTCCTTATGTCCATGAACATGGCATAAGGGTAGCTTCTAAGGTGTCCTACTATTGCTCGGGTGACCACCCTGTTGCCTTGCCCCTCGAAACGTGGTCGTCGACTATAGGACGTCTTAGTAAGTCCTCATGTTCCATTGATCTAGTTGCCTCGAAACAAGTGGCCTCGAAACAAGTTGCCTCGGAATAGTTGCCTCGGAATAAAAATATCAATGGCATAAGGGTAGCTTCTAAGGTGTCTTACTGTTGCTCGGTGACCACATTGTCCCTAAAAACGAATTGACCCGAACACCTCCAACGGTGGTGCTACCTACCTCTCAATGGTGGGATGGCACTACCTTAAGGACCTCTATAAAGCCTAATTCCTTAGGGTAGGTAGATGACTCGTAGATACTTGCTCTAATTCAAAACAAATCAAAAAAAACTCTTTTCACACCAACACTTTGCAAAAAGCTTTCAAAAAACAATTTTTCAAACACTCTTGAGGACTGATACAAGAGTCGATCTGAAACTTTAAATGAAACTTTTTCAAACTCACTCACAATTGAAAAGCAAACAAACATTTTGAAAATACAAATGAGCAAGTATCTAAGAGCCCATGGATAACCATGGATAGAAAGGGTGTTAACACCTTCCCTTTCTATAAATCTACCTCCCGAACCGAGAGCTAATCTCAATAAGGAATTTTTCTGTGCTTTTGTCCTTTCCATATTGGAGAAAATAAAAGACGGTGGTGACTCTTGCTTACCGCGACATTTCGCGAAACCAGCTTAAAAACAGTCAGTTCTATTTCCACCGGTCACAGAACTGGCGACTCTGCTGGGGAATTTTTAAAGTGAGGTGTACCTTAGGACTAAGATCACTTGTGTTTTCAATTGTTGTGTTTGTTTGCTTTATTATTGTGGGCTGCATCGGAGTTACATAGATCCTAACCCGGATCTGGGGATACCCTGTTAGGTAGCATAAGCTGTGAGGGACCTATCCGGCGTAGACCGACATGGGTGAAGCAGTGGCTACGTTGGTGTGGCACCTTGGTCTGTACCGATATCCCTTTTGTCGCAACAAGGAGAATATGGGTCTTCTGAGGAGTCATTAAGCACCAACCGACCTTAGAACCTTAAATGACCCAACTTGGCCAATAGAACAGTAGCAGTATGCTACGCCCATTGAGGCTAAACTCTCGTGATGGTTCTGGCCGCAAGAAAAGATTGCGATGCTGGAGTTATGACCGATTGAGGGTAGTCAGTGATATTGGGATCCTCTAGAACCCGGTTACTTCTGATAGGACAGGTCTTAACCAACAAACTGAAAGTGGGTAATACCTAGACCCCATGCTGGCCTAAACTCTAAGGGCTTCTCTTGTGTGACTTGTGTGCCTTCCAACTTGACTATTTGCATGCTTGTTATCTGACACTTGAGTTTCTTGCAGGTTTTGTTTACAGTCCTTAATTGGGACTCATAATAGGATTTGCCTACATTACCCCATGCATAGCATAACATCATACCATTGCATACATCCCGCATAAGGACTAATCCGTTTCAAGGATCTCAAGAGCTTGTGATGCAAGTCATGATGAATCAGAATGTCTAGCAAGGGGCAAAGGGGATTTATTTTCCTCTAGCCAGGTTGATGATCTGAGTCAGAGGCTATGACCCACTTGACATGGTGAGCCTTGACTCTTGAAGAAGGTTCCCCTAACCAAGGTTGTTTGGAAATCAAAACCAGACATGATGACTAAAGTCAGGGGCTATGACCCACTCGATATGGTGAGCCTTGACCCTTGAAGAAGGACTCTCAACAACATGCAGTTCCTTCAATCAAGCTATCAGACTCCAATTCTAACAAGTTTCTTTGTTTACCCCGCGAGATCCTTGAAAACATTGCATGCATATCATACATATCATTGCATTACAGGTACCCTTTTGACAGGTCACTTACCATCTTCGCTGTTTATTTCAGCAATGGCTCTCCAACCGGACAACCAAGATCTCCGGGCTCAGAACGCCCAACTGCAAGAAATGTTCTTGAACCTATCCTAGGGGCAAGAAGAAATAAAGGCTCTCCTCACAAGGAACTTGACCCTAGGGAATGCAGGGGGTATCAGGAACGATCAGCTGGAAGGGCTACAAATTGAGTTGGCAACCATGAAGATCCAAATGATGGGGCAGTTGGTAGGCCAAATGACTCTCATTCAGGACTTAGCTCAAAAACAAGAAGAGCTTTGGGTCCTCGTCACCAAGCTGCTCCAAAGTAATCAAGTGGGCCAAACAACCAGGGTTGAAGTTCCAGTCATCATTCAACCACATGCGGGGCAAGAAGACAAGGGAAAATCTCCTTAGCTTGCTTCAGGGTCACGAGTCCAGCCTTAACGGGGTAGTCAGCGTAAACGATACACGCCTGGAAGACATTTCTCGGAGACTGATATACCATCATCCTTTATATTGAAGCGCTTTCTGGAGGTCAATCTGATCACTCTAAAGGACCCTCCTAAGAATCCGAATATGACACCTTCAAGGTATAACCCCAACACCCGCTGCGCTTATCATTCAGACAGCCCGGGGCACGCTACAGATGATTGTTGGACCTTGAAGAATAAGATCCAGGACCTGATCGATGAAGGAGCTGTGGAATTCACCCAAGATGGCCAGGCTGAGTGCTTCTACCATCCCTACAGGATTCACCATTTGAAGTAACAAGCCCTGAGATGAAAAGACTTTTGTTCATTAGGATTTTCAAGTTGTAATTTTCTTTTGTTCAAACATTTACTCATGTTAAACGTTGTTATTTCATTAATGCATCGCATATGTCTGTTTTGAAGCAATATATTCGTATTCACTATATGCAAATTATTTTCATATTTTTTCTGATGATCAACGCTCGATTAATAATTCTAAGCCTCTTGAGGGAGGATGACGAAAACGATACCACGATCTTTACAGTATGCTTTTGAACAGACCCCGCTGATGAGGTACATGCATTGTTTCAATTCCTAAGCACTGGAGTTATAAGGAAGATAATCCCTCGTCAACCTCTCTGAGCCAAAGAAGTAGGAGTTTTTTCTTTTCGAAATTTAAAACCCTTAATCATAACCTGGGGCAGGGTAGTCTCTCAGTTGATCCAAGTGCATAATAAATGGCACCAAAAAGGTCCTTACAAAAAAAAAGAAGACAGTGATGATTCCGAATAATCATAAGGATAGGCAGTCATTATATCTCAAAAATAAAAACCCAATAAGTCAAAACCTATGAAGGAGACTTACAAGACTGGGGCATCCCGCTGACTGTAATCACAAAAGAAACAGTTCAGGCAAAATTTAGGGATAGTGAAATAAAAAAAAAGAGGTCATACAAACCCTCAACAAAAACAAAAAAATGACTGCCTATTCAAAATAAATTGTCAACATCCGAACCATCACTGGTATATCAAAACAAAAACTCAAACAAGGTCTGACGCACGATCAACTGAGCTTAGGTTTGAAGAACATCACGAAGAACGGGTGGGTACAAATAATTTGAGCCTTTATCCTTTGTTTCTTAAACCATGAACCAGGCCACGTTATAACCCTTAAAAAGTCCTAGCTGAAGCATGGGTTAGTTCGAAAGCATACTGTTACAAAAGGTATCATGACTCCTTAAGGCTTGCGGTAAAATAACGAGTTGACATCACGTTTTACAAACATTCACTTGTTTTATGAAAAAGAATTCATTTTCAAAAACTTCAAGACAGACATAAGCTTTGCATTTTTGATATAACATTGTTTGCATATGACTATTTGTTTGAACAGCAGGGAAATTCGCATGATGAATACCTAGTGAACAAAAGCACTTCCAATCAAGGGGCAGACATGACCATGGTCTATTATCTGGGGCAGTCCAATCAAGATTCGGAGAATCTCTCAAAGGCCAAATAGCCTAGGGCAAATCTCCGCCTGAGTCACTTGGGGGCATTCCAGCAACGAATCTTGCCTGATCAAACACCTTCTGGTGGCATGGAAAAACACTTCTAATAGGGGAAACTCCCTACATTCTGAGAGCGTGGACATAGTCGAAAAATACTACGCATAATCAAAGACCCGCTAGGTTGACACACCTAGGCAAAAATAAGGGCTTCCCGGCGAACCAAAAGGGTTCGGGCAAAAATAAGGGATGAAAATGAAAAAATTTGTACACCCGGCAAGTCGAAAACCTGAAAAGGCGGCTTGGGCAAAAAAGGGTATCCCGGTGGACTGAAAACCCGAAAGGGCGGTCCAGGCAAAAGTTAGGGATTTAAGCGTACGAGTATATCCTGGCATCTCGTCACCTGTCTACCAGAAGATTTGCCAACTACCCCCACAGGTGCCTTCTCTCACTGAAACTGAGGCAATAACAAGCTGTCTAAGCGATCTAATTGCTCTGTCCACCAAGGTACCAAGGTAAGTTCAGCTGAAGAACATAACCAATATACCTTAATTCCCCAGAGAGTGAGCCAGCAAGTCAATGCACTCTCCCCAAGCAAAGCTATATTATCAGCCTTAAGGAAGTTGGGTATCCTCCAGCAGATCTCAACATTCCCCAACACATCATACAGATATTCTTAACGAGCATCCCCGGCAGTCTTGATCTAAGATTGTTCCCCGGCGGTATACCAGATATCCAGCGGAGCCACTTCCCCAATATATCTCAAAAACTTCCCCAGGAGAGTCCAATCAAGATTTCCCCAGGAAAGTTTGAATCCATCTCCCCAGCAGTAAGCTTATCCCCAGTAGATTCTGGAAGCTTATCCCCTACAGAGCACGAACGTGTCTCCCAGCTTTATTCAAAGGTTATTTCCCTACCAGGATATAACTGGTTTATTCTCAGCCAAAAGCCACGGAAAGATCGTCCTTGGCGAAGTCTTCCTATCCCCAGCGGAGTCTATTAACACTTCCAACATAACAACGGTATCCCCAGCGAAGTTACCATTAACATCTCAACAACGTCTCTCTCTCTTCCCACAGAGTATTGTTCCCCAGCAAGATCGCTAGAGTAATGTTTCCCCGCAGAGTAATCCATTCGCCAAGGTTATTCCCCAACGGAGTTATCTTCTCCTACAGATATTCTTGCAACTATCATCCCCGGCGGAAACAACAAAGCACTATTCTCCAACATCAGCCCAAGATGTGACTTCCTGGCACCCGTCAATTTACTTTCCTAGACAAAAACATACATTCATAAACATCACATTTCCATACATTATAGCATGCATATACGCATCATATCTTACAATCTCATTTATGTTGAAAACATCATTGCTCGATCCATATCATGCATTGCATATAACTGACCTTTACCTTTCAGGAAAGATCCAGTCAAGTTCTCAGCTATGTCCAAGACCTTCTCTGGTTCAGTTAAATCGACCCTAAGATTTTTCTGATTCTTATCCAGTTGAAGTTATTCCAAGACCTTGCCTGATTCAGTTAAATCGATTCTAAGATTTTTCTGATTCTTATCCAGTCAAAGTCAATCCAAGGCCTTCTCTGGTTCAATCAGATCGACCCTAAGATCTCCCTGATTCTTATTCCAGTTGAAGATTCCAAGACCTTGCCTGGTTCAGTTAAATCGACTCCTAAAGATTTTTCTGATGCCGATCCAGTCAAAGGCCTTCTCTGGTTCAGTCAGATCGACCCTAAGATCTCCCTGATTCTTATTCCAATTGAAGATTCCAAGACCTTGCCTGGTTCAGTTAAATCGACCCCTAAAGATTTTTCTGATGCCGATCCAGTCAAAGGCCTTCTCTGGTTCAGTCAGATCGACCCTAAGATCTCCCTGATTCTTATTCCAGTTGAAGATTCCAAGACCTTGCCTGGTTCAGTTAAATCGACTCCTAAAGATTTTTCTGATGCCGATCTAGTCAAAGGCCTTCTCTGGTTCAGTCAGATCGACCCTAAGATCTCCCTGATTCTTATTCTAGTTGAAGATATTCCAAGACTTTAGTCTGGTTCAGTTAAATCGACCCTAAGACTTTTCTGATTCTTATCCAGTCAAAGTTATTCCAAGACCTTGCCTGGTTCAGTTAAATCGATTCCTAAAGATTTTTCTGATGCCGATCCAGTCAAAGGCCTTCTCTGGTCCAGTTAAATCGATTCCTAAAGATTTTCCTAATGAAGACTCAGTAGAAGACATCCAAGATTCTCTCATCGTTACTGTTGAGGTAGTAATCGCCCAAGGTTCTCTCATCGTTACTGTTGAGGTAGTAATCGCCCAAGGTTCTCTCACCGTTACTGTTGAGGTAGTAATCGCCCAAGGTTCTCTCATCGTTACTGTTGGGGTAGTAATCGTCCAAGGTTCTCTCATCGTCCCGTTGAGGTAGTAACCATCCCTGATTCATTCATCACCTTTTGAAACTCCAGACTCGATTCCTGTATCTCGCCAGGGCACGTCTGAAGAGGTTTAAGGATTCAATTCCTGTAACCAGTCAGGGCACATTTACACAAAGAGTTTGAAGACCAACTCCTGTAACAGGTCAGGTAATCATCTTTCTTTTTTTCAGGTACGCAAGTTCTCGCTAAGGAATCTCTTATGCGACCGACACCCAGATGGCATCTATAAGCCCATCCACCTATCCATCACCTCTCAACATGGCATCTATAAGCCCATCCTCCTATCCACTAATCTCCAAATGGCATCTGTAAGCCCATTCCCACCATCACGCTAACATGTGAGCGCAAATTTCTGGGCACTCTAGTGTTCAATCACCTTCCACCTTCGGATTACGAAAGGCACGCCAGCCAATCTACATCCTCAGCTCTAAGAAGATTGAACAGGGGCAACTGTTGTACCCCAAAATTTGCCCTCCCATATTCTTCAAGATTTGCCAAGGTCAAGGTTCAAAATCTCCCAAAGGTTGCACAGTCCAATTGCCTCCTAATAGTCAAAAATTAGGGTTTTGGTTCTGGCAAAGAAGTTGAGGTTTCCAAAGGTCCAATCAAGTCCCACATGCCTATAAACATTGTAAAACATCCATATGTCAAGTCTCAAGACTCACAGCACAAAATTGCACAGTCAAAAACCCTAATTGCTTCATAGTCAACTGCAGGGGCAAAATGGTCATTTGATAGTCAAAAGTCAAAATTTTTGGTCAACATCTTATTTTGAAGCCACAAACATCATTTGATCAATTCTTGATCATGATTCTCAAGGCATGGCTCAAAAAGTCTCAAGATGCAAAAGTTTCTATTTTCGGACAGTTGAAAAAGTCAACTGCAAATTGACCAAGGCATAACTTCCACATGGTTTATCAGAAAAATTACATCCAAAGCTAATTTTGAAGAGAATGACATTTCCTACAACTCATCTTCACACTTCAAGTCCAAGAAATGCTCTCACAAAAATATATCAATCTCAACATTATAGGTCATTTTCAAAAGTCAACAAAAAGGCACTTTAAGTCAAAGACCATAACTTGTGATTGGTAAATCAAAATGACATGGGAACAAATACATTGGTTAGAGGACTTCAAGACCTTTCCAAAATGTCCAAGAACATGATCAAAGCTTAAAAATTGAGCAATATATGCCTTGTGGAAGTTGGGAAATTTTTGGGAATTTTGAAAAGTCAACCTTGCTTCAAATGCCTCAAAATTGCTAATGGGCCACGATTTCTTCCAAGAATCATTACCCAAAGGCCATGCACGACCCATTGACCCAAAGGTGAGTTATTTTCTTATTTTTAATTAATTAATTGAGTTTTTAATCCTATTAATTCATTTAATAAATATGAGAAAAATACTAAAATAAAGGTTTTGAATCTTTTTGTGCAGAGATTTCCCTCATAATGAATCAAATATTTTGTGCATACCCAAAAAGGCAAGATTTCTCATGATTGGCAATAGTTTCGTGGCAAAGAGATTTAAAAAAAGATGCTTGAAAATCAAATATTGAATCATTGAATACATGGATTTTGGGTCAGTTTTTCTAACCTAAATCATTCACATACATAAGCATAACACAACCCTAATGCCAAGAACAAGAAAGCTGCGCAGAAGCATCAAGATCAAACTTGCATTTTTTCACAAAAGTCTCAAATCTGTTTTCATAGTTGTTGTGCGTTTCAAGGCCAAAAAGCCATTCCAATAGCTTGCTTACACATCCAGGAAGGGATTGCAATCAAAAACACAGCCCCTAACCTCAAGAATTGGTAGAATGAAGTCGCCCTGTTCATGAACTTTTGCATATTCGTATTTGAATTTATACACATTTTCCATGCATTTTAATGTTTGATTTATACTAACATGATCATTCCAAAGCTAATGGCATCGTTCAATTGAAGAATGGCTGCCTGTAGGAGAATCTACCATGGACATTTTTTAGGGTTTCAGGAACCTTGAATTAGGGTTTTACATATAAGGAACAATTGGACAATCAAACTGGTACCTTTGAGATCAGGGCATCTGGACGAAACAATTGATCACATCGCGCCCAATTTATATTACTCTATGCCCTATTCGCTATTTTGCAGGTTGAAGCTTAGTGGGGGTTTAAAACCCCCGCTGTCTGTTTTATAAATGCAGGCAAAACGAAGAAGAAAGGAGACGTGGCTCATGGGGACTGGCGCATTTGAATTTTGGCGCGTTGGATACCACTCAGCGCTGCTTTGCATTATATTATTTGCTTGCCAATTTCCATACAACGCGCGCGCATGGCTCAGACGGTTGGACGTACATGGGGTAAACGCAGGGACCTGGGTTCGATTCCCAGGTCCCCCACTCTTTCATATATTTTTTCTTAACGTGCTTCTGTGCAGCTTCCATTCCAGGGACCATCATGAAGCCTCACGTCAGTGCCTGCCACATGTCCCTGAAGGCCAATCCAATGGCCATCACAAGCAATCCACCATGTACCCTGGTCAAACGTCCCACACACAAGCGCCAGAAAGTCAAAAGGCCTGGAATTCTTGGGCCTAATTGCTGCAAATTAACCTCCAAAATTGGGTCAACCACCCCCCATGTTTGCATTCTCTCTCTCTCTTTTCATTCTTTTCTTTTATTTATTTTAATCATGTTAATTGTTTTATTTAATTCCATTAAATTAATTTTCCTAAAACACAAAAAAAATCAGAAATCATTAAAAAATAAAATATGTTTTATTTAATTTTTAATTCTTTAAATAGTTTTTTTTGTAAATAAATATTGTTAATCAATTTAGTTTAATTTTAGGTTTAACTTTAATGTTTTTTTTCTTAAATAATTAAAATACATAAAAATTAGGGTTTTTAACATTTTACTCTTTTTCTCAATAATTAAATTTTTCTTCTTATTATTATTAACCATTAATTAATTTTGTAAATAAATATGTCATTAAATAATTAGCGTAAATTAGGTCAAAACTTAAACATTTTTTTATAATTAAAAACAAACTTAGAACTAAGGTTTTATTTAATTTATAATTTCAATTAATTTTCTTTATCTCATAAAATACCAAAAAACCAAAAAATAACTTCTTTTCTTATAAAATAATTAATTCACTTCCAATTTCAATTTAATTTCTTTAAAGGGTCCAACGCCCTCGCACCTTCGATTATAATTTCTTTTCGCGCGTTTGTCTTTATTTTCATTTCAAATATTATGTAATTGCCCCAAAGCTTTGTAACAGTAATTAGGATATTTACTTTCCGCACTTTTATTCAAAATCGGGTCTTTGTTAATTTGGCGATGTATAGACCCGCGCCTTGTAATAGCGTAGGACCTTTATTTTCCGCATTTAAATTTCCGCACCTTTAAATTGCTAATCACATGAAAGAATGAATGGCCCAAATAAAATCAAAGCGTAGCTCACCCAATGCATGATCAAGATAAAACATAACTGAAAACAATACACAAATTCACACACCACTCTTAGGGTACGCCTCACTGTTGCCTTGCCCCTCGAAACGTGGTCGTCAAGTATAGGACGTTTTAGTAAGTCCTTATGTCCATGAACATGGCATAAGGGTAGCTTCTAAGGTGTCCTACTATTGCTCGGGTGACCACCATGTTGCCTTGCCCCTCGAAACGTGGTCGTCGACTATAGGATGTCTTAGTAAGTCCTCATGTTCCATTGATCTAGTTGCCTCGAAACAAGTGGCCTCGAAACAAGTCGCCTCGGAATAGTTGCCTCGGAATAAAAAGATCAATGGCATAAGGGTAGCTTCTAAGGTGTCTTACTGTTGCTCGGTGACCACACTGTCCCTAAAAACGAATTGACCCGAACACCTCCAACGGTGGTGCTACCTACCTCTCAATGGTGGGATGGCACTACCTTAAGGACCTCTATACAGCCTAATTCCTTAGGGTAGGTAGATGACTCGTAGATACTTGCTCTAATTCAAAACAAATAAAAAAAAACTCTTTTCACACCAACACTTTGCAAAAAGCTTTCAAAAAACAAATTTTCAAACACTCTTGAGGACTGATACAAGAGTCGATCTGAAACTTTAAACGAAACTTTTTCAAACTCACTCACAATTGAAAAGCAAACAAACATTTTGAAAACACAAATGAGCAAGTATCTAAGAGCCCATGGATAACCATGGATAGAAAGGGTGCTAACACCTTCCCTTTCTATAAATCTACCTCCCGAACCGAGAGCTAATCTCAATAAGGAATTTTTCTGTGCTTTTGTCCTTTCCATATTGGAGAAAATAAAAGACGGTGGCGACTCTTGCTTACCGCGACATTTCGCGAAACCAGCTTAAAAACAGTCAGTTCTATTTCCACCGGTCACACATGCTCTTTTCGACCAGACTCTCCATGCTGCCCCAACACACACCCCATTAAATTGTCTAGCACTATCAGGTACAATATCAAAGGCCCCCTTCAACCAGAGGCATCAGAATTGGTGGTTCTTGTAGGTATTCCTTGATTATTTCGAAAGCGGTCTGACATTCATTATTCCACTTTACCACTTGATCTTTCTTCAGAAGTTTGAAGATTGGATCCCAAGTAGCAGTCAAATGTGAAATGAACCAGGCAATGTAATTCAGACGTCCCAAGAAACCTCTAACCTCTTTTTCTGTGCGGGGAGCAGGCATCTCTTGTATAGCTTTTACCTTTGCAGGATCTACCTGGATGCCTTTGTCGCTGACAATGAAACCCAGAAGTTTACCAGACCTTACCCCGAAGGTGAACTTGTTCGGATTTAACCTCAACTTGTATGTCTTCAACATGTCGAACAACTTTTGGAGATGATCAAGGTGCTCTTCCTCAGTCTGAGACCTAACTATCATATCATCAACATAGACTTCGATCTCATGGTGAATCATATCATGGAACAAAGCGACCATAGCGCGCTGATAAGTTGCCCCAACATTTTTCAACCCAAAAGGCATCACCTTGTAGCAGAAGGTACCCCACTGTGTAATGAAGGTTGTCTTCTCCATGTCTTCAGGAGCCATCTTGATCTAGTTGTAGCTAGAGAACCCATCCATGAAGGAGAAGATTTTGTGTTGCATGGTGTTGTCGACCAGAACATTGATGTGAGGAAGTGGGAAGTTATCCTTGGGGCTTGCTCTGTTCAGATCTCTGTAATCTACACACATCCGTACCTTACCATCCTTCTTAGGTACCGGAACAACGTTGGCAACCCACTGTGGATAAGAAGTGACAGCTAAGAATCATGCGTCGAACTGTTTCATGACCTCTGCCTTGATCTTCTTTGACATTTCAAGGAGCATACGAAGGACCTTCTGTTTAACCGACAGACAGTCTTCATTGGTTGGCAGGCGATGTACCACAATATTAGTGTCTAGACCAGGCATGTCTTCATAGGATCGGGCGAAGATCTTAACATAGTCGTGCAACATTTGTATCAACCTCCGTTTGACGCTAAGCTCCAGATTTGCACCTATTTTGACCTCTTTTCTGTCTATCTTTGTGCCCAAGTTTATTGTCTCAATTGGCTCTTCATGAGGCTGTATAGCCCTCTTTTCCTGTTATAGCAGTCTAGCAAGTTCTCCAGGTACCTCACAATCGTCCCCACCTTCGTCCTCGGCTTGGTTGATCGAATTTTCGAAGTCATAACTGGAAATAGCAGGATTGTTATCAATGGGATCCAGAGTGGATATGGATCTGCAGTTTGATATGTGAGTGTGTGTAAGAGCATAGTTGTATTGATAAAGCAAAGGCAGAAAAGAAAAACAGAGAGTGCAAAATTTATATGCAAAGAACGTCCAATGCTTCATTGATGATATATGATATGACATATAATAACCCTCACAGATAGAATCATTGTGCCTCGGGTAAGACACAATGCCATAAAGTTTAATTTGTTCATTACAAACTTAGAAAACAAGTAAGACAATTACTGCGGAATAAAAGAAACTGGTATAACATCTTTGGTCGTCCAATTACTCGGTCTACCGTTGGTAGTTGGGTAAATCCAGCTGTCAATATCAAAATCTTCCTCACTGTCTTCAATAGCATTGACCCCTCGATTGCTGATGCATAGGGGAGGTCCTCTAACTCGAGCATGTCGAACGACCCTCTGAGCCCCTGAAGTAAATCCCAAGCCAAACTTGTCAGTTTTGTGAATAAACTCAGGAAGCTGTCCCCAATTTGTACTCCTACCTTCTTCAACTACTGCTCTATTGTCCTTAAGAGAAGCCATCTTCAGAGGAGGTTTGGTGCTGGTAGTGGTCTCAGTCATTGCCAAAATCTGGGGAACCTCTTCAAAGTTTTGACAAGGAGTCTCTATAAATTCTCCGTCCAACTCTACGTACCTGAAGGAATTTAGGTGGCTCACCATATACTCCTCTTCGCCATGCACAGTGATTATCTTCCCCTTCACCGGATACTTCAACATTTGGTGTAGTATAGAAGTGACAGCCCCAGCTTTGTGGATCCAAGGACGACCCAACAAACAAGAGTATGATGGCCTGATGTCCATCACATAGAAGGTGGACTCAAAAGTCTGAGAGCCTACCTTGACAGGGATGTCCATCTCCCCATGCACCATTCTTTTCGACCCATCAAAAGCCCTTACCACAATGTTACTAGGCTTTAAAATCAAACCCTCGCAATCCAACCGGTCTAACGCCTTCTTGGACAGAACATTCAGCGAAGACCCAGTATCTACCAACACATGAGCCATAGTGGTGCCCTTGTATTCAATAGAGACATGCAGAGCATCATTATGCTTCCTTCCCTTCGGTGTCAAGTCTGAATCTGAAAAACCCAGCCCATTGTCAGCAGTCAGGCTAGCCACGTAATCTTTAAATTGATCAGCTGAAGTCTCTTGCGGCACATGCGTAGTTTTGAGGAATGTAATCAAAGCCTTCGCATGGGCCTCAGAGCATATCAGCAGGGATAACATGGATATCTTTGAGGGAGTCTTCCCAAGCTGCTCGACCATATTGTAGTCACTCTTTTTGATTATTTTCAATATTTCCTCTATCTCTTGCTTAGAGGCCTCCACGATAACTTTTCTAGGCGCCTCCGTCCGGGCAGGCCCACCTATAACTTCTTTGTCGCAGGTATCAGACGATTCGCCGACATGGGTAATAATTGGAGTAAGAACAAGAGTCGTAGTTGATGTACCAACAGGAACAGCAGATGGAATGACAATAGGCTTGTTGGCAGTCTCAGGGGAAATCTCAGGAGAGAAGACCCTTCCACTTCGGGTAACCCTGCTAGTTCCGAAAATGTTACCAATATCAGGATCAACCTCTTTATCTTTCAAATCTTGTTTGATGCCATGATAGTACATATCAGCACCATAATGCCAAGGAACAGCTTTGTCCGAGACATACAGGATAGGACCAGAAACAGTGATTATCAGCGGAGCAATTCTTGGAGCAGATGTAATCCTAACAGGTCTTCTCAAGGAGACCTTGGAAGGATTAACGGAAATGGTTATAATGGCAATGTCTTCATACGGAACAGTTGGAATCAAAGTCTTTTCGAACAAAATTTCTCTGTTGTCCATCAGGCGTTGGACACCTGTTTTTAGCAAATAACAACTAGGAGACAGGGATGAACATATGTGGAAATCTTCATCACAACCTGGAAATAAACCAGCCAACAACAGATTCTTCTTAATAGTCATAAGAGGAGTAGAAATTTCATCAACTAAGGTCACGAACATATCGGTATCAATGGCGTTAACTCCATGGTTGTGTTTAGGCATGGGAGCAGTTATGACATTGGGCTTTTCCAGAGCGTCGAACTCAATCTCCTTAGCTTCGATCAAATCTTGTACTTTATTTCTTAGAGCCCAACAGTCGTTTGTGTCATGACCAGGACTCTCAGAATGATAGGTGCACCGAGCATTCTGATTGTAACGAGGAGAGGAGGTGTTAGGATTCTTGGGAGCCTCTTTCAAAGTTGCCAAGTTAGATCTCAACAGATGGGGTAGAACCTTTGTCAATGTCATGTTAATCCGGGTGAACTGCCTTTGTGGTCTTTCTACCCTTTGCTGATTGTTGCATTGTGAGGCAGCCGCAGGCCTAGGTATTATTACAGCACTTACCGTTGGACGGTATCCCGCTCTGCTCTGATCTTTCGGGCTATAAATGGAACTGGCCTCCTTCTTACCAGTGAAGGGTTTCTTCATCGTGCTCGAGGATGCATCTCTTTGAATTTTGCCACTTTTTATACCGGCTTCGACCCGCTCATCGGTCATGATTAGTTCAGTAAATCCAGCTGAGGAACTTCCGATCAGGTGGTTGAAGAATGGACCTGATAATGTGCCTAGGAACATATCCACTAATTCTCTGTCAGATAGAGGGGGCTTGACTCTGCCTGCGAGATCCCTCCATTTCTGAGCATAGGTTTTGAAACCTTCACCTGCACCCATAGATATGCCTTGCAATTGCATCCGAGTTGGAGCTAAGTCAGCATTATACTGGTATTGTTTGTAAAAGGCGGCATCCAAATCTTACCAATTGCGAATATTGGTCCCTTCCAACTGATAGAACCAATCCAACTGTGTCCCTGACAAGCTCTCTTGGAAAAAATGCACCCATAGATTCTTATCAACTGTGTGAGGTTGAATCTTTCTGACGTATGACCTTAAATGCAGTTTCGGGCAAGAGACACCATCATATTTAGCGAAAGTGGGGACCTTGAATTTCTGCGGGATGACAACCCCTGAGACAAGTCCTAAATCTTCAAAATCCAATCTGGGTACCCTTTGGACCTCCATAGCATTCAAACGATCCTCTATCTCTTTGTATTTATTATCAGCAGGAGGATACTGTTCCTCAAAGCAGTCAGGTTCTTCCTCTTCTTCGGATGCTAGGTTGTTGTTCACTTCCTTGGTCATGTCTTATTGATTATCTCCTTCACCCGATGATGTTGCAAAGTCCAAAGTTCGTCTGGCTTGTCCTTTGAACCTTCTTCCCATGATCACAATACCGATTGGTTTCTTCACTTTCTTCTTCTTCTCTTTGGCCAGTAGAGTCTTCAACTCCTCTTGTCCTTTTGTCAGAGTCAAGAGCATTTGTTGAAACTGGACGTTCTGCGCCTGAAGATCTTTCACTGTCTGTTCAATATCCATCTCACTGAAATAAACAGTAGAAGGATAAGGAGACCTGTTGTAAGAAACCTGTATGATGTTATGATGAATGAAGATGCAATATGCAAATGATTTCAAGGAAATTATATATTTAAATTTGTTCAAACCAAAAAAGAACACATGTTATATTAATAAATCTAAGTTTGAGTACATCATGCCTCTTTGGGCTTACAATGAAAGGAACAAAATGTAACAAAAACTCCTAAGACAGAAAGGTTGAACGCATCCTCTTTGGAGCGATGTAGGCGTTCAGGTTCTACTCTTCATGAAGCTGCTTGGTGAGTTCCAGAACCTTCTTCTCACTGGCGTAAAATTGGGCTTCAAAGGTGTCTCGCTCTTCCTTCAACTGAACCCAAGCTTTCTGCAAGTCTTCGAGAGAGGTAGGCATGTCAGGATGAAGGACAGTGTATGGGACGTCTCCTTCAACAAAAGGCTCTATGATAACAAGGAGGATGGAAGGGTAAGGCATCACGAGTCTCTGAGCACGAGCCTGTACCCACCTAAGGTAAGGCTCGAGAGGGATAGAGTTTTTGTGTCCCAAAGTCCTACTGTCCACCTTGTTCACCATTCTCCAAGCTCGTGTAAACCTCTGGCGGTGACCTTGGTCTTCTTTGTCATAGTCGAACACCAGGCCTTGAATGAGCATCTCATGTGGGTCGTCTCTTCAGGCATACCCAAACTGTCAGAGAGCTAAGCATGGGTTGTAGGTGATACCTCCCCTAATACCAAGTAGAGGGACGTTAGGGAATTCCCCACAGTGGTCAATGATAGAGACATCTTCCAAGGATCTCGAACACCAGCGGATATCAGAGTGGGTGAGGGACATCATCCTTTGAGACCATGTCATCCTTTGCTCGTTCTTCAATACTGATTGAGGTAGGTGTGAAGTGAACCACATAGAGATTAAGGGAATACAACACAAAAGAGTACCTATTTTCTTCATGGTGCGGGTATGAAGGCAATGCAAGATGTCTCCCAGTAAGATAGGTACATGATTGCGAGAGAGAAAGATTTTGATGGCGTTAATATCTATGAATTGGTCTGAGTTGGGGAACAGAACCAAACCATAAATGAGAAGAGCCAGGATGTCTTCGAAATCTTGGAAATCCATGTCGTCTCAGCATGAATGGGCCTTCTCCAATAGGAACTTGGCTAGGAAACCTTTAACCCCGCTTCTTGTCTCCCAATTGGCTATGATGTCAGCTCTTTTCAGATGCAAAGCTGCGGCGATGACTTCAGGTTTTGGAATCCCCTCTAGACCAGTGAACGGTATCTGATCAAGCACGGGCACCCCTAAGAGTAGAGAGAACTCTTCTAATGTAGGTACCAGCTGATAGTCTGGGAAGGTGAAATAATGATGTGCGGGATCAAAGAACTGGAACAGCACACACATCATCTCTTCTTAGAAACTGGATGTAGCCAAACTGAGGATTCGGCCATATTTCTTGGTAAAAGGAGAATCCCCGGGCACTCTTGAGGCTAACTCTTGAAGCTGAGGGTGTGCCTTTACAAGGCTGATTCAGATAGTGTTCCTTCAGACGGAACTCATGACCTACAAAACAAAAACAAAGATAAATTTCTAAATCCTTGAAATGGTTAGTGAGTATGTGTATGATGCTTATGATGTTATGTACAAGTAAATATATACACACACAGCAAACAAGTTCCTATGTTTTAGGCTTGCATGGGGTTTTATAGGTTAGTACCCTCTTGAAGTTTAGTTGGTTCAACCTGTCCTAGTAATAGTGATCGGGTTCTAAAGGATCTCAATATCACCGACCTTTCTCTTAGGCATTGTCTCAGCACAATCAATCTTTTCTTGCGGCTGATATATCCCAAAAGTCCATCCTCAATGAGCGTAGTATCGAGTATCAACCAATTTTCAGCTCTACACTGAAATCGATTATCTCACTACGTCCTAATGGCCAAGTTTGTTCAATTAGGGTTCTAAAGTCCATTAGTGCTTTATGACGCCACTCAGCGGCTCCGTATTCTCCTCGATTCACCACGAGGGATATCGGTACCCACAAATGCGTCACACTAATGTAGCCATTGTTTCAACCATATCGGTCTACACCGTATAATTTCCACAATCTATTGCTACTTACCTAAAAAGGTGCCCCAGATCCGGGTGGAGGATCAAAACAAAACCCAAACAATGACCCCAAAAATGTAAAGCAAGCAAGTCAAAAGAAAGCATTATATAGGTGATCTAGCTCTAAGGTAACCCCACTTTTAAGTTATTTCCCAGCAGAGTCGCCAGTTCTGTGATACGGTGGGAGAACTGACTTTTTGTTTTGCGTTTGTATTTGCAAATGTTGTGGTTTAGCAAGATTCGCCACCGACTTTTATTTTATCCAAAGGGAAAGGTGAAAAAGCACAGGAATGACCTTTAGAGATGTTTTCTTGAGTTCGGAGGGTAGATTATGAAAAGGAAAGGTGTTAGCACCCCTTTCATCCATGGTTTTCCATGGGCTCTTAGTTACTCGCTAGATCACTTGCTTTTGTTTGAATGTGCTTGTGGGTTTTGAAATTATTTTTAAAAATGTCTTTGTAATGGTTCTCATCTCTATAAGAACGCGTACAAAGTGTTTGTTTGGAAAATAGTTTAAAGATTTGTTTGTGAAATGTGTTTTTGAAAGTGATTTTTGAAAATGTGTCTTTGTAACGGTTCTTGTCTCTATAAGAACGCGTACAAAGTATTGTCTTTCGAAAATGTTTCAAAATGAGAGTGTTGGTGTGTAAAATGTTTTTGTTATGAGCAAGCGAGCACCTAGGAGTGAATCTACCTACTCAAAGGTCTTAGATGTTCTTTTCCTCCTCCTTTAGATGTTGTTATCTTACCATTGATTTGGTAAGAAGCCCCACCGTTGGATGTGAAGGGACGGGCGCGGGACGTTTGTGTAGTCATAGAAGGCAACCTATGGAACGTTTTAGCAATGTCGTTTTTTAGGAACTAGATCGTTCACCGAAGGAAACATTGAGGGTCATCGAGGGACTACGATCTTTTATCAAGGGTCTTTGCTAAAACGCCCATGTTGAGGGACATGACTATTTTTCCGATAGGCCACAAAGCGTGATTACCCTAAGGATGCTAGTGTGAAAGTGTGTTTGATTGCATGCATTTTAGTCTTGGTTAGGGTGATCTATTTGTAAATTTCATATCTTGTCATACACACCCTAGTTACTAACAATCTATGAAAGCAATAAAAGTGAGGAAAATAAAGATTCTATGCTATTACGATCGTTAAGGGGATGGGGTATACAAATTTACAAATGGAGGGGTTGCAAGAAAATAAATCCTAATTATTTATTACAGCCATATTGAAATAATAATGCAAGAAAGAAAAAAGGACTTGTTTTAGAAAAAATGGCTTTCTGTCTTAATGAATTAAAAAGAGAAATGAATTAATTAGTAAAAGGAAAATATTTTTATGTCTTTTTTATGTTGATAAAAAAGAGTATTAATATTAAAAGTGATAAAAAGGAAAATAAATGAGATATAGAATCAGCATGTTGCTGCCAGCAAAACAAACGGAATCAGAAGTTCTGATGCCAGGAGTGCTGTGGCTCAGAAAGAAACGTCAGTGGGCATCAGAAGTTATGGATTGGTAAACTCTGAGGTCCTGCAAGAAACGTTAGAGGGAAAACACATAGATTTTGGGTGGTATTTAGACAGTGAGCCAAAAGTCAAAAGTTCTGTGTCACACTGAAACAGTGAGTAAACATCAGAAATTCAGTGTATTATTAGCATATGAAAATCAGAAACTCTGAGTGTTTTAAAACAGCGAGTGGGAGTATCAAAAGTTCTGTATTGTGCTAAGTCAGTGAGTAAACATCAACAGTTCAGTGTGTTATCAGCATGTAAGAATTAGAAGTTCAGTGTGTGTTAACAGTGAGAAAAATCATAGAAGTTCTGTGTGTTAAAATGGTGAGTGAAAAACAGAAGTTATGTGTTATTCAACTCTTTTCTCATATTAATCATCACAATGATAACTTATTTAGTTTTCAACAAACAACAAATCAGAAGGATAAAAGCGCAACAGTTTATAGAAGTTCTAATCCTGATCCTGAGCCTAGCCTTAATCAAAAAGTTCTGATCCACAGTCTTTCTACTTATGCAATGATATGGACAACATCAATACTATGATATTTACATGTTTTATGATGTTCTGAATGAAAAGATGCAGAGTCAGAAAGACTTACCTTGAACCTGGAGCATGTGTTTGGAACTTGAACTGCTTCCTTCAGATATTCTGGAATCAGCAAGAGCAACGGAAGAGAAAAATGCCAAGTTCTTTGACTCAAAGGGAAGAACAAAGGTTTTCATTTTCAGTTTGGGAATTCTGGGTTTTTATGAAGGTTTCACAACTTTCTTTTCTCTCTTTTTGACAATTCTCTCTCTCCAAAAGCCAACCCCTTGAACGTGTGATAGAGCATATTATTTATAGATGGGTTTGCTGTGGTTTTGGGGGGGGGGGAACAAATGGGATTCAAACCTTTTTGGTATACTGTTTCATTGCTTTTTAATCACAATTTTCGTATGCTAATTTGATGCAAATATGGGGTTTGAGAAAGTGCAGGCGTGGACTGGGTCAGCAGCTGATTGCAGGATTGTGGTGCAGCAGTGCAGCAGGTTGCTTAAACGAGGTTTTGGGATTTGGTGATGTTCTGATTGCAAAAGATTAGAAACGTAACCTTCATGCACTGAAGAGTCATGTTCTGATTGAAGAACTATGTTCTGAACCATGTTTGCAACTTTTGACTGCACTTGCATGGAGGCTGACTCAGAAGTTCTAAAGTATCATATTCTCTTAACATTTAGAAAATTTTCTAAATGTTTAGAAATTTGATTTTTTTCAAAGTAATTTCTGACTTCTGATTTTGATGAACTAGTTTCATGTCTTGATGAAATATAATGGTTGAAACTTGATTTTTGATTTAAAAGTCAAAGTTTGACTTCTTCAGTGTGCTTTTGACCATTTTGCCCTTATGGATGATTTTCTTGAAAAGTGATAATTCAAGACTTGGGACTTGATAGAAGCAAACCTGGGGGTCCAGGGTGATCCTTTGAGAAATGAGAGGGCAAATTTTGGGGTACAATACATTGGTACCAAACCTCACTGGATATAAAGATGGCGGTACCAGACCTGATAGGGGATTCTATTTTAGGGAGAGATCTTTGGAGAGAAATATCTTAGAAAAAGAGCTCTCATTGAATAACAATGCATATCACACTGGGGAAAAAGATTTTTTTTGAAGAAACATTATTTCCATTAAGCAATTTATATGGGTAACAACCTCGAATGCTCTTTTCTTTTCTTGCTTGTACCTTATTTGTCATGAGCAAACATAATGTACCTACAAAACAAAATCATGACAACATTTCCCAGGTAGGAATTATGAAGGAATCTGCATTGAGAGAGTCTTTCTATCATAATGGCTTGAGACTATTTGCCCTAGTATCTTCAAATTCTGAAATGATTCTCTTCTGATCAACGCATTATTGAAGAGATTTGTCAATTTTCGACATAACTGCTCCAAATTAACTAAACTTTGAGGGATCAAATCCCGATTTGAATGCCCTGGATCGACTGAATCTTCAAACTCTACATTTCTTAAGGGTGAACAAAGTTAGGGGAACAACATTTACGATTATCTGAAAGTGGCATGCCCCTGCTCCACAAAGTCTTTGGCATAATCGGTCTCAACTTTTTTGGATATTTTTGGAGGAGTTGGTTGAATCTTAACGTAACTTCCCCTGATTGGATGCACTTGGCATATCTTCTTCTCAACAGATACTTCCTTAAACTCAAACGGAGTCCTTAGGAAACATGCCCCTCGATTAGCTTTAAACTCTATGGAGTCTTCAAGTATTTTTACTTTGACATGATTGTGTCTTTTAGTGATTCCCAACATGGAAATTTACCTGATGTTAAGCAATTGTTTGCAGACAACATCAAGTTTGTTTTGAGAATGACAATTCTAATGCAAAACCTATGTTAGTCTTAAAGTTTGAAAAAACTTTGAATGAAATGATGCCACACATCTATTGTGAACGAATCACTTGCTATAGAGCAAAACTTGAAAATCTTTTTTCATGAAAGAGAATGCAAACATATGATACCCACACAAATATTTAACACATATTCTAGGAGTCGGTTAATGATATCTCGTTGTAGTATGCTTTCGAAATTAACCTTATTTCAATTAGGACAAGGGTTGTAACATGGCCTGGTTCACGGTTTTAGAAAAAAGGATTTAAGGCTCAAAATTATTTGGTACCCACCCCTTCTCTATGATGTTCTCAAGTCTTACATTTAGTTAACTTGATACGAGTACTCATCTTTCAAGATGAGTTCGAGATAGTTAAGGAATCATTGAGATTTTTTGAACACAACAGTCACTCACCTTTTGTTGTTTTTTGTTTGATCACACAAATTTGTTCTTTATTGAGGATTTTATTTGGTAAACCTTTTCTCTTTTTGCGCTTTTTCATTCTTTTTCGCTTCCCTAACTTTTTCCTGGACAAATTCTTATGAATTTTGTTTTTGAAGTCCAGCGGGATGCCCTAATTTTTGCTTAAGTCACTTATTTTCAAGATTTTCATTTTCTTTTGACTTCGTGAGCTTTCTTTCTTTTTTATTCAATCATTTTTACTTTCTTTGAATAAGTCATGTGACCTTGAGTCTTTTGACTTGTTGAAGATTTGTGACTGCCTCATTCCTTGGCTGATGAGGGATAACCATTGTTGTATCGTCATCTTTTATCCTCTTGATAGGTGAAGGATAACCATTGTGGTTGATCCTTAGGTGTGCACTCCTGATGAGATTTGAATACTCGATCAAATTAACTGAACACTACCCTACCCCTGGGTTAAAAAAATTGAGGTTTTTTTCTAACTATAAAAGAAACTCCTACTTCAAGGCTCAAAGTGGGTTAACGAGGGTTTCACTCTGTTATATCTCTGGTGCTTAGGAATTTGAAACAATGTTTGTACATCCTAAACAGGGTTCTATTCAAAAGCATATAACCAGAGATATTTTGTGTTTTCAATTGTCATCATCCTCCCTCCAATATTTGCCTAAGCAAAAGACTAGCACAGTTGGCATCATAATGCAAGAAAAATCTTTCATGAGTGAAAATGAATGGATGAGTGTAATCGAATGGATTACTTCAAGACAAACATACTCATTGCAATTATGTTAATATTAAAAAACAAACAAGTTCATACATGCAGACAATGCTTAAACAAACAAGAAAAATTACACATGAAAATGAAGTAAAGAACACGATAATTGCCATTGAAGAGGAGACTTGACTCTGTCTGGACTTCTTGATTCTGACAGATTTCTGCAGTCTTGACAATCACTCGAGCAACGAGTTCTTGTTCTTATCTGGTGTGAACACAATAGCCCTTGCATCAATCAGATCTTGAACTTTATCTCTAAATGAAACATAGTCTTCAACTAAATGGCCAGGTGCCTCATCATGGTAACCACACCTGACGTTGGCGTTAAATCCCTCAGGATAAGGAGGAATAATTGGATCCAACTACTTGGTTTCCACCAAGGAAAGTTTACGAAGATGCAAGAACAATTGACCATAAGGCATAAGAATTATGTGAAATACTCTTTTCGACTTCATGTCCCTCTGTCTTCCCTGTTGTTGACGCCTTTGTTGATATGTCTGTGGCTATAATGCACTCTGAATCAGTTGGGCATAAGGATGATACTGGTTCTGATAAACCACATGATTCCCATGAATTGGAAAAGGTAATGGTTTCTGGAGAGGAATCTCCAAGAGCGCAGGTTGTGGATGGTGTGACCTAAGACGCGAGGTGGAACTTGAAGATGAGAAGGAGTAACCCTCTTCCGTACAACAGTTGGGGTAAGATTGATTTCTATGCTCAAACCTTATGAGGTAAACATAATTATCCCCACGTCAAGCAAATACCAAACTTTGTGTTTTAACTCCTTACAATCTTCAACATCATGACCAGGCGCCCCAGAATGGAATTCACACCTAGAATTTTTGTCATAGTTACGCGGAGCCTTTCATGCATAGTGAAAATTTGAGGCTCAACCAATTGATATCCTAGCAATCGGGGAAGTAATTGAGCATAAGTCATTGGAATGGAATCAAAATGCTTTTCATGTTGCTCCGGTCTTTGCTGAGGAGCCTTGCCCTTTGGATTATGTTGGGGAACATGAACCGGCTGCGAACAGGAAGATCCTGAAACACAAGGTTATGAAGAAGCTACATGAGTTATACCCTGACTTGAAGGAGCCCCCAAAGTATGGGGAGGAATGGCAACTCCTGTTGCTGCAGAAGGTATAACATCATCTTCTTTTCTCAATATTGTCCTCAGAACTTCCATAACCAAACTCAGTTGAGTCACCAACTGAGTGTTCTCCTCTCTCAGGAGTTCCTGACCATGGACTAAAGTTTGTATGTCCACCATAAGCAGCCCCATCTGACCTTTCTTCTCATCCAATTCCCCATGAAGTTGTTCCATATCTTATTTCTGATCACGGAGTAGTGAGAAGTCAAGATTCATAGTTCTGAAAAGAATATCGGGCCTGAATACGAATTTCCCCAACTCTGAGTACCTATTATGAATGCATGAAGATGCATAAGGTGTATGAGTGGATGAAATTCCATGTTCGATCATTTTCAAGGAACCCGTATGCTTTTAACTTTGATTTTAAGCCAGTAAGAGATGGACAAACACAACATAAGGCTCACAAGCACGATTCCTTGGAAATGGAAAGAACATGTCTGTTAAAATAGTGTTAACATGCTATGTATGCAAGTGCTTTAATACAAGATCGAAACTTCCACAACACTGGGTACTTGCTGTGTGGTTTCTGAATATACCGAGAATACCAAGATCAAAGGTCTGAAACATAAACCAAAGAAATCCAAGTCACCAACAGAACATACGATCACCATCAGAATATACAGTCACCATTTGTACCTGTAAGATCATTCCCGTCCCACTCGTGGGTGAAGTCTAGGTCAAGGTAAGGTCAAAGGGAAACAGAGTCAACAATTCTCGTGAAAGTACTATCACTTTGGCACATGCATGTGTAACCCCATTTGAACCTCGTATGAGTGTGGCTCTCATGACCAAACTAGTAAGACATATGCCTCGTAGCCGTCATGACTATTAACTCTAATCCTATGTGTTCCTAGATGGACTCTCTGGCCTGGTTATTGGGCCTTCTACCTCAAGTAACAACCCACCCACCAAGAAAAACATAGACAATCCAGCATATCCAGTATATATGAATAATGAAAATAAAATTCAATGCAAACATTTACAGATAAACACATATACACAGATGCATAAGTCGTAAATACTAAAAAGTAATAGGCACACAAAGAAAATAAATCAAACAAGAGCTAGGATTGACTCACTTAGGACACTCTCCCCGGTGAAGTCGTTAGCTGAAGCAACCCGAGAAAATAAATCTCTCAAAATAAACAATGAATTCGCCATCAGACATTTATTTATCCCACTAGAAGGGAAAGGAAAACATCAAAGAAAACCTGAAGAGGGTGAAATCAAGGTCTCGCGGACAAGAGAACATGTAAGGGAGTCGATTATGCAAGGGGAAGATATTAGCATAAATTGCGTCCGTGGTAACCCACGGGATCCACTCTTGTTGTCTAATATAATGGATGTGTTTAAATAATAAGCTAGGGTGTAAAGGGAAAAAATGCATGTATGAAAAGGAATATATACAAAAAATAAAAGGTTTTATTAGTTGTGCATGCCTCAATTGCGAACCTTTATGCCTACGTACCACCGTTCGTGCAATAAGGCACTCGTAGTTCACCTTAAAAATTTTGGTTGGTTGCATGTCTTTTATGAAAAGGTTTTAAAAGAAAAAAATTCGAAGACAAAAAGGTTTACATTGGTTGGTGTTTTTTACCTTGAAAATGGTTTATTATTAATGTTAGGGTGTTTTGAAGTTTGAACAAAGAAAAAGAGAGTTTTAGTCTTAAGGATGCAAAAGGGGAATGAAAAAAGTCTAAGGAAAACTATTTATCTTTGTCCCTAATATTATCATGCAGTGATGACCCTAAGGTTTGGATAACAAAAGGAAACATCTACCTAAGCTAGCATGGATAGGTTACAACCTAATGTCCAACTTGAATCGAAAATAAAACAAGCAATACTAAGGGAACATGCAAAAGTCGAAAGAAAAAGCACAAACACAAATACAATCGAACAAAGTCGAACCAAAGGCAAAACAAAAATCAAGTGTGAGCTAGAAACAAATAATGAATCCCATGGATTTCAAAGTAGGAGTAAGGAACTCTTTCCACTTGATTTGCTCAAGCATCGATATTGAGTAACAACTTGAAGCGTCAACATTTAAAGAAACATGAGCTAGCATCGTCGAAACAAATGATAAAGTGTGGGTGTGGTTACAAACCCTTTTCCACTTTATTTGACTCAATGGACAAGAATAAGCACGGTTCAAAGCATCAATGCATGATGCGAGCTAAGAACGACACAAACTAGAAAGTGTGGGGGGCGGTTGTGGGCCCTTTATTCCACTTATTGAATCGATAGCAAGCACAAATTAAAAAGGGAGGGGAATTTCCTTCTTCGAGGACTTTTGCACACAATCAAACACAAACATTGCATAATTTTGAGGTCTTTGAACAAGCACAAATATCGCCTTATTTGAGGACTTTAAATAGATTTTCTCACCTAAAGTAGGGACTCTCAGTCATGTATCTATATTCCTACTTCTCATGGCAAGGAAAATAAAATATAATGCGGAAAAAAAATAGAATCAGAACAATACCAAACAAACAAGAGTTTGTTGCAAGCGAGCAAAGCAAAGAAACCCGAAAAACTTTGTGCAAGCTTCACCAATAAAGCACATAGTCAAAAACCGGACATGATGATAATAAGCATCAAAGTATCATATGAAAGTAATCACACGCGTATCCAATATCATGCGCATCCTGCACAACACATAAAACTATACAAGCACAAATAATTCGCACATCGCATGGCGCGAGAAATCGCCTTTCCGAAACTTGCACAAGTCCACAAGAAAAGGTAGTAATAACAATAAAGCATAAACAAAATCCAAGCAATCATATCGTAACTCAAAATAAGATTGAAATGCTAAGAAATAACATCCGAACAAGTATCGAAACACGGAGATAGAAAATCGGGCAGCACCGCATCCATACATGAAATGGCTCAAAAACTCAAGTTGAAACCAACAAAATTCATCATATATGTTCAATGAATGCTCAAATACAATCAAGTATGCGACAATGATAATTGAATCACAATGTACACGCACATAACATATCCGGACAACATTGTTGTAACACATGTATCACACAAAAAAGTCGGTTTAAAATCAACCAAATTTCACATACATGTCAAACATATACCAAAGCAAGTTCAATCATGTACTAACCAACAATAAAAGCAAGCTCCAAGGCTTACTTACTAATCCGGGCAGCATGGTATCAATGCAAAAAATCACCCGAATAATCGCATTAAAATCGGGTAAACTCAACAACAATTGTTTAACAATCAACCAAATGAGCACAAGTATGCATTAGATGAACATGGCATCACAATACACATGTATCAATCAAATTCGGACAACACTATACCGCTTCATGTGATGCACCAAAAAGTCGAATTAAAATTGATCGAAACCACCACAATTGTCATGCAATTACCAAGTGGAAGCCAAATATGCAAAGTGCAACAATTAAAATCCAAGTTTATGGCGCATTTGTGAATTCAGGACAACACTATATCAAGTGTCTATACTTGACAAAAATCGGTTTGAAATCATCATTTAAATGCAAAAAGTCCATGTACACATGAAAACTCTACCGAAATTCACAAAAAAAAATTATCCTATCGATATCGGTACCATAATTTCTAAGCACTGAATCAAATGTTATACAACAATTCAATCAATTAATCAAATTGACACATAAACTCAACAACTAATTGCATACAATTCAAATGATTCCAAATCTCAACATTATCAACATCAATGTTCAATTCATGTAAATCAACACTTCATGTATCAACACAAAATTCAATTGCATTCAACAATTAACAAATCAACGCGTCGAAATTCAAGATCCACACAATTGAACATAAAACTCAACTTATTCTAAGCTTATTCATGATAAACAATATCAATAATCACTTAATTCTTTAAAATCAAAGTTCAACTCATGAAATAATCAATTAAGAACTTATCTCCCAAAATCGGTTAATTTCACAATCAAGAATATCCAAATCAACTCAATTTGCAAAAATCAATTATCTCAAGAATCAAATAATTCAAGCAAGGTTAAGAGAAATTATCGATCAGAAGCGAATAGGAGAATCTGGAAAATTGAACGGAGGAAGAAGTACCAGACGAAAGGAGCAAATTGGCGAAGGGAGTAGGTCAGAGATCGCAGTGGCCGGAGGGAGTATGCGCCGGAATCGTGTGGCGGCTGGAGATGGAAGATAGGGGAGGCATATGGTGAGATTGATGGAGGAGGAAGGGGATCCTCAGTGGAGGGAGAGAGAGGAGGATTAGAGTTCTTGGAACTTGTTCTAGTGTTCTTACTTGAGAGAATTGAGAGAACTTTGAGAGTTTTCAATGTGATTTTTGTAGAATGGGGGAAAAGTTGTGTTCAATTTGAATTTCAAAAATATATAGAAAAAGGTTCCAAGGCTTGTTTGGAAAGTGTATTTTTGACTAATGCAGAAATTTTCAACTTATTCGAGTGCACGACTCAAGAACAAACCAAAACTTATGACATTTAGTGCATAATCTTGACACACAACCAGAAACAAAAATGTCGATGATGAAATTTGTGATGTTGTATCGAAAGAATTGCTCTGATATGATAAAAATTGAGTGAATTATGATTCTTTGAATTGCGAGAAACGATTGACAGAAAACTCTCTGTGCAGATTTTCAACTTACTTTTGTGTACAGTTTGAGAAAACCCACAAGGTCATCACTTTCAGTGCATAATTCTGACACGCAACCTGAAATAAAATCGTCGATGACAAAATTTATGATGTTGTGCCGAAAAATCACCTAGATACGATAAAAATCAAGAAAGTTATGAATTTCACAATGGTGAGAAACTTGAGACAGAAAAGCCTATGTGCAGATTTTTCAGCTTATTTCGGTGTACGACTTTGGAAACAAGCCATAAACCGAAGTCTTCTGAGCATAATTCAAACTCGGGCTCTCAAGAAAACTTGTAACTAACACAATTTTTAACATCGTTCCGAATGAATCGTCTCGATATGGTGAAAATTGAGAAAGTTATGATTTTTGCAATATTGCATAAGGGTTGACCAGAGATCCACTTCAGCATGCGATTTTCACCTTATTTTTGCAATTTCGGAGATCTTCTCCAAAGAATTAACTTCTGACCCAAACATACAAAGTGAGGAAAACATCAATACAAATTTAATGCTAAAAAAACCATTCAAAAACGTCAAACCATGCGAAAGTTATGAATTTTTGAAAATTTGAAAAACAGCTGATCAATATAGTGTTTCACCGCACTATTTTCAGGTAATTTATATTTTTGGAAGTCTTCCTTACTGAATCAGCTTCCGGCATAAACATATGAACTGAAGAAAATACCAAGCCGATTCAAATACTCCAAGAACCAATCAAAGATGATTTTCCAGTCAGAAGTTACGAATTTTTAAACATCTGAACAAACAATTGACCAGTAAATCGATTGTATATCATGATTTCAGGTATTTGCACTTTTGAAGATCTTCCTTACAAAATTAATATTCGACCTAAACAGATGAATTGGATAAGATAACAAGACAATTCTAACATATGAAGAACCATTCCCAACCCATTTTCCAGTCAGAAGTTACACATTTTAACCTCGAACTGCAAAATACTGAATTTCTGTCCGCAGTCTCAAATCAGCTGGAGCACTTGACTTTCTCTACAATTTAAAGTGTGATAGAACATACAAGAGTTGGGCATGAGATGACTTAATTAATTGAAGATTGAGTAGCTCAAAAAAATATGCGGAGCGCCCGTTAATCTTGAAAACCATGAGTTTCTGCTTTGCTGTGATGCCCATCAGAACAATTATTCTTTTGTAGTCTGACATAAATAAATGCTTTGATCCTACAACCATGGAATCAATGATATGTATGCATGATTATGTTCGAGAAAATAAGCCAGTTAGGGTTAGACTGAAGAGGTCAAATTTTTGGGTGCAACATCCATGCCTACTTTCATTAGGGAACTGATTATAATATGTCATAGTAAACGATAAAAAGAAGATAAATTACCCAAACCAAAGGGAACCCAGCCAAAATACAGGAAATAGTTCAAAAATTAATATCGATATGCAGAATCAGAATACAACACAAGAAAAAGAAGCCCAGTCTACATTACCCTTTAGAATGAGAAGAGGCAGTTAGGAACCAGTAGAAACTATAAAATCCCTATATCTTAAAGAAAAAGATAGACAATGACGATACATAGTCACAAGCCTTAACTCAATTACACTAATGTAGGCTTGTGGGGTAATTGTTCCTACCCAGTATTGGTCTACAACTTTCCCAATGAGAATGAGTCCAATATAGGCATAAAGTTCAAAAGCTAAAAATATTTGTGATAAAAACAATATTAGAATGATGATGTTAAAAGACAAAATATCTAGTTAAATATTGGTTGCTAAGAACAAGGTTCTAGGACCTATGAAGCATACATAAACATGCCATAGAAAACCCCTAATCCAACTAGGAAACCAAAACAAGGCTGACAGATAACAGAACAAATTATATACCAACATTTGTCAACTTAAATGACTGTGATTGAAGTTAAGGGATGATGATATTCATAAATCATAATAATATCCCTATAAAATGGATCACATGCATCAAATCAAGGTACATACAAAAATTCTTAAAACTTTATATCTCTTATATCTGACAATGCATGATTTGAGCGTTAAAGTGTTTGTTATTGTGAATTATGACAAAATTTAATATTAATTTGTGAAGCAAAGAACAGTAGTGTTGTACTAAAAAATTTTACCTACCATTTATCTCAAAAAAACATTCTCCTAGGGTTCTCAATTGCTCAAGATTACTCAATGAATTGATCAGACAAATTCTCCTCCTAAGCAATGGATCAACAACTAGGGTTTTATGTTTCACAAGGAAGTTTGGGTTTCAAAGATCTCAAGTGGTTTTCATGGTTCTCCATAGGTCTTCAACAATGCTCATATCAAGTTTCAAGCCTTGTATCACAAGTTTGCTCAGCCAATGGCTCAAATGACTGAAAATCAACTGTATTAGATAAAAAGTCAACTGCGGTCAACATACAGCCAAACCTCAAGATTTTTGGTCAACATCAACATTTTGAAGTCATATGCATCATTTGATTAATGGTTGATCATGATTCCTCAAGAAAAGCCCTCAAATCATCAAAAGTTGCCAAATTAGGGTTTCCTTAGGAAAAGTCAACTAAACTTTGACCAAGCATAACTCTCACATGCTTCATCAACTTCTCCCTAACCAAAGCCTATATTGAAGGAAATTCAATTCTCTGCAACTTTTTATCTCTAAGCTCAAGTCCAAAAAATGCTTCATTTGAGAGATATGAGCAATACATTATAGGCCATTTCAAAAGTCAACAAAAAAACATTTTTTTTCAAGGCAACTTACATCAAGATAAAGTCTTCAAATGAAAAAAATTATCAACATAGAGATTGTATGGGACATCTTGAGATTTACAAAAATTCAAAGATCACCTTTAAATGATAAAAACTGAGAGAGTTATGATTGGTGCAAGTTGGACAATTTTTGAGAAAATGCACGAAACTTCATTTGAGCAATTTTGAATTTTTGGACTAATGGGCCTAACTTTTGAGGTTTAAATATGTTTATAACATGTTATAGGACTTCTAAGTCCATTTATACATTACTTTGATTTTTTTATATTTATTTTGATTTTATTCAAATTAATTCAAAATAAATCAAATAAAATATGAATTGATGGACCAAAGGGCGTGTGGGCTTCATTTGGGTATCTTCTAGAAGGCCCAAGGCCTCTTAAGAGCTTGCAAAAACCGTGAAAATATGTTGGGAACAAAAATATTCAAGTTTAGAAGGTTTTTAAAGTAATTTTGGAAAGATTTCAATGTGTTTTCTTTGCAATAAATTGTGACATAATGATACAAGATCCTTGCCTTGTTTTGATCCATTTCATTCCTCTAAAAATACATGTAACACTCAAGTGCAAAAAAAAGACACAAAGGGGCTGCCATAGAAGCAAGATTTCAAAATCACAAATTTTCAAAGAAAGGTGCAAACTCGTATCAAAATTTCCAGCCACTCTTAATCAAAACTAAGCCTCAAATCGTGTTCTTAAAGCTCCCAGGAATCTCACCAAGTCCAGAAAAAAATCTATTCACGTCTGGAATAGCTTACACAATTCCACCAGTTTTGATAATTTTCTTGAATTTGAAACTTTTAATCTACGCATATTTAACTAATTTTGTATGCACATATGAGTTCATCATGGTATTTAGAATAGGTTTGAATAAGAAAATACAAGCTTTAACGCAGGGATGATGAGTTACCATGGTTAGGACACAATCATATTCTCTCTTTGAAACTCCATTTCCATTAATTTACTTCTTTTTTTACAACTAAAATCAAAACATATAAAAATCAGAATATTACATAAAATAAAAAAATAGTCTTTTAGGTTTTCTTAATTAACTTTTTTCATTTAATTATATTTTAGGTCTTATTTTTTAATTTGTAAAAAAGTAGAAATAATTAGGTTTTAATTATTTTATTATCACTTTAATTATTTTCCATAAATAAAAACGTCAAAAAAAATTTTTTTTCTGCACTTAGAATCTTAGGTTTATTAAAACATTTTTTCTATTTATTTTCCTTTGTCATTTTAATTTCTAGAAATAAATGTATAGGTCGCACGGGTATTTTTGTAATAGCTTAGGTTATTTCCTTGCATTTTTTCCTATTATGTAATTTCTCATGGGATGTAATAGCTTAGGTTTATTTTCCCGCACTTTACTTTCCATACTTATACTATGTATGCATGTATGCATATATATAACTATATAGTAACTAGGCTTGTATGGTAAGATCTAAAACGAAATGCTAGATAATCCTAAACAAACAAGATAAATAAACCGAACTGAATCATTTGCACACATACACCTCCAGGGTAACCTCCCTTGTTGCCTTCCGAAAATAATGGTCATGTCCCTCGAACATAGGGATACCATTAGCAAAGACACTCGATTAAAGTCATCATAAAGATCATAGTCCCACGATGTCCCTCGAAGTTGCCTATGAGAAATGATCTTGTCCCTCGATGTTGCCTATGAATATATGATGATAGTCCCTTCAAATTGCTAAGGTATCCCTACATGTTACCTTCTATGACCATAACGACGACCCTACGCATGTCCCTTTACATCCAATGGATGGGGTTACCTACCAACTAATAGTATGGATAGCATCATCCCTATCGGAGAAGGAAAAGGATAACGAAAGACCTTTCAGGGAGTAAGATACCCTTAATTACTTGCTCATGAACTAAAATAATTTTCACACCTCACACTTTCAAAATAATTACTTTCAAACGCTTTATAAACACTATTGAGAACTAATACAAAGGTTATTATAAAGCAGACTGCCTTACACTGGCATTGTCAAAACATTTTCAAATAAATCATACACAAAGCAAATTAAAGTGAGCTAAGCAATTAAGAGCCCGTAGATAAATACATATGAAAAGGGTGATAACACCTTCCCTTTTCATAACTTACCCCCCGAACTCAAAATCTCAAAAGGTCTTTCCTGTTCTTTTCACCTTTCCTAAATATTGGATAAAAGAAAAGTCGGTGGCGACTCTTGCTAACCACAACATTTGCGATAAAATGCAAAACCAAGTCAATTCTCCCACCGTATTACAGAACTGTCGACTCTGTTGGGGATTTTATTTAAAAGAGGGGTTACCTTAGAGTTAGATCACTTCATCTGCTTTGTTTAAATTTCTTACAAAGATCCTATACCCAGATCTGGGGACATTTTAGGTAAGCAACAATAAATCATGGAAATTGTACGTCGTAGACCGATATGGTTGAAGTGATGGCTATGTTAGTGCGACACATTGGTTTGTACTGGTGTTGCTTGAGACACTCGAGGATAACACTACGCGTGGTGTCATAAGCACTACCTGACCTTTAAAACCTTAATTGACCCAACATAGCCATTAGAAACTAGTGAGATGGCCGACTTTGGTGTAGTCCGAAGTTGGTTGATACTCGATACTACGCTCATTGAGATTCGACTCTCGGGATATTTTGATGGCAAGTTAGTTGCTCTGCTGAAACAATGCTTGATAGAAAGATCGGTGATATTGAGACCCCTAGAACTCGATTACTATTCTTAGGACAGGTTGAGCCAACTAAACTTCAAGAGGCTACTTACCTATGAAACTCATGCAACCCTTTAAACCTAAGGCATTTTGTGTGATTTGCTTATGCTTGCTATATTGTTTAAACATAACATTATAACATCATAAACATAGCATTTTCAATGACCATTTCAAAGACCAAGAGATATATCTTTGTTCTATTTTGCAGGCTATGGCCTCCGCTCGCAGAAATACTATCCGGATCAACTTCATGGAAATACCTTCCAAAATCAAAGAATTGGTCTCAAAGGTTCCTGAAATCTCTCAGTTCAACAAAAGACATGGTCATTTGCTCAACTTGGTTATCTCCGATTTTGAAGAAGGCACGATGAGCGTTTTATTCCTGTTTTTTGATCCTAAACACCATTGCTTTACTTTACCCAATTATCAGTTGGTGCCCACAATGGAAGAGTTCTCGAAGTTACTTGGGGTGCCTATACTGGATCAAATACCCTTAACTGGTTTAGAGAAAGATCTAAGACCTGAAGATATTGCCACAACCTTGCACCTGAAACCATCTGACATTGCATCTAATTGGGAAACCATGAGTAGGGTTAAAGGCCTCCTTGCAAAAAATTTGATGGAGAAAGCTCAATTGTCTCTAGATGCCATGAGCTTTCATGCTTTCAAAAATGTTTTGGCTTTACTAATCTATGGTTTGGTACTATTACTCAACTCGGACTAACTTATAGATGTGAACACCATCAAGATATTCCTCACTCATAATCGTGTGCCTACTTTGTCCTCATCTTCAATCTGCACTTCAATATTCTCAAGATCATCGATAATCTTGTGAAATTATGTAAGTTGCTCAACTATGGATTTGTTCACCACCATTCAAAATTAATAGAGTTTTTGTTTCATATACAACCTGTGAGCCAAAGACTTTGTCATATATAATGATTCAAGTTTTGCCCACATAGCAACCACAATTTGCTCCTTAGCGACTACTCTTAGAACTTTATCCCCAAGGAACAAGATAATGGAACTCATGGCCTTATCCTCGGTCTTCTGTACATGTGTAAGCCTTGCAGGCATCAATTCTTCACTCTTTAAAACATCGATATAATTCTCTTGAATTAAAATTTCTTGCATCTTAATTTTTCCACAACCCAAAGTTGTGTTACCGGAAAATTTCTCGATCTCCCATCTAACCATGGTGCTCACCTGTAAACAATACCTATTTGCTCCATGCTCACCGCACCACTTGTTGTGAATTATGACAAAATTAAATATCAGTTTTTAAGGCAAAGAACAATAGCAATCAAAATAAATGGTCTACAACAATAATAATCCTTACACAAATAATATAACAGAATAAGGGGAGAAAAATATGAAGGTTTATTTACCCAGTTCGAGGAAACGATCTACTATGGGGGAGAGAGAAACTCTCCAGTTCACTATATTTAGAAAGTTTTTACAAGAGATTACAAATGAGTTACAAGAAAATAGCCTTCGCCTTCAGGTTCCCAAGAATAACCCTGGAGGCACCAAAAAACAACCATATTTTCTACCCAAGTGTTTCCCAACCTCTTCAAGTTTCAACATATGAATAACTCAAACCCAAGGTGTAAATAAGTGTTTCTCAATTCCCTTAGATAACTCCAAAGGTTTCCCCAAAACTCTTGTTTTTCTAAGTTTATCCTTGAGAATAGCCAAAACCATATGTTATACCTTTAAATTTGTGCGTTCCCTTGTTATTGTGAGATATAAGATTGACACACCTGTAGGCATATGAGAGATACATATTTATAATAGAAAATCCCTAACAACTAGATCCCAAAATTACAATCCAATAACACATGGATCCATGGACCAAACTGAAAGAGCCTGAAACACGCAAAACGAGAAACTATCAAAAAAGTCAGAAAAACTCAAAATTGACTACTCGTGTAGGGATAGCCACCGATTCCAGACGTACAAAACACTGACCACCATCATACGGACCGGCCTCTGCCACCCCGACCGACTGCCATCGTCGTTCTCGGCCAACCACCACTGTTGTTCCCGATCGGCGTCAGCGTTGTGCTCCGCCGTCTGGTCGACCTCTGACCACCACCCCGACCGCTGCGACCAGGTCATTCGTCGATTTTCGAAGGCTTCTCATCCACATATTTCTGATCACTGCCATCTCGCCAGAGCTTCGGTCGATTGACCGCTGCCACCACCGCTCTGGCGCCTTCGACCTGACTTTTCCATATTTTTGTTTTTTCGATGTTATGATCAACTTTCTGAAACTTTTCAATTTTCTGCAATCTCCAAAATATATTTTCTTTTTCTTTATTAACAAAAATTTTAAGCAAATTACTACTTTTACAGATACTATCCATCATCAAATTAATCGAGCAACCAAAACTGAATAAATCTCTAGACTCAGAATTGCCAAAGCCTAACTATATTTCTCTTTAAAAAAAAGCTTCCTTATCGGAAGAAAAGAAAAGTTAACAAGTATATTTTAGCCTTAAAATTGGTATGAGTTTGGATTTTTAAATATTGGCACCTATTCTTAAAAATAGGACATGTCGGCAGTTAGAAGTGTAATTCTTATTCTGTCGAAATGTATGCGATGGTGTATGTCAAATAACTAGTTGAAAGGGTTGTAAGTTGTATTCCACAGAGTCGAATACAACAGCTATGTAGTTAGTTGAAATTAAGAATAGACTATAGAATAGTGAGTTAAATTGGGCATGGGCATTGTATGCATATATAAAGGGCTTGTTAGTTTGTAATTCAACATTCAAAACTCACATTAAATATAGTTACAATTCTGTTAGAATCATAACAAACTTTCTATCTCTCTTTTCTCATTCTTCTTCTTCTCTTTCATAAATCATCTTTCTTGAAAACCCTTTGTTCCAACAAATTGGTATAACATAGCTCGATTGCGATTTAGAGAGAATCAAATGGCAAAGGAAACAATAACATCAACACATTTTCTAGCGAATATACCCGTTTTCAAATGTGAAAACTATCAACAGTGGGTTACGCAGATGAAGTTTATCTTCATATTTCAAGATGTTGTTGAAATCTTGAATGATGGAGTATCAAAACTGGAAACAAGTGTGACGGAAGCCCAAAAAACTGCACACAAATATCAAAGGAAGAAAGACGGTAAAGCCTTGTTCTTGATTCATTAGTGTGTGGATTCCGATGTATTTGAGAAGATAATTGAAGAAGAAACAACAAAGGGAGCTTGGGAAAAGCTAAAGAACTTGTATGGTGGAAATGAGAAATTGAATAAGGTGAAGTTTCAAACACTAAGGAAACAATATGAAATGCTTCAAATGAAAGAAGATGAATCAATTTCTGCATATTTCTCAAGAATTGTGAAGCTAACTAACTAGATGAAGGCATGTGGTGAATCGATTATGGATCTGCAGAAGATAAAAAAGGTGTTGAGATCTTTGACTGCAAATTTTGACATTGTTGTGACAATTGAAGAGGCCAAGACTCAAATTTTTTTATTAATAACCATGTATTAAAAAAATATTTCGCAAATAACCGGGTTTCGGAAAAAATTACGCAAATAACCATGTTTGAGATGGCTCCACAAAGGAGGAGCCATCTCATTTGGCGCATCCTCCTCTTTTTTTAAGGGAGGCGCCATCTCACTTGGCGCCTAAGGGCAAAGGGCAAGCCCTAAGCCAAGTGAGATGGCGCCTATGTACAAAAATAGGTCAAAAAAAAAAAAAAATTCTTTCCTGCGCGTTGCGTATTAGACAGAGATAAACAAAATGGATTTTTTATTTAAAAAATAATAATTACATTCAACTGTTTTACATTTAAAGAACAGTAAAAAAATAGATACAAAAAAATACTGGGAAAAAAAAAGATACATCAGTGATCCCCAGGAACCCGGTAATGACCCCCAGTTCCGCATCCCCGTCCCCGCCTTTCTCTTGCTGGGTGCCGTCTCGTTTCCTGCTGCGGCAAGGTCGATGGCCCAGCGAAGTCAATGCGATCCGAATCCATAAAATCAGTAAGATCTCCATATCTCGAAGATCCGCTCTGGTACAGTCGGTTACCCATACCCTCGAAGTTTGGTCGTGTTGGCGGTGGGTGGGGTTCCATGGTTGGTCGGTAGCATTGGTCGTCTGAGTATGGGGGGTAGAAAGGAAATGGATCTTGGGGTGTTTGGTATTGTGGATGTTGGGTTGTTTGGTGATATGGTGGTTGATGGTAGGTTTGGTCGGGTTGGTCATAATCTTCTGACATTCCCATATCCGGGCTAAGGCTGGATGTTGAGGGCGCCATATTGGGATATGTGGAAGACTGAAATTGTGTATGGGGTATGTGGGTTTGCTGGTATTGGGGTTGGTATTGTGGTTGGGTTTGAGGAATTTCCGGGTATTGGTAGTTTGGCGGTGATTGTGGTTGGTAGTACGGCATTTGGTTGTAGTTGTGTTGTGGTGGGGAATGTGGTTGTGTGTTTGTTGGTCTGTTTCTTCTTGGGGGTTGGTTTGAGGTTGATGGATTTTGGGTTTGTTGGTGGGGAATCGAGGGTTGTGCCCATTGTGTGCGTGGGTCAACCAAGTACCTCGGATGAGACACGTGCATATCTGGGTTACTAACCGACCTGTACCATGACATATATTGATCGGTGTGTCGCATGTTACCTTGAGTAAGGAAAACTGGGGATTGCAAGATGTAGCGGTGACGCCTTTGCCACATTTTACACCATTCTGGAGCAAAGTCTTTCCAGTTGGTAAGATTCCACTGGGCGTCGACCCTTTTTAGATGCCAGGGGGACAAATCTGTTGGATCACTTGGTATCTCCTGGATCATTCTGAACTGCATCTTCACACGGTCGCTGTGGTGCATCTCCATAATGTTGAACCGAATGAGTGCAGTCTTTGCAGTCCAAGTTGCTGCATCCTCTGGATTTGGAGAATGGTCCAAACCCAAATATGGTCTCCAGACGAACTACGATAAAATTTAAATCAGGTAAGCGCAAAAGTAATGTATAAATAATTAAAATGAACAAAAGTTAAAAGCTACGACGTACGTCATCTGGGCCTAAGTGATCCAACAGATTCTGGTAGAGTGCGACATTGAATCTGGGATTCTTGCCGTAATCCATACCCCTCACGCAGTACCTAAAGGAAATGAGAAACATGTTATTTTTAGCATATATTTTGGAAAGAGAAGAATAGTTATAAATGTTATAACTTAATGACTTACTTTGTTGCGTAAGGGAAACCAAAAGTGTTGTTGTTGATGGGGTTTAAGGACTCCATCCTCCACCAACCCCAGGCTTGTAGTAAAAATGCGCACCCATAAAATGTACATTTTTCCTTGACTGCGTTTTTGCACAAGGAACTGTACAGGTGGGCTAATACTGCAGAACCCCAACTAAATTTTCTAGTTTTATCAAAATTTGTTAGTAAATGTAAGTACATGAAATTTACACTATTTCCCGTACTTTCGGGAAATAAAAATGTACCAAAAAGTATCATAATATACGTTCGGGCTTTTACTACTCGGTCATTCTCTGAGGAATTTTCATTTAATTCCATACTTGCATAATGCCGTTTCAGGTCAGTGAGTAGTATTCCCTGCCCTCTTGCTCCACCACCTTCTACCATGTCCCTACCCAACAGTTCTTCACACTGTGAGTTCGGTTGTTGAACCGACCCGTTCACCGCCTTACCGTCAATAGGGAGGCCCAGTAGCATGTACACATCTTCGAGAGTGATGGTACATTCACCTATTGGTAGGTGAAATGTATGGGTCTCCGGTCTCCACCTCTCCAACATTGCAAGAATGAATTTGGAGTCAATGGTGCAGTTGGAGATCTTTATCACGTGTCCAAAACCTGCATATTCCAGATAAGGGACGATAAATGGGTCGGGAGCAAGGTATTTGTGCGAACGGATTCTGAATCTTTGTGTATCCTGAGATCATAATTAAACAAGAGTAAGATTAATTAAGATGAACAACACGTTATTTGAAGTATGAAAAATGTATAACCAAAGAAGAGACTTACAAATGCAGCAATGTTTTCCCTTGTGCCTCTGTGAGTATCTCCCATTGTTAGAAGGGTCATTGTTCAGAACGCTTGAGAGAATGAAAGACTTAGGAAGAAATAGAGAGTATGATAGACTTAAGAAATATTTCGTAGCAGAGAGTGAGAGTTGTGTGGGTGTGAGAGATGTTTCATAAGGTATGTATTTATAGTCAAATAAGTTTGATGTAGTGGTTGCATGCCTGCGATGTGTCACATTTGCATGCTTAGGGTGTTACACATATGCATGCATGCATTTACAAAACATGTAAGGTGTCACTCTTGCAGGCTAGGTGGCAGCATAAGCCCATGCATGTATCACGATTGGACAGTAAGGGAGGCGCCATCTCACTTGGCGAAATAGTACAAAAATGAATGGTGTCGCCACCCCATTTGGCGAATAAGAGGTGTCACGTTTTACAGCATTGGCTCAGGCTACGTGACAGCCTTTGGGATTCCTTTCTTTGTTGCATGCAAGGCCATTGGAGTTGATGGGTGGAGTCTTACACAAAACATTTATGTGTGCAGAATAGGGTCAGGCTAGGTGGCAGCATAAGCCCATGCATGTGTCACGATTGGACAGTAAGGGAGGCGCCATCTCACTTGGCGAAATAGTACAAAAATGAATGGTGTCGCCACCCCATTTGGCGAATAAGAGGTGTCACGTTTTACAGCATTGGCTCAGGCTACGTGACAGCCTTTGGGATTCCTTTCTTTGTTGCATGCAAGGCCATTGGAGTTGATGGGTGGCAGGCTAGGTGGCAGCATAAGCCCATGCATGTAATATTATTGGCAGCCTTGGGGGGTTGCATCACTTACTTAATTGAAATTTTTTGCCTTACGTTGAACATAACATTCATTCACATAAACTGTAAAATTTTCCAACCTTCGAATCAGTCATCTAACCTTCAAACATTCCAGCATTCATACCTTCATACAATCAATAAACCCAAAACATTCCCACCTTCATACCTAAAACAATTCTACACAATGGCCTCTTCACCACAATTTGTTGTCAAAGCACATTTCAACGGTGAGACATACATGTGTCCCACAGTTGGGTTTTTGTTTAGAAACACCGACAATGTCCGATTTCTCTTAAACGGGAAAGCAAATTTCTCGTACTTTAAGAAAAGATTGGAGGCCAAACTTGAACGAGGCCCGGTATCCCAGATATTTTATCAGAGTTCAGTCTTTTTTGGAAACAACCAAGTTATTTTTTATAAGGTTGCAATTCAAGATGACGAGGATTTCCAGAACATGATTTCCAGCCATGTCTATTCTGGAAACGACTCTATTGAGTTGTACGTTCTGTTTCAAGAGCCTCCGGTGACACAGGAGGTAGAGCCTCCGGTGACACAGGAGGTTGATCCTTTGGAGAATGAGCAAGATGAGGTGGATGCAGTTGACGATGAAGAAGATAACGAGTTAGAGTTTGATGAAATGGTGAACGACGATTCTGACGATGATGGCATCCCAAGTATTCCTACCGACAAAATCTACACACCACCTACGCACATGACAAACTTCAACATGGGCGGAGATGAACCTTCTACGGACTTGTTTTTCCAACCGTATATGCAATCGGATGAAAATTTAAAAGAGAAGGACAAGTTTCGTAATAGAGAGGAATGCATAAGGGCCATCAAAAAATTTCACATGCTCAACTCGGTTAATTATAAGGTGGATCGTGTAAACCCGTAAAGGTACAAGATCAAGTGTGTCCACCCTGACTGTATGTTCAAGCTGACCGCTTCATAAAGACTAAGGGGTGACTGCTGGGTCATAGGTTCCATGACTACCCATACTTGTGTAAGTTCCACTCAATCACAAGACCACCGAAAACTCAACCATGATCTAATCTGTCAAGAAATCCTACCCCTGGTCAGCAACGATCCTTCTTTGAAGGTGAAAACAATCATCTCCCACATCACCACGGTTTTTAACTACACTCCGTCTTACCGTAAGGCGTGGTTAGCAAAGACTAAGGCGATTGAAAGGGTGTACGGGAACTGGGAGGAGTCATACCGAGAACTTCCACGCTACCTAAATGCACTCAAGACATATTCTCCAGGTAGTGTTTATGTTCTGGAAACATTGCCAGCGTACGCCCAAGATGGTAGTCTACTACATGGCAACGGAATATTCAGTCGCGTCTTTTGGGCATTTCAACCATGCATCACAGGGTTTGCTTCATGCAAACCAATTCTACAAATAGACGGGACTTGGTTGTATGGGAAGTACAAAGGCACGCTTTTGATGGCAGTTGCACAAGATGGCAACAATAACATTTTCCCCGTTGCGTTTGCCCTTGTCGAGGGGGAGACTGGTGGTGCTTGGAGCTTTTTCCTGAAAAATCTTCGTACACACGTGGCTCCTCAACCAGACCTCTGTTTGATCTCGGACAGACATGCCTCCATTGAAAGTGCCTATAATAATCCGGAAAATGGTTGGCATGACCCTCCTTCTACGCATGTCTATTGCGTCAGGCATATCGTCCAGAATTTCTCGAGGGAGGTCAAAGACAAAACATTGAGGAAAGCGGTGATGAATGCGGGATACGCACTGACACAGCCCACATTCAAATATTACCGCAACGAGATCCGTTTGTCTAACCCAGAAGCCAGTACGTGGATCGACAATATACCGGTCGAAAAGTGGACTAGGTCATACGACAATGGCCAAAGATGGGGGCATATGACAACAAATCTTATTGAATCAATGAATGGGGTATTCAAGGGCATACGAAACCTCCCCATCATTGCCTTGGTGAAATCCACGTATTTTAGGATGGCTGCGTTATTTGCCAAAAGAGGTGAAATGTGGTATGCGGTCTTGCAATCAGGACAACTATGGAGTGAAAGCTGTATGAAATACATTAAGGCTGAAAGTGCTAAAGCCAACACTCACATGGTTACACGGTTTGACCGCCATAGCCACAACTTCATTGTGAAAGAGACAATTGACCACAATGAAGGCCTGGCAAGACAAGAATATAGGGTCATTTTACCTTCTCAATGGTGCGATTGTGGCAGGTTTCAAGCTTTTCGTATGCCTTGCTCTCATGTCATTGCCGCTTGTGCGCATACCCATCAAGACGCGCTTCAACTGCTCTCAAACGTTTATAAATCTGAAACGTTGCTCACTGTTTACAACAACAACTTTCCTTTGGTGGCAAAACCGGACTATTGGCCTGAATACAACGGTGATATAGTTTGGCACAATGACCAAATGCGAAGGAACAAGAAGGGTCGTCCCAAAAGCAGGCGCATAACAACAGAAATGGACGATCTTGACAGGTTGGAAAGAAAGTGTGGTTTATGCCGTCAGGTCGGACACAATCGCAAAAACTGTCCGAATCGGGCGTCTGGCTCGACCACATAAATTTTGTAATACATTAAATCTTTTCAATATTTGTGTTGTAAACATTATGGGTTTCCCGTTAATAAAACTGTTCACACAATTTAAGAAATTCAATATAGGCAATTACATTAGGGTTTTCGCGTACAACAATGATTAACGATATTCAATCTAGGAAATTACAACTGTTAACACAATTTCATCTGACCCATGCATCATCAGCATTACATCACTGTCTGTTTTGACTTCCTCCAACCACACATTAGGTCTTCATGTAGCATGCGAGGTTGTTGTTCGTTTTCGCTGGATCCTTCGAATTTTTCCCCCTCGGCGATGTCTCCATCTAGCCACCGCATCAACTCCCGCTTCAAACGCTCCATGGAGTGAATGTGTCAGAATTTCATTTTCATCGCAGGTTTCGTGGCGGAAAATATAACGTAACCATCTCTGCTAAAAATCATAGGCGACGTCATTACGTAAATAAGGGAGTACAAAATAAAAATACAGTGCGAGAAAGTGTGAGAAATTTCAAAGAAACGGACGAATTATTTATAAAACAGCAAAAAACCCTAGTTTTGCCCTAGGCGCCAAGTGAGATGGCGCCTCCTCTTCTTTTTAAGGAGCATGCGCCATCTCACTTGGCTAAATGCCAAGGGAGGCGCCAAGTGAGATGGCGCCTAGGGCAAAACCCTAGGTGCATGCGCCAAATGAGATGGCTCCTCCTTTGTGGAGCCATCTGAAACATGGTTATTTGCGTAATTTTTTCCGAAACCCGGTTATTTGCGAAATATTTTTTTAATACATGGTTATTAATAAAAAAAATTCCCAAGACTCTATCTGAGATGAAGTTAGAAGAACTTTAAGCTTAACTAGAGGCTCGTGAGATGAGGTTTAAGCAGAGAAACTTAGAAAGAGAGAAGTTGTCTGAACAAGCATTGTAATAAAGATTCAGCAAGAAAGCTGGAAAAGAGAAGTCAAAGCAACGAAAGAATCTTGCTAGTGATGAGAAGTCAAGCAAGAATATTGATTCAATCAAGAAAGGTGTGGGCAAGAAGTATTTTGGGAAGAAATTTAACACGAAAGAGGTGCAGTGTTATAACTTTCAAGGTTTTGGTCACTATGCTAGAGACTATCTGTGATACGGTGGGAGAATTGACTTGAGGTTTGCGTTTGTGTTTGCAAAATGTTGCGGTTTAGTAAGAGTCGCCATCGACTTTTCTTTTATCCAAAAGGAAAGGTGAAAAAGCACAGGAAAGACCTTTTAGAGATGTTTTCTTGAGTTCGGGGGGTAGATTATGAAAAGGGAAGGTATTAGCACCCTTTTCATCCATGGTTTTCCACGGGCTCTTAGTTACTCGCTAGATCACTTGCTTTTGTTTGAAATTGTGCTTTGTGTGGTTTTTTGAAAGTATTTTGAAAAGGCGCCATCATTTAGGCAAACTTTGTAATAGTTCTCGTTCGTAAGAACGTATACAAAGTGTTGAGCTTTTGAAAATATTTCATGTTTGGAAAGTGTTTTGAAGATGTTTTTGAAAGTGTATGTGATTGTTTTTTTGAAAATAGCAAGGACGTTTGTTTTGAAGTTGAGCAAGCAACTAGGAGCAATCTACCTACTCAAAAGGTCTTAGGTGTTCTTTTCCTCCTCCTTTAGACGTTATTATCTTACCATTGCTTTGGTAAGAAGCCCCATCGTAGGATGTGTAAGGGACAGGCATGGGTCATCGTATAACCATGATAACAATGTTGTGAGATGACTTAACATTTTCTTTTAGGGACTAAGATCATTTTGAAAGGCAACTTTGATAGCGTCATCGAGGGACTATGATCTTGTATTTTGATTTGTTTATGCTAAGACATTCCACATGCAAAACATGGCCATTTTTGTAAGGCAACAAGTGGAATAACCCTAGGGGTGCTAGTGTGCAAGTGTATTTGATTGCATGCATAATTTGTCTTGAATTAGGGTTTTCTAAGCATTGGTTTTAATTTTGCCATACACACCCTAATTACTAACAATATATGAAAGCGTAAAAGCGAAGAAAGTAAAGTCCTACGCTATTACAATATTTAGGGGGATGGGGTGTACAAAATTTATGAATGGGGGTTGCAAATAATCCTAAGTTACTATTACAACCATATTGAAATGTACAATATAAGAAAGAAAAAAGTCTTGTTTAGAAAATGCATTTTTTGTCTTAATGAAAAAAAAAGAAATTAATTAATTAATAAAAGAAAATATTTTTATGTCTTTTTATGTTAATAAAAAAGGAGTTAATATTAAAAATGATGAAAAGGAAAATAAATGCAAGATAGAAATAATGTGTTGCTGCAAGCAAAACAACAAGGATCATAAGTTCTGAAGCCAGGCGCGTGATGACTCAAAAAGGAACGTTAGTGGAATCAGAAGTTTTGGATTGGTACACTCTGAGGTCCTGCAAGAAACATTAGAGGGAAAACACAAATTCTGGGTGGTATTCAGACAGTGGGCCACAATTCAGAAGTTCTATATTACACTAAAACAATGAGTAAACTTCAGAAGTTCTGTGTATTGTCAGCATGTGAAAATCAGAAACTCTGAGTGTTTGAAAACAGCGAATGGAAACATCAGAAGTTCAGTGTATTTGACATGTAAGGAGAACTCAGAAGTTCTGTATGTGTTAGAACAATGAGTGAATCATCAGAAGTTCTGTATTGTGCTGAGTCAGTGGGTGAACATTAGTAGTTCAGTGCATTATCAGGATGTAAGAATTAGAAGTTCAGTGTGTGTTAATAGTGATAAAAAATCATAGAAGTTATGTGTGTTAAAACAATGAAGAGAACTCAGAAGTTCTGCGTGCTTAAACAGTGAGAAAATCCTAGAAGTTCTGTGTGTTAAAATGGTGAGTGAAAAACAGAAGTTCTATGTTACATTTTGACTTTTAATCAGAACACCAACAATTCATTAAGTTCTTATTAAACAGCAAATCAAAAGGATAACAGCACAACAACTTATAGAAGTTATAATCCTAAATATGAGTCTAGCCCTAATCAAGAAACTCTGATCCACAGTTTTTTCTACTTATGCAATAATATGAACAACATCAATACTATGATATTTACATGTTTAATGATGTTCTGAATGAAAAAGATGCAAAGTCAGAAAGACTTACCTTGAACCTCGAATGTGGGCTTGGAGCTTTGAGTTGCTACCTTTGGATGTTCTGGAATCAGCAAGAGTAACGGAAGAGGAAGTGCCAAGCTCTTTGATTCAAAAGGAAGAACAAAGGTTTAGTTTTCTGTTTGGGATTTCTAGATTTTTTATGAAGGTTTCAACTTCCTTTTCTCTCCCTTTTTTACCAATCTCTCTTCCAAAGCCCACCTCTTGAAAGTGTGATGGAGAAACTTATTTATAGATGAATTTGTTGTGATTTTGGGGGGAAAAACAAATGGGATTTTTGCTTTTTTGGCATCATGTTCCCTTTCCTTTTGATCACAGTCTTCATATGCTAGTTTGGTGCAATTATGAGATGCAGGCGTAGGCTGAATTAGCTGTTGGTTATAGGTCTGCAGCGGGTTGTATAAACAAGGTTTTTGGGATTTGGTCAAGTTCTGACCAAAGCACTGAATATAGCCTTCATATGCTGAAGCGTTGCCTTGTTCTTGAAGCAAACATGGTGGTTGTCAGCAGGAATTAAGGAAAAGCAAAAAGCAAAGCATGGGCCTAGTACCAAAGTTTGCTATCCCAAGACAGTAGAGGTACACATGGTGGAAATCCTTTGGATAAAGACTCAAAAGTGGTTGTGAGCATTAAATAAGCATTAAATGATGATGAGACTTATCAAAACCAGAAATCCTGCAATGTGAGATTCTACACCATGGCTTAATTCTGGATCAGAAGTTCAGCTTCAGCGTAGCATCCAATCTTCTGATCCCTTTATCTTCTGGCTCCAGCATGTTCTAAAGGAGCTTTCAAACTTTCCAAGAAGCTTGCAACATGCTTTGTAAACTTCTTTGAATTACCCTTGCAAACTCTGACTGAACCTTTGTGAAAACTTGCCCAGAAGTTCTGACCAAACTCTGTCTTGAGAGTGTCCAGAATTTGCTGAGTGTTTCAGTTTCAAGGACGTGTCTTTGAGAAGTTATAACTTGGAATCCCAACATTTCTAGGAGAAGTTCTGTTCTGCAATGTTTTATATCTTGTTGAGATCTAAAACTCTTATGTCAGAAGTTCTTCCAGAATCAACTTGCATCATGGTGATAATTTGATCAAAAGTTCTGGACTTGTCATATTTCTTAAATACTTAGAAAAAATCCCAAGTATTTAGAAATTTGGCTTTTCCATAGTAAATTTGACTTTTGAATTGTTTGATGAAACAAATCTCACATTCCAACATGCTTTGATGAAATATGATTCTTGAAGCTTGATCTTGATCCAAAAGTCAAAGTTTGACTTTTCGGTGTGCAAATGACCATTTTGCCCTTGCGGATGACTTTCTTGAAAAATTGCAGTTCAAGGCTTGGAATTGGATGAAAGCAAACTTGAGGATCTAGGGTGATTCCTTGAGGAAATGAGAGGAAAATTTTTGGGGTACAACACTATCAAAGAAAGAAATCTATGAGGGAGAAAGACAATGATGAAGCTCAATATGCACGAGCTGGAGATAATGATTCTGATGATGTGTTATCGATCGTGAACACTCAATCGAACATTGAGAAAAACAACATGTGGTATCTGGATTCAGGATGCAGCAACCACATGACTAACAATAAAATTGGTTTACCAAGTTAGATGAGTCAGTCGAAAAGGTGATAAAGTTTACAGATGGTAGGCACATCAAATCAGGTGATAAAGGAGATATTTTGATTGTCATGAAGGATGGTCACAAAGCTACTATCACTGATGTGTTGTATGTACCTCCTATGACAAGCAACTTGATAAGTGTAGGTCAATTACTTGCAAAAGGCTTCAATATGAAGCTGGAGAAGAATCAAATAAAGGTATATAGGGTAGATGGGAGGATAATAATGAAATCACCATTGGCGGAGAACAAAACATTCAAAGTTGAACTCAACACATCAGATCACAAATGTCTTGCTTTAACTACAGAAGAAGACAAGAACTGGCTATAGCACCACATGTATGGACATCTAAACTTCATAAGTTTATGCATGCTCAATCAGAAAAGGATGGTGGTTGGGCTGACTTATGTGAAGGAACCAAAGAAGGTGTGTGAGGAATGTTGCAAAGTGAAGCAAAAAAGGAAGGAATTTAAACATGACTTTCCCATGAAATCAAAGCAAAAACTGGAGCTGGTTCATTCTGATGTGTGTGGACCTTTTCAAGTAAAGTTAAATGGAGGTAACATGTAATTCCTTAATTTCATTGATGAATTCACCAGATATATGTGGATTTACCTTATTGAAATAAAGAGTGAGGTATTCACACAATTCAAGAAGTTCAAATTGCATGCGAAGAAACAAAGTGGCTGCAAATTGAAGAAGTTAAGAACTAATGGTGGTGGTGAATATACGTCTGTTTAATTTGTTATATTTTTCAATGAGAAAGGTATAAATTATGAGGTTATTGCACCCTATACGCCTTAGCATAATGGCATAGCTAAGAGAAAAACTAGAAGTATACCGAACTTGATGAGAAGTATGTTGAAAGCTAAAGATATGCCTAAGAGATTTTGGGTTGGAGCAGCTTCGACAACAATATATATTCTAAATAGATACCCAAAGAAGAAGATGGTATAAAATACACCTCGTGAGGCTTGTACAGGGTCAAAGCCAAATATGATTCATCTTAGAGTTTTTGATCAATACGATCCAGGCATGTAGCTGAACAATTGAGAAAGAAACTGGATGATTAAAGTGAAGTCACGGTGCTCATAGGTTATCATTCGACTGATGCATACAAGTTGTGTTCGCCAAACAAAGATAAACTAGTGTCGGTCCAGATGTTCTTGTAGACGAAAGCAAAGGGTAGGACTGGAGTCGAAGTTCAGTTTGACAAGAATCAGATACAGTCACAACTATGTTCAAAGAAGATGAACAAAATGAAGCTTTAACGAGTCAAAATAAACAAGGTGATGCTTCAACCAGTCAATATAAAGAACCACCTTCATAAAATGAAAGAAGGTCGACAAGAACAAGAATTGAGTCGACAAGGCTAACTGGATATGAAAGGTTTTCAAATCAAGCAGTTGATGCAGATGGTGACTTAATAGAATAAGCCATGATGATGGCTGAAGCATGACCAATTGATTTAGATGAAGCCATGAGCAATTTGAATTGGTGTGAAGCCATAAAAGAAGAACTCAGAGCTGTTGAGAAGAACAAGACCTGGGATCTTGTCGAAAGAACGAATAAGAAACCAATCGATGTAAAGTGGATTTACAAGGTGAAACGAAGGCAAAATGATGAAATTGGGAAGTATAAAGCAAGATTAGTGGAGAGAGGTTTTCTATAAAAAACCTTGTATCGACTTCGACGAAGTATATGCGCCTGTTGTGAGGCTAGAAACAATAAGAATTGTTGTTTCGACAGCAGAATATAGAGGATGGAAGATACATTAGTTTGATGTAAAGTCAACATTTTTGAATGGTCTATTGGAAGAAGAAGTCTATGTTACTCAACCACCAGGATTCAACGTCAAAGGGCATGAGTCAAAGGTATATAGATTAAGGAAGGCTCTCCATGGTTTGAAACAAGCGCCTAGAGTTTGGAATAAGATAATAGATAGCTTCCTGATCAAAGTAGGTTTCACAAAGTGTGTCTCTGAACATTGAGTGTGTGTAAATGATATCAACAATGTCAGTCAAATCATTTTATGCCTATATGTTGATGATTTACTCATTACAGGAGCAAACGAAGCTGAGATAATAAAGGTAAAGTCGAAATTAATGCAGGAATTTGAAATGTCTGACTTAGAGAATCTTTCATATTTCCCAAGGATGGAATTAAAAGATACTGAAGAAGGAGTATTCTTACATCAAATGAAGTATGCTCAAGATATTTTGAAGAGGTTTAAAATGAGTGATTGTAATAAAGTTGTCAATCTTTTAGAAACTGGAGAAAAGTTGAAAAAGGAAACGAATGATAAGTTTGTAAGTTAGACCCTTTACAAACAAATCATTGGATCTTTGAGATATATTTGTAATACTAGACTAGATATCTGCTAAAGTGTATGATTGTTGAGTAGATTTATGGAGAAACCATAAGAGTGTCATCTCATCGCAGTAAAGAGGGTGTTGAGATACATAAAGGGAACAATTAATCATGGTGTGATGTTACCAAAGAAGTCGAAGAACAAAACAGATGTCGAAATCTATGGATACACTGACTCAAATTTCAGTGGAGATCAAGACGAAAAGAAAAGCACTGTAGGCTACATTTTCATGATCGAAGGTGCTGTAATCTCTTGGAGTTCGAGGAAGCAAAACATTATTCCTTTGTCATCATGCAAAGCAGAATATGTGGTTGCATCATATGCTGCATGCCAAGCATCATGGATCGAAATATTACTTGAAGAACTTAAGATAATGGAACCTAAGAAAATGAAGTTATTTTTTGACAACAAGTCAATTATTAACCTGGTAAATCACCCAATGTGTCATGGTCAAAGTAAGCACATAGAAAGGAGGTATCATTTTCTAAGGGATCAAGTCAACAAAGGGAAGCTGAAGATAAAGCATTGCAATATAGAAGTGCTACTATCTGGCATATTTACCAAACCTCTAAAGAAAGTCAGATTCGACGAGTTAAAGAGAAGCATCATGATGAGAAGTCTCGAGAACATGAATTAGGGGGTGTGTTAGAAGTGTAATTCTTGTTCTGGAGAAATATATATGATGGTGTATGTCGAATAGCTAGTTGAATGAGTTGTAAGTTATATTCGACAAAGTCGAATACAACAACTATGTAGTTAGTCAAAATTAAGAATGGGCTATAGCATAGTGAGTTGAATTGGGTCTGGGAATTATATGCCTATATAAAGGGCTTGTTAGTTTGTAATTCAACATTCAAAACTCATATTCAATACAGTTACAATTCAGTTAGAAGCATAACAAATTCTCTCTCTCTCTCTCTCTCTCTCTCTCTCTCTCTCTCTCTCTCTCTCTCTCTCTCTCTCTCTCTCTCTCTCTCTCTCTCTCTCTCTCTCTTCTCCTCCTCCTTCTTCTTCTTATTCTTCTTCTTCTTCTTCTTCTTCTTCTTCTTCTTCATAAATCATCTTTCTTGAAAACCCTTTGTTCCAACATCGACCATTGGTTAAAAGTATGAGATATTTTTTAACACTCCTATTTATAGAGCATAATGCAACTTATGTCACAGAGTTCACATGAAGTGGAGTAATATGGAAATAAATTTTTGATAATTTAGTTAAAAGTGATGAATATAGAGTGCACTATTATTACATTCTAAATCTAGCATAATATAGATTACAACAAATTCAATTCAATTTTTTCATTTTTTCTATAAAGAAAACTTGTATAGATAAAAGAATACTAAGGATACTTAAGCCTACAAGCAAAAGAAATTACATAGTAAACTCTTATAACAACAACAAAACCAATGAACCAAAAAAAATAAAATAAATGTTTTGAAAGACATTCTGTTGAATTATCACACCATTCATCCCATATGATATCTTCCGATGTTTTTAGCTAACTTGGGAGAACATAGTAATATGTTTTAAAAAAACAATGAACTAATATGACTTTTTGCTCAAAATTATAACATAACATTAACTAATACTTAAACAAGTTATTCATATGCTTCTATTTACTATTTTTTACACATATTAAAATAACTAACAAAATTTGTTATTTTATTTATTTATTTATCTACAATAAATAATATAAAATATTATCGACAAGTTTTAATGAGTATTAATTTGATGGCGAGAGGATCGGCATCGAAGAAGTGGAGGGGGCAACCAACGAACAAGGTCTCACTGCCACCGGTGACACCAAATCTGGCGAATCAGACGATGAGGGAAGTGGATGAGGGAGAAACAAGTGGAGTATTGAAGGAAAATGTGATGGAGAACAACAATTGTGAAGTTGAGAATCAAAAATTAGGGTTTTGTCTAAACACTTAAAAGGGAGAAAGTGAAAATAATATGGAAAATCTAGCGGAGAAGTAAGGGAATAATGGTGCTACAAAGATGTGGGTTGATGTGATTAAGGGGAATCGTAAGACAGCTAACTGAAAAGCACTCAAGTTTGTTGCACCAAAAATAGTGGTGGAAATTGAGCACGAAGATGTTGAATTTGAGATTAGATTTTGGGATACTTTGCTTATCATGTATGCTATTGGTGGTGATTTGAGTATGAATACCGACAAGAGCTATATGATTAAGGAATGGAACTTCGTGCAACTTCCAAAAATGGTTTACAATGATGAAGGATTCTTCATTCTGAAATTATAGACAGAGAAGGAACGCGAGGAAGTGCTATTGAAGGGTCGTTACACAATTTGAAACATGCATATGGTGATCATGGAATGACGATCTGATTTCTCTATGGAGAAAGATATGGTGAGGACAATTCCAATTTAGGTGAAATTCCCTAAGCTTCCAACTCATACGTGGGTTGTGTCAAACTTAGGAAAAATTGGGAGTGTCATTGGTAATTCGCTTTTCCCAAATGAATGTACTACAAATAAATTAAGGGTTACATATGCTCGTATATTGGTGGAAGTGGATGTAACTCAAAAGTTGCATGAGAAAATTGAGATTCACTATGATGGTTGTGATAGAATGCAGAAAGTTGAGTATGAATGGTGGTCATAATATTATGAAAAGTGTCAAAAAGTGGGTCATGTTTGTAATGGGGAGAAGAAACCTTATGTGAAAATGTGGCAGCAAAAATCTGATAAGGAGAAAGGAGAAACTAGTCAAGTGAACAGGATAGGTGAGGAAGGAAAACCAGGAAAATATGAGGTTTATGTGATGCCAAGTGAGGTTACACCTAGCAGAACTGAAAGTCTTGTGAAGTCAACTGAAACTAACGAAGAAGATAGGATTTGGACAGTAGTGCTGAAAGGTAATAAAGATACAGGTAGAACTAAAGTTAATTGTTTAAAGAATATTTTTAGCAACAATGAATTTAGCACCTTAGATCTTTGGAATGACCACAAGCTGAACCCCCTAGGGGACACATGATTATTTCTTGGAATGTTAGGGGGCTAAATAAAGTATCTAAGCAAAAAGAGATTGGCTCCTATCTCTTTAAGCTACAACCTATGATTGTTATTCTTCTTGAAACTAGAGTGAAAAAAGATAATTCTGATAACTGTAGGAGGAAAATGGGTGGTAATTGGAAATCTTATGATAACTATAGTAAACATGTTAATGGGAGAATTTGGTTTACGTGGCAAGAGAGCAGAATTAGAGTTAAGGTTTTGTCTACGACAAAGCAATTGATTCATTGCGGGTTGTATAACCAGGATGACAGTTTTGTTCATTGGATAATTATTATGTATGCATATAATAAGCTTGAGAAGAGAAAGGAACTTTGGAGAGACATTGGTAACATTGGGAAATCCAACAAGGGCCTTGGATTGTGATGAGGGACTTTAACAATGTGCTTGGTAGTCAGGATATAATAGGTGGTAAAGAAGTCAAGGAATCAAAATTTTGTGATCCAGAGATATGATGATAAATACTGGTCTATTTGAACTTGATAGTAAGGGTGAGAAGCTCACATGGTTCAGTAAACATGTTGAGGGCTCTATATATATTCCTGCATTGGTAGAGTCATTGGTAATTTGGAGTGGATTTATAAAAATGATGATAAGACTGTTTATATGCTGGAGCCGAGGGTGTCATACCATGCCCTAGCCTATATTAAATGGGATGAGCATGTTTCTAAACCTAAGGCAGCCTTTAAGTTCATAAATGCAGTGACAGAGATGGAGGGTTACACTAGAGAAGTCAGTAATAACTAGAGGAAGAAATTTAAAGGTCAGCAGAACCAACTGCTCTGGAATACTTATAAGGATGAAACATGTTATTAGGAAGCTACACAAACCCCTTGTTAACATTTCCAGTCAGATTGAGCAGAAGAGACATCAATTGAGAGATATTCAGAATCAAATGATCCATGACAGAATGAACACCAATCTCATAATGCACGAAAAGATATGAACTGAGGAATTATTGAAGCTGAATGATTGGGAGAAGCAAATTCTGAGGCATAAGGCTAAAATAGAGTGGATTAGAAAAGGGGATGGAAATAATAATTACTTCCATGCTGCCTTGAAAAGCAAAAATAGTCATAAAAGGACCATTCATATGAACAACGATAATGGTGAAATATGTGAGAACCCTGAAACCATTGAAAAGAAGGTTCTTGAGTTTTAGAAAGGGCTTATGGTAACTGCTGATTCCAACCTGCACGGGGTGGATATTGTAGCTCTGAGAAGATGGAATCAATTGAGTAGAGAGCAGAGGGTTATGCTGAGCAACCCAATTTGTGAGAAAGAAGTGTATAAGGCCTTGAAGAGTATTTGTGATCAAACTGATATTGGTATTGATGGGTTTGGATCCAAGTTTTTCAAATACTCTTGGCATGTGGTGAAGGATTATGTGCTCAATACTGTCAAGCTTTTCTTTGAGGATGGGGTTATGGATAATAGGTTTAACAGAACCTTGATGACTATGATTCCTAAGCATGAGAAAGCCACTAATATTAGGGATTTTCGCCCAATATCTTGTTGTACTACTGTTTATAAAGTCATATCCAAAATTATGGCTAATAGGATGAGTAATGTTCTTGGAAGTATTATTAGTAAAAACCAAGCAGCATTTATGCATGGCCAAAAAATTCATGATCACATCCTTGTTGCGCATGAGATTATAAGATGTTATAGAAGAAAAGGGGGAGTTCCTAAATGTATGGTGCAAATGGATATTAGGAAACTTACGATTCTGTGGACTGGAGTGCTTTGCAGACCATCTTAGCATAGATGGGTTTTCTTAGGAGATTTGTCAGTTGGTGATGTTAGTAGTGTCTACATTGTCATACCAGTTCAATATCAATGGCAAAGCCTCTATGAGCATGAAGGCAACTAGGGGATTGAGACAGGGTGATCCCATCTCTCCCCTTCTATTTGTTGTCATTATGGAGTATCTCCATATAAAGTTGGATAAACTGAGCACAATTCCTAATTTTAACTATCATAGCAAGTGTGAGAAGTTGAAATTAGTTGATTTAAGTTTTGCTAATGACCTCTTAATCTTCACTAGAGGTGATAATATTTCTGTTCAGTTGATGATGGATATCTTCTCAAATTTCTCTTTGTCCACTGGCTTGAAAGTTAACCCTAGCAAATATAAACTATGCTGTGGTGGTTTGAATGTTAAAGAGCAGGCTAATCTGGAGCAAATTATTGGGTTTAATAGAGGCAACATTCCTTTCAATTACTTAGGGATTCCTCTAAATAATAGAAAGTTATCTTCTAATCAGTGTTTGGCCCTAGCTGAAAAAATTAGTGCTAAAATTAGACATTGGAGAGCTCTCACTTGCTCATCTATGCTGGTAGGGTTCAATTAGTGAATAGTGTGATCTTTGGTTGTGCCAATTATTGGATGAGATGTCTTCCTTTGCCCAAAGGTGTGACTAAGAAGCTAACGACTATTTACAGATCCTTTGTTTAGTTTGGTAAAGATGCTAGTACTAGGAAGTCTCCTCTGGCTTGGGATATGGTTTATGCTCCTAAAAATCAAGGAGGGTTAGGGATTCTCAACTTGGCTGTGCGGAATAAAGTGTGTATGTGCCGATTGCTTTGGAGTTTAAGTAGCAAAGCTGATAACATGTGGGTAAGGTGGACTCATGCCTATTATGTGAAGAATGCTGACATAATGCAAATAGAAGTCAAAGAAAATGGTTCTTGGATTCTGAGAAGCATCCTTAAATTTAGGGTTGAAGCTATGAGGCTGACTCAGTGGGGTAACTTGAAGAGTAATGGGAAATACCCCATGAAAAAGTGTTATTTGGAGTTTTTGAAGCATATGCCTAAAGCTGATTAGGGTAGATTAGTTAGGAGGACTATAGCTAGGCCTCATGCAGTATTTTTGTTGTGTCTTGCTTGCCATAAAAGGTTGCCTACTAAAGGCAGATTGACGAAGATTGACATCTTCCACTAGCCTAGTTGCTTGTTCTGTAACTGTACTGAATCTATTCACCATCTGTTTTTCGATTGTAAGTTTACGAATAAAATTTGGAAGGAAGTCCTTAGGTGGTTGAATGTTAGTCACAAGGTTCAAGACTAGGATCAAGAGCTTGTGTGACCTGTGAAAGTTTGTAGGAGCAAGATTTGGCACAACCAGTTTATGAAGATTGCTATAGCAGAAATAATTTATGAGATCTGGTGGGATAGAAATAGAGTTGTCTATAACAAGGATTATACTAATAGAAATACTGTTAAGATCATTGTGGATAATATAATGAATAGAGTGTGGGTTTCTCTCAAGTTTAGAAATAGAATAAACCAACTCTTATTGCCTTAATTAGGTGGGTCGAAGTGGATTATGTTCTTAGTTAGATCCTTTGGGTTGCTTTGTATCCATTTGTTTTTTTGGTTAATATAATATTTATTTCCAAAAAAAATAAAAATTAATGAGTATTATATTTAACTTTAAAAATTACAAGTAAGTAAAAAGGAAAAAAATCTCACAACAAATAAATAGGATTGGAGGAAATAATAGCTAAAGATATCTCTAAACCATATATTTACCATTCTTAGGTTAGCTAGATTAATTTAGCTCAACTCTTAACTTCATAATACATTACTAGACACGTGGCACATCATGCTCATAGATCATTATTTTAAAGAAAAAATTCATTCATGGAAATCTAATTATATGTAGTACATTAATCTCATACACTACATTAAAATTCAATATGTTAAATTGGTGAATACAATTCATTCACAATTCATTCAATTGATCCCTATTAAGTCATTAATAGACGTGGGATTAATTTGGAAATCTCCACACTTATGGCATACAAATTTAATTATTAAACTATTTAATCAAAACAAACTCTACTTGTTGAAGTGTCTCTAATTTAATCAATTAATTAATAGTGTTCATTAAAATAAAGTAGTTTATACTACTTAACTTTTTTTTTTAAATTAAAAAAAAACTTTTAAAAATTTATATTTGAATTTAATATATTTTCTGAGAGATGAAAATAAAGAAAAAAAATATAAAGACGAAAAATAAATTTATCCCTTAAAAGAATAATTTTGTTTTTCTTTTCCTATTTCTCTCTCTTCTTATCTTGTTTCTCTCTCTTCTCTCGCGCATAGTTTCTTTCTTTCTCTCTCTTCAATTGCGGAACCCAAACACCACGACGGAGCCTCCGACCCGAATCGGACGAGTTGAGTCCAGCTCCGACCACGTTCACGTGCTTCCTCTTCAATCGCATTTCGCTCCCATTTTCTTCTTCTCATTTTCGCTTTCCACACCGAATCTGTAAGCGCTCGATTCCTATTCCGTTTCCCTTTCGATTGATGCTACAATCTCCATTGCTGAAGCTCAAAATTGTTATCTTTTTTCATGGGCGCAGTTCTTCAATTTTGTTTAACTTTTCAGGCATTAGCTTGTGGAATAGGCTAATTTTGTTTCTATTTGTGGTAATTTTGTTTCTAATTTTGTTTGTTTTTGTTTTTTTTTTGGTTTTTTAGGTTTGGGATTTTAGGGTTCTGAAGTTTGTTGTTCTGAAACTGTGTTGGGTATTGATTTGGAGGAGGAAAGGTAAAGAGGGTTAGGGTTTTTTTCTTGAAAGGTTTGATTTTTGTTGGGAGGTTATACTTCAAGAAAGGAAAGGAGGTTAGGGTTAGAGGATAATGTGTATACTGTGTGTGATTCAGAAGTTGTCTCGCCGGGTTGCTACAGTGCTACCATGGTTGGTTATTCCGTTAATAGGGCTATGGGCACTTTCTCAGCTTCTTCCGCCGGCGTTTCGTTTTGAGATTACTTCGCCTCGGTTGGCTTGTGTATTTGTGTTGTTGGTTACTCTCTTTTGGTATGAGATTTTGATGCCTCAGTTGTCGGCTTGGCGGGTGAGGAGGAATGCTAGGCTTAGGGAGAGGAAGAGGTTTGAGGCTTTAGAGATGCAGAAGCTGCGGAAGACTGCTACGAGGAGGTGTCGCAACTGTTATAATCCGTATAGGGATCAAAACCCTGGTGGGGGTCGGTTTATGTGTTCCTATTGTGGGCATGTTTCTAAGAGACCAGCTTTAGACTTACCTCCCGGATTGGCGATTTCGAATTCTGGCATTGTTAAGGAGTTGGTTGGTAAAAGTGGAAAGATATTAAATGGCAAGGGTTGGTCTGAAAATGGATGGATGTGTAGTCAAGACTGGTTGGAGAATGGAAATTGGGTAGGTGGGCCTATTCCAGGTAATCCTAGCAACTGGAAGACTAACGAGAATGCTGGTCTTTTTGGAGGAGATGAGCATTGTGTAACAGAGAGGTCGTATTCTGGTATTTTGTATTTCATTTGTAAACTTTTAACATCTTTTTTCTTGAGCATTAGATGGCTCTGGAGAAAGATTTTTAGAATTAGTTCAAGGGAAGAATGTTCGTCGGATGCTGAACATAGGGCACTAGCAAAACGGGGTGAGAATGGAGAAAGTCTCAATGAAAGTAGAGGGGAAAAAGCACGCAGGAAAGCCGAGGAAAAAAGGCAGGCAAGGCTAGAGAAAGAACTCTTGGAGGAGGAAGAAAGAAAACAGAGGGAGGAGGTTGCTAGGTTAGTGGAGGAGCGTAGGAGACTGAGAGATGAGAAAGCAGAAGCTGAAAAAGATCGAATGAGATCATTAAATCCGAGTAAGGAGACAAACAGCAGGAAGGAAACTGAAAAGAAGCGGCAGGAAAAAAGAAGAGATAAAGATAAAGGTTCTAGTAAGAGCAACTCTGATGTGGAAGAATTGGAAAGAAGAGCTGGAAAGGAAAATGAACGGAAGCGTGATGTCGAGAAAAAATGTGAAACAGATCGTAGAGAGCATCAGAAATCTGGGTTAGAGAATGGCAAGGGACAGAGTACAGACAATGCACATAGTAAAAATATGACTGCAAACAATTATAATCGAGGAAATACTGGAACCAGGTACTTTGATCGCGTGCGTGGTACATTTCTGTCCTCTTCGAAAGCATTTGGTTTTGGAAGGGGAACTAGTAGTCCTGCCACTGTGGTGAAAGAAACCAAGTTTAACAGTTCTGCAGATCATGTTTATAATTCCGCCAGCAAGAGAGATATCTGTCCTCCTGAACGTCCAACTGCAAAAACCAATTCGAATGGAGATGAAAGGAATATCAATCACTCTGTAAGTTGCCTTCTGTCTGTTTTATTTTTTGCGCCTTTTCATAATATTGTTATTGTTGAAGGCCGATTGTTTTGGAACATTAAGAGCTTAATGTTATGCGGATTTTACAAATTAGCGCTATAATCAAATGTCTCTCTTTTTACTAACTTTCAATGTGTCTGTTAACGTTCTAAACTTTTGGTCTCCGAGATTCATGAACAAAATTATACGATGCTTCCTTTAATATTTCTCCCTCCGTCTCACAATATGTGTCCTTTTTGAGATTTTCACATTTTTTAAGATAATGGTTAATTGTGTTGATTTCAATGATAGAACAAATGTTATTTACTGAAATAACCTTATTAACAATAGATAGTGGGGTATTTTTATGATTTAAAATACAATAAATAAGGGTAAGTTAGTGGGAAATAAATAATAAATGTCACATTGGTATTCTAAAAGGACAAATAATTTGAGACAAATAAAAATAGGAAAGAGGACACCTATTGTGAGACGGAGGGAGTAATTGCTTGTATATATAATTCCGATAGTTTTATTAAAAAATTCTTTAAGATAAACATTATTACCATGATTGTTCTCTGCAGGTACTCCCAGAACCGAAGCCATGGACGGCGCCTAAAATGTCATGGCATCAGTTATTTACTCGATCTTCATCTGTTCCACAATCTTCAAATTCAAATGTAATATGTAGACCAAATTCCAAAACTCAAGCAGAAGCCAAAAGCCCTCAGTCATCTGGCCAGTCACCAGTTACTCGATCTTTTAATAATCCAATTCATTTTGGTCTTCCGTCGCCGTTTAATATTTCCACCCACCCAAATGGTGGATCAACCAGTAGTAGTTTAGGTTTTTCTCCTGCAATTGAACAGTTATTCTCTCCAGTTAGAAATGCATCACATGATTTTAGACACGATGAGCAAGAGCTTTTTGAAGACCCGTGTTATGATCCGATTCCAGCTTCCTTGCTTGGGCCTGTTTCAGAGTCCCTTGATAATTTTCAGTTGGACTTGGGAACTGGCTTTGGGACAGACATGGAAATAGCAAAGCCTCACTCTTTAAAAAACATATCTGCTGGTTCCGATTTCAATAAGCTATCTCCGATTGAGTCCCCATTGTCCCGGGAAAAGCATGCTTCTCCTGCAGATGATGCAGCTGCAAGTGATAAGGGAACATGGCAGATGTGGAGTACTTCACCACTTGGTCAGGAAGGTTTAGGCTTGGTAGGTGGCCCAGGAAGTTGGCTATTATCTTCACAGAGAAATGTGCCAAACAAGGATGATTTTATGCTTCCATCTCAGAAGACTATGGCTTCCCTTTTCAACAAAGATGATAACTTGATTTCCAATACACATTCCCCTCAGAATGTTTTTCTTCCTAATGGTCAGAGTGGCGGGAACATTAGCCCTGTTACAAGTTCAAATAGTTATGATCCTTGGTCTCAAAGTACTTTCTTCCCACCATTTTCAAGTGGCTTTACAAGCCAGGAGGTAGCTCCACAGAATGAAATTATATATGGAAGTCCCAATGGAACTACTACTAGCCATTTACTTGAGGGTTCTCCAGATAACAGTTGGTCCAAGTGAGTAATAACTATTTGGCTTCTTTTTTCTGTTTATCATATACGTAATGTAGAATCCTTGCTGTATATGAATCTGTATTGCTAACCATTTTAAATGTATGAAACTTCTTTTGGCAAATAAATAAGAAAAACAATTCCCTTATTTTGTTTTCCCAAATGAATTGTAGAGCTCAAAATATTGATAGGTTATTTTGTATTTTTCTATTTTAGTGAGATTTATCATGCTTTGTTGACAAGTGATAGAATTATGATACAAGTGCACCTGGTTTCTATCTATATGCAATGACAATATTTCGTCGCATTTGTCACGACCAATTATATTTCAACGTGAGTGCATATCTCTAAGTATTTGTGGTGTTTATTCTAAGTTTGGCCTTAAGCTGATTCTGGAACTACGGGGTACATATTGAAACTCTGACTCAAGTCAATCAACTCTTGCTAATTTAGAATGCCTATTATGTAGGGTATTTTTGAACAGATAGATTCAATTGAATTTTAAATTTAATTCTTCCTTATAGAAAACAGGCTACATTAGAACTACCTTCATGTCAAAATGATAATGGACTGCTCTTGATGCTTGTTGGTAATAGCTCGACTGTTAGACTACTGTACTCACTAAAAAAGTGGTATATGCTTCTAAACTGCTGTCATATCCAGCCTGTACTTCTTCGTAGAAGAATCAAGAGTTCTAAATTGATAGGGATAAGAGATTAAGTAAATTGAAATAGATAGCCTCAATGTGATCTTATAGAATTGCAGTTTTTAAATATTTCCCTAACAATTAATGCGATTTGTACACTCTTTTTAACACTCTTTTCTACTCATTTCTTATGATCAGCTCATTATTAAAAAAATCTCCCAACACATTGATAATGGATCAATATTTGTAATAATACATTAATTTTTTTGAAAATGATTCACCGGCAATATGTTGAAGAATGTGTCAGAAGGATGTCACTAGCATTCCATTTTCCCTAATTTTGGTTTTTTCCGTTGTCCAGTGGCCACATATTGATTCAACGAAGTAGACATGGATTGGTGGATTTATGCTGTTTCATTAAGTAAATATGGATTTAGTTGCATGTTAAAAGTAAAATAATTACGAGAATTTATCTGCATGCAGTGTATGCTGTTTTACTCATGAAATTGTAAGTTTTGTATTGGCATGGGTCAAAAAAGGATTTAGATGGTAGTGTTGGACTGCGTACTTGTTTTGCATATATTCTGCTGTTTACCATACAATCATGCTCGTAGGTAAGTCCTTGTTGTAATCAATTTGATTGACCTTTCTAGATAGAGCTTTGCAGATAAACTTGCAGCTAAACTGGTGTAAAGTGTAAACTAATGACTTGTTGAACTGAAGAATAAAGAAACAAACAATCATCATAAAAATGAAAAGGGAATATTTTATTACATCCGAAATATTGGCACTGGCGCAGTCTACATGTCTTGTAATGTATTTAGGCATAGGTTGACCCTTGTGACTTCTTGTGCTGACTTTGATGTAATTTGTGACCCTTTTGATGTTTGTGCTGATATAGAGTTATATAATTAGTATAAATGATTGAAACTGATGGCTTATGATTTTTGTTTACTTTGCAGAAAGGAATGGCCTATACATGGTTCCACGGAAAGCGTAGGGAAGTCATCTAATACACGTCTGCTTAATGGAGGTCTACAACCAACCTCAGATGTACAGTCGTTTTGGTCAATAGGATGACAGTGACAGGGTAAGAGGGGGCATGATAGACACAAATGTTGTTGAGGCAATACTATAGTATAGCCTCATTCGTTTGGGGGGAAGAGTTTACAATTTGTATCTTCCTTCTTTTATGAGGGAAGATTAATGTTTACATGACATTAGCAATGATGATAGGAATACATGTTGGATGCATGGCAACAAAGAGAGAGGTTCCCCCCATTTTGAAGTAAAATTTCTGTCCTTTGGAGAATGGTGCCTTTGCATTCCCTCTCCTTGTCATAATATGATCTCAAATATGCAGCAATTGATCACCCTTGTATGGAAAATTAACTAACATGACTCACTGCCTCTGAAAATAGTAATGTTTCTGTATGTCTCGTAATTTTAAAAATCGAGCTGCGTCGTTGTTGATCACATGGTGCACAAAGTTGGGTGTGATCCTACTCAGAGTTTAATGAATATGCACTAATAGTAAAAAGAGTTTTACAAGTCATACAATCATATCATACATAGATATTTATGGAAAATGTTGCTATTTTCTCACTAAAATACACTAACACAATTTTCTCACTATTCTCTCTTTTTTTAGAAATATTACTAAAATAGTATATCTTACAATTTTCTCACAAATTTCCATATAAAAGAGTGTAGTATTTGAAGAGTGTTTTGGATTGATATTAATTGAAATATTTTAGGATATGAGATGATCATTGGATGGCGGTTAGTAATTAAAACCTTTGGTTAAATCATTCACACTAAATGCTTGTTGCTCTTTTTTGACACTACCAAATATGAGTTCAGCTATGCTTCATTTACTCCATTAAGGTTTAATTTAGGAACTAAAGAAACACCCATGAGATATTTTTATGTTAAATGTTTGCAAAATATAAAATAGAATATATTTAATTAGTTAAATAAGTGTAATATAAAATTTAATTGATATAATTGAAATTTATCTTTATGTCCCAAATTATAAGACATATTGTAAAAAAATATTGTTTCAAATTATAAGTCATTTTACAATTTCAATATAACATTTATAATTTTCTTTTAATATAGCTTAAAGTATTTAGATTTTTTTTTTTAATATAGCTTAAAATATTTATTTATTTTTTGTTTTAATTCTTCTAATTTCTCTCTTTTTCATATAATAATAATTTATTTATTTTTAATTTGTACAAAATATCCAAAACGTAAAAAATATAATAGTATAAGAATTTATTTCATCAAGTGACTGCACTTTCAACGTTAAAAAATGACATGACTCTGATGGTAACAATTTTGTTTTAAATACATGCACTAAATTGTTGGGATTTATTTTACAAAATTTTGTTTTAAATACATGCACTAAAAGTTGTTGGGATTTATTTTTACAAATTTGAAGAAGATTCGATTTTGTTTTAAATACATGCACTCATCCGGTGGACATTTTTTCTTCATTTTTACATTTATTAAAGACAATAATTAACTTGTACTTTTTTTCATCGATGGAAATTTAGCTTTTATTTTTGTATATTATTCAATGACGAATTATTCTTACATTTTTTTTTAAATATATATTAATAACAAATATGTCACGTATTTCTTTATATTTATCAATGTATTATATATTTTTAAGTATTTTTATGTATCAATGACAAATATATATTAAGTAATGACAAATACTCGTCATGTATTTCTTATACTTATCAGTGATATATATGTGTCTTATATATTTTTATTTATCAGAGATAAATATTTGTTATGTATTTTATTTTGATAGATCAAATATATTTCAGCAATGTTTTGTTTGTGTAAATTGTCGTTCACGTTCAAATTGATTAAAGAGTGATTTGGATAAAATAATTGGTATAAAAGTGACTTGAATAAAATTGAAGTATAAAAAAAATATAGTCGATGTATTATAATTATTGACGTTTTTATTTTGACACATTAAAAAATTAATTTTTATTTATAAAAAACGCTAATTTGAACTATATTTTTATTTAAAAAAAACTCTTGTCATGGTTTTTATAGTAAATTTAAATTAATATTTTATAATTATATTTTTTATTTATTTAAATGTATATAAAAACTACTAAATTTAAGTAGTTGATAAATGACAAACTAATATTTATCTCATATGAATTGTATTTCTCAACAACTCTTTTATTAATTCATTAAAAAATTGAAGAATGAAAATTTATAATTAATATATTATAATTATCACATGATGAAGTTTTGAACATCTTAAGAATCATATATTCTTTAAATGTATTTGACATAAGAATACAATAGGAATCCAAAAGCCAATGAAAAGACCGCTAGATCAAAAGAACTTCTCGAATAAACCACTCATCCAAAGATAATTTTTATTATAATTTGTCTTCATCTCACACACATTATTCTTTGTCATTAACTTCCCAAAATGAATATAAAACCTATATAGAGGTCTGCAAGTTTTAATGGTTGAACCAAGCCATGCAACTTGAACTTAATGTCCTTAAGAAAACAGGAAAGGAAAGCTTGTGGGCTTACCCTCAAATGTTAAGCCAATTTATTGCATGTTGATTTACAAAATAAATCACCTATCTAATGGTTCAATTGATAGGTTCAAACCTAGATTAGTTGCAAAAGATACAATCAAATTGAAGGCTTTGATTATTTTGATACATACTCTTCGGTTGCCAAATTTATAATTGTCAGGACTGTAATAACATTGGCTTCCCTCAATCATTGGTATTTATATTAGTTAGATGTACGCAACGCCTTCTTGCATGGTGAACTCCAAGAAGATGTTTACAAGATTGTTTCTTCTGTTGTTACTACTATCAAACCTAATCAAGTTTGTAAGTTTATCAAATTTCTTTATAGGCTTAAACAAGCTAGCATTAGATGGCATGAAAGACTTACCTAATTTCTCATACAACAACATTACAAGCAAGCTGGTGCATGTGACTCATTATTTGTCAAGAACGATTCATCGTCCATTAATATCCTTCTGATTTATGTAGATAATGTGATAATCACGGGTAATAATCTTGATGAATTCAAATTCATTAAACAATCCCTGCATAATTCTTTAAGATAAAAAATTTAGGCCTATTAAAATACTTTTTAGGCATTGAAGTAACATGTAACACCCTTCTAACCCACATACATTTCGCATATAATTTCTCAAAAAATAAAATCAAATAAAGACCACAGAAGGGCATCACATCTTCATAGAACATCAAATAACAATTAAATCATGCTCCGTAACACAGGTTGCAAAGAAACCATTGATTATAATCTCTAGTAACCACAAACAATTCACTTCAAACTTCGCTGCAGAATTAATGAGTCATATCTTCTACATAAAATATTCTCAAATACCACGAAACGTAGTTCAAATATCATTAACATCATCACACTTCATGTTTATAACATCATAGCCTTTACATGGTAAAAGTCATGATAGAAATACAAAATCTCAAAATCTCAAAATATGCAAAGTTCGCAACCAATCAATCCCAACCCCGATGTTACATATTAGAGTAAGACTCCCTTTATTCAACAAAAGTAAATAAACACACTTTGAAGCTATCCTCTAATACTTCTATGGAATTTTCTCGATCACTTGCGTGTTACTCACGTGGAGGCAACATTCAAACTGAAATGTTGAGTAAATCATGATCATTATAAAAGACAAAAGGGATAAATATAGTAGACATTCACAAAGACAAGACACCAAACATCATAATAACTTCATGTTATACTTACACCTTCACAAACGTCATCAATTCACAACAACATATGATCAAAATATCATTTATCAACAAATACCATTTAATCACATTATTATGCAATGTCACATAAAATGCAATGCATCGTTGTAGACTCATGCATGTGGTACCAAAACTTCAGTGATGACTCAGTCAACATTATCTCCAAAGATCTCCACCAATAGGATCGATTCTCGCTTGGAACCAGAGCACTTTATAATTTTGCACTCAATCCACACTATAGGATTGATGCCTTCACTGAACAATTGTCATATCATCTTCACTGGACCGAAGTCCTAATAACATTACTGGACCGAAGTCCTAAACTATACCATGAATGTATGATTCACAACAACATAATAAAAACAACCACAAATAGTCAAAACGCATCATCATTCATGATTTCACCATAATATCATCATATCATCTCATGTAAGCAAACATCATCATTATATCATCTTAAATAAATAACATATTGTTATAATCCAACATTGGGAAACTAACTTCATCCTAGTTTAGATATTGGGGAAATACTTATTTTATCTCATTTTATTCCATCTAACTAAAGTTCATTGCGTTAGCTATCCAATACTTTGAATGACACCTCAATCTGAGTCTTAAAACTCGAATTACGACTCTTTTAAGAAAATCTAACACAACCAATTGAATGTGGACACTATCGCCCGACAACATACTTACATCGCCTGGCAACACTTTAATCACCACCTACTTTGCCCAGATACGCTTGGAGTGATGCACTTCAGTAGCTTCACTATTTTCTGCCCTTCGTCGCTCCCATTTTTGCCTAGCGACGGCCACACGATAACACCATCGCCCGATGACGCTTCTCCATCTCCCGACGACATAGCTCAAACAGGGTTTTCCTGTTGCGATTTCCTGCATAATAACCAGTTCCAATCTTATAATTTCTGCATATTATAGGTCCTAAAACATCATCTAATCACATGGTTTTCACCAAATAACAACAATGCAATGCATTCTACATTATGGATACAATTTGTTTACAATCCAAGACCATAAAACATCATCTAATTCATCTTATTATCACATTTCACAATAAAAACCCATCACAATATACATCAATCTAAACCTTAAATCGATTATAATAATCAAGAGAAACACCTTTTACCTTGATATTATTGCTAGAAATCAAATCCTCTTTGTGCTCTACTGGGATTCCTATGCTTCTCCTTGCCTCTTTGTGCCCTAGGTCTCTTTCTCCATAGCGTTCTTTCAATTCTACGATCACACAGAATGATCATATAAACTCTCCCAACCTTTTCTTATACCAAACTTGCCATTTTAGACCCCTAATAATAAACTTCCCATCATGTCCTCACTTATCCTTTACTAATGACCATCTTGCCCCTATTTTCTCTACACCACCATTCTATTTATTTAAATCCAAATAATTCTAAATAATTACTATTTAACATCTAAATAATTTTGAAATATTTATCTAAATCCTAAGCACCTCTTATTATCCCATCGTTCATATATATCCCATCAAATACCACAAAAATCATCATTATAAACATCATACTCATCAAGTCATCATTATTGCATCGCAAATGCATCAGGAATACACATTATAAATCGTCACAAAGACTCACACAAAGCACCAAAACATCATACATACCAAACACTTCACAATGAATCATATAATCACGCTAAATTAATTAAATAATAATTAATCTAGAATTTAGGGTGTTACAACTCTCCCCTACTTAAAAGAATTTTTGTCCTAAAAAATTATTTGGCGGAAACAAATTCGGATAAGACTCTCTCATCTAATCTTAGTGTTCCCAAGTCCAACTCTCACCGGCTGGTCCTCCCCACAATACCTTCACTAAGGTGATGTCATTGCCTTGTAATTACTACATTTCACGACCTTCTAATCGCAATAGTAATGCTTCAACGGTCAGGTTCTCTCTCACTTGTACATCATCCATTTGAATCACATGCAACGGGTTTGAAATATACTTTCTCAACTGAGACACATGAAATACGTCATGTAGATTCGTGAGTGACGGTGGAAAAGTAATCTGATAAGCCACCTCACCTATCTTCTCCAATATCTGATACAAACCAACAAAACATAGGGTAAGTTTTCTTGACTTCAATGCTCTACCTACACCGGTTATTGGAGTAACTCTTAAAAACACATGATCATCTACTTGAAACTCGAGATCCTTTCTCCTCTTATCATGATAGCTTTTTTGACGACTTTGAGAATCTTTCATCTTCTCCTGGATCACCTTTATCTTTCCAATTGTCTCTTATACAACCTCCAGTCTGAGTATAGTGCTTTCTCCCGACTCATACTGTTGTACCTCAAAATTTTCCCTCTCACTTATCAAATATTTCCTCAAAAAGATCTCTCTTGGTTCAAGACTGCACTAGGGTTGATCAACACAGGACACCTCCTTAAGCACTGAAGACCAAAATTAGGGTTTGAGATTGCACAAGGATAATTAAAATTTCAATGCTTCATATGACTTTCATGGATCATTATGGACCCCCAAGATTAATCATGTCAAGTTTCAAGCCTTGGATCACACTTTTGCTCAGTTAATTGAGCAGTTGACCTAAAAATCAGCTGTATTGGGGAAAAAGTCAACTATGGCCAATTTACAGTCAAACTTCATAATTTTTGATCCACATCAATATTATAAACTCAATGCATCATTTTATCAAGTTTGGACCATAATTCCTCAAGAAATTTGATCAAATCATCAAAAGGGCAAAATGGTCAAAATTAGGGTTTTTGACTGAGAAAGGGCAATTTCTGATTTTTGACCTAGCAAATGGTAAATTGGTTTGAATCATGATTTCAAGAGTTCAATTGAATAATTTTGACCTAATGGCATGATCCAAAACATTTCTCAAGATCAATTGGATTGACAGTGAATTTTCAGTCAACTGTACACTGAAAAGTCAAACTTTGACTTTTTGGTCAAAATCCAATGTCAAAGATCACAATTCATTAAAACATGTCAAAATATGAAACTTATTCATCAAGAAATCAAAAAGTCAAGATTTCATTTTGAAAAGTCAAAGTTTTCTAACTTAGAAATTTTTCTAAGTGTTTAAAACTTCATGTTTTTTCATAACTTTGAGCCAATTTTTCACCATGATGCAATATGATTCAGAAGAAACTTTAAACATGAAAGTTGTAGATCTCCATGATATCTAAAAATTTCATTTACAAATTTTATTCTAAAAATTCTTGGATCTCAAGTTATTAATTTATAAAGTCATGGTCTTGAAATTGAACACTTAGTGAAATTTTGCCCTAGTTTTTGTCAGGATTTTGACCTAACTTCATGGCACTTTTTTATATAGTTCCAAGGGGAATTTTCAAAAGTTATTCAAAGAGGGGTTTTATAGCACACTTCAAGCTTTCCAAAATTTCCAATAACTCCTTGAGATCATTCTTGATCAGGGAGAATCGAAGAGACGAAGTTAGGGTTTCCAAACTTAAATTACAAGCCATTTCATGATGAACAAGGATTCAAATCCAAGCCTATGCTGAATAATCTTCACTTTTAAGGACTTAAACTTATTTGTCACTCCAAAATTAAATGTTTACACAACATATGGATCCATTGCCCAAGCATTTGAATCATTATCCAAGTTGCATTTCCATTTTTGGAAGAAAGTAACCATTCAATTCTTGTAAAGAAGCTTTAATCACAAAGTCAATGCATAGAGCTTTGAACTTGTTCCTTATGATCACAAGAAATGTCAAAGGCAAAATCAACATGTCTAGAGCCTCCCATAAACTCAGGTCATGCTTGTACTTGCTGTCTTGAAACCAGATTTTTTCACTTTTCTTCAAAATCAAGCAATTGAGCCATAACCCTATAACTCAGAAACCTTTTGTGCAATAGCTCTCCAACCTTTTCTATACATAAACACAAGTATATGCAATATAACACACGATTGAAAACACTCCAAAACTCCCTGAAAACTCAGATTGCACAAAACCTCTATTTTTGTGTCATTTCTGACTTTGAACTTCAATCTTCAAAACCACTCGTGCATTTCTTGGGATTTTGCTTCCAAAAGCTACCAAACATCATACATAATTCATCCTTGTCCCTGTTTGCAGACTGTAACATCATCTTCATCAACTTCCATAGCCAAAAATAGAGCATTGCAGTTAGACTTCTCCAGGCCATTTCTGCCACTGTCAACTCAAGCTAAGCATTGCATTAGCTTCCTAGAGGTCCAAGGAAGCTAACCTGATCATCACCACTGCCTGAAATAAGCTCAAATCCATTTCACGATTTCCAGTTTTGAGGTATTTTTCTTGAACTTCTATCTTCATATTTAAGCATTGTTAGGCTTGCATTTGTGAAGATAAAATATAGACATCATTTCCCTGAAACTATACATGTCCATAGAGTTCATTTATTTTGATTAAGCTAGGAGAATTTTGAGTTTGAACTTTCTGAAATATTTAGGTCAGAATTTGGTACTTTTAGAAATTCTCATTCATCTTTGATTTATAGCTTATTCTATTTATATGGTTGGATTCGTGTGACAAAATGGAGCAATTTTTATGTTTACATTTTTGTAAATGGTTGAGAAATGAGCAAGTTACAGATCCTTTGGCTGGAGGTTGAAGATGAAGTGTAATCAAGGCGCGTTTTGTGTTATGTATTTATCCTTTCACACAAGTTAACAGATGTATCACCACCTCAGTGGTTAAAGCGCGCGCCTGTCATCCTTAGGTCCTGAGATCAAACTCCAACGTGACCTTTTGCTATTTTTTTCACTATTTTCTGACTTTTTTGTGTTTTTTGGCAGCGCTTGGGCTTTTCATGTGGCCCTGGTCATTTTTTCTCATAATACTCCTTGCATTACTGATCCACCCCCCTGACTTTTCTTTATATTTTTATTTTTATTTTATTTTTCTTCATTATTATTATTATTATTAATATTTTTATTATTATTATTATTATTATTATTATTATTATTATTATTATTATTTTCATAAATCATAAAAAATATAAATTTATTTTTATTTATTATTTATACTTATACATTTTATTTTTCCTTATAAAAAAACAAAAACATTAAAAAAAACATTTTCTTAAATAAATTAATTTCCTTTTTTTTATAAAAATAATTAAGCTTTAGACTTAGGTTAAATTAGTATATTATTTTATTTTTTTAGTTAAAATTAATTTAGAACTTAGGTTATTTTAATTAATTAATCTTCATTTTATTTTCATTAATTTAAAACCTTTTCATAAAAAACCCTAAAAAATCCTTTTCAAATTAATTTATTTTCTTAATTAGTTTAAGTTAATTTTAATTAATCATTTTCTTTAATTAGGTCAAGACAAAACCCCTTTCATAAAAAACAACAAGAATCATTTCTTTTTCCATTTATATTCTTGCATTTTATTTTCAATTTTATACAATATTCAATATGGTTGTAATAGATAATTAGGTTTAATTTTCTGGCAATTCCCATTTGTAAATTTGTACACCCCCTCCCCTAATGATGTAATAGCGTAGTAATTTTACTTTTCGCAATTTATTGCTTTATATAAATGCTAGTAATTAGGGTTTATATGAGAAGATAAAATCAACAACTAGCAAACCCAATCAAAGATTAAACAAAGCATGAAAATCAATACACTTTCACACAAGCACCCCTAGGGTAAAATCCATTTGGTTGCCTTATAAAAATGGCCATATTATGCATGTGAGGTATCTTAGCAAAAACAAGCAAAATACAAGATCATAGTCCCTCGATGATGCTATTTATGTTGCCTTTTCAAAATAATCTTAGTCCCTAAAGAAAGATGCTAAGATATTTTGCAACATTGCTAATCATGGTTATACAATGACCCATGCCCGTCCCGTTCACATCCAAAGATAGGGTTACTTACCAAATCAATGGTAAGATAACAATGTTAAAGGAAAGAGGAAATAAACATGAAAGACTTTTGAGTAGGTAGATTGTTCCTAGTTGCTTGCTCAATTTCAAAACCAAAACATCCTTGATATTTTCAAAACAAGCACCAACACTTTCAAAAACATCTTTCAAACTTGAAAACATTTTCAAAAGATTAACACTTTGTATACATTCTTACGAACGAGAATCATTACAAAGTTTTCCTAAACAATGAAGCCTTTTCAAAATACTTTCAAAAACCACACAAAGCATAATTTCAAACAAAAGCAAGTGATCTAGCAAGTAACTAAGAGCCCATGGAAAACCATGGATGAAAAGGGTGTTAATACCTTCCCTTTTCATAATCTATCCCTTGAACTCAAGAAATAATCTCAAAGGTCTTTCCTGTGATTTTTCACCTTTCCTTTTGGATAAAAGAAAAGTTGGTGGCGACTCTTGCTAAACGCAACATTTGTGATAAAACGCAAAATAACCAAGTTAGTTCTCCTACCGTATCATAGAACTGGAGACTCTGCTGGGGAAAAGTTTAAAAGTGGGGTTACCTTAGGGTTAGATCATATTTACTTTCTTTCTTTGTTTGACTTGTATGCTTTACATTATGGTTCTTTGTTTGGGTTTGAATCCTCTACCCGAATTTGGGATACCTTATAGGTAAGTAGCAATACATTGTGGAAACTATGCGGGGTATACCGAAACAGTCTAAACAATAGCTACGTTAGTGTGACATATTTGTGGGTACCGGTGTCCCTTGAGTAGTCAAGGAGAATACGGGGCCGCTGAGTGATGTCATGAAGCACTAATGAACTTTTAGAACCTTTACTTGACCAACTTAGCCATTATGACGTAGTGAGATGACCGGCTTTGGTGCAGTCCGAAGTTGGTAGATACTCGATACTGCACTCATTGAGGTTTGGTTTTTTGGGATATTTCGATCGCCATTAAAGAGGCTTGCGCTGAAACAATGCCCAAGGAAACAAACCAGTGATATTGAACTCCTTAGAACCCGGTTACTATTACTAGGACACGTTTGAGCCAACTAAACTTCAAGAGGGTACTTACCTATGAGACTCTATGCAAGCCTAAATCTAAGGACTTGTTTGATTTGTTTGTATATATTTACTTGTACATAACATCATAAACATCATAACATCATACTCATACTCGCTAACCATTTTAAGGATTTTTGGGATTTATCTTTGTTCTATTTTGTAGGACATGGATTTTATTCGCAGGAAAACCATTCAAGTTAATCTCGTAAGGATCCCTCCTTAACTTAAAGAGTTAGCATCGAGGATTCTTGAAAATTCTCCATTTACTTAAAGACATGGTCGCCTACTAAACTTGGTCACCTCCAACACTGATGAAGACATGATGAAGGTGCTCTTTCAGTTCTTTGATCCTTTACACCATTGCTTCACATTTCCCGATCAACTTGTGTAAACTTTGGAAGAATTCTCCTAACTCTTGAGGATTCTCATTCTCAATAAACTACCTTTCAACGGTACAGAAAGAGATCCAAATCCAGAAGAGATTACTCAAGCTCTACACTTTCAACCATCTGATATCACAACTAATTAGGAAACAAGGAGTGGTGTCAAAGGTTTCCTAGCAAAGTTCTTGCTTGAGAAAGCCCAAAACTGTTGGAACTCTTTGGATTTGCAAGCCTTTGAGGAAATTGTGGCTCTCCTCATCTATGGGATGGTGTTATTTCCAAATCCTGACCAACTCATAGATGTGAATGCCGTCAAAATCTTCATGTCTCGTAACCCGGTGCCTACTTTGTTAGGAGACATCCTACATTCTTTTCACTCTCGCACTTTGAGGAAGAGAGGTATCCTCATGTGTTGCACTCCTCTCTTGGCAAGATGGTTTATTTCGCATCTTCCCCAATCTGTGTTGAAGAATGAGCAAGGTTCAAGATGGTCCCATAGGTTGATGACGCTCAGACATTCAGATATTCATTGGTGTTCCCGCTCTTTGGAGAATGTTACTATCGTCGACCGTTGTGGAGAATTCCATAATTTCCCTTTTCTTGGCATTAGAGGAGGTATCACTTACAACCCCTGCTTAGCCCTACGACAGTTTGGTTACTCCCGGAGGGATGGTCCCCATGAGATGCTTATCCACGGATTGGTATTCGACTACGAGAGCGACGATCAAGGTCACCGCCATAGATTTATCCGAGCTTGGAGGATGTTGAACAAGGTAGATAGCAAGACACTAGGACACAAGAATTCCATTCCCCTCGAGCCTTACCTTAAATGGGTACAAGCTTGTGCTCAAAAACTTGTGATGCCTTATCCCTCCATCTTACCAGTCATCATGGAACCTGTGGTTGAAGGAGATGTTCCCTACACTATCCTCCATCCTGACATGCCTACCTCTCTCGAAGACTTACAAAAGGGTTGGATCCAGCTGAAGGAAGAACAAGATACTTTTGAGGCTCATTTTTATGCTAGTGAAAAGAGGGTCTTGGAGCTTACGAAGCAGCTACAAGAAGAGCAAAGTGTGAACGCTTATCTCGCACCAAAGAGGATGCGTTCGGTATTTTTATCTTAGAAAGTTATTTTGTAAGCCCAAGAGGTATGATGTAATCTTTCTTGTTTAGTCTAATGAGAATTAATGTTTGTTCATTCTTTTGTCTATACAACTTTAAATTTCATTAATCCTTGAAATCATTTGCATGTACATATTCCATGCATCATAACATGACAGGTTTTTGCATAACAGGTTTCCTTATCTTTCTGTTGTTTATTTCAACAAGATGGATCCAGAGCAAATTGTAAAGGATCTCCAAACCCAGAATTCTCAGTTTCAGGAGACTCTACTAGCCTTGGCCAAGGGGCAGCAAGATATGATGGCTTTGCTGGCTGTTAAGAAGAAGCCAAAGAAGAAAACTCTATTCAACATGGGTAGAAGGTTCAAGGAGACAGTCCGTCAAATCCCAGTAGGAGGACATTCATTTGAAGAGGATGAGAACCTGATTGGTGAGGTCAAGAGTACTCAGGCTGACTGTATCAATGATCAAGTATTCGGTGATGAATATTTCAACGAGCGGTATCCACCCACTGATATCAAATACAAGCAGTTAGAAGACAGATTGAAAGCTGTTGAAATCCAAGCTGTCCCCGGTTTAGAATTTGATGATTTGGGTTTGATCTCTGGGGTAGTCATTCCCCATAAATTCAAAATACTAATCTTTACAAAGTACGATGGGGTTTCTTGTCCAAAACTCCATTTGAAATCTTATGTGCGCAAGATACATCCGCACACTGCTGATAAGAAGCTTTGGGTTCACTTTTTCCAAGAGAGATTGGCTGGAATGCAACTTAAATGGTTTTATCAGTTAGATGGTTCTCGTATCAATACTTGGGAGGATTTAGTTACTTCCTTCTACCATCAGTATCAGTACAACACCGACTCGGCGCCAACGTGGGTTCAGTTGCAAGATATGACCATGGGTAAGAATGAAGGATTTAAGGAATATGCGCAAAAGTGGAGAGACCTTGCTAGTAGGGTCCAACCTCCCTTGACTGATAGGGAGCACATCGACATGTTCATGGGCACTTTATCTGGTCCTTTCTTTAACCTGTTGGTTGGCTTCTCTTCTTCTAGTTTCACCGAATTGATCTTAACTGCTGAAAGAGTTGAAAGTGGCATCAAAAGTGGGAAGATCATTGTGGCATCTACCTCCACTCTCAATCCTATCAAGAAACCCTTTGCTGCAAAGAAGGAAGTCAATGTTGTGTACGGGGAAAAGGCCCATACCAAGAAGAACGATCACCCGTCTGTCAATGCTGTCTGAATCTCCAATCCAACTCCTACTTCAAGACCATCTGCAAATCATCAATGTTTTGAAACTCCAAGAAGACAATTTATAAGGTTAGGAATGTCACTGTCTCAAGCCCTTCAACATTTTATCAAGGCTAATTTAGTGACATTGCGCAATCCTCCCGTCAACCCTGACACCTCATCACCAAAGTATAATCCGAACGCTAAGTGTGCTTACCATTCTAGCAGCCCCGGGCACGAGACTAACCAGTGTTGGGCCTTGAAGAACAAAATCTAGGATTTGATTGATAATAAAACTATTGAATTTGATCCTCCTCCAACGCCGAATGTAATTATCGCTCTGATGCCAAAGCATGACAAGAGTGTTAATGTTGTTGAAGATACAATTTATGTTGCCTCTGTTAAAGAATTGACTACTCTGCTGAATGTAATCAAGAACAATTTGTTGAAAGCTGGGATCTTCCCTGGCTGTCTAAAAGACTGTGTGTGCTGTACAAGACAACTCAATGGATGTGAAGGGCTGAAGAAAGGCATACAACGCCTGATGGATAGCCACGAAATTCTATTCGAGAAGACCCCACTTGCGAAGAGTTTGATTAACAAATGTGAAGACCTTTCCATTATTACCATCTCAAACAAACCTCTTAGGATCACCTCCAAAGGTCCTATTAGGATTTCAAATGAACCCATTATTGCTCCCTTAATAATTACCAGTCCCGGACCGATTCCCTACTCTTCAAATAAGGCAGTACCATGGAATTATAGTGCCGAGGTGTTCTATCATGGGATTAAACAAGATGCCTGGATCGAAGAAGAAAAAGATGACAATATTGGAAATGTAGCTGGCTCAAGCAAAGTAACTAGAACTGGGATAATATTTTCACCCAATATCTCACCACTAATTGTTACAAGGACGCCCATCCACATTACTGTTGCCAAGCCAGACACTGATACAAGAGGGAAGGAGAAGGTTGTTGAGCCTGATGTGATTGAAGTACCCTCTAAAGACGTAGCTGATGAAGAACCCTCCGCTCGCGAGATGGACGAGATTTTGAAGATCATAAAAAGAAGCGACTTCAAGATTGTAGAACAGTTGGGGCAAACCCCTTCTAAGATTTCAATGTTGTCATTACTGCTTTACTCCGACGCCCACGCTCAAACATTAATCAAGTTCCCGAGAAAAGCTCATGTCCCCCATGAGACAACAACATACCAATTTGAGAATTGCGTGGCTAGCCTGACAACTGATAATGGCTTGGGATTTTCAGATACTGACTTAACACCTCTCAGGAAAAATCACAATAAAGCTTTACATGTTTCTATCGAGTGCAAAGGGACTACCTTAGCACATGTGCTAGTCAACACTGGTTCTTCTTTGAATGTATTACCCAAGAGGGCGTTAGACCGTCTGGACTGTGAAAGTTTAGTTTTGAAGCCAAGCGATATCATTGTAAGGGCATTTGACAGATCAAAGAGGATTGTTCATGGGGAGGTAGATCTTCCAATCAAAGTGGGCTCCCAAATCTTCAACTCCACCGTCTATATTATGGATATTCGTCATGCCTATTATTGTCAATTAGATCACCCTTGGATCCATAAAGTTGGGGCAGTAACCTCAACCCTCCACCATAAACTCAAAAAATCCAGTCAAGGGCAGAATAGTCACCGTCTGTGGAGAAGAAGAGTTTATGGTGAGCCACCTTAACTATTTCAAGTACGTAGAGATGGATGGAGAATTCATTGAGACCCCGTGTCAAGCCTTTGAGGTTATACCATCGATGATTGCTGCTACCAAATGTTCTTCTAATGAGCCTAAAGCTGTTAAGGCCATGCCGAAGATGGTCTCAGTCAAGGATGCCCGTGTGGCAATTGAAGAAGGAAACTGTGATACTTGGGGGAAACTCCTCGATATCCCATTTAAAGCGGACAAGTTTGGTTTGGGATTTACCATCAAAGCTCAGAAGGAAGTGAGGCGTGCTCGTGTTGGAAAGCCACCTCTCCGCATTAGAAGCCATGAAGTCAACGCCGTGGGTGATTCTGAAGAAGGAGTTGCATTTGAAGAGTGGGTGTATCCAACTACCACGGAGCTGAAGAATTGGCATGTGAAGGACTTTGTGCCCATCTCCTTCATTGAGGAGTAATCTACTTCTTATTTATTTTCTTTCAATTCAAGAACATGTTGTCTATAATATTTTAACAATGACTTTTCATCCATATGCCTGGCCCGGGGCACTTTGGTCCATTTGTAAAGGGTTTTATTTATGTTCATCTAATCATATGATCATTCAGTACATTGGACTCTTTTACATTCAAATATTTGTGTTCATTGTCTTTCCTTTCTTGCAAATACATTTTTCAAAAAATATCCATGTATCTTACATGCACACACACACACACACACACACACACACACACACACACACACACACACACACACTCTTGCAGGTCCACATCCACTCTGGATCCTATTGCCAATGACTCTACTATTGCCGACTACGACTTTGAATGTCCTATCAACCAAGCCGAAGACGAAGGCGAGGAAGATTGTGACATACCAGGAGAGCTAGCCAGACTTCTATTACAAGAGAAAAAGTTATTCAACTGCACGAAGAGTCAGTTGAAGTTATCAACCTGGGTACTGAGTCAGATAAGAAGGAAATCAGGATCAGTGCTAATTTGGAAAGCAGTGCCAAGAGCAGGTTGGTTCAGATGTTTCATGATTATGTGAAAGTATTTGCTTGGTCTTATAAAGATATGTCTGGGTTGGATACCAACATCGTAGTTCATCGTCTACCGACGAGAGAGGACTGCCCTCCTGTTAAACAAAAGGTTCGTCGCATGAGGCTTGATATGTCTGAAAAGATCAAAGCTGAAGTGATGAAACAATTTGATGGAGGGTTCCTAGCTGTGACATCCTATCCTCAATGGGTTGCAAATGTGGTTCCAGTGCCAAAGAAGGACAAAAAAGTTCTCATGTGTGTAGACTATAGGGATCTGAATAGGGCAAGCCCCAAGGATGACTTCCCTCTACCACACCTTGACGTCTTAGTTGATAATACTGCTCAACATAAAGTCTTCTATTTCATGGATGGCTTCTCAGGCTATAATAAAATAAGGATGGCTCCCGAAGACATGGAAAAGACTACTTTCGTTACGCAATGGGGCACCTTCTTCTACAAGGTCATGTCGTTCGAATTAAAGAATGCAGGGGCAACATATCAAAGGGCTATGGTAGCTTTATTTCATGACATGATTCATCATGATATAGAGGTATATGTGGATGATATGATTGCCAGATCACAAACCGAAGAAGAACATCTCGATCACATGTACAAATTATTCAAGAGGCTAAAGAAGTATAAGTTGAGGTTGAACCCTAACAAGTGCACATTTGGAGTACGATCTGGAAAGCTTTTAGGTTTTTTTGTCAGCAATAAAGGAATTAAAGTTGATCCTGCCAAGGTAAAGGCCATCCAAGAAATGCCAGTCCCTCATTCTGAAAAAAAGTCAGAGGATTCTTGGGTCGTCTCAATTACATTTCCCGTTTCATATCTCACTTGAGCGCTACTTGCGAGCCAATCTTCAAGCTCTTGAAGAAAGATCAGGTAGTCAGATGGAACGATGAATACCAAGCTGCTTTCGACAAAATCAAAGAATACCTACAAGAACCTCCTATTCTCATGCCTCCAGTTGAAGGAAGACCCTTGATCATGTACTTGACAGTATTAGAGAACTCTATGGGGTGTGTTTTGGGCTAACATGATGAGTCTGGCCGAAAAGAGCATGCTATTTATTACCCGAGCAAAAAGTTTACCGACTGTGAAACCAGATATTCACTGCTCGAGAAAACTTATTGCGCTCTGGAATGAGCTGCTCGCGGCTGAGACAATATATGTTAACTCATACCACTCTGTTGATTTCTAAGATGGACCCAATCAAGTACATCTTCGAGAAACCTGCCCTTTCTGGACGGATAGCCAGATGGCAAATGATCTTGACTGAGTACGACATTCAATACACGAATCAAAAGGCCATCAAAGGAAGTGTACTAGCAGATCATTTGGCCCATCAAGCTGTGGATGATTATCAGTCAATGAACTTTGACTTCCCTGATGAGAATATCATGCTGGTAACCGACTGTGTGAAACTTGGACTGTATGACGGACCTGAATAAGGATCCCGATGGACTGCGGTATTCGATGGGGCTTCCAACGCCTTAGGTAACCGAATTGGTGATGTGATCATCTCTCCTGAAGGTTGCCACACTCCTTTCACTGCCAGACTATGCTTCGATTGCACAAATAATATGGCCGAGTATGAAGCATGCATCTTAGGTCTGAAAGCTGCTATTGACTTAAGGATCAAGCATTTGGATGTGTTCGGGGATTCCACCCTAATGATCAGCCAAGTAAAAGGAGATTGGGACACTAAACACCCTAATCTTATCCCTTACAAGTAACTTGTGCTATCCCTAATTCCTTACTTCGAAGATATCACTTTTGAGCATTTCCCTAGGGAAGAAAACTAGTTGGCTGACGCTTTAGCAACCATGTCTTCAATGTTCAAGGTCAGATGGGACAACGAAGCCCCTATGATAACAATTAAAAGATTTGATGAACCTGCGCATTGCTATGAGCTTGACACCGATGCAGAAAAGCTATGGTACCATCATGTGATGAGATACCTTGAAGCACAAGAGTATCCAGAGGGGGCATCTATCAATGACAGAAAGTTCTTGGGAAGATTTGCAGCCAAATTCTTCCTAAGTAACGGGATATTGTACAAGTGAACCATGATTCAACTCTACTCTGATATGTGGACAAAAAGGAGGCGGAGGAGATCATGGAACACATGCACGATGGTACCTTCGGTACTCACTCAAGTGGACATACGATGGCTAAGAAAATCTTGAGAGCCGGTTACTATTGGTCAACGATGGAGACTAATTGCCATCAACATTCAAGAACTTGTCACAAATGCCAAATCTATGCTGACAAGGTCCATGTGCCTTCTATCCCTCTGAATGTCATGACCGCTCCTTGGCCATTTGCAATGTGAGGCATTGACATGATTGGAGAGATCAAGCCCACCACTTCCAATGGACATCGCTTCATTCTTGTTGCTATCGACTATTTTACCAAATGGGTCGAAGCCGCCTTATTTGCCTCAGTCACCAAGAATGTGGTAGACAGATTCATCAAACACAACCTCATCTGCCGTTATGGTATCCCCGAAAGGATCATCACCGACAATGGGACTAACCTCAACAATTCTATGATCTTTGAGCTTTGCACTCAGTTTAAGATCAAGCATCACAATTCTTCTCCGTTTAGACCGAAAATGAATGACGCAGTCGAAGCGGCCAACCAAAATATCAATAAGATTGTGTAGAAAATGGTAGTATCCTATAAGAATTGGCATGAGATGTTGTCGTTTTCTCTACATGACTACCGTACTTCAGCTAGAACATCAACTGGGGCAACTCCCTTTTCTCTAGTATATGGCATGGAAGCTGTTTTGCCAGTGGAATTTCAGATTCCCTCGCTGAGAATTATGAATGAGGTAGGCCTAGGCAAAGACGAGTGGATTCAAACGAGATTGGATCGGCTGAACTTGATTGACGAAAAATGGTTAGCTGTTGTTTGCCATGGTAAGACGTACCAAAAACGGATGATCAAGGATTTCAACAAAAAGATCAAGCCTCGAGTATATCAAGTTGGTGACTTGGTGATAAAACGCATCATTCTACCACAAGGAGACCCCAGAGGCAAATGGACTCCCACCTATGAAGGGTCATTTGTTGTCAAGAGAGTTTTCTCTGGAGGTGCCATGACGCTGACTACTATGGATGATGAAGATTTCCCACATCCTATAAACGCGAACATAGTTAAAAAATACTATGCATAAGAGACCCGTTAGGTTGACACACCTAGGCAAAATAAGGGCATTCAGACAAACCAAAAGGTTTGGGCAAAAATTAGGGATATATGCAAAAGATTATACACCCGACAAGTTGAAAACCCGAAAGGGCGACTTGGGTAAAAAAGGGTATCCTGGTGGGCTGAAAACCCGAAAGGATGGTCCAGACAAAAGTTAAGGATTAAAAGTGTATGACTATGTCCCGTGGAATCAACACAGTCAATTTTATGACAAAGGTCCAAGTTCAAACGGTCCAAGATCAATCTAATCAACTTCTATCAATGGCAAGGGACATTCGAAGACATTAGGGCAATAGTAGAGTTGGAAGGCAATGAGATCATTTCACATGGCTATTTGTTTTCATTCTCAATTTTGTTTTCCTTTCGACGATTTCCTCTTACTAGGATCTCCGTATTTCTTTACAAAAACGCCTATTCATGGGAAAAATATCAATACAAATATACTTTGAAGTGCAAAATTTTTGTCTTTGTTTTGAATGAAAATTTATCCAATGACTAAAATTGAATGGACATATGCATATGAACATAATTAAAACTATTTGGCACATGTGTCCTGCTAAGCAGCAGCAAACATCTCTTTAATGTATATGAAATATCCCCACAGAGTCATCTCATTATCATTATCCCAACAAGGACGGCTACAATAAACCTTTCCCCAACAGAGTTGCCCACAAAGTCTCTTTGCATAGGATAATTCCTGACCAGAGTCTCAATCTCTTGGCAGCTCTCTCTCCAGCTAAGTCGATTTTTACAAGTTGAAGCCTCGTGGATCTCTTCCTAAAAGAAATTCACTTCCCCAACAGGGTTTATTTCCCCAATAGGGTTTATTTCCCCAACAAGTTTTATTTCCCCAACAACGACCGAGGAACCACAAAATTCCCCAGCCGAGTACATCCTCCCCAACCGAGTCTGTATTCCCCCGACATAGTCTATCCTCCGCAGCTGAGCCCGTTATTCCCCAGCTGTGTATATCCTCCCCAGTTGAGTGTATCCTCCCCAAGCTGAGTCTCTCCTACCCGACTGAGTCTACACTCTCCAGTTTGAATTTTCCTTTCAGATTATTGCAAATCATAGGGCCACAACCTCTGATCCCCAGTAAAGTCGTCAGCAAAGCCTTTACTATTTCCAAAAAGATACTATGAATCCTGGACCTGACCAGATATTAGCACAATTTTCAAGTTATTACTGAAGCCTGGACCCGACCAGATAATAGTTTGACTTCTTCAATTGCCGAAGCCTGGGCCCGACCAGATAGCAGTTTAATTCCTACAAAATCATTAGCAAAACTCCTCTTCTCCAGTAGATTTTTCCACTATCCCTAGTGAATTACTGAAACCTGGACCTGACCAGATAACAGTTTGAGTATCTGAAACCTGGACCCGACCAGATAACAGTTGATCTTAATTTCAAGATACTATGAAACCTGGACCCGACCAGATAATAATCTAACTCTTTAAAGATATAGAAGAACCTGGACTTAACCCGACCAAGGTTTAACTTCTTCTCCCCAGTAGAGTTTTCCTCTTCCCCAACAAATTACTGTGAAACCTGGATCCGACCAGATATTAGTTTCCAATTTCATCTTTTCAAGCAAGTTGTTGTGAAGCCTGGATCCGACCAGATAGCAATTACCCTCAGAGATTCATTGTGAAACCTGGAAACTGACCAGATAACAACTAAATCCCCAAACAATTTATGGTGAAACCTGGACCCGACCAGATAACAATTGACCTCATCAACCTCAGAAATATGCAAAGCCTGGACCCGACCAGATAACAGTTTTTCAAACAGTTTATTGTGAAACCTGGAGCTCGACCAAATAACAACTAACTATGATCCCAAGAGACACACTATGAAGTCTGGACTCGACCAGATAATAGTACAACTTTCCATAAACCATGAAACCTGGACCCGACCAGATAGTAGTTACCACTTCAAGTTACTACGAAGCCCGGATCCGACCAGATAAAAGTTAACTTCCGTATCCCTAACAAGTTATTGTGAAGCCTGAATCCAACAAGATAACTATTCAATTTCAAGAAAATTTTCTGCAAAGCCTGGAATCCGACCAGATAACAGTTTGTTTGCCTCTACCCCCAGTAAGTTGTCATGAAGCCTGGACCCGACCAGATAAAAGTTGACTACTTTATTCTCAGCAAATTGTGAAGCCTGGGTCCGACCAGATAATAGCTGATACTCGAGAGATATTCTCCAGTGAAAGCATCCTTTCAACAAAGTTTGAAGATATGCATATTCTTCATCCCCAACGGCAATCAGGAATTCAACCCCCCAGAATTTCCTCAACAGCAGTCAGGGATTTATTTTCTCGGACAAAAACATACATCTCACATCCATACATCATAGCATGTACATACCATACACATTTAATATAATACCACATCTGGTGAACATCATGCAGGCATCTGCATTTTACTAACTCTTTTTCTCACAGGTAAAACATCAAGTTTTAGTATAAATCAACAAGAGATTTGTGCTGATACTTCTTCCAGTGTTTACCAGCATTCCTTCAAATGGTATCTATAAGCCCATTCATCATCCATCTTCGAGTGCAAATTTCTGGGCACTCTAGTGTTCAATCATCTTTCACCTTCAAGTCACGAATGGCGGATCCGCCAATCTAACTCTTCAGGTTTAAGAAGATTGAACAGGGGCAGCTGTTGTACCCCAAAATTTGCCCTCTCACTTATCAAATATTTTCTCACAAATATCTCTCTTGGTTCAAGACTGCACTAGGGTTGATCAGCTCAGGACACCTCCTTAAGCATTGAAGACCAAAATCAAGGTTTGAGATTGCACAAGGATAATTGAAATTTCAATGCTTCATATGACTTTCATGGATCATTATGGACCCCCAAGATTACTCATGTCAAGTTTCAAGCCTTGGATCACACTTTTGCTCAGTCAATTGAGCAGTTGACCTAAAAATCAGTTGTATCAGAGAAAAAATCAACTATGGCCAATTTACAGTCAAACTTCATAATTTTTGATCCACATCAATATTATAAACTCATATGTATCATTTTATCAAGTTTGGACCATAATTCCTCAAGAAATTTGATCAAATCATCAAAATGGCAAAATGGTCAAAATTAGAGTTTTTGACTGAGAAAGGGCAATTTCTGATTTTTGACCTAGCAAATGGTTAATTGGTTTGAAGCATGATTTAAAGAGTTCAATTGCATCATTTTGACCTAATGGCATGACCCAAAACATTGCTCAAGATCAATTGGATTGACAGTGAATTTTCAGTCAACTGATCAAAAGTCAATTGTACACTGAAAAGTCAAACTTTGACTTTTTGGTCAAAATTCAATGTCAAAGATCACAATTCATCAAAACATGTCAAAATATGAAAATTATTCATCAAGAAATAAAAAATTCAAGATTTCATTTTGAAAAGTCAAAGTTTTCTAACTTAGAAATTTTTCTAAGTGTTTAAAACTTCATGTTTTTTCATAACTTTGAGCCAATTTTTCACCATGATGCAAGATGATTCAGAAGAAAATTTCAACATGAAAGTTGTAGATCTCCATGATATCTACAACTTTTATTTACACAATTTATTCTAAAAATTCTTGGATCTCAAGTTATTAATTCATAAAGTCATGGTCTTGAAATTGAACACTTTGTGAAATTTTGCCTTAGTTTTGGTCAGGATTTTGATCTAACTTCAGGGCACGTTTTCATATAGTTCCAAGGGGAATTTTCAAAAGTGATTCAAAGAGGAGTTGTAGAGAACATTTCAAGATTTCCAAAATGTCCAATAACTCCTTGAGATCATTCTTGAGCAGGGAGAATCGAAGAGATGAAGTTAGGGTTTTCAAACTTAAATTACAAGCCATTTCATGATGAACAAGAATTCAAATCCAAACCTATGCTGCATAATATTCACTTTTCAGGCCTCAAACTTATTTTTCACTCCATAATTAAATGTTTACACAACATATGGAGCCATTATCCAAGCATTTGAATCATTATCCAAGTTGCATTTCCATTTTTGGAAGAAAGTAATCATTCCATTCTTGTAAAGAAGCTTTAAGCACAAAGTCAATGCATAGAGCTTTGCACTTGTTCCTTCTGATCACAAGCAATGTCAAAGGCAAAAGAAACATGTCTAGAGCCTCCCATAAACTCAGGTCATGCTTGTACTTGCTGCCTTGAAACCCGATTTTTTCCACTTTTCTTCAAAATAAAGCAATTGAGCCATAACCCTATAACTCAGAAACCTTTTATGCAATAGCTCTCCAACCTTTTCCATACATAAACACAAGTATATTGAAACATAACACACGATTGAAAACACTCCAAAACTCCCTGAAAACTTAGATTGCACAAAACCTCCATTTTTGTGTCATTTCTGACTTTGAACTTCAATCTTCAAAACCACTCGTGCATTTCTTGGCCTTTTGCTTCCAAAAGCTTCCAAACATCATACATAAGTCATCCCTGTCCCTGTTTACAGAATGTAACATCATTTTCATCAACTTCCATAGCCAAAAACAGAGCATTGCAATTGGACTTCTCCAGGCCATTTCAGCCATTCTCAACTCAAGCTAAGCATTGCATTAACTTCCTAGGGTCCAAGGAAGCTAACCTGATCATCACCACTACCTAAAACAAGCTCAAATCCATTTCACGATTTCCAGTTTTGAGATATTTTTCTTGAACTTCTATCTTCATATTTAGGCATTGTTAGGCTTGCATTTGTGAAGATAAAATGTAGACATCATTGCCCTGAAACTATACATGTCCATAGATTTCATTTATTTTGATTGAGCTAGGAGAATTTTGAGTTTGAACTTTCTAAAATATTTAGGTCAAAATTTGGTACTTTTAGATATTCTCATTCATCTTGGATTTATAGCTTATGCTATTTATATGGTTGGATTCGTGTGAAAAAATGGAGCAATTGTCATGTTTACATTTTTGCAAATGGTTGAGAAATGAGCAAGTTACAAATCCTTTGGCTGGAGGATGAAGATGAAGTGTAATCAGGGCGCGTTTTGTGTTATGTATTTATCCTTTCACACAAGCTAACAGATGTATCACCACCCCAGTGGTTAAAGGCGCGTCTGTCACCCTTAGATCCTGGGTTCAAGCCCCAGCGTGATCTTTTGCTATTTTTCACTATTTTCTGACTTTTGTGTGTTTTGGCAGCGCTTGGGCTTTTCATGTGGGCCTAGTCATTTTTTCTCATAATACTCCTTGCATTACTGATCCACCCCCCATGACTTTTCTCTATATTTATATTTTTATTTTATTTTTCTTCATTATTATTATTATTATTATTATTATTATTATTATTAATATTAATATTAATATTAATATTATTATTATTATTATTATTATTATTATTATTATTTTCATAAATCATAAAAAATCCAAAATTATTTTTATTTATTATTTATATTTATACATTTTATTTTTTCTTATAAAAAAACAAAAAGATTAAAAAAAACATTTTCTTAAATAAATTAATTTCCTTTTTTTAAAAAATAATTAAGCTTTAGACTTAGGTTAAATTAGTATATTATTTTATTTTATTTTATTTTCGTTAAAATTAATTTAGAACTTAGGTTATTTTAATTAATTAATCTTCATTTTATTTTCATTAATTTAAAACCTTTTCATAAAAAACCCTAAAAAATCCTTTTCAAATTAATTTTTTTTCTTAATTAGTTTAAGTTAATTTTATTTAATTTTAATTAATCATTTTCTTTAATTAGGTCAAGACAAAACCCCTTTCATAAAAAACAACAAAAATCATTTCTTTTTCCATTTATATTCTTGCATTTTATTTTCAATTTTATACAATATTCAATATGGCTGTAATAGATAATTAGGTTTAATTTTCTGGCAATCCCCATTTGTAAATTTGTACACCCCCTCCCCTAATGATGTAATAGCGTAGTAATTTTACTTTTTTGCAATTTATCGCTTTATATAAATGCTAGTAATTAGGGTTTGTATGAGAAGATGAAATCAACAAGTAGAAAACCATAATCAAAGACTAAACAAAGCATGAAAATCAATACACTTGCACAAAAGCACCCCTAGGGTAAAATCCATTTGGTTGCCTTATAAAAATGGCCATATTATGCATGTGAGGTATCTTAGCAAAAACAAGCAAAATACAAGATCATAGTCCCTCGATGACGCTATCTATGTTGCCTTTTCAAAATGATCTCAGTCCCTGAAGAAAGATGCTAAGATACCTTGCAACATTGCTAATCATGGTTATACGATGACCGATGTCCGTCCCGTTCACATCCAAAGATAGGGTTACTTACCAAATCAATGGTAAGATAACAGTGTCAAAGGAAATAGGAAATAAACATGAAAGACTTTTGAGTAGGTAGATTGTTCCTAGTTGTTTGCTCAATTTCAAAACCAAAACATCCTTGCTATTTTCAAAATAAGCACCAACACTTTCGAAAACATCTTTCAAACTTGAAAATATTTTCAAAAGATAAACACTTTGTATACATTCTTACGAACGAGAATCATTACAAAGTTTGCCTAAACGACGACGCCTTTTCAAAATACTTTCAAAAACCACACAAAGCATAATTTCAAACAAAAGCAAGTGATCTAGCAAGTAACTAAGAGCCCATGGAAAACTATGGATGAAAAGGGTGCTAATACCTTCCCTTTTCATAATCTACCCCCTGAACTCAAGAAACAATCTCAAAGGTCTTTCCTGTGCTTTTTCACCTTTCCTTTTGGATAAAAGAAAAGTTCATGGCGACTCTTGCTAACCGCAACATTTGCGATAAAACGCAAAACAACCAAGTAAGTTCTCCCACCGTATCACACGGACCAACACAATAAAGTCCAACACCTCCTGCCATACAACGCTTCATACAGTTCCATTCCAATACTATAATGGAAACTGTTATTATAAGTAAGCTCAATCAGTGGCAAGTGATTATCCCAAGCTCCTCCTTGTTCTAGCACACAAGCCCTCAGCAAATCTTCCAAGGACTGGATAATTCTTTCTGTCTAACCATCCGTCTGAGGATGATATGCAAAACTCAAACTCAACTTATTACCAAAGGCATTCTGCAAACCTGTCCAAAACTTTAATGTAAACCTCGGGTCTCTATCTAACACGATACTCGAAGGTATCCCATTGAATTTCAAAATTTCTCCAATATACATCTCAATTAATTTATCCATAGAATGATTGATCTTCATTGGTAATAAATGATCCGACTTAGTCAATCTATCCAAAATCACCCAAATTGAATCATTGCCTTTATCGGTCTTCAGCAAACCCGACACGAAATCCATGGAAACGCTGTCCCACTTCCATTCTGGAATACTCAATGGTTGCATAAGACACTAGGTTTCTGATGCTCAACCTTCGACTTCTGACAAGTCAAGCAAGCATAGACAAATTTGGAAACTTCCTTCTTTATACCAGGACACCAGAATAATTTCTTCAAGTCCTTATACATCTTTGTAGCACCAGGATGACTACTCAACCCACTTCTATGTCCTTCCTCAAGAACACTCTTATTAAGTTCTGGAACATCTGGAACACACATTCTATTTCCAAACCTCATCACACCATTCTCATCAATCCTGAACTTATCTCTTTTGCCATGGTTGATTAAAGTTAATTGATCGAGTAACTTCAAATCAAACTTCTAACCTTCGCGGATTTCTTATATTATGTCACTAGTCAATTTCAACATTCCTAACTTCACACTTTTAGAAGTCTCTTCACACACTAAGCTCATATCTCTAAATTGCTCGATCATATCTAACTCTAGAACCATAAGCATCGAAATATGCAGCGATTTCCTACTCAATACATCTACAACTACATTTGCCTTACCAGGATGGTAACTCAAATCAAAGTCATAATCTTTCAACAATTCAACCCACCTTCTCCATCTCGTATTTAATTCTTTCTGGTCAAACAAGTACTTTAAACATGTGTGGTCACTGAACACTTGAATTGAGAACCAAAAAGATAATGTCTCCAAATATTTAATACAAACACCACCGGTGCTAGATCTAAGTCATGCATAGGATAATTCCTTTCATGAACTCTGAGTTGCCTAGAAGCATAAGCAACAAACTGTCCATTCTGCATTAGCACACCACCAAGACCCATCTTAGATGCATCACAATACACCACAAAAGACTCACTCGGATTAGGAAAAATCAATATCGGAGCAATCTTCAACCTCTTCTTTAATTATACAAAGCTTTCTTTGCACGCCACATCCCACACATAAGCGTGACCTTTTCGAGTCAACCGAGTCAACGGAAAAGACAACTTAGAAAATCCTTTAATGAACCTTCGATAGAACCTTCCAAACTAAGAAAACTTCGGATCTCGGTTGCAGACTTCAAAGCCTCCTATTGCAATACAACATCAATTTAAGAAGGATCCACATTAATTCCACCACTAGAAATCATATGACCAAGAAAACTAATTTCCTTCAGCCAAAATTCACACTTCGATAACTTTGCATACAACTTATTTTCCTTTAACACTTGCAACATCATTCACAAATGCTCAACATGCTCTCCTTCAGATTTAGAATAGATCATAATATCGTCAATGAACACCACGACAAACTTATCCAGATAGGAACGCATATTTTTATTCATATATTCCATAAAAAAACCTGGCGCATTAGATACACCAAACGACATCACAGTGTATTCGTAATGACCATACCTCATTCGAAAAGCTGTCTTCAGAATATCATCTGATTTAACTCAAGTCTGATGATAACCCGACCTCAAGTCAATCTTGCTGAAAACACAAACACCCACCAACTGATCCATCAAATCATAGATCCTCGATAGTGGATACTTATTCTTAATCGTCACTTTATTCAACTATTTGTAATCTACATACAACCTCATACTTCTATCTTTCTTCTTAACTAGCAACACGGAAGCACCCCATGACGAAACACTTAGTCGAATAAACTTCTTCTCAAGCATCTCCTCCATTTGCTTCTTCAACTTGCTCAGTTCTGAAGCTGACATTCTATAAGGAGTTATCGACACTGGACTTGTACCTGGCACCAAATCTATAGAAAACTCCACTTCACGTTCAGGAGGTAAATTACTGATGTCATCTGGAAGCACCTCTGGGAATTCATAGATGTTGTACCCCAAAATTTGCCCTCCCATATTCTCCAAGAAATTGCCAAGCCAAGTCACAAAATTCCCCAAGGGTTGCACAGTGCAAAAGTCTCCCATACAGTCAAGACTAGGGTTTGAGTTCTGGTCAAAGAAAGGAAGTTTTCAAAGGCCCAATCAAGTCTCATATGCTTACAAATGTGGTCAAGTATCCTCATGTCAAGTTTCAAGGCATTCAACTCAAAATTGCACAGTCAAAACCCTAAATTGCACTACAGTCAACTGTAGGGGCAAAATGGTCATTTGGCAATCAAAAGTTCAAATTTTTGGTCAACATATCATTTTGAAGCCACAAACATCATTTGATCAATGCTTGATCATGATTCTCAAAATTTGGCTCAGAAATCATCAAGATGCAAAAGTTTCCTTATTTGGACAGCTGAAAAAGTCAACTGAAATTGACCAGGGCATAACTTTCACATGGATTATCAGAAAAATTCCATCTAAATCTCATTTTGAAGATAAAGACATTTCCTACAACTCATCTTCATACTTCAAGTCCAAGAAATGCTCTCACAAAAAGTTATCAATTTCAACATTATAGGTCATTTTCAAAAGTCAACAAAAAGGGACTTTAAGTCAAAGGCCATAACTTGAGATTGGTAAATCAAAATGACATGGGACCAAAGGCATTGGTTAGAGGACTCAAAGACCTTTCCAAAATGTCCAAGAACATGAGAAAAGCTTAAAAATTGAGCAAGTTATGCCTTGTGGAAGTTGAGAAATATTTGGATATTTTGAAAAGTCAACACTACTTCAAATGACTTAAAATTGCTAATGGGCCCATTTTTCTTCCATGATTCATCATTCCAAGCATGTGCACGACCACTTGGCCCAAAGGGAAGTATTTTATCATTTTTTATTTATTTATTTGAATTTTTATTTATATTAATTCATTTAAATCATTTAAATATATGAAAAATATCTAACTTGACCTAATAAATCTTTTCATGCATATTTTGCCTTCAATATTTCGTGCATAGGTCAATAGGGAAAGATTTGGTTTGATTTGAGCATAATTGATACAAAAGCACATGAAAAAGATATGAAAATAATGGTGGAAAAAATCAAATCTTCAATTCATGAATACAAGAGATTCTAGTCAATTTTCTTAACCTAATTGATTCACTACAAATGCCTGATCACAACCCTAATGTCCAGACACTCTAAGCTGCGCTAAAGAACACATTGCAAACTTGGAATTTTCTCTAAAAAGCTCAAAATTGAAAAGCAGGTTCTAGGTCGATTCAAGGCTCCATTCTTGTTTCAATAGTTTCCTTGGAGATCATTGATCACGTTCCAATCAGAAATGACCATCAAAACATCAAGGATTGGTATACAGAACCCTAAATTTTTCATGAAATAAGCATAATCGTATTTTGATTTTCAAGCATAATCATTGCATTCTTCTTATGGATTATTACTCATTGATGGATTCTGATGCTAACTGTACCATTTAATTGCGTTTTTGTGCACTCAATACGATTTCACCATTATTGAGCATTAGGGTTTTGCAGCTTTTGAATTAGGGGTTTCTAGGTATGGCAAAATTGGACATTCTCAGGACCATAATTAGACTCAGCTCATCTGGACGAAGAAGACAGGACCCTCGCGCCTAATTTATGTTTAGAGATGGTTTAATCGCTATTTTCTGTAAACCGGCCTAAGGAAACGCATCATAAACCGTTGCTTAAAATGTCCTTATTTCAGGAAAAACAAAACACGTGAAGAAGACGACCCCGTGGCATTGTTGGATTGGTTCTTTTGAAATTCGCGCGTAAAAGCTCCCACTAACGTTTGTTTTCTTTATTATGTTTGTTTGTTTAATATATATAAAACGCGTTTAGTTGGCACAGCTGGTCAGAGAAAGCATTGGCAAGGCATATGACCTGGGTTCGAGTCCCAGGTCTTGACATTTTCCATGTTATTTTCCAATTCACATTCACCTATGCTTCAAGGCTGCAGACGCATTATGTTCCCTCATCATCCAATCATCCACGTGCACGCTGAGATCAGATCAAGGGCGTGGATTGAAAGTGTACCATAAACCCTGGTCAAAGTGACAACACGCTACTCAAAAAAGTCAATGGACCTGAATGCTATTGGGCCAGAATTGCTTGGACTTAACCTCCTAATTTGGGACTGAAACCCCCCTGGTTTGCAATTTTCTTTTTATTTTATTTTCAATTATTATTTTATTTTCTTTATTGTTTTAATTTAATTAGTTATTTTTACAAAATACAAAAAAATGCCTAAAAATCAGAAAAGACAAAAATGTGATAAATAATTTTTATTTCTAATATTTTCATAAATAAATGCATGTAAATAAATTTAGTTTAAATTAGGGTTTGCAATATTAATTCTTTTTAATAAAAAATCTAAAAAATATAGAAATAGGTTTAATTGATAATTTTTATTCCTTTTAATTATTTTCCACCATAATATTATTTATCTTATTTATTTTCATAATTAAAATTGTATGTAAAAATTAAGGTTTAAATTAGGTTAAAATTCAACATTTTTCTTAATAACTTAAAAAATAATTAGAACTAGGTTTAACATTTTATTTTAGTTTTAATTAATTCTTTTTCTATTAAATACTAAAAAACACCAAATACCAAAAAAACATTTTCTTTTAATTTTAATTTTAATTCCTTATTAATTTAATTTTGCAAAAGGGTCCAACGCCCATACTTTTAATTGTTTGATTTCGCATATTTATTTTATATTGCTTAAATAATTATGTATCTCTTCCAAAGCTTTGTAACATTTACTTTTCGTACTTTTATTTGCTTTATTTATTTTCTGTCAAATCGGGTCCGGTTTAATTTTGGCGATGTGGACCCGCGCCATTTGTAATAGCTTTAGATTTACTTTTCCTCGCAAATTTTAACTGTTAACAAAGCATGTAAGAATGAATGGCCTAAATAAAATCAAGCGTAGAACACTTTAACATGACAAGACAAATACAAATGAAAACGACACACAAATCACACACCACCCCTAGGGTACGCCTCACTGTTGCCTTGCCTCGAAAGGTGATCGTCGAGTAGAGGATGTCTTAGTAAGTCCTCATGATCCGGGAACCTGGCATGAGGGTAGCTTCTAAGGTGTCTTCCCATTGCTCTGGTGATCACCATGTCCCGAACCTCGAATTGACCCGAACACCTCCAACGGTGGCGCTACCTACCTCTCAATGGTGGGATGGCGCTACTTTAAAGGACATTTACACAGACGAATTCCTTAGGGTAGGTAGACGACTCTAGATACTTGCTCTAAATTTCAAAACAAATCAAAAATACTTTTCACACCGACACCTTTTCAAAAAGCTTTCGAAAGCAATTTTTCAAACACTCTTGAGGACCGATACAAGAGTCGAACTGGAATTTTCAAAGAAACCTTTTTTAAAACCCACATTGAAAAGCAAACAAACCATTTTTGAAAACACAAATGAGCAAGTATCTAAGAGCCCATGGATAACCATGGATAGAAAGGGTGCTAACACCTTCCCTTTCTATAAATCTACCTCCCGAACCGAGAGCAATCTCTATAAGGAATTTTTCTGTGCTTTTGTCCTTTCCATGTTGGAGAAAATAAAAGACGGTGGCGACTCTTGCTTCCGCGACATTTCGCGAACCAGCGTTAAACAGTAAGTTCCAGATCCACCGATCACAGAACTGGCGACTCTGCTGGGGACTTAACTTAAAGTGAGGTGTACCTTAGGACTAAGATCACTGTGTTTTCAATTGTTTTCCTTGTGTGCTTTAAATTGTGGGTTGCTTGGGAGTTCTATAGATCCTAACCCGGATCTGGGGGATACCTTCTTAGAAAGTAGCAACAAGGCTGTGAGGGAACTGTGCGGGGTATACCGACATGGTTGAAATAGTCTGCTACGTTGATGTGGCACTTTGGTGTGTACCGGTAACCCTTGAGTTCAGTCAAGGAGAGTACGGGGCCTCCGCGTGGTGTCATGAAGCATCAACAGACCTTAGGAACCTTAATTGAACTATCTTGGCCTCTTTAGGGTAGTGAGATAACTGACTTTGGTGCAGTCTGAGGTTGGTTGATACTCGATACTACACTCAATGGAGGGTTGCTTTCCTGGAATATTTCGGTCGCCAGTTCAGTGGCTAAATCGAAACGATGAACAATGAAAGCAATCCCGTGATATTGGGACCCTTAGAACCCGGTTACTTCTAATAGGACAGGTTGAACCCACCAACTTCAAGAGGGTAGTACCCCAAACTTCATGCTGGCCTAAACTCTAAGGGCTCTTTTGTGTGACTTGTGTGCCTTCGTACTTGACTACTTGCATGCTTGTTATCTAACACATGAACTACTTGCAGGTTTTGTTTATAGTCCTTAATTGGGACTCATAACAGGGCTTACTAAGTTTCTTGCAGGTTTTGTTTATAGTCCTTAATTAGGACTCATAACGGAGCGTATTGAGTTTCTTGCAGGTTTTGTTTATAGTCCTTAATTAGGGCTTATAACAGAATGTACTGAGTTTCTTGCAGACTAGTTTTTTGCAGGTTTTGTTTATGTCCTTAATTGGGACTCATAACAGGGCTACTCACATTACCCCATGCATACCATAACATCATACCATTGCATACATCCTAACTCATTTCAAGGATCTCAAGGGCTTGTGATGCAGGTCATGGTGAATCAACTATCCCAGCAAGGGGCAAAGAGGATTTATTTTCCTCTAGCCAAGGTTGTCAGGGGCTATGACCCACTTGATATGGTGAGCTTTGACTCCTGAAGAAGGTTCCCCTAACCAAGGTTGTTTGGAAATCAAAACCAGACATGATGATTAAAGTCAGGGGCTATGACCCACTTGATATGGTGAGCCTTTGACCCTTGAAGAAGGACTCTCAACAACATGAAGTACCTTCAATCAAGTTACCAGTTTTCAACTCTAACAAATTTTCTTGTTTACCCCGCGAGGTCCTTGAAAACATTGCATGCATGTCATTCACATCATTACATAACAGGTACCCTTGTTGCAGGTTACTTACCCTTCCCGCTGTTTATTTCAGCGATGGCTCTCCAGCCAGACATCCAGGATCTTCTTGCTCAAGAGACTCGGTTCGGGGAGATCCTCCTGAATCTATCCAAGGGACAGGAAGAGCTAAGGACACTTCTCATGGGGACCTTTGTCAGGAACAGTGCTGAGGATGAAAGGTTGAAACACCTACAAGTTGAGATGGATGCAATGAAAGCCCAAATGCTGGGGCAGAGGAATGCCATTCAAGGTCTAGCTCAAAGACAAGATGAGCTCCGGTTTCTCGTCAACCAACTGCTTCAGGGTAACCAACTGGGGCAAACATCTAAGGGTAAAAAGCCAGTCATCGTTCGACCATCTTTGAGACAAAGAGGCAAGGAGAAAGCTCCTCATATGGCTCCAGTATCACCAATTCAGTATCAACCTCACCAGCTTCAGCCAGACAAGCCCAAAAGGCAATTCACCAAGCTTAACGTGTCGCTGCCTCAAGCCTTACAACAACTACTGAGGTTGAACCTGGTAACTCTAAAGGATCCCCCTAAGAATCCCAACAGGACACCTTCAAGGTATAACCCCAACGCTCACTGCGCTTATCATTCTGACAGCCCGGGGCATGCTACAGAGGATTGTTGGACTCTGAAAAATAAGATCCAGGATCTGATCAAGGAGGGAGCTGTGGAATTCACCCGAGATGGCCAGGCTGAGTGCTTCTACCATCCCTACAGGAGGCACCAATTGAAGTGACAAGCCCCGAGATTAGAAAATTTTTGTTCATTCGAATGTTCAAGATTGCAATTTTCTTTTGTTCAAACATTTATTCATGTTAAACATTGTTATCACATTAATGCATCACTTATGTCTATTTTGAATCAATATATTCGCATTCACTATATGCAAACTGTTTTCATATTTTTTCTGATGTCAGCTCTTGATCTAAAATTCTAAAGCCTCTTAAGGGAGGATGACGAAAACGATACCATAATCTACAGTATGCTTTTGAACAGACCCCGCTGATGAAGTACATGCATTGTTTCAATTCCTAAACACTGGAGTAATAAGGAAGATAATCCCTCGTCAACCCCTCTGAGCCAAAGAAGTAGGAGTTTTTCTTTTCGAAAATTAAAACCCTTTATCATAACCTGGGGCAGGGTAGTTCTCTCAGTTGATCCAAGTGCGCAACAAATGGCACAAAATGAGTCTTTCCAAAAACAAAAGACAGTGATGGTTCAGAGCAATCATAAGGACAGACAGTCATTATCAAAAACAAAATCATAAATGAAAAGCCCAAAAAGTCAAAACCTATAAAAGGGACTTACGAAACTGGGGCATCCCGCTGACTGTAATTCCGAAAAAAGGAAACAGTTCAGGCAAAAAAAGAAAGGGATAACGAAATCAAAAAAAAAAAGAAAGAGGTCCTACAAATCCTCAACAAAAACAAAAATGACCGCCTATTCAGAATAAATCATCAATATCTGAACCATCATTGGAACATCAGGACAAAAACTCAAAAAAGGTCTAACGCACGATCAACTGAGTTTAGGTTTGGAGAACATCACGAAGAGCGGGTGGGTACAAATAAAATTTGAGCCTTTATCCTTTGTTTCTTAAACCGTGAACCAGGCCACGTTATAACCCTCAAAAGTCCTAGCTGAAGCATGGTTTAGTTCGAAAGCATACTGTTACGAAAGGTATCCTGACTCCTTAAGGCTTGCGGTAAAATAACGAGTTGACATCACGTTTTACAAACATTCATTTGTTTTATGAAAAAGAATGCATTTTTAAAATCTTCAAGACAGACATAAGCTTTGCATTTTTAACATAACTTTGGTCGCATATGACTTTTTGTTTGAGCAGCAGGGAAATTCGCACGAGGAATGCCTAATGAACAGAAGTACTTCCAATCCAGGGGCAGACATGATCATGGTCCATTATCTGGGGCAGTCCAACCAAGATTCGGAGAATCTCGCAAAAGCCAAATAATCTGGGGCAAATCTCCATCTGGATCGTTTGGGGCATTGGACGATCAAACAAAGATCTTCTGGTAGTATGGCAACACTACACTTCTAACAGGGGCAACTCCTGACTTTCTGAGAACGGACATAGTCGAAAAAATACTACGCATAATCAAAGACCCGCTAGGTTGACACACCTAGGCAAAAATAAGGGCTTCCCGGCGAACCAAAAAGGTTCGGGCAAAATGAAGGGATGAAATGAAAAAAAATCTGTACACCCGGCAAGTCGAAAACCTGAAAAGGCGGCTTGAGCAAAAATGGGTATCCCGGTGGACTGAAAACCCGAAAAGGCGGTCCAGGCAAAAGTTAGGGATTAAAGCGTACGACTATGTCCTGCCATCTGTCTACCAGAAGAAGGTTCGTCCATCAACAACTATCAGCACCCCACAAGGGCCTCCCCCATAGAAACAGGGGCAATAAAGAGTGGTCTAAGCAATCTGATTGTTCTATCCTCCAAGGTATCAGGGTAGGTTCCGTTGAAGAATCTAACCAATGAAGTTCAATACTTCCCCAGGAGAGTCCAATCCAGCTCCCCCAGAAAAGGTGGAATCCATCTCCTCAAGCAATAAGCTTATCCCCAGTAGATTCTGGGAACTTATCCTCGCAGCGCACGAACGCGTCGTCCGGCTTGATTTAAAGAGTTATTTCCTTAACAGGATATAACTGGGTTATCCTCAGCCAAAAGCCATGGAAAGATCGTCGTCGACACAGTCTTCTTACCCCAGCGAAGTCCATCAATACTTCCAACAACAAGGATATCCTCAGCAAGTTACTATCAACAATCAGCAAGGCATCCCTCTTCCCACAAATTATTGCTTCCCAGCATGGTCGCTAGAGTATCTTTTCTCCCCGCAGAATTACATTCGCCAAGTTTATCCCGCAACGGAGTCATCGTCTCCTACCGGTGTTCTTGCAACTATCATCCCCGGCGGAAGCAAAATCTATTCTTCAGTATCAGCCCAGGAGTGACTTCCCGGCACCCGTCAAGGATTTATTTTCCTAGACGAAAACATATGTTCATAAACATTACATCTTCATACATTATAGCATGCATATGCATCATACTACACGAATCTCATTAATTTTGAAGACATACAGTTCATGCATTATGATTTTGCATACAATTATGTTTTGCCTATTCAGGAAAAAGATCAATACCAAAATGATTACTATCAACTATCGCAATTCTTTCTAGATATAGTTTCAGATATGACCCAGAGATGGTGATGTTCTGATGCTGCTTCCAGATTTCCTTCTAGATATAGTTTCAGATGTAAACCAAATATGGTGACGTTCTGATGCTGCTTCCAGATTTCTTTCTAGATATAGTTTCAGATATGACCCAGATATGGCGACGTTCTGATACTGCTTCCAGACTTCCTTCTAGATATAGTTTCAGATGTAAACCAGATATGGTGACGTTCTGATGCTGCTTCCAGATTTCTTTCTAGATATAGTTTCAGATATGACCCAGATATGGCGACGTTCTGATACTGCTTCCAGATATCCTTCTAGATATAGTTTCAGATGTAAACCAGAGACGGTGACGTTCTGATACTGCTTCCAGATTTCCTTCCAGATATAGTTTCAGATGTAAACCAGAGATGGTGACGTTCTGATGCTGCTTTCAGAGTTCCTTCTAGATATAGTTTCAGATGTAAACCAGAGACGGTGACGTTCTGATACTGCTTCCAGATTTCCTTCCAGATATAGTTTCAGATGTAAACCAGAGATGGTGACGTTCTGATGCTGCTTCCAGAGTTCCTTCTAGATATAGTTTCAGATGTAAACCAGAGACGGTGACGTTCTGATACTGCTTCCAGATTTCCTTCCAGATATAGTTTCAGATGTAAACCAGAGACGGTGACGTTCTGATACTGCTTCCAGATTTCCTTTCAGATATAGTTTCAGATGTAAACCAGAGATGGTGACGTTCTGATGCTGCTTCCAGAGTTCCTTCCAGATATAGTTTCAGATGTAAACCAGATATGGTGACGTTCTGATGCTGCTTCCAGATTTCCTTCCAGATATAGTCCAGATATGAACCAGATATGGCGACGTTCTGACACTTATTCCAGTTGAAGACATTTCAAGACCTAGACCGGTTCAGTTAATCGACCCTAAGATTCTCTGTTGTTATCCCGTCCAAGGCCTTCTCTAGTCCAGCTAAATCGACTCCCAACAGATTTTTCTGATGAAGACTCAGTAGAAGTTATCCCAGATGTTTCCCTCTCCGACGGTGAGTGAGGTGGTAGTCTCCGGGTTCCCTCTCCGACGGCGAGTGAGGTGATTCCCTTTCAGATTATAATGGCCTATGGTTCTCGTCCCGATCCTGCGAAGATGGTATTTCCCACCAAGATTTTCTCAACGAGCGTTGTTGAAGTTAAAATCACCCAAGGTTCTCTTACCATTCAGGCGGAGGTAGTAACCATCCCTGGTTCATTCATCATCTTTTGGAAGCTCCAGACCCGGCTCCTGTAACCAGTCAGGACATATCTATGCCAAGCATCTAAAATCAGCTCCTGCAACGTGTCAGGTACTCATTTTTTCTTTTGCAGGTATGCAGGTTCTCGCTAAGGAATCACCTATGCGATCAACATCCAGATGGCATCTATAAGCCCATCATCCTATCCAGCAACCTCTAAATGGCATCTATAAGCCCATTCCCATCACACTACCACTATGTGAGCGCAAATTTCTGGGCACTCTAGTGTCCAATCATCTTCTACCCTCGGATTACGAAAGGCACGTCAGCCAATCTGCATCCTCAGGTCTAAGAAGATTGAACAGGGGCAACTGTTGTACCCCAAAATTTGCCCTCCCATATTCTCCAAGAAATTGCCAAGCCAAGTCACAAAATTCCCCAAGGGTTGCACAGTGCAAAAGTCTCCCATACAGTCAAGACTAGGGTTTGAGTTCTGGTCAAAGAAAGGAAGTTTTCAAAGGCCCAATCAAGTCTCATATGCTTACAAATGTGGTCAAGTATCCTCATGTCAAGTTTCAAGGCATTCAGCTCAAAATTGCACAGTCAAAACCCTAAATTGCACTACAGTCAACTGTAGGGGCAAAATGGTCATTTGGCAATCAAAAGTTCAAATTTTTGGTCAACATATCATTTTGAAGCCACAAACATCATTTGATCAATGCTTGATCATGATTCTCAAAATTTGGCTCAGAAATCATCAAGATGCAAAAGTTTCCTTATTTGGACAGCTGAAAAAGTCAACTGAAATTGACCAGGGCATAACTTTCACATGGATTATCAGAAAAATTACATCCAAAGCTCATTTTGAAGATAAAGACATTTCCTACAACTCATCTTCATACTTCAAGTCCAAGAAATGCTCTCACAAAAAGTTATCAATTTCAACATTATAGGTCATTTTCAAAAGTCAACAAAAAGGGACTTTAAGTAAAAGGCCATAACTTGAGATTGGTAAATCAAAATGACATGGGACCAAAGGAATTGGTTAGAGGACTCAAAGACCTTTCCAAAATGTCTAAGAACATGAGAAAAGCTTAAAAATTGAGCAAGTTATGCCTTGTGGAAGTTGGGAAATTTTTGGATATTTTAAAAAGTCAACACTACTTCAAATGACTTAAAATTGCTAATGGGCCCATTTTTCTTCCATGATTCATCATTCCAAGCATGTGCACGACCACTTGGCCCAAAGGGAAGTATTTTCTCATTTTTTATTTATTTATTTGAATTTTTATTTATATTAATTCATTTAAATTATTTAAATATATGAAAAATATCTAACTTGACCTAATAAATCTTTTCATGCATATTTTGCCTTCAATATTTCGTGCATAGGTCAATAGGGAAAGATTTGGTTTGATTTGAGCATAATTGATACAAAAGCACATGAAAAAGATATGAAAATAATGGTGGAAAAAATCAAATCTTCAATTCATGAATACAAGAGATTCTAGTCAATTTTCTTAACCTAATTGATTCACTACAAATGCCTGATCACAACCCTAATGTCCAGACACTCTAAGCTGCGCTAAAGAACACATTGCAAACTTGGAATTTTCTCTAAAAAGCTCAAAACTGAAAAGCAGGTTCTAGGTCGATTCAAGGCTCCATTCTTGTTTCAATAGTTTCCTTGGAGATCATTGATCACGTTCCAATCAGAAACGACCATCAAAACATCAAGGATTGGTATACAGAACCCTAAATTTTTCATGAAATAAGCATAATCGTATTTTGATTTTCAAGCATAATCATTGCATTCTTCTTATGGATTATTACTCATTGATGGATTCTGATGCTAACTGTACCATTTAATTGCGTTTTTGTGCACTCAATACGATTTCACCATTATTGAGCATTAGGGTTTTGCAGCTTTTGAATTAGGGGTTTCCAGGTATGGCAAAATTGGACATTCTCAGGACCATAATTAGACTCAACTCATCTGGACGAAGAAGACAGGACCCTCGCGCCTAATTTATGTTTAGAGATGGCTTAATCGCTATTTTCTGTAAACCGGCCTAAGGAAACGCATCATAAACCGTTGCTTAAAATGTCCTTATTTCAGGAAAAACAAAACACGTGAAGAAGACGACCCCGTGGCATTGTTGGATTGGTTCTTTTGAAATTCGCGCGTAAAAGCTCCCACTAACGTTTGTTTTCTTTATTATGTTTGTTTGTTTAATATATATAAAACGCGTTTAGTTGGCACAGCTGGTCAGAGAAAGCATTGGCAAGGCATATGACCTGGGTTCGAGTCCCAGGTCTTGACATTTTCCATGTTATTTTCCAATTCACATTCACCTATGCTTCAAGGCTACAGACGCATTATGTTCCCTCATCATCCAATCATCCACGTGCACGCTGAGATCAGATCAAGGGAGTGGATTGAAAGTGTACCATAAACCCTGGTCAAAGTGACAACACGCTACTCAAAAAAGTCAATGGACCTGAATGCTATTGGGCCAGAATTGCTTGGACTTAACCTCCTAATTTGGGACTGAAACCCCCCTGGTTTGCAATTTTCTTTTTATTTTATTTTCAATTATTATTTTATTTTCTTTATTGTTTTAATTTAATTAGTTATTTTTACAAAATACAAAAAAATGCCTAAAAATCAGAAAAGACAAAAATGTGATAAATAATTTTTATTTCTAATATTTTCATAAATAAATGCATGTAAATAAATTTAGTTTAAATTAGGGTTTGCAATATTAATTCTTTTTAATAAAAAATCTAAAAAATATAGAAATAGGTTTAATTGATAATTTTTATTCCTTTTAATTATTTTCCACCATAATATTATTTATCTTATTTATTTTCATAATTAAAATTGTATGTAAAAATTAAGGTTTAAATTAGGTTAAAATTCAACATTTTTCTTAATAACTTAAAAATTAATTAGAACTAGGTTTAACATTTTATTTTAGTTTTAATTAATTCTTTTTCTATTAAATACTAAAAAACACCAAATACCAAAAAAACATTTTCTTTTAATTTTAATTTTAATTCCTTATTAATTTAATTTTGCAAAAGGGTCCAACGCCCATACTTTTAATTGTTTGATTTCGCATATTTATTTTATATTGCTTAAATAATTATGTATCTCTCCCAAAGCTTTGTAACATTTACTTTTCGTACTTTTATTTGCTTTATTTATTTTCTGTCAAATCGGGTCCGGTTTAATTTTGGCGATGTGGACCCGCGCCATTTGTAATAGCTTTAGATTTACTTTTCCTCGCAAATTTTAACTGTTAACAAAGCATGCAAGAATGAATGGCCTAAATAAAATCAAGCGTAGAACACTTTAACATGACAAGACAAATACAAATGAAAACGACACACAAATCACACACCACCCCTAGGGTACGCCTCACTGTTGCCTTGCCTCGAAAGGTGATCGTCGAGTAGAGGATGTCTTAGTAAGTCCTCATGATCCGGGAACCTGGCATGAGGGTAGCTTCTAAGGTGTCTTCCCATTGCTCTGGTGATCACCATGTCCCGAACCTCGAATTGACCCGAACACCTCCAACGGTGGCGCTACCTACCTCTCAATGGTGGGATGGCACTACTTTAAAGGACATTTACACAGACGAATTCCTTAGGGTAGGTAGACGACTCTAGATACTTGCTCTAAATTTCAAAACAAATCAAAAATACTTTTCACACCGACACCTTTTCAAAAAGCTTTCGAAAGCAATTTTTCAAACACTCTTGAGGACCGATACAAGAGTCGAACTGGAATTTTCAAAGAAACCTTTTTTAAAACCCACATTGAAAAGCAAACAAACCATTTTTGAAAACACAAATGAGCAAGTATCTAAGAGCCCATGGATAACCATGGATAGAAAGGGTGCTAACACCTTCCCTTTCTATAAATCTACCTCCCGAACCGAGAGCAATCTCTATAAGGAATTTTTCTGTGCTTTTGTCCTTTCCATGTTGGAGAAAATAAAAGACGGTGGCGACTCTTGCTTCCGCGACATTTCGCGAACCAGCGTTAAACAGTAAGTTCCAGATCCACCGATCACAATAGACAATAGGTAATTCTATATTCGCATCTTTACCATCAACTTGCAACGACGCAAACATCATAATCATCAAGGCTTCATCTACTAAAAGTTCATTCACTTGCTTAGAGGTCAACAACATCAATTCTCCATTATCACCAAACTTAGGGAACCTCAAAGTCTTATAATAACAATTTATATAAACATAGTTGAACTCCAACCAGTTCATCCCAAGGATAACATCGATTTGGTGTAAGGGAAGACACACCAAATCCGTCATAAAACTCTTGTCGTAAATAGTCAAAGGACACTTCAAACAAACATAAGTAGTAGTAACAGAACCACTAGTAGGAGTATCTATCACCATACCACCATTCATATCAGACAATTTCAATTCCAACTTAGTAGCACATTTAAGCGAAATAAATGAAAGAGTAGCACCGATATCAATAATAGCAACCAATTCAACATCGTTAATAAAGCAAGTACCTCGAATCAAGTTGTCCTTCTTAGAATCCTCTGATCCACTCAGTGCGAACACTCTACCATTTGTCTGGGTAGTAACATCCTTCCCTGGTTTCTGACATTGGGTATTGATATGATCCTGATCTCCAGAAGTGATATAAGTTGGACCATCGTTCTTGCTTTCAGGAGCACGATGATCGGACTTACCACACTTGTAACACCTTAGCACCTTATTCTCACATTCATTGGATCGGTGACCTTGTACACCACACCTATAGCACTTGATAAAAGCGGGAGCCCATCACCCACTTGTCTTCTTCTCACCATAAGCCTTATGTTTCCCTTTATCAGCTAGGGCATCATAAGGCTTCTTACGATCTTGATATTGCTTTCCTCTTTTCTCATTCAAACTCTTGTGGTGAGCCAAATGAGCTTTGCTATCCTCTTCATAGATTTTGCAGCTGTCCCCCAACTATGAAAATACACGGATCTGGTGATACCCGATTTCCCTCTTGATCTCTGGATGCAAACCATTTCAAACTTGATACACTTTGAGAACTCAGCAGTTGCTTCACTGTAATATGGATAAAACTTTGCTAGTACCACAAACTTCGAAGCATACTCAGTCACAGTCAAACTTCCTTGTTTCAACTCTAGAAACTCAATCTCTTTCTTTCCACACACATGCTCGGGAAAATACTTCCTCAGGAACTCCCTACAGAACATAACCCAAGTAGTAACTTCACCTAGTGTTGTCAGTCTCTGACGGGTATCAACCCACCAGTCATCAGCTTCCTCTGTCAGTTGATGCGTACCAAACCACATCTTCTGTGCCTCTGAGCAATCCATGACTCGGAAGATTCTTTCAATCTCCTTGAGCCAAAAAATGTCTCCATCAGAATCGAACCTTCCCTTGAAAACAAGCGGATGATTCCTATGTAACATCTCCAAAACACGGGATCCATCATTAGGTTGATGTTGCACAGCCTGAGCAACAACCTGCAAAGCAACAACAAGTGTAGCATCGTTTCTTCTAGCCATTTATCTGTTTACACCAATAATAGTCACAATGGTTAGTGTTGTACCCAAAAATTTACCCTCTCACTTATCAAGAATTTGCTCACAAGATCTCCTTTGACTCAAAGACTTCATTAGGATTGATCAGCCCAAGACACCTCCTTAAGCACTGATGACCAAAATTAGGATTTAAGATTGCACAAGGATATTTGAACTTTCAATGCCCCATATAATTCTCATGGAGCATTATGGACCCCCAAGATCACTCATGTCAAGTTTCAAGCCTTGGATCACACTTTTGCTCAGTCAATTGAGCAGTTGACCTAAAAATCAGTTGTATTGGGGAAAAAGTCAACCATGGCCAATTTACAGTCAAACTTCATGATTTTTGATCCACATCAACATTTTAAACTCATATGTATCATTTGATCAAGTTTGGACTATAATTCCTCAAGAAATTTGATTAAATCTTCAAAAGGGCAAAATGGTCAAAATTAGGGTTTTAACTGAGAAATGGCAGTTTCTGATTTTTGACCAAGTAAATGATCAATTGGTTTAAGGCATGATCTCAAGAGCCCAATTGCATCATTTTAACCTAATAACATGGTTCAAAATGTTGCAAGTCCATTGGATTGACAGATGAATTTTTCAGTCAACTGATCAAAAGTCAATTGTATACTGAAAAGTCAAACTTTGGCTTTTTGGTCAAAATCAAATGCCAAAGATCACAATTCATCAAAACATGTCAAAATATGAAACTTATTCATCAATAAATCAAAAATTCAAGATTTTATTTTGAAAAGTCAAAATTTCTAAACTTAGAAATTTTTCTAAGTGTTGGAAATTTCTTATTTTTTCATAAATTTGAGCAAAATTTTCACCATGGTGCAAGATGATTCAAGAGAAACTTCCAACATGAAAGTTGTATATATCCATGAAATATACAACTTTTATTCACACAACTTCTTCCAAAAGTGCTTGGATCTCAAGTTATAATTTTATGAACACGTGGTCATGAAACAAAACACTTAGTGAAATTTTGCCCTAATTTGTTCAGGATTTTGACCCAACTTCATGGCACTTTTTCATATAATTCCAAGGGGAATATTCAAAATCAATTCAAATATGGGTTTTAGATAACATTAAAATCTTTATAAAATGTCCAAGAACTCCTTGAGATCATTCTTGAGTAGGGAGAATCGAAAAGATGAAGTTAGGGTTTTATCACTTGAATTACAAGTCATTTTGTGATGAACCAAGTTCAAAATTCAAACTATGATGCATAAACACTACTTTTCAGGCATCAAACTTGTTAGGCACTCCATAATTTATGGTTTACACAGCTGTTAGAGGTCTCACTTCAAGAATTCAATGCATGGACATGCTTTATATCCATTTTTGGAAGAAATGTTACATTGCCATTTTGATAAAGTGACTTTTTGTACAAAACTTGTTCTTGAGCCTCACACTTGTTCTCTTATGATCAAACATGTCCTATAACCCATAAGAAATGGTTTAGACACATACAATCACCCAGCCCATGCTTGTACCTCCTCTTGAAACTTGTTTCCCTTTTTTCTTCAAAATCAAGTAACCTAGCCAAAAGCTAAAAACATGTACTTATGATTGTCCAAAGCTCTCAAACACTTATGTTTATACATACACAAACCTTGGACCACAAACACACGAATGCTCATGCCCATGCCCATGAAAACACCTAGAACTCAGAAACACATTTCATACTTCCATTTTCACACAAACTGACCAAAAACTTGAAACTCATAATCTACTCGTGTGTTTCTTGGCCTTTTGGTTTCTAAAGCTTCTAAACATCATATAGAATTGATCCCACACCCTGTTACACAACTGTAACACCATTAAAACGATCCTCCATTTTCAAAAACAGAACTCTGCACATTGACTTCTCCAGACCATTTCATCCATCCATTGCTCAAGCTAATCATTGCATTAGCTTCCTGGGACCTCAAGGAAGATAACCTGATCATCACCATCACTTGAAACAAGCTCAAACTCAAAACACGATTTCCAGTTCTGAGGTAAGTTTTCTTAACTTTGAACTCTTCATACAGGCATCATCAATGATTTATTTGTGAACAAAACATGTAGATATCATTGCCCTAAAGCTAACCATGTTCATAGTTTCCATTAATTTTGCTTTAGCTTAGAGAATTTTAAGTTTGAAGTTTATGAGATTTTTAGGGTTCAGATTAGAGCCATTAAAATTTATGCTTATCTTTGATCTATAGTTTTAATGCTTTACATTTTTGAAACCGTGAGGAAATTTACTACAAGTTTCATGTTTATAGTTTTCATTTTTGATGAGAAATGAGCAAGTTACAGTTGGTCTGGCTGGAGGTTAAGGATGAAGTAATCAGGGCGTATTTTGTATCATATATTTATTGATTTGCCTATGTTAACGGATGTATAGCCACCCCAGTAGTAGAAGTGCGCGCCTGTAACCTTTGGGACCTGGGTTCGAGCCCCAGTGGTACCCTTTTGGATTTTTCACATTTTCTTGTTTTCTGATTTTCTTTTTTTGCACACGCTGGGCCTCCTTGGGCCTGTTTTTTTTTGTTTTTTTTCTTTCTAACCCCCCTGCAGGCTATTTGCACCCTGACCCAGATTTTATTTTCTTTTCTTATTTTATTTTATTTATTTTCTTGATTATTTTTCTAAATACTAAAAAAATCATAAAAATACAAAAAAAATGATAGATTTATATTTTTGCTTAGTTTATTTTATTTTTCTCACAAAAAATATATTTTATTTAACTATACTTTATTTATTTTTACTAACTAGTCTTGTAAATTTAATTTAAAACTAGGTTATTATTTATTTTCTTTTACACCAATTAAAATATATTAATTTAATATAAAAAAGACCAAAAATATTTTATAACACCATATATTCTTTTCAAGACAAAAATACCAAAAAAATATACTTTTTTTGAAACCTAATTTCTTTTTAATCAATTATTGGAATTAGGGTTTTATTTAAAATCTTTTCTTAATAAATTTAACTTTAATTAATTATTTTCTTTTAATTAAGTAGGTTAAAACAAAATCACTTTTCTCTAAAAAATCCAAACAAATATCCATTTACTTCACATTTTGCATTTTTGTACATTTATTCATTTTGAATATTGTATTCATTTAATTCCTTGAACATTGATACCAATTCAATATGGTTGTAATAGACTAATTAGGTTTATATTCTTGCAATCCCCATTTACAATTTGTACACCCTCTCCCACAAATGTTGTAATAGCATAGTAACTTTAAATTCCGCAATTTATCGCTTTTATATACAAATGCTAGTAATTAGGGTTTTTATGGAAAGACTAAAACCAATACTTAGAAAATCCTAATTCAAGATAAAATCAAGCATGAAAATAATACATTTGCACACAAGCACCCCTAGGGTTATTCCACTTGGTTTCCTTATACAAAATGGTCATATTACGCATATGAGGTATCTTAGCAAAAACAAGCAAATACAAGATCATAGTCCTTCGATGACGCTATCTAAGTTGCCTTTTAAATGATCTTAAGTCCCTCAAAGAAAAATGCTAAGATACCTTGTAACATTGCTAATCATGGTTATACGATGACCCACGCCCGTCCCGTTTACATCCAAAGATAGGGTTGCTTACTAAATCAATGGTAAGACAACAATGTCAAAGGAAAAGAAAATGAACAAGAAAGACTTTTGAGTAGGTGGAATGCTCATAATTACTTGCTCAATTTCAAACAAACATCCTTGCTATTTTCAAAACAAACACCTACACTTTCAAAACATTTTACAAAAACTTGAAAACACTTTCAAAAGATCAACATCTTTGTATACATTCTTACGAACGAGAATCATTAAAAAGATTGCCTAAACAATGTCCTCTTTACAAAATACTTTCAAAAAACCACACATAGCACAATTTCAAACCAAAGCAAGTGATCTAGCAAGTAACTAAGAGTCCATGGAAAACCATGGATGAAAAGGGTGCTAATACCTTCCCTTTTTATAATCTACCCCCCGAACTCAAGAAATAATCTCAAAGGTATTTCCTGTGCTTTTTCACCTTCCCTTTTTGGATAAAATAAAAGTCGATGGTGACTCTTGCTAACCGCAACATTTGCGATCAAACGCAAAACCCTCAAGTCATTTCTCCCACCGTATCACAAAACTGGCGACTCTGCTGGGGAAATTCTAAAAGTGGGGTTACCTTAGGGCTAAATCACATTTACTTGCTTACATTGTTTGACTTGTTTGCTTTACATTATGGTTATTTGTTTGGGTTTGAATCCTCTACCCAGATTTGGGATACCTTATAGGTAAGTAGGAATACGTTGTGGAAACTGTGTGGGGTATACTGACATGGTCTAAGCAATAGTTATGTTAGTGCGACATATTTGTGGGTACCGGTAGCCCTTGAGTTAATCAAGGAGAATACGGGGCCGCTGAGTGATGTCATGAAGCACTAATGAACTTTTAGAACCTTTACTTGACCAACTTGGCCTTTAGGACGTAGTGAGATGACCGAATTTGGTGGAGTCTGAAGTTGGTAGATACTCGATACTAAACTCATTAAGGTTTGGTTTCTTGGGATATTTCGGTCTCCATTAAAGAGGCTTGTGCTGAAACAATGACCAAGGAAACAAACCAGTGATATTGAGTTCCTTAGAACCCGATTACTATTATTAGGACAGGTTTGAGCCAACTAAACTTCAAGAGGGTACTTACCTATGAGACTCCATGCAAGCCTAAACCTAAGGACTTATTTGCTTTGTTTGTATATACATACTTGTACATAACATCATGAACATCATAACATCATACACATTCACTAACCATTTCAAGGATCTTGGGATTTATCTTTGTTCTGTTTTGTAGGATATGGATTCTCTTCGCAGGAAAACTATCCAAGTCAATCTTGTAAGGATCCCTCCACAACTTAAAGAGCTAGCTTCAAGGATTCCTGAAAATTCTCCATTTATCAAGAGACATGGTCGCCTACTTAAATTGGTCACCTCCAAGACAGATGAGGACATGATGAAGGTGCTCTTTCAGTTCTTTGATACTTTACACCATTGCTTCACATTTCCCGATTATCAACTTGTGCCTACTTTAGAAGAATTCTCCCAACTCTTGAGGATTGCCATTCTCAATCAACTACCTTTCAATGATACGGAAAGAGACCCAAAGCCAGAAGAGATTGCTCAAGCTCTACACTTGCACTCATTTGATGTCACAACTCATTGGGAAATAAGGAGTGGTGTCAAGGGTTTCCTAGCAAAGTTCCTGTTTGAGAAATCCCAAAACTGTTGGAATTATTTGGACTTGCAAGCCTTTGAGGAAATTGTGGCTCTCCTCATCTATGGGATGGTTTTGTTTCCAAATCCTGACTAACTCATAGACTTGAACGCCGTCAAAATCTTCATATCCCGCAACCCGGTGCCTACTTTTCTAGGAGACATCCTACACTCTTTTCACACTCGCACTATGAGGAAAACAGGTGTCCTTATGTGTTGCACTCCTCTCTTGGAAAGATGGTTTATTTCGCATCTTCCCCGATCTGTATTGAAGAATTAGCAAGGTTCAAGGTGGTCACAAAGGTTGATGATGCTCAAACATTCAGACATTCATTGGTGTTCCCGATCCATAAAGAATGTTACTATTATCGACCATTGTGGAGAGTTCCCTAATGTCCATTTACTTAGAATTAGGGGAGGTATCACCTACAACCCCTGCTTAGCCTTAAGACAGTTCGGTTACGCCCGAAGGGATGGCCCGCATGAGATGCTGATTTAAGTTTTGGTATTTGACTACGAGAACGATGATCAAGGTCTTTGCCAGATATTTATCCGAGCTTGGAGGATGTTGATCAAGTTAGATAGCAAGACATTGGGGCATAAGAATTCCATCCCTCTTGAGCCTTACCTCAAATGGGTACGAACTCGTGCTCAAAGTCTTATGATGCCTTATCCTTCCATTCTCCCGATAATCATTGAGCCTGTTATAGAAGGAGATGTTCCATACACTATCCTACATCCTGACATGCCCACCTTTCTTGAAGACCTACAAAGGGATTGGATACAACTCAGGGGGAGAGAGATACTTTCGAAGCCCAATTCTACGCTAGTGAGAAGAAGGTTTTGGATCTCACTAAGCAACTCCATGAGGAGAAGACTCTGAATGCCTACATCACACCAAAGAGGATGCGTGCAACTTTTTTATCTTAGAGTTTTTTGTATTATTTTACCCAAAGGGGCATTGATGTACTCAAGCTTTAATATAACGTGTGTTTCCTTTTTATCTAAAACAAATTTGAATCTTTAAAATCCTTGAAATCATTGCATACACATTTACCATTCATCATAACATAAGCAGGTTCCTTGCAGTAAGATGGATCTCGAGCAAACGGTGAAGGACCTCCAAGCTCAGAATGCACAGTTTCAACATATGTTCTTAACTCTAGCCAAAGGACAAGAAGAGCTGGAGACTTTGCTGGTGGAAGAGAAAAAGAAGAAAAAGAAAATAACCGGAGTTCTAAACATGGGAAGAAGATTCCAAGGGAAAACAAGAAGGGCCTTAGACTTTGCAACGACGCCCGGTGAGAAAGACAATCAAGATAGGAAGGGAAAAGAAACAGTTGTCCATTCAGAGTCAGAAGAGGAACAGGAAGAAGAAGAATATTCTGAAGAACAATACCCTCCAGCCGACGACAAGTATAAGCATCTAGAAGAACGACTAAGTGCAATGGAAATCCAAAAAGTGTCTGGATTGGACTTTGAGGAGTTGGGCTTAGTGTCGGGGATTGTCATTCCTCCAAAATTCAAAGCACCTGTGTTCGCCAAATATGACGGAGTCTCATGCCCCAAAATGCATCTCTGATCCTATGTAAGGAAAATCCAGCCTCATACCTCCGACAAAGATTTATGGGTACACTTCTTCCAAGACCGTCTGTCTGGAACTCAACTTGATTGGTTTTATCAGTTAGAAAGAGCTAATGTTCATAACTGGGAAGATCTGGCTGCTGCCTTTTACAAAAAATACCAATACAACGCTGATCTTGGGCCTACCCGCACAGGAAAATTCAAAAAGATGCATCCTCTGCTTCTGTGAGGAAGCCATTCATTGGAAAGAAAGAAGTGGTTGTTGTATATCCTCAGAGAAATCAAGATAGGGCCGAACACCGTCCAATGGTGGGGGCTGTTATGATTTCTAAACCTGCGCCTGATCAACAAAGAAACAACCAACCAAGAATGGAAAGACCAGTCAGACAATTCACCAGAATTAACATGACCCTATCTCAAGTATTGCCACATCTGTTAAGATCCAACCTAGTAACTTTGAAAGAAGCTCCAAAGAACCCTAACACAACCTCTCCTCACTATCATCTTAATGCCCGTTGTGCATACCATTCTGAGAGTCCCTGCCATGACACTAACAACTGTTGGGCTCTAAAGAACAAAGTATAAGACCTCCTTGAAGCCAAAGAGATTGAATTCGATACGCCAGAAAATCCCAATGTCATTTCTACCCCTATGCCCAAACACGGCCATAATACCAACACCATTGAGGAAGATATGTTTGTTACTTCAATTGATGAACTTATGACCCCACTCTTAACTATCAAAGAGAATTTGTTAAAAGCCAGTGTTTTCCAAGGCTGTGATGAAAGCTGTCATTTTTGTTTATCCTCACCAACCAACTGTCCCTTGTTGAAAGCAGGCGTTCAGTGCCTAATAGATAACAAGGAGATTTTGTTCGAGAAGACTTCAATTCCAACTATTTCTTATAATGATGTTTCCATCGTGACCATTTCTGATAATTCTTCCAGGGTCTCCACCAAAAGACCCGTTAGAATTACATCAGTTCCTAAAGTGGCTCCGTTGATAATTACAATGCCTGGACCAATCCCGTATTCGTCCGTCCTATGGAATTATGGAGGTGATGTCTACTACCACGGTGTCAAGCAAGATTGGGAAGCTGCTGAAGATTCAAGTTCTGAGAAAGATGACTCTGATATCATTAATATCACAGGAACTAGTAAGATAACCCGAAGCGGAAGGGTTTTCTCTCCAGAAATTGTTCCTCCAAAAGTTGTTTCTGGACCCGTAATCATTCATGTTGTTGTTGCTCCTCCAAAGGTTATTCCCAGTCCTACAATCATCTCTGCTAGTACTCCAACTGACAAAGCTGTTACAATCCTTGTTATCACTCCTACTGACATTCATGTTGCCGAGTCAACCAAGACTCGAGGTAAAGGTATTCTGATTGAGCATGTCCAGATGAAAGCACAATCATTGGCTATCCCTGAAACCTCCCGGAAAGAGGTGGAGGAAATTCTAAAGATCATAAAAAGAAGCGACTACAATGTAGTCGAGCAATTGGGGCAAACTCCATAAAAAATTTCCATGTTGGCTTTATTACTATGTTCTGAGGCTCATGCAAAAGCCTTGGTAAAATTCCTGAAAACTGCCCATGTACCCCAAGAAACATTTGCCGATCAGTTCCAAGATTGCGTAGCTAGCTTGATTGTAGATATTGGTTTAGCTTTTTCAGATGCTGATTTAACGCCAAGAGGGAGGAAGCATAATGAGGTATTGCACGTCTCTGTAGAATGAAGGGGCATAACTCTGGCTCATGTCTTGGTTGACACCAATTCGTCTCTGAATGTGTTGCCTAAAAAAGCTTTTGATAAGCTTGACTGCAAAGGATTGACTTTGAAACCAAGCAACATAGTAGTAAGGGCCTTTGACGGCTCAAAGAGGATGGTGCACGGGGAAGTGGATATCCCCATAAAGGTTGGAACTCAAACATTTGATTCAACTTTTTATGTAATGGATATTCACCCCTCATATTCCTGCTTATTAGGCCGACCATGGATCCACAATGCTGGCGCTGTTACTTCTATGTTGCACCAAATGCTGAAGTATCCGATTCAAGGGAAGATCATCACCGTTCATGGAGAAGAAGAGTATATGGTCAGCCATCTCAATTCCTTCAGATATGTGGAACTATATGGTGAATATATTGAAACTCCATTCCAGCACTGTGAAGAAGTCCCGCGAGATGTGGCAGTAACCAAGGCTGTGTCTCAAGTTCCCAAGATCACAAGGCCTCCGCTCAGGATGTCGTCTTTGAAGGATGCCAAAGCAGTGATAGAAGAAGGTGGGTGCACTATCTGGGGTCAACTCCCAGATATCCCATACAAACCTGATAAGTTTAGTCTGGGTTTCACTTCAGGGGCCCAGAAGGTTGTACGTTGCACTCGTGCCGGAGGACCACCCTTGAAGATCAGCAACCGCGAAGTCAATGCAGTAGAGGATGATGAAGACAGCTACAACCTAGAGGACTGGATTTTCCCAACTGTCAGTGGAGGGCTCAGCAACTAGGAGGCTAGAGATTTTGTCCCGATCACTTTTATCCCACAGTAATTTGTCTTTACGTTTTATTGGATATGTAATATTAAAAAAATTCAGACTCTTAAAACCTTGTGTCTTACCCGAGGCACAATGGTCCATTTGTAAGGGTTATTATCTCATTTCCATATGACATCAATGAATCATGGACGTTTTTGCATACAAACTTTGTGCTCATTGTTTTTTCCTTTTTACATTTCCATTTCTTTCAAAGATAGCTATACCCTTACACACACTCACACTCACAATGCAGGTCTACATCCATTCGGGATCCCATGGGTAACAATTCTGCTATGGCCTTTTGTGACTCTAAAAATATAATCTACCAAGCCGAAGACGAAGGTGAGGAAGATTGTGAAGTACCAGGGGAACTCGCCAGGTTACTACAACAAGAAGAGAGGACCATTCAGCCTCACGAGGAACCAGTGGACACGATTAACCTAGGTACCGAGGAAGACAAAAGAGAAGTCAAGGTGGGTGCCAACTTGGAACCCAATGTCAAAGAGTGTCTGATTCAGTTGCTACACGAGTATGTTGAGGTCTTTGCCTGGTCGTACAAATACATGCCAAGACTTGATGCAAATATCATAGTACATCGTCTACCTACAAAAGAGGATTGCCCACCGGTAAAACAAAAGGTTCGTCGCATGCGACCAGACATGTCAGAGAAAATTAAAGCAAAAGTCATGAAGCAATTCAACGCTGGATTCTTGGCCGTCACCTCTTATCCGCAATGGGTTGCCAATGTTGTTCCCGTGCCCAAAAAGGACGACAAGGTACGAATGTGCGTGGACTACATAGATTTGAATAAGGCAAGCCCTAAGGATGATTTCCCACTTCCCCACTCTGGGATACGGTGGGAGAACTGACTAGGGTTTTACGTTTGTTTTCGCAAATGTTTCGGTTGAGCAAGAGTCGCCACCCGACTTTTTATTTTATCCTAAGGAAAGGTTTAAAAAGCACAGCAAAAACCTTTGAGATTTTTCTTGGGTTCGGGGAGTAGATTATAGAAAGGGAAGGTATTAGCACCCTTTCTATCCATGGTTATCCATGGGCTCTTAGGTACTTGCTTAGATCAACTTGCCTTGGTTTTCAATTGTTTGAAATGGTGCTTGGTGTGTGGTTTTTTGAAAATGTTTTAAAAAGATGCCTTGTATAGGCTACCCTTGTAACAATTCTTTACTCGAATGTTTTACAAAAGGTGTTTTGTCTTTTGAAAAGATGTTTCAAGGTTTTTTTGAAAGTTGGTTTTGAAAGTGTTTGTGAAGTGTGGTTTGAAAATGGGCAAGTGTTTTCTTTGCAAATTGACAAGTACCTAAGAGTTTATCTACCCTAAAATTTTCTCAAAGATTCTTGTTATGTTTTAAACCTTTTGACAATTTTGTTCCACCATTGCATTTGGTGGACAACCTTGCATTAGGAGGTGAAAGGGACGGGCGCGGGTCATCGTTTAGACCATAATTGCAATAGTGTTAAATGTCTTTGGACAATTTTCTTTGAAAGGGATTTGATCATTTTAGGCAACTTTTTGAAAGCGTCATCGAGGGACTTATGATCATTTGATTGTTTGTTTTACCCAAAGAAACCTAACATACAATATGGCCCAATTATTTGAAGGCAACAAAGTGGAATACCCTAGGGGTGCAAGTGTGTGATGTGTTGTCCATTTTCATGCTTGTTTATCTTGAAATTAGGTCAAACTATTTTGTTCGTTTTATTCGCATACAAACCCTAATTCTAGCATGGCATGTTTAGAAAGCATTAAAGTGCGAAATTTAAATTCCTACACTATTACAACACAATAATATGGGGAGGGGGGTACAAATGTTCAAATGGGGGGATATTTAGACAAGAAATTAAACCTAGCTATTACATCATTTTCTTTGAATATTTACAATACAAATAATTGCATAATTAAATGGAAATGAAATAAATATGCAAAATGTAAAAAGAATTTTTATGTGTATGAAAAAAAAAGTATTATTTATGTAAAATAAAAAGAGAAATAAAAAGGTATTATTTTTTGGAGTATTTTCATATTTTAGGGCAAAACCCTAATTTTAATCAAAAGGGTATTAATTACTTAATATATATAATATTTACTATTTACATACAAAAAATAAAATAAAAATGAAGTATATTTGTAAAAAATGTATTTTTTAGTATTAAATGTTAATAAAATAAAAATATGTATATTTTTGGTATTTTATCCTAAGTGTGTATATATATATATATATATATATATATATATATATATATATATATATATATATATATATATATATATATATATATATATATATATATATATATATATATATATATATATATATATATATATATATATATATATATATATATATATATATATATATATATATATATATATATATATATATATATATATATATATATATATATATATATATATATATATATATATATATATATATATATATATATATATATATATATATATATATCCTTATTATTTACTAAATACATATTATATATATAAAAATAATAATAATTAATATTTATGAAAAAAAGTATGTTTTATATAAAAATATTTCAAGAAGATAAAACAAAATAAAAATAAAAATAAAATGTGTTTACATTATTTTCTCTATTTATTCTAAATCATATGTTATTTATTTATTTGTATACAAATATCAATATAATCCAATAAATGTCTAAAAAATATAAAAATGATGCAAAAATATTTTTTTATGTTTTTAATATGATAAGAAAAAATAAATGAGTCAGAATGAAAAAGAAAAAATCAAAAAATCATAAAAATACACAAAATGGGCTTGGGGGTATGAAAATGGAAATAGGGTGTGAAAAGAAAAGACCACACAGGCCCAGCCCATGTGGCTTCTTCTTCTTCAACCTTCAGACAAAAAACTGTCCAAAACGCGCGCCTGTTTCTTCCAGTTCAAACATTCTGATTCTTTAATCTTTTGCACAAACTTTCAACACAAAAAATGTTAAGCATGAAACCACGATTCCAAATATATAAAGAACATCTCCTAACTCTCAGAAATGAGAGAGAATTTTAACAATCCCAAATCCTGACCTAAGTTTTCTGCCATTTTCAAACCTTAAATTCTCACAGCTCAAGCAAAAGAAATGAAAAGTAAAAGCATGTACAGGTTCAGTGGCATGAGTAGAACATTGCTTATTCACAAATTTAGAGCTAATGATGCCTAATAAGAGAGATAGAAGTTCACCAAAATACCTGTTCAGTTGAAGTTCTATCTGGCAATGGGGGAGCTTTCAGTGCAAGATAATGGTTGGTATAGCTTCCTTGAGGTGTGGTGATGCTGTTCCAATATTTACTTTGCCTTGAGACACCTTGAATTGAGCTGTAGAACTTCAACTGCAAAATGAAAAAGTGAAAATGGTGGAACTTGTTAGAGGAATTACAGGTCGTGTTTCAAGTCATGGTTAGCTTGCATAGATGCTAGGGAATGTGTGTGAACTGGTTTGGGCAAGAAAGCTTGAGAGAAATGGGAGATGGCACTCAAACTGCAGGCCTGGCCCTGTTCTTGCAGTTTGAAGGTGATTCTGGGATTGGGAGTGTATGAGGGTTGTTAGGGTCGTGTACTAGCTTGGTTGGGATGTCTTGGATGTGTTTTACAAGTTTGCTTAAGTGTTTGTAAGCTGATATGAGAGTCCTTTTACAAAATGCCAAGTTACTTACACTTTAAGCAACAAATGCCCAAGTTGTGTTCTAGGTCAGTAGAGGCCCCCTAATGAGCTGCATAATCTCTCCTTGATCAGAGTGTTTTTGCTCATAATCTTGTGCCAATTAGATCTCATTTGTACTTGTGGATTTGCATCATGACATAAAGTGAAACTTTTGCAAAAAAGGATATAATGCTTTATCTATAAATGGATTAATCTTCTAGGCAATGCTTGAACACACAAAACATGGTCTTGGCACAAAGGTTTGGCATTAAATTTATGAGTGTAATTGAGATAAAAGGCCTGTAATCAAGTGGCATGCTGAGTTTTGAAAATGCATAGTGTTATGAACATGTAACTTGGCCTAAACAAAAGTGAGTTTTTGCTATATTGTGAAATTCGATTCTCTCTAACCATGAGGTTGTTTGAGAAGTTCTTGGACATTTTGGAAAGCTTGTAATGTGTACTACAATCCATCTTTGTAATGCAAATTGAAATTCCAAGTGGAAGTGTATGGAAAATGGCCTTGAAGTTGGGTAGAAAACCTTGTCAAAATAGGTTAAAATTCACTAAGTTAAGAATGGTTTAGTGCCCTTATTCAAAAATTTGTAACTTGAGATACAAGCCTCATTTGGGAAAACTTTGTGAATCAAAGTTTTAGATTATGCAACAAGCTACAACTTTCATGTTTTGACTTTTGTTTGAATCCAAATGGATCTTGGTGAGAAAGTGGGGCAAAGTTGGGAAAAAATTAGGGTTTTTCATAACTTAGAAAAATTCTAAGTTATGAAAAATTCTAATTTCTAACCCTAATTTGCATTTTGTGATTTCTTGGTGAACAAGTTTCATGATTTGGCATGTTTTGATGAAAAATGAATCTTGACTTTTGATTTTGACCAAAAAGTCAAAGTTTGACTTTTCAGTATACAGTCAAAATTGATCAATTGACTGGGAAATTCAACTGTCAATCTTGTGTACTTGGGATCTTTTGAGTTTGTTGAGCATGTCAAGATAATTCCATGGGGTCCTTGAGCCCATATGTGAGCTTGGTTTGCCATTGGCTAGGTCAAACAGTCAAAAATTGCCTTTGTGCAGTCAAAACCCTAAAAATAACCATTTTGCCCTTTTGGTGATCTGATCAAATTTCTTATGGAATTGTGATCCAAACTTGATCAAATGGTTCATAGGAGTTTATAATGTTGATGTGGGTCAATTTTCATGAGGTTTGACTGTCAATTGGCCACAGTTGACTTTTTCCCCAATACAGTTGATTTCTAGGTCAACTGTCCAATTGACTGGGCAAAACTTGGAATCAAGACTTAAAACTTGATGAGGATAAACTTGGGAGTCCAATATGAAGCAAGAAAGTCATATTAGGCATTTTAGGTCAAAACATCTTTGTGCAAACACAAACCCTAATTTGGGTCAACAGTGCAAGGAGAAGTCTTGAGCAGATGAACCCTAACTGGATCTTGAGCTTCAGGGGCTTTGTGGTGAGAAATCAATGAGAAATGGGAGGGCAAATTTTGGGGTACAACACCCACATTGATATTCTAGTTGACAATACAGCACAACACAAAGTGTTTTCCTTCATGGATGGTTTCTCAGGCTACAACCAAATCAAAATGGCGCCTGGGGACATGGAGAAAACAACCTTTGTCACCCAGTGGAGCATATTCTGCTACAAGGTTATACCATTCGAACTGAAGAATGCTAGGGCAACCTATCAGCGTGCCATGGTAGCTCTATTTCACGACATGATACATCAAGAAATAGAGGTCTATATGGACAACATGATAGCTAGATCTCAAACAGAAGACGAGCATCTTGATCATTTACAAAAACTCTGAGAGAGACTAAAGAAATACAAGTTGAGGTTGAACCCAAATAAATGCACATTTGGGGTGAGGTCTGGTAAACTCCTAGGTTTTGTTGTCAGTAATAAAGGTATTAAAGTAGATCCTGCCAAGGTGAAAGCGATACAAGAGATGCCTGCTCCTCGTACTGAAAAGGAAGTCAGAGGATTCTTGGGACGTTTAAACTACATTTCCAGATTAATTTCTCACCTGACAGCTACTTGTGAGCCAATCTTCAAATTACTGAAGAAAGATCAAGTATTCAAATGGAATGACGAGTGCCAAACTGCTTTCGACAAGATCAAAGAGTACCTGCAAGAGCCTCCTGTTTTGATGCCACCAGTTGAGGGAAGACCGTTGATTATGTATCTGACTGTTTTGGAAAATTCAATGGGGTGTGGGTTGGGGTAGCATGACGAGTCTGGACGAAAAGAGCATGCTATTTATCACCTGAGCAAAAAGTTTACCGACTGTGAAACAAGATATTCACTGCTCGAGAAAACTTGTTGCGCTCTAGCATGGGCTGCTCGCCGGCTAAGACAGTATATGTTGACCCATACTACCTTGTTGATATCTAAAATGGACCCAATAAAATACATCTTCGAGAAACCTGCTCTCTCTGGGAGAATAGCGAGATGGCAGATGATCTTGACAGAATATGACATACAGTATACTACCCAGAAAGAAATAAAGGGAAGTGCACTAGCTGATCACCTTGCTCACCAAGTTGTGGAAGACTACCAGTCCATGAAGTTCGAATTCCCGAATGAAGACATCATGATGGTAAACAACTGTGAACAATTCAAGCCATGTGAAGGACCTGAACAAGGATCCCAATGGACCCTGGCTTTTGATGGGGCATCTAACGCACTCGACAATGGTATTGGTGTTGTACTCATATCTCCTGAAGGGTGTCATTCTCCCTTTACTGCAAGACTCTGATTCAATTGTACAAATAACATGGCAGAATACGAAGCGTGCATCTTTGGTCTCAAAGTTGCCATAAATTTGGGGATCAAATCCTTAAATGTATTCAGATATTCAACTTTGGTTATCAGCCAAATAAAAGGGGAATGGGACACCAAACACCCTAACTTTATCCCTTACAAAGAACATGTTTTTACATTGCTCCCACATTTTGAAAAGATTACCTTCGAGCATTTCTCGCGAGAAGAAAACCAGTTAGCAGACGCACTAGCCACAATGTCATCTATGTTTAAACTTAAATGGGATAATGAGGCTCCCCAGATCACCATTGAATGAATGGAGGAACCAGCTCACTGTCACGATATTAATATTGAATAAGTAGTGGACTAGCCTTGGTTTCACGAAGTCAAGAGGTATCTCGAGGCCCAAGAATATTCAGAAGGAGCTTCATTCAATGATAAGAAGTTCTTAAGGAAATTCTCTTCTAAATTCTTCCTTAGTAATGGCATTCTCTACAAACGCAATCATGACTCTGTGTTACTTCGGTGCATAGACAAGGTTGAAGCGGAAAAGATCATGGTTGAGTTACATTAAGGCACTTTTGGCACCCATTCCAGTGGGCATGCGTTGGCGAAGAAAATCCTACGGGCAGGCTATTATTGGTCTACCATGGAAGCAGACTGCTATCAACACTCTCGAACCTGCCATAAGTGTCAGATCTATGCTGACAAGGTGCACGTACCTCCGGTTCCTCTGAATGTCTTGACGGCTCCTTGGCCCTTTGCTATGTGGGGTATCGATATAACTGGGGAAATCAAGCCAACAGCCTCTAATGGACACCGCTTCATCTTAGTGGCCATTGACTATTTTACAAAGTGGGTTGAGGCAGCCTCCTTCGCTTCCGTCACCAAGAATTTTGTAGCCTGGTTCATCAAGCAAAATCTCATCTGCCAGTACGGTATCCCGAAGAGGATTATCACAGACAATGGTACAAATTTAAACAATACTATAAGAATCGCCCTGTGCGAGCAATTCAAGATCCAGCATCACAATTCTTCCCCTTACCGGCCAAAGATGAATGGTGTTGTCGAAGCCGCAAATAAGAATATTAAAAAGATCATACAGAAAATGACAGTCACATACAAAGACTGACATGAGATGCTACCATTCTCTCTTCACGGGTATCGTACCACAGCGTGCACATCAACCGGGGCAACACCCTACTCTCTGGTATATGGCATGGAGGTTGTCTTGCCTATTGAGGTCCAGATCCCCTCTCTGAGAATTATGAAGGATGCAGGTTTGAACGAAGGCGATTGGATCCAGACTCGACTTGATCAACTGAACTTGATTGATGAGAAAAGGCTTACTGTTGTTTGTCATGGTCAAATGTATCAAAAATGAATGATCAAGGCTTTCAACAAAAAGGTCAGACGCCAGATTTGGTGATCAAACGTATCATACTGCCGCAAGGTGATCCCAGGGGCAAATGGACTCCTACATACGAATGACCGTTTGTAATCAAAAGCATATTCTTTGGTGGAGCAATGATTCTGACCACCATGGATGGCGACGACCTTCCGCACCCTGAAAACGCAGACATATTCAAAAGATACTACGCGTAAGAGCCTGCTAGGTTGACACACCAAGGAAAAACAAGGGCATCCCGGAAAACCAAAAAGGTTTAGGCAAAAATTAGGGATAAAAACAAAAAAATCTGTACACCCGGTAATCTGAAAACCTGAGAGGGCGGCTTGGGCAAAAAAGGGTATTCTGGTGGACGGAAAACCCGAAAGGGCGGTCCAGGAAAAAGTTAGGGAATTAAAGCGTATGACTATGTCTTGTTGGATCACCTTACAGACAACCTGACAAACTCAGAGGTTCTGGTCAATCCAATCAACTTCGGACAAGGCAACAAACAGGCAAGATGCTCAGAGACACGAAGGCTATAGCAGAATGGGAACCCCATGGGATTGTTGCACATAACTATCTTTTCTTTGTATCAAAATTTTCATTTTTTACGACAACACTCTCTTACTAGAATGTTTGTCTCATTGTACAAAATACTTATTCAAAGTCAATACAAAGATATTCCTTTGGAAGTGCAAAACTATCTGTTTTTTATTTACTCTTGTGTTTTGTTTACAAAAACGTCCAATGATTTGTTTTTGAACATATGCATTTGAACATAATTATTGTTTACAAGTGAACAAAATAAAAGACAATCACTGATGGCTTTAAGGTAGGGAAATATCTCTAAGCTATTTCCATGAAATCCCCCACAGTGTGTAGTTTAATCCCCAGAGGAATAAAACTTCCAGTTATCAATCTCCAATAGAAGTCGTCCAATTTCTCAGGATTCCCCAACAGGATTCTACAAGCAGTACGCGGCGTTTCCCTTACAACAAAGTTTATTTCTCTAAAAGGAAATTCATCAACACTTCAACCTCATAACATGAAGACTCACACTTTGTATCGTCAGCAGCAGTCAAGGATTTATTTTCCCCAATCCAACAGTAGTGCAACAAATTAGCTCACATACGCATACATCACATCCATATCATAAACATTGATAACACGAATACATTACACTGTGCATTTCATACAACATGACATTGCATATTAGCTAAAATTTTACCCTTTTCAGGATAAGGCTAACAACTACCATTACAAATGTTCAAAGTTTTCAGATACGCTCCAGACACGGATGCCATTCTGATAATCATTCAGATTCAGCTTCTCAGATACAGTTCAGGTACGCTCTAGACACGGATGTCATCCTGAAACTCATTCAACTCTCAGATACGCTCCAGACATAGATTCCATTCTGATACTCATTCGGATTCAGCTTCTCAGATACAGTTCAGATACGCTCCAGACACGGATGCCATCCTGAAACTCATTCAACTCTCAGATACGCTCCAAACACGGATGCCATTCTAATACTCATTCGGATTCAACTTCTCAGATACAGTTCAAATACGCTCCATACACGGATGACATCCAAAAACTCATTCAACTCTTAGATACGCTCCAAACACAGATGTCATTCTGATTCTCATTCAGATTCAGCTTCTCAGATACAGTTCAGATACGCTCTAGACATGGATGCCATCCTGAAACTCGTTTAACTCTCAGATACGCTCCAGACACAGATTCCATTCTGATACTCATTCGGATTCAGCTTCTCAGATACAGTTCAGATACGCTCCAGACACGGATGCCATCCTGAAACTCATTCAACTCTCATATATGCTCCAGACACTGACGCCATTCTGATACTCTTTCAGATTCAGTTCAGCAATCGTTTTTGGATGGAATCTACAAGCCATATTTAACAACTTTCCATCATCTCTCCAAATGGCATCTTTAAGCCCATTCCCTCAACCATCACATCATCAAGTGCAAATTTCTTGGCACTCAAATGTCCAATCATCTTCCACCTTCGAGTCACGAATGGCAAAACTCGCCAATCTAACTCTTCAGGTTTAAGAAGATTGAACAGGGGCAGCTGTTGTACCCCAAAATTTTCCCTCTCACTTATCAAGAATTTGCTCACATGATCTCCTTTGACTCAAAGACTGCATTAGGATTGATCGGCCCAAGACACCTCCTTAAGCACTGATGACCAAAATTAGGGTTTGAGATTGCACAAGGATATTTGAACTTTCAATGCACCATATAACTTTAATGGAGCATTATGGACCCCCAAGATCACTCATGTCAAGTTTCAAGCCTTGGATCACACTTTTGCTCAGTCAATTGAGCAGTTGACCTAAAAATCAACTATATTGGGGAAAAAGTCAACCATGGCCAATTTACAGTCAAACTTCATGATTTTTGATCCACATCAACATTTTAAACTCATATGTATCATTTGATCAAGTTTGGACAACAATTCCTGAAGAAATTTGATTAAATCTTCAAAAGGTCAAAATGGTCAAAATTAGGATTTTGACTGAGAAAGGGCAATTTCTGATTTTTGACCTAGTAAATGATAAATTGGTTTAAGGAATTATCTCAAGAGCCCAATTGCATCATTTTGACCTAATAACATGGTTCAAAACATTACAAGTCCATTGGATTGACAGATGAATTTTCCAGTCTACTGATCAAAAGTCAACTGTATACTAAAAAGTCAAACTTTAACTTTTTGGTCAAAATCAAATGCCAAAGATCACAATTCATCAAAACATGTCAAAATATGAAACTTATTCATCAAGAAATAAAAAATTCAAGATTTCATTTTGAAAAGTCAAAATTTCTAAACTTAGAAATTTTTCTAAGTGTTGGAAATTTCTTATTTTTTCATAACTTCGGGAAACATTTTCACCATGATGCAAGATGATTCTAGAGAAACTTCCAACATGGAAGTTGTAGATCTCCATTAAATATACAACTTTTATTCACACAAATTCTTCCAAAAGTGCTTGGATCTCAAGTTATAATTTTATGAACATGTGGTCATGAAACAAAACACTTAGTGAAATTTTGCCCTAATTTGGTCAGGATTTTGACCCAACTTCATGGAACTTTTTCATATAATTCCAAGAGGAATATTAAAAAGAAATTCAGAAATGGATTGTAGAGCACATTACAAGCTTTCCAAAATGTCCAAGAACTCCTTGAGATCATTCTTGAGTAGGGAGAATCGAAGAGATGAAGTTAGGATTTCATCACTTGAATTACAAGTCATTTTGTGATGAACCAAGTTCAAAATTCAAACTATGTTGCATAAACACTACTTTGCAGGCATCAAACTTGTTAGGCACTCCATAATTAATGGTTATACAGCTGTTATAGGTCTCACTTCAAGCATTCAATGCATGGGCATGCTTTATATCCATTTTTTGAAGAAATGTTACATTACCATTTTGATAAAGTGACTTTTTGTACAAAACTTGTTCTTGAGCCTTGCACTTGTTCTCTTCTGATCAAACAAATCCTATAACCCATAAGAAATGGTTTAGACACTTACAATCACACAGCCCATGCTTGTACCTCCTCTTGAAACTTGTTTCCCTTTTTCTTCAAAATCAAGTAACCTAGCCGAAAGCTAAAAACTTGTACTTCTGATCGTCCAAAGCTCTCAAACACTTTTTTTTATACATACACAAACCTTGGACCATAAACACACGAATGCTCATGCCCCTGAAAACACATAGAACTCAGAAACACATTTCATACTTCCATTTTCACACAAACTGACCAAAAACTTGAAACTCATAATCTACTCGTGCGTTTCTTGGCCTTTTGGTTTCTAAAGCTTCAAAACATCATATAGAATTGATCCCACACCCTGTTACAGAACTGTAACACCATTAACATCATCCTCCATTTTCAAAAACAAAGCTCTGCACATTGACTTCTCCAGACCATTTCAGCCATCCATTGCTCAACCTAATCATTGCATTAGCTTCCTGGGACCTCAAGGAAGCTAACCTGATCATCACCATCACTTGAAACAAGCTCAAACTCAAAACACGATTTCCAATTTTGAGGTAAGTTTTCTTAACTTTGAACTCTTCATACAGGCATCATCAATGATTTATTTATGAACAAAGCATGTAGATATCATTGCCCTAAAGCTAACCGTGTTCATAGTTTCCATTAATTTTGCTTGAGCTTAGAGAATTTTAAGTTTGAAGTTTATGAGATTTTTAGGGTTCATATTAGGACCATTAAAATTCATGCTTATCTTTTATCTATAGTTTTAATCCTTTACATTTTTGAAACCGTGAGGAAATTTGCTACAAGTTTCATGTTTAAAGTTTTCATTTTTGATGAGAAATGAGCAAGTTACAGCTGGTCTGACTGGAGGTTGAAGATGAAGTAATCATGACGCATTTTGTATCATATATTTATTGATTTGCCTATGTTAACGGATGTATAGTCACCCCAGTGGTAGAAGCGCGCGTCTGTAACCTTTGGGACCTGAGTTCGAGACCCAGTGGTACCCTTTTGGATTTTTCATATTTTCTTGTTTTCTGATTTTCTTTTTTTTGCACACGTTGGGCCTGTTTATTTTTGTTTTTTTCTTTCTAACCCCCCCTGCAGGCTATTTGCACCCTGACCCAGATTTTATTTTCTTTTCTTATTTTATTTTATTTATTTTATTGATTATTTTTCTAAATACTAAAAAAATCATAAAAATACAAAAAAAAATGACAGTTTATATTTTTGCTTAGTTTATTTTATTTTTCTCTCAAAAAAAATATATTTTATTTAATTATACTTTATTTATTTTTACTAACTAGTCTTGTAAATTTAATTTAAAACTAGGTTATTATTTATTTTCTTTTACACCAATTAAAATATATTATTTTAATATAAAAAAGACCAAAATTATTTTATAACACCATATACTATTTTCAAGACAAAAATACCAAAAAAAAAATACTTTTCTTGAAACTTAATTTCTTTTTAATCAATTATTGGAATTAGGGTTTTATTTAAAATCTTTTCTTAATAAATTTAAGTTTAATTAATTATTTTCTTTTAATTAAGTAGGTTAAAACAAATTCACTTTTCTCTAAAAAATCCAAACAAATATCCATTTACTTCACATTTTGCATTTTTGTACATTTATTCATTTTGAACATTGTATTCATTTAATTCCTTGAACATTGATATCAATTCAATATGGTTGTAATAGACTAATTAGGTTTATATTCTTGCAACCCCCATTTACAATTTGTACACCCCTCCCACAAATGTTGTAATAGCGTAGTAACTTTAAATTCCACAATTTATCGCTTTTATATACAAATGCTAGTAATTAGGGTTTGTATGGAAAGACTAAAACCAATACTTAAAAAATCCTAATTCAAGATAAAATCAAGCATGAAAACAATACATTTGCACACAAGCACCCATAGGGTTATTCCACTTGGTTGCCTTATACAAAATGGTCATATTACGCATGTGAGGTATCTTAGCAAAAACAAGCAAATACAAGATCATAGTCCCTCGATGACACTATCTAAGTTGCCTTTCAAATGATCTTAAATCCCTCAAAGAAAAATGCTAAGATACCTTGCAAAATTACTAATCATGGTTATACGATGACCCACGCCCATCCCATTTACATCCAAAGATAGGGTTGCTTACTAAATCAATGGTAAGACAACAATGTCAAAGGAAAAGAAAATGAACAAGAAAGACTTTTGAGTAGGTAGAATGCTCCTAATTACTTGCTCAATTTCAAACAAACATCCTTGCTATTTTCAAAACAAACACCTACACTTTCAAAATATTTTTCAAAAACTTGAAAACATTTTCAAAAGATCAACATCTTTGTATACATTCTTACGAACGAGAATCATTACAAAGATTGCCTAAACAATGGCCTCTTTACAAAATACTTTCAAAAAATCACACAAAGCACAATTTCAAACCAAAGAAAGTGATCTAGCAAGTAACTAAGAGCCCATGGAAAACCATGGATGAAAAGGGTGATAATACCTTCCCTTTTTATAATCTACCCCCCGAACTCAAGAAATAATCTCAAAGGTCTTTCCTGTGCTTTTTCACCTTTCCTTTTTGGATAAAAGAAAAGTCAGTGGCGACTCTTGCTAACCGCAACATTTGCGATCAAACGCAAAACCCTCAAGTCAGTTCTCCCATTGTATCACAGTTAGAAACTATCTCGATAGTATTCCATTGTCACACACTACAGACTCAATAATCTGGCCAGACGGACCGACCTGCTCTGATACCACTAATGTAACACCCTTCTAACCCACATACATTTCACATATAATTTCTCGAAAAATAAATCAAATAAAGACCACAAAATGGCATTACATCTTCATAGAACATCAAATAACAATTAAATCATGCTCAGTGACACATGTTGCAAAGAAACCATTGATTATAATCTCTAGTAACTACAAACAATTCACTTCAAACTTTGCAACAGAATTAATGATTCATCTCTTGTACATAAAATAATCTCAAATATCACGAAAGGTAGTTCAAATATCATTAACATCATCACACTTTATGTTTATAAAATCATAGCCTAAAACATGGTAAAAGTCATGATAAAAATACAAAATTTCAAAATAGAAAAATATGCAAAGTTCACAACCGACTGAACCCAACCCTGATGTTATATATCAGAGCAAGACTCCCTATATTCAACAAAATCAAATAAGCACACTCTAAAGCTATCCTCTAATGCTTCTATAGACTATTCTCGATCACTTGCGTGTTACCCACGTGGAGACAATATTCAAACAGAAATGGTGAGTAAATCATAATCATTATAAAAGACGTAAGAAATAAATATAGTATACATACACATAGGAAACACACCAAACATCATAAGAACTTAATGTTATATTCACACCTTCATAAACGTCATTAATTCACAATAACATATGATCAAAATACCATTTATCAACAAATACCATTTAGTCACATTATTATGCAATGTCACATAAAATGTAATGCATCATTGTAGACTCATACATGTGGTACCAAAACTTCACTGATGACTCAGTCATCATTATCTCCAAAGATCCCCACTAATAGGATCGATTCCCGCTTGGAACCAGAGCACTTTGCAATTTTGCACTTAATTCACACTATAGGATTGATGTCTTTAATATAGAATTGTCCTATCATCTTCATTGGACCGAAGTCCTAATAACATCACTGGAACGAAGTCTTAAACTATGCCATGAATGCATGATACACAACAACATAATAAAAACGACCGCAGCTAGTAAAACGCATCATCATTCATGATTTCATCATAATATCATCATAGCATCTTGTTGTACCCCAAAATTTGCCCTCCCATTTCCTCAACATTTTCTCATCACAAGACCTTTGAAGATCAAGATCCAGTTAGGGTTTCCTCTGCTCAAGACTTCTCCTTGCACTGTGGACTCAAATTAGGGTTTGTGTTTGCCCAAGGATGTTTTGACCTAAAGTGCCTAAGATGACTTTCATGCTTCATATTGGACTCCCAAGTTTACCCATGCCAAGTTTCAAGTCTTGATTCCAAGTTTTGCTCAGTCAATTGGACAGTTGACCTAGAAATCAGCTGTATTGGGGAAAAAGTCAACTGTGGTCAATTGACAGTCAAAACTCATGAAATTTGACCTACATCAACATTATGAACTCATATGGACCATTTGATCAAGTTTGGACCACAATTCCACAAGAAATTTGATCAGATCATCAAAAGGGCAAAATGGTCATTTTTAGGGTTTTGACTGAACAAAGGTAATTTTTGACTGTTTGACCTAGCCAATGGCAAATCAAGCTCACATATGGACTTAAGGACTCAATGAAATGGTCTTGACACATTCATCAAGCTCAAAAGATCCCAAGTACACAAGATTGACAGTTGAATTTCCCAGTCAATTGATCAATTTTGACTGTATACTGAAAAGTCAAACTTTGACTTTTTGGTCAAAATCAAGAGTCAAGATTCATTTTTCATCAAAACATGCCAAATCATGAAACTTGTTCACCAAGAAATCACAAAATGCAAATTAGGGTTAGAAAATGGAATTTTTCATAACTTAGAATTTTTCTAAGTTATGAAAAACCCTAATTTTTTCCCAACTTTGCCCCATCTTTTCACCAAGATCCATTTGGATTCAAACAAAAGTCAAAACATGAAAGTTGTAGCTTGTTGCATAATCTACAACTTTGATTCACAAAGTTTTCTCATTTGAAGCTTGTATCTCAAGTTACAATTTTTTGAATAAGGGCACTAAACCATTTTTAACTTAGTGAAATTTTAACCTATTTTGACAAGGTTTTCTACCCCCACTTCAAGGCCATTTTTCATACCCTTCCACTTGGAATTTCAATTTTCATTTCAAAGATGGATTGTAGTACACATTCCAAGATTTCCAAAATGTCCAAGAACTTCTCAAACAACCTCATAACTTGAGAGATTCGAATTTCACAAGTTGGCAAAAATTCACTTTTGTTCTTAACCAAGACATGTTCATAATCTTGCAAATTTGAACTCAGCTTACTTTATGCTTGATTACAGGTCCTTGAACCATTCCATACTCAATAATTTAATGCATATTCAATGTGTTAAAGTGTTGTTCTTTGAGTGCAAGCATTGTATGCAAGATTAATCCTAAACTAGATAAAGTGAACTTTCCATTTTTGAAAAGATTAGCTTTATGTCAATTTAGAAATCCAACAAGTACAAGCTAAATCCTTTTGGCACAAGATTATGGACAAGTTGCTCTGATCAAGAGAAGATTATGCAGCACATTAGGAGGCCCCCTACTGACCTAAACCATCAACTTGCTTTTGTTGCTTCACATAGAAGAAAAGTCCATAACTTGTACCAATTTGAATCTCAGCCTTAGCACACAAGAACAAACCTATCAAACAGATTCCAAAGAACATATCCAAGCTTTGGCACGAGTCCTTGACCTCTCAAGCACCCTCCATCTCAGAATCATCCTCAAACTGCAAAACAGGGTTGCCTCTGCAGTTTGAGTGCCAACTCCCATTTCCCTCGAGCCTTCTTACCAAAATCAATCCATACACATTCCCTAGCATGTATGCAAGCTAACCATGACCTAAAACCTGGCCTGTAATCCCTCTAACAGTTTCCACCATTTTCATTTTTTCCTCTTGCAGTTGAAGTTCCACAGCTCGATACAAGAAGTTTCAAGACAAAGTAAGCATTGAAACAGCATCCTTGGACCTCAAGGAAGCTTTTCCAATCACTACCTTACACCAGAAGTTCCTCATTCTCCAGATAGAAGTTCAACTACACAGGTAAAACTTTGAACTCGTATCTCTCTTATCATGCATCTTTAGTCTTAAGTTTGTGAAGAAACAAGGTTCTACTCATAGCCCTGAACATGTACATATCTTTACATTTCATTTCTTTTGCCTGAGTAGAGAGAATTTGGAGTTTGAAAATGGCAGAAAAACTAGGTTAGGATTTGGGGGAGGAGAAATTCTCCCTCATCTTAGGGAGTCAGGTCAAGTTCCATACATGGTTAGAATCGTCTCTTCATGCTGAACATTTGTTGTGTTATGAGTTTTTGCTAAAAAGCCAGGAATCGAGAGTTGGACATTGATGAACATGGCGCGCGTTTTTTCAAACATTTGTGCTGGAGGTTGAAGACAGTGGCATTGGGCTGGGCTTGTCTTGTGCTTTTCTTTTCACACCCCATAATTACTCATGAACCCCCCAAGCCCATTTGTCTTATTTTTAACTCTTTTTGACTTTTTCTTTTTTGATTGACTTTGTTTATTTTTTCTCATGATATAAAAAACATAAAAATATTTTTTCCATCCTTTTTTGAATTTATGGCATATTTATTTGATTTATTTCTTTTGTTTATACACAAATATATACATATTTTATTTAGAATAAAATACAAAAATAATGTAAATACATGTTTTTGTTTTTATTTACCCTCTGAAAATATTTCACATAAAAATACCTTTTTATTGATTTTATTAAAAAAAAATTTAATTATTATTATTATTTGTATATAATATTTAGAACTTAATATATGTATATATATATGTTTATTAATATATTTAGGTTAGAATATAAAAATACTTGAATTTTTTTCATTTTTATTAATATTTGATACAAAAATACTTTTTTCATAATATACTTCATTTTATTTTTATTTTTGTATATAATAAATAAATACTTGTATTAAATTAGAAAATAATACATTTTCTTTAAAACTAGGGTTTTTGCCCTAAAAGTTGAAAATACTCAAAAATAATGCCCTTTTATTTTCTTATTTTATTTTACATAAACCATACTTTTCTCATATAAAAAAAAAACTTTCTTTTTGCATTTTGCATATTTATTTAATTTCCATTTAATTATGCAATTTATTTATTTTTGCAAATATTCAAAAATGATGTAATAATTTAGATTTAAATTCTTGTCAATATCCCCATTTGAACATTTGTACCCCCCCTTCCCATATTTGGTTTTGTAATAGCTTAGTAATTTAAATTTCGCACTTTATACGCTTTCTAATTATGCCATGTTAGAATTAGGGTTTGTATGCGAAAAAACGATAAAAAATAGTTATGACCTAATCTCAAGATAAACAAGCATGAAAATGGACACACAAATCACACTTGCACCCTCTAGGGTATTCCACTTGTTGCTTTTCAAAATGGGCCATATTGTATGTTGAACTTCTTTGGGCAAAGCAAACAATTTGAATGATCATAGTCCCTCGATAAAACTTTTCAAAACAAACAAAAACAAATGATCAAGTCCCTTAAAGAAAATTGCCCAAAGACATTTAACGCTGTTGCAATTATGGTCTAAACGATGACCCGCGCCTGTCCCTTTCACATCCTAACATAAGGTTGTCCACCAAATTCAATGGTGGAACAAACTTGTTAAAAGGGTTAAAACATAGCAATAATATTTTGAGAAATTTAGGAGTAGATAACCTCTTAGTTACTTGAATCAAACTTGCAAAACAAAACACTTGCCTATTTTAAAAACCATACATCACTGCACTTTCAAAACAACTTTCAAAAACAAATGAAAACCTTTTTAAAAGACATACATCTTTGTATACATCCCCACATGGATCATTACAAAGGTTGCCACCACATTGGCCTCTTTTCAAAACATTTTCAAACCCACACACAAAGCACCATTTCAAACAATTGAAAGCAAAAAGGCAAGTGATCTAAGCAAGTAACTAAGAGCCCATGGATAACCATGGATAGAAAGGGTGCTAATACCTTCCCTTTCTATAATCTACTCCCCGAACCCAAGAAAACATCTCAAAAGGTTTTTGCTGTGCTTTTTAACCTTTCCTTAGGATAAAATAAAAAGTCGGTGGCGACTCTTGCTAACCGCAACATTTGCAAAAACAAACGCAAAACCACTAGTCAGTTCTCCCACCGTACCACAGAACTGGCGACTCTGCTGGGGAATGAACTTAAAAGTGGAGTAACCTTAGGGCTTAGATCACCTTTGTTTTCAATTGTTTGCTTTGTTTGCTTTTATATTTGTGGGCTTTGCATCGGAGTTCATAGATCCTAACCCGGATCTGGGAAATACCCTTTTTAGGTAGCATAATCTGTGAGGGACCTGTCCGGCGTAGACCGACATGGGTGAAGCAGTGGCTACGTTGGTGTGGCATCTTAGTCTATACCTATATCCCTTGTGTTGCAACGGGGAGAATATAGGTCTTCTAAGAGGTCATTAAACACCAACCAACCTTAGAACCCTAAATTGACCAACTTGGCTATTAGGACAGTAGCAGTATGCTACACTCATTGAGGCTAAACTCTCGAGATGGTTCTGGCCGCGAGAAAAGATTGCGATGCTGGAGTTATGACCGATTGAGGGTAGCCAATGATTTGAGATCCTCTAGAACCCGGTTACTTCTGATAGGACAGGTTTTAACCAACAAAACCAAAAGAGGGTAATACCTGAAACTCATGCTGGCCTGAAACCTAAGGGTGTCTTGTGTGACTTGTGTGCCTTATTTATGTGAATACTTGTGGTGTGCTTCATCATAGCATCATGCCATCATACCATTGCATGCATCCTATATAAAGGGCTAACCCATTTCAAAGACAAAAAAGGTTTCATCTTTGCTTGTTTTGTAGGACATCATGATGCCCGTGCGTAGGAATACTGTCCGGCTCAACTTTGTCCAACCACCAGTGTTACTCAAGGATTTGGTTGGAAGGATTCCAAACACTTCTTCCTTCATCAACAGACATGGTTCTCTCCTTGGCTTGGTCACTGCAAAATGGGACCAACAACTGATAAGTGTTCTGACCCAGTTTTATGACCCTCTGTACCACTGTTTCACTTTTCAAGACTTCCAGCTGGTTCCTACCCTGGAAGAATTTTCTCATTTGCTTGGGATCCCTGTCTTGGAACAAACTCCATTCACTGGTTTGGAAAAGACTCCCAGGCCTGAAGAGATTGCTGCAATTCTCCCCTTGACCAAAGAAGAGGTATTGTCCAACTGGGAAAGTAGAAATGGGATCAAGGGCTTTTTGGTCAAATTTCTGGTTGGCAAGGCTAATGATTTATGGAATGACTTGGACTTCAAGGCATACGAGGATATTCTGGCTCTTTTGATCTATGGTCTGGTATTGTTTCCCAACCCTGACACCTTTATCAGTATCCATGTCATAAGGATCTTCATGTCTCGGAATCCGGTACCCACTCTTTTGGGTGATATTCTACAACAACTCTATGCTCGTACTGCTCGAAAACGGGGAACTCCGTGGTGTTGTGCTCCTTTGCTAGTAAGGTGGTTTACTTCGCACCTTCCTAAGTTCGTGCTGAAGAATGAAGAAGGAAAAGGTTGGGCTTGGAGGTTAATGTCTCTCACTGATAATGACATCACCTGAACTCTCAGAGGCTTGGATGAGGTAGCTGTTATTGACCGTTGCAGAGAATACCCTAATGTTCCGTTGATTGGTGTCCAAGGAGGAATCTCTTACAATCCGTGCTTAGCTCTCCGTCAGTTTGGAAGAGCCAGAGGAGATGGGCCTCATGAAATGCTGGTTCCTCACTTCCATTTTGAGTTTTAGGCAGACAGTGACAAACTACGCCAGGGGTTCATCAGAGCCTGGGACAAAATCCACAAAGCCAACCCACATGAGTTGGGACCAAAGACTTCTCTGCCATTGAAGCCCTATTGCAAATGGGTTCGCATCCGTGCTCAAAGGTTAGGTATGCCCTACGAAGCTGTTAGACCTCTCATTCTTGAGTCTCCTGTTGAAGATGGGGTTCCTCCAACTGTCCTCCCTCCTCAGATACCTACTGATTTTGACACCATGAAGAGATCTTGGGCGCAGCTAAAGGAAGAACGGGATTTCTATCGGGAGAAGTTCAACGAGCAGGAACGGAAGGTTCAGAGGCTGACTAAGCAATTGGAGGAAGAGCGGGTCCTGAGAAACTACATCAGCACTGAAAAGAGGAGGCCATGGGAGCATTAATGAGCTTTGGATGTTTCCTTTTATAGTTTTATTTCCTTTCCAGTATTTTTCATTCCTGTAATGCCTAAGGGCAAATTGTTGAACAATTAAAAATTTTAATCTAATGAAGTGTGTTTCCCTTTTTTGTCTACAAAGTTGAATCTTGTTTGTCTTTGAAAACATAAAAACATACACATTCCATTGCATCATATGCATAGCAGGTACCCTATTTCACAGGTTGCTTAATCTCCTTCGCCGTTTATTTTGCACAGTCATCATGAATCCAGACTCCTCCAGTGAGCAAGCAATCAAGGCCCTTCAGGCCCAAAATGCACAGTTTCAAGAGATGGTCCTGAGCCTGGCCCAAGGACAGCAAGAGTTGAAGACTCTACTCCTGAAGAAGAAGAAGAAAAAGAGGACTGCGTTGTTCAACACCGGACGCAGATTTGGGAACACACTACATAATGAAGCTGATCCAACTACTTCTTCTGCTGAGAAAACAGTCCCCAAGGGGGAGGAGCTCCTAGTCCCGCAGTCTCCGACAACGAGACGGACTATAACAACGAACAATACCCACCTGCTGCTGACAGATACAAACAGTTGGAGGACCGCTTGAGCGCCATGGAAATTCAGAATGTGCTGGGGCTGGATTTCGGAGATTTGGGGTTATCTTCTGGGGTAGTAATTCCACACAAGTTTAAGGCGCCTGCCTTCGCCAAGTATGATGGGGTCTCCTGCCCAAAGCTGCATCTGAGGTCGTACGTAAGGAAAATCCAACCTTACACGGCAGATAAGAACCTTTGGATTCACTTCTTCCAAGACAGCCTCTCAGGGTCTCAGCTTGAGTGGTTCTACCAATTAGATGGAACTAGCATCCGACACTGGGAAGATTTGGCAACCGCATTCTACAGACAATACCAATACAATTCTGATCTCGCTCCTACGCGTACCCAACTTCAGGGTATGTCTCTAGGAACGGGTGAAGGGTTCAAAGAGTACGCTCAAAAATGGAGAGATTTGGCTGGAAGGGTGCAGCCTCCATTGACTGATCGAGAGCTGGTTGATATGTTTCTAGGGACGTTGTCTGGTCCGTTTTTCAATCATTTGGTTGGTAACTCCTCCACTGGGTTTACAGATTTGATATTGACGGGAGAAAGAATTGAAGCTGGCATCAGGTCAGGAAAGATACAAAAGGCTGCCTCCACAAGTGCTGAGAAGAGGCCGTTTAAGAAAGAAGCAAGTGCCGTCTATGGTCCTAGAAGACAAGTCAAGCCCGAAAGTCGCCAAGCCGTCAATGCTTTGGTCATCTCGAAACCTGTTGCTGCTCCTCAGCAGTACAATCAACAAAGAAGCGAAAGGCCCAAGAGGCAGTATACTCGACTGAGTATGACCTTATCTCAAATTTTACCCCAACTGTTATCCACCAACCTGGTGACCCTCAAAGAAGCTCCTAAGGTCGTCAACACTGCGTCTCCTAAGTATAACCCAAATTCCCGGTGTGCTTATCATTCTGATAGTCCCGGGCACACTACTGATGATTGCTGGGCCTTGAGAAACAAAGTGCAAGATCTGATCGACGCAAAGGAAATTCAGTTTGAAGCGCCGGAGAGACCAAATGTTGTGACTGCTCCTATGCCCCAGCATAGAGTAAATGCCATTGATGAAGAAATGTATGCTGTTTCGGTAAATGAAGTTGTTACCCCTCTGAAGACCGTCAAGAAGAACCTACTGTGGGCCGGTTTATTTCCGGGTTGCAGTGAAGGTTGCTTGTTCTGTGTTGTTTCCCTATCTGGTTGTCCCTTGCTGAGGTTAGGCGTCCAAATCCTAATGGATAGCAAGGAGATTCTATTCAAGAAGTCTGTTGTTCAGTTGGTTCCGGTAAAAGAAGTTTCTGTGGTTACCATCTTCAATAATCCAATCAAGGCTCTCCCGAAGAAGCCTGTTCAAATCATGACTGTTGCACCTGTGATTATTACTGTTCCGGGGCCTCTCCCCTACGTATCTGATAAAGCTGTCCCCTGGCATTATGGGGCAGACGTATATGTGAATGGAATCAAGCAAGAATTCGACACTGGCGCCAGTATCTGCGATATCACTGGTCCAGCCAAGGTTACCCGCAGTGGCAGGCTCTTCTCGCCTGACATTGCACCGCCCGCTATTCGAAAACCCCTCCTTATAACACCTACAAGTTTACCTGTTCCTGCTGCTGATAAAGTTGTTCCCCCTACTGCCGAGTCATCTAATGCTCGGGGCAAAGGGATTGAAGAGGAGCCTGCCCGGATGGAGGCACCAATACCTATAAATGCTGAGGCCTCCCAACAAGAAGTGGAGGAGATCCTGAAAATAATAAAGAAAAGTGATTTCAATGTTGTCGAGCAGCTGGGGCATACGCCCTCCAAGATCTCCATGCTCTCCTTATTGCTATGCTCCGAGGCCCATGCTAAGGCCTTGATCTCATTTCTCAAGACGGCCCATGTGCCACAGGAGACATCTGCGGTCCAGTTCACTGACTGCGTAGCAAATCTGACAGCAGACAATGGCTTGGGTTTTTCAGATGCTGACCTGACTGCGAAGGGAAGAGACCACAACGATGCCCTGCATGTCTCTATCGAATGCAGGGGCACTACTCTGGCGCATGTATTGGTGGATACTGGTTCTTCCTTGAATGTCCTGCCGAAAAAGGCTTTAGACCGTTTGGATTATGAAGGCCTAGAACTGAAGCCCAGCAATATCATCGTCAGGGCCTTTGACGGTTCCAAGAGGATGGTTCATGGAGAGGTTGACATCCCTATTCGTGTGGGCTCTCAGGTGTTCGACTCTACGTTTTATGTGATGGATATACGTCCATCATACTCTTGTCTACTGGGTCGACCTTGGATCCATAAAGCTGGGGCAGTGACCTCTACCTTGCACCAGAAGCTGAAGTACCCTGTCAGAGGGAAAATCGTCACTGTGCAAGGAGAAGAGGAGTATATGGTGAGCCATTTGAATTCCTTCAGATACATTGAGATGGATGGGGAGTTTATTGAAACCCCCTTTCAGCATTTCGAGGGGGTGCATCCAATTTCAGCAGCAGCAGAAACAACAGTCGAAGAGAATATTGCCTTGAAGATGGCTTCCCTAAGGGATGCCCGGGCTGTGGTTCAGAAAGGCAATAGTGCAAACTGGGGTCAGCTTCCTGACTTCACTCAGAAGAATGACAAGTTTGGGCTAGGCTTTACTGCAGAGGCTCAGAGGGCTGTGCGCAAGGAGAAGATCAGAAAGGCTCCGGTGTTTATCTCCAGCTCGAGGGTGAATGTAATCGAGGAGGATGTAGAGGAAGCAGAGTTTGACAGTTGGATCTACCCGACTACCAGCAACGGACCAAGCAACTGGACGGCAAAGGATTTTACCCCTATCACATTTGTCACGCAGTAATTAATTTCTTTTGATTTCCGATTTGTAACAAACAATATGTTGAAACTTTGTTGGCTCGGTGTCCTACCCGGGGCATCGTAGCTCCATTTGTGAGGGCTTTTTGTATGACATTTTCATATATCATCAATCAAAACATTGGACGTTTGTTGCATTTCAAATCTTGTGCTCTTTTCCTTTCTGTGTTATATATATTGCAAAACAGCTATATTTACACACACTCACTTATACAGGTTTCAATCCACTCTGGATCTCACTGGTAACAGCTCTGCTACCGCCAGTTATGACTTCGAAAATCCGATCAACTTGGCCGAAGACGAAGGTGAAGATGATTGCGAAGTGCCTGGTGAACTCGCAAGACTGCTACTCCAGGAAGAGAGAGCTATTCAGCCACATGAAGAGCCGGTGGAGACAATTAATCTGGGTACTGAGACAGATAGGAAAGAGGTCAAGATTGGTGCCAATCTAGAGCTCGGCGTGAAGCAACGATTGATCCAAATGCTACAAGACTACATGGAGATTTTTGCTTGGTCCTATGAAGATATGCCTGGTTTGGATGCCGACATTGTAGTTCACCACCTGCCAACCAAGGAAGATTGTCCTCCGGTAAAGCAAAAAGTCCGACGGATGCGTCCAGAGATGTCTGAAAAGATCAAGGCCGAGGTTATGAAGCAGTTTGATGCCGGGTTCCTTGCAGTGACTTCTTACCCTCAGTGGGTTGCCAATGTGGTGCCAGTGCCGAAGAAGGACGGTAAAGTCAGAATGTGTGTTGACTACAGGGATCTGAACAGGGCCAGCCCCAAGGATGACTTCCCCCTACCTCACATTGATGTCCTTGTTGACAATACAACTCAACACAAGGTGTTCTCCTTCATGGATGGTTTTTTAGGGTATAATCAGATCAAGATGGCTCCTGAGGATATGGAGAAGACTACATTTGTGACTCAGTGGGGCACCTTCTGTTATAAGGTCATGCCATTCGGATTGAAAAATGCTGGGGCAACCTATCAACGTGCCATGGTTGCTTTATTTCATGATATGATCCATCATGAGATTGAGTTATACGTTGATGACATGATTGCAAGGTCTCAAACTGAGGAGGAGCACCTTGACCATCTGAGGAAGTTATTTGACTGACTCAAGTTGTACAAGCTGAGATTGAATCCCAACAAATGCACCTTTGGGGTAAGATCCGGAAAATTGTTAGGTTTCATTGTGAGTGATAAGGGTATTCAGGTGGACCCTGCCAAGGTAAAAGCCATACAAGAGATGCCGACTCCAAAAACAGAGAAAGAAGTCAGAGGCTTCCTGGGACGACTGAATTACATTGCCCGATTCATCTCACATCTGACTGCTACTTGTGAGCCAATCTTCAAATTGCTGAAGAAAGATCAAGTAGTACGCTGGAATGATGAATGTCAGGCCGCCTTTGAAAGGATAAAGGAATATCTCCAGGAGCCACCCATTCTTATGCCACCGGTGGAAGGAAGACCTTTGATACTATACCTGACAGTACTTGACAATTCAATGGGGTGTGTGCTGGGGCAGCATGACGAGTCTGGCCGAAAAGAGCACGCTATTTATTACTTGAGCAAAAAGTTTATCGACTGTGAGTCTCGTTACTCACTGCTTGAGAAAACTTGTTGCGCTCTTGTATGGGCTGCTCGCCGGCTGAGACAGTATATGCTGACTCACACTACTTTATTGATTTCAAAGATGGATCCCATCAAGTACATATTTGAAAAACCCGCTCTGTCTGGAAGAATAGCGAGATGGCAAATGATCTTGACAGAATATGACATCCAGTATACAACTCAGAAAGCAATTAAAGGAAGTGTACTGGCCGATCATTTGGCACACCAACCTGTGGACGATTATCAATCATTGAACTTTGATTTTCCGGACGAAGACATCATGGTGGTAACTGACTGTGAAGTACCCGGACCGGATGAAGGACCTGAGGAAGGATCCCGATGGTCTATGCATTTTGATGGAGCCTCCAATGCTTTGGGTAACGACGTCGGCGCTGTAATCATATCTCCCAAAGGAACTCATACTCCCCTCACCGCCCGATTATGTTTCAGCTGCACCAACAACATGGCAGAATACGAGGCATGTATCATGGGTTTACAAGCTGCAATCGACTTAAGGATCAAATTTCTAAGTGTCTTCGGAGATTCCGCTCTCGTGATCAATCAGATCAAAGGCGAGTGGGATACGAAACACCCGAATCTTATTCCTTACAAGGAGTATGTGTCGACCTTGCTTCCCCACTTTGAAGAGATAACTTTCGAACACTTCCCTAGAGAGGAGAATCAGCTAGCGGACGCCCTAGCTACGATGTCTTCAATGTTCAAAGTTAAATGGGACAATGAGGCTCCCCGAATCATAATCTGGAAGTTGGATGAACCGGCGTACTGCTGCGAGCTCGAGGCTGAGAAGGTTATTGAAAAACCCTGGTATCATGAGGTGAAGAGGTACTTGGAAACTCAGGAATACCCTGAAGGTGCATCTGTCAATGATAAGAAGTTCATGAGGAGGTTTGCTGCAAAATTCTTCCTCAGCAACGGCATTCTCTACAAACGGAATCATGATTCAACTCTGCTACGTTGTGTGGATAAGGCCGAAGCAGAGAAAATTATGATGGAATTACATGAAGGCACATTTGGAACACATTCCAGTGGACACACCATGGCTAAGAAAATCCTTCGGGCAGGATATTTCTGGTCCACAATGGAAGCCGATTGTTACCAACACTCCCGAACTTGTCATAAATGCCAGATCTATGCTGACAAGGTGCATATCCCTCCGGTTCCTTTGAATGTCCTGACGGCACCTTGGCCTTTCGCAATGTGGGGCATCGATATGATCGGTGAGATCCGACCGACGGCATCCAATGGGCATCGCTTCATCTTGGTGGCGATTGATTACTTCACGAAGTGGGTTGAGGCAGCTTCCTACGCCACAGTAACCAAGAGCGTCGTGGCACGTTTCATCCGGCACAATCTGATCTGTCGGTACGGCGTCCCGGAAAGAATCATTACGGACAATGGTACCAATCTCAATAACAAAATGGTCGCTGAACTCTGTGAACAATTCAAGATACAGCACCACAACTCTTCTCCCTACCGGCCGAAGATGAATGGGGCTGTAGAGGCAGCCAATAAGAATATCAAGAAAATTGTGCAGAAGATGACAGTGACCTATAAAGATTGGCACGAGATGTTACCGTTCGCTCTTCATGGGTACCGCACCTCAGCAAGGACGTCAACCGGGGCAACTCCTTTCTCCTTGGTCTATGGCATGGAGGCAGTCTTGCCAATTGAAGTCCAGATACCCTCTCTCCGGATAATGAAGGATGCAGACTTGAATGAAGATGATTAGATCTAGACTCGACTTGATCAATTAAATCTGATTGACGAAAAGAGGCTCACTGCTATCTGTCATGGTCAAGCGTATCAAAAACGGATGATCAGGGCATTTAACAAGAGAGTCAGACCACAAGAGTATCAAGTTGGGGACCTGGTAATCAAACGCATCATCCTTCCTCAAAGTGATCCCCGGGGCAAATGGACCCCTACATACGAAGGGCCATTTGTGGTTAAACGTGTGTTCTCGGGAGGAGCCATGATCCTGACCACCATGGATGGTGACGACCTTCCTCACCCCGCCAATGCAGACATAGTGAAAAAATACTACGCATAAATAAAAGACCCGCTAGGTTGACATACCTAGGCAAAAATAAGGGCTTCCCGGCGAACCAAAAGGGTTCGGGCAAAAATAAGGGATGAAATAAATAAAAATCTGTACACCCGGCAAGTCGAAAACCTGAAAGGGCGGCTTGGGCAAAAATGGGTATCCCGGTGGACTGAAAACCCGAAAGGGCGGTCCAGGCAAAAGTTAGGGATAAAAGCGTAACACTATGTCTCATTGGATCACTTCGCATCCGGAATTCGGCATCAACTATCTGGCTCCAGGTTTCGGCATTGACCAATCAGCTTCATCTTCGACCAGGCAGCAAAGCGATGAGACGCTCGAAGACATAAAGGCGATAGCAGAGTTGGAACCCAGTGGGATTGTTCACATAGCTGTTTTGTTTCCTTTTTCAAATTGTAAACTCTACGTTATTTGGCGGCGTCCTCTTACTAGGATGTCAGCCTCTTGTACAAAAACGCCTATTCACAGGCAAAGTTTAAATCAATACAAATTCACTTGCCCATACAAGTTACCATTGTTTTCCTTTTTCTGTTTTGTCTTGCGAAGAACGTCCAATGTTCATTTTTGATATATGCATGTGACATTAAATTGCTGATTCGTAAATGTTTACACATAAAACAAGAGATTGATTACAGGTGACATCAGAGACAGGGGCAATGTGAAGTTGTCTAATGCAGTCTGGTTGTTTTGTCCGCCAAGGTACCAAGGTAGATTCAACTGAAGAATGTGGCCAAATCATCTCAACTCCCCGCAGAGTAAAACAAGATTCAGTAATACTTTCCCCAAGCGGAGTTGACTCCCCGACAATTCTGAAAAGGCACAACATTCCCCGGTAGGTCTTAAAGCTCATCCCCAGTAGATTTTGGAAGCTTATCCCCTGCAGAGTACGGACGTCTCTCCCGAGTTTTATTTAGAGTTATTTCCTCACAAGGACTTATAACTGGGTTATCCTCAGCTAAAAACCACGGAAGACCGCCCTTGGCAAAGTTCCTTCAATCCCCAGCGGAGTTTATCATCATTATCCCCAGCGGAATCCATCATTAAAGTCCTCAGCAGGCCTCTCATTAAAACTTCAGCCAAGTACCTCTTCCACGGAGCAGCTCCCCGGCCGTTCGTCAAGGATTTATTTTCCTAAAACGAAATTACATTCATAAACATTTCACATTTTCATACATCTTGCCTGCATATATGATAAAGTGCATGCAACACCATCTCATGTTGAACATCATGACATCGTGCATATCATACATCATGACATTGCATACAACTTATGTTTTTGCCTTTTCAGGAGAAAGACAATCCCAAAAACAACTACCTTCAACTGTCACAATTCCAGATTCGATACCTGTATCTAGCCAGGGCACATCTGAGAGTGATCAGTTTCCAGACTCGATTCCTATATCTAGCCAGGGCACGTCTGAAGAGTTCGAAGATTCGATTCCTGTATCCAGCCAAGGCACATCTGTTGACCACGTTTCCAGACTCGATTCCTGTATCTAGCCAGGGCACGTCTGAAGAGTTCGAAGATTCGATACCTGTATCTAGCCAGGGCACATCTATCAACTACAACATCTCCAGATTCGATTCCTGTATCCAGCCAGGGCACATCTGTTGACCACGTTTCCAGACTCGATTCCTGTATCTAGCTAGGGCACGTCTGAAGAGTTCGAAGATTCGATTCCTGTATCCAGCCAGGGCACATCTATTAACGACTATTTCCAGATTCGACTCTTGTATCCAGCCAGGGCACATTTGCGAGCAACCAATTGTAGATTCAATACCTGTATCTAGCCAGGACATATCTGCATAAGGAGACTGAAGATCAAACACCTGTAACAAGCCAGGAAAACATCCGTCTTTCTCAAATACACAAGTTCTCGCTAAGGAATCTCTTATGCGATCGACACTTCCAAATGGCATCTATAAGCCCATTCCCGACAAGGTTCTGTCACATCTCCAGATGGCATCTATAAGCCCATCTCCCTATCCACCATCTCTCCAAATGGCATCTGTAAGCCCATTCCCGACACCACATTGTTGAGACTCCAGCATGCGAGTGCAAATTTCCGGGCACTTTAGTGTCCAATCTCCTTTTACCCTCGAGTCACGAAAGGCGAACTCGCCAATCTAACTCTTCAGGTCCAAGAAGATTGAACAGGGGCAACTGTTGTACCCCAAAATTTGCCCTCCCATTTCCTCAACATTTTCTCATCACAAGACCTTTGAAGATCAAGATCCAGTTAGGGTTTCCTCTGCTCAAGACTTCTCCTTGCACTGTGGACTCAAATTAGGGTTTGTGTTTGCCCAAGGATGTTTTGACCTAAAGTGCCTAAGATGACTTTCATGCTTCATATTGGACTCCCAAGTTTACCCATGCCAAGTTTCAAGTCTTGATTCCAAGTTTTGCTCAGTCAATTGGACAGTTGACCTAGAAATCAGCTGTATTGGGGAAAAAGTCAACTGTGGTCAATTGACAGTCAAAACTCATGAAATTTGACCTACATCAACATTATGAACTCATATGGACCATTTGATCAAGTTTGGACCATAATTCCACAAGAAATTTGATCAGATCATCAAAAGGGCAAAATGGTCATTTTTAGGGTTTTGACTGCACAAAGGTAATTTTTGACTGTTTGACCTAGCCAATGGCAAATCAAGCTCACATATGGACTTAAGGACTCAATGAAATGGTCTTGACACATTCATCAAGCTCAAAAGATCCCAAGTACACAAGATTGACAGTTGAATTTCCCAGTCAATTGATCAATTTTGACTGTATACTGAAAAGTCAAACTTTGACTTTTTGGTCAAAATCAAGAGTCAAGATTCATTTTTCATCAAAACATGCCAAATCATGAAACTTGTTCACCAAGAAATCACAAAATGCAAATTAGGGTTAGAAAATGGAATTTTTCATAACTTAGAATTTTTCTAAGTTATGAAAAACCCTAATTTTTTCCCAACTTTGCCCCATCTTTTCACCAAGATCCATTTGGATTCAAACAAAAGTCAAAACATGAAAGTTGTAGCTTGTTGCATAATCTAAAACTTTGATTCACAAAGTTGTCTCATTTGAAGCTTGTATCTCAAGTTACAATTTTTTGAATAAGGGCACTAAACCATTTTTAACTTAGTGAAATTTTAACCTATTTTGACAAGGTTTTCTACCCCACTTCAAGGCCATTTTTCATACCCTTCCACTTGGAATTTCAATTTGCATTTCAAATATGGATTGTAGTACACATTCCAAGATTTCCAAAATGTCCAAGAACTTCTCAAACAACCTCATAACTTGAGAGATTCGAATTTCACAAGTTGGCAAAAATTCACTTTTGTTCTTAACCAAGACATGTTCATAATCTTGCAAATTTGAACTCAGCTTACTTTATGCTTGATTACAGGTCCTTGAACCATTCCATACTCAATAATTTAATGCATATTCAATGTGTTAAAGTGTTGTTCTTTGAGTGTAAGCATTGTATGCAAGATTAATCCTAAACTAGATAAAGTGAACTTTCCATTTTTGAAAAGATTAGCTTTATGTCAATTTAGAAATCCAACAAGTACAAGCTAAATCCTTTTGGCACAAGATTATGGACAAGTTGCTCTGATCAAGAGAAGATTATGCAGCACATTAGGAGGCCCCCTACTGACCTAAACCATCAACTTGCTTTTGTTGCTTCACATAGAAGAAAAGTCCATAACTTGTACCAATTTGAATCTCAGCCTTAGCACACAAGAACAAACCTATCAAACAGATTCCAAAGAACATATTCAAGCTTTGGCACGAGTCCTTGACCTCTCAAGCACCCTCCATCTCAGAATCATCCTCAAACTGCAAAACAGGGTTGCCTCTGCAGTTTGAGTGCCAACTCCCATTTCCCTCGAGCCTTCTTACCAAAATCAATCCATACACATTCCCTAGCATGTATGCAAGCTAACCATGACCTAAAAACTGGCATGTAATCCCTCTAACAGTTTCCACCATTTTCATTTTTTCCTCTTGCAGTTGAAGTTCCACAGCTCGATACAAGAAGTTTCAAGACAAAGTAAGCATTGAAACAGCATCCTTGGACCTCAAGGAAGCTTTTCCAATCACTACCTTGCACCAGAAGTTCCTCATTCTCCAGATAGAAGTTCAACTGCACAGGTAAAACTTTGAACTCGTATCTCTCTTATCATGCATCTTTAGTCTTAAGTTTGTGAAGAAACAAGGTTCTACTCATAGCCCTGAACATGTACATATCTTTACATTTCATTTCTTTTGCCTGAGTAGAGAGAATTTGGAGTTTGAAAATGGCAGAAAAACTAGGTTAGGATTTGGGGGAGGAGAAATTCTCCCTCATCTTAGGGAGTCAGGTCAAGTTCCATACATGGTTAGAATCGTCTCTTCATGCTGAACATTTGTTGTGTTATGAGTTTTTGCTAAAAAGCCAGGAATCGAGAGTTGGACATTGATGAACATGGCGCGCGTTTTTTCAAACATTTGTGCTGGAGGTTGAAGACAGTGGCATTGGGCTGGGCTTGTCTTGTGCTTTTCTTTTCACACCCCATAATTACTCATGAACCCCCCAAGCCCATTTGTCTTATTTTTAACTCTTTTTGACTTTTTCTTTTTTGATTGACTTTGTTTATTTTTTCTCATGATATAAAAAACATAAAAATATTTTTTCCATCCTTTTTTGAATTTATGGCATATTTATTTGATTTATTTCTTTTGTTTATACACAAATATATATATATTTTATTTAGAATAAAATACAAAAATAATGTAAATACATGTTTTTGTTTTTATTTACCCTCTGAAAATATTTCACATAAAAATACCTTTTTATTGATTTTATTAAAAAAAATTTAATTATTATTATTATTTGTATATAATATTTAGAACTTAATATATGTATATATATATGTTTATTAATATATTTAGGTTAGAATATAAAAATACTTGAATTTTTTTCATTTTTATTAATATTTGATACAAAAATACTTTTTTCATAATATACTTCATTTTATTTTTATTTTTGTATATAATAAATAAATACTTGTATTAAATTAGAAAATAATACATTTTCTTTAAAACTAGGGTTTTTGCCCTAAAAATTGAAAATACTCAAAAATAATGCCCTTTTATTTTCTTATTTTATTTTACATAAACCATACTTTTCTCATATAAAAAAAAAACTTTCTTTTTGCATTTTGCATATTTATTTAATTTCCATTTAATTATGCAATTTATTTATTTTGCAAATATTCAAAAATGATGTAATAATTTAGATTTAAATTCTTGTCAATATCCCCATTTGAACATTTGTACCCCCTTCCCATATTTGGTTTTGTAATAGCTTAGTAATTTAAATTTCGCACTTTATACGCTTTCTAATTATGCCATGTTAGAATTAGGGTTTGTATGCGAAAAAACGATAAAAAATAGTTATGACCTAATCTCAAGATAAACAAGCATGAAAATGGACACACAAATCACACTTGCACCCCCTAGGGTATTCCACTTGTTGCTTTTCAAAATGGGCCATATTGTATGTTGAACTTCTTTGGGCAAAGCAAACAATTTGAATGATCATAGTCCCTCGATAAAACTTTTCAAAACAAACAAAAACAAATGATCAAGTCCCTTAAAGAAAATTGCCCAAAGACATTTAACGCCGTTGCAATTATGGTCTAAACGATGACCCGCGCCTGTCCCTTTCACATCCTAACATAAGGTTGTCCACCAAATTCAATGGTGGAACAAACTTGTTAAAAGGGTTAAAACATAGCAATAATCTTTTGAGAAATTTAGGAGTAGATAACCTCTTAGTTACTTGAATCAAACTTGCAAAACAAAACACTTGCCTATTTTAAAAACCACACATCACTGCACTTTCAAAAACAAATGAAAACCTTTTTAAAAGACATACATCTTTGTATACATCCCCACATGGATCATTACAAAGGTTGCCACCACATTGGCCTCTTTTCAAAACATTTTCAAACCCACACACAAAGCACCATTTCAAACAATTGAAAGCAAAAAGGCAAGTGATCTAAGCAAGTAACTAAGAGCCCATGGATAACCATGGATAGAAAGGGTGCTAATACCTTCCCTTTCTATAATCTACTCCCCGAACCCAAGAAAACATCTCAAAAGGTTTTTGCTGTGCTTTTTAACCTTTCCTTAGGATAAAATAAAAAGTCGGTGGCGACTCTTGCTAACCGCAACATTTGCGAAAACAAACGCAAAACCACTAGTCAGTTCTCCCACCGTACCACACATCTCAAGTAAATAAACATCATCATCATATCATCTTAAATAGACAACACATCGTTATAATCTAACACTGGGAACCTAACTTCATCCTAGTTTAGATATTGGGGAAATACTTCTTTTACCTCATTTTATTCCATCTAACTAAAGTTCATTGCACTAGCTATTAAATTCTTCGAACGAAACCTCAATCTGAATCTTAAAACTCGAGTTACGACTCTTTTAAGAAAATCCAACACAGCTAATCAAATCTGGACACCATCACTCGACGACATACTTTCATCGCCTGGCGACACTTCCATCGCCACTTGCTTTTCCCGACGACGCTTGGGCGATGCACTCCAATAGTGTCACTCTTTTCTGCCCTTCGTCGCTCCCATTTTCGCCTAGCGACGGCCACGCGACAAAACCATTGCCCGACGACGCTTCTCAATCGTTCGACGACACAACGTGAACATGGTTTTCCAATTGTAATTTCCTGCATAAAAATCGGTCCCAATCTTGCGATTTCTACACATTATAGGTCCTAAAACATCATCTAATCACAGGGTTTTCACCAAATAACAACAATTCAATGCATTCTACATTATGGGTACAATTTTTTTACAATCCAATACCATAAAACATCATCTAATTCATCTTATTATCACACATTCATCACAACCACAACCCATCACAATCTAAATCTATCTAAACCTAAATCGATTATAATAATCAAGATAAACACCCCTTACCTTGAGATTATTGCTAGAAATCAAATCCTCTTCGTGCCTACCGGGATTCATATGCTTATCCTTGCCTCTTTGTGTCCTAGGTCTCTTTCTCCACAATGTTCTTCCAATTCTACGATCACACAGAATGATCGTATAAACTCTCTCAATCTTTCCTTATACCAAACTTGCCCTCTTAGACCCCTAATAATGAATTCCCATTCATGTCCTCACCTATCCTTCACTAATGACCATCTTGCCTGTATTTTCTCTACACCACCATCCTATTTATTTAAATCCAAATAATTCTAAATAACTACTATTAACATCTAAATAATTCTGAAATATTTATCTAAATCCTAAACACCTCCTATTATCTCATCGTTCACCTCTATCCCATCAAATACCACACAAATCATCATTATAAACACCATATTCATCAAGTCATCGCTATTGATCGCAAATGCATCACGAATACACATCACAAATCGTCACGAGGACTCACACAAAGCACCAAAACATCATACATACCAAACACTTCACAATGACTCGTATAATCACGCTAAATTAATTAAATAATAATTAATCTAGAAATTGAAGTGTTATTGTATTTGAAAGCAAATAGACCTGACATAACATTTTGTACCAAACAACTGAACTATTTTTTATCAGCTTTTACCATGACTCACTTCAATGCAACTTGTAGAATTCTCAAATATCTCAAAATATGTCTAAATCGGTGAATTATGTTTTCTAGAGTCTGAACAACTCAATTGAATGAATACTCTAATGCAGATTAGACAAGTTACCTAGACACGAGAAGGTCAATTTCAAGCCAATGTTTCTTTGTTGACAAATGAATGGTCTCATGGAGAAGTAATAAGCAACTAACAATTTCAAGATTTTCATCAGAAGCTGAATATCGTGCACTTGTAGCTGCTACATGTGAATTATTCTCCTAAAAGATCTCCAAGTCAAATGCATCAAAACACTTAATATCTATTATAAATTGATTGTCACATTGTGTGAGAGAAACAAGTAGAATGAGTTATGAAACTTTTACCAATCAAATCCAAATACCACTTGGTAAATTTAATCATAGTTTCCTCTAATTTGATTTTTAAAATATTGAGTGAAATATCATTGTACCATCTCAATCACTTGAGTCAAGGTATTTGATCATTGTACAACATTCAACAAATTTATTGATCCTATAAATAAATTAAAGGAACCTAACTTAAAATAAAGGTAAAAATGACTCAACTATATTACCATTAAGCTCTTTTCAGCCTTTTTAAAAATCTTGTTTTTTAATTGTCAAACATACAAGTTTTTTCACTATACTACATCAGGATCAATCCATCACAAGCAGAACAAAAACGGCTAAGTTTATCTCATTCCAAATATCTCCTCTTTCTCAATATTTACAGCTCAGTCAAGCCCACCATCCATCTTCTTCTCAGCCAGAAAACCTTGCTCTTGCTCATGAAGATAATCTGCCATCAATAAATAGCAAGTATCTCATGACATTAGCAAATATCTTCAGGGAACGAAAATGGATCGTTTGAAGCCCAACAGCTCAGTCTAGCTACATGTCAGCTGTTCGATTAATCCAACAGCATCCATGATATTGGACCGAGCTGCAAGGACTCGTCCATAATACAATACCAAGAAAATGCTCACGAGTAGTATTGATCTCAGTTTAATTTTGCAGAATCATCAGCGCTAAGATTAGGCGCAAATATGCAATCCAAAACAAAATCTACATGATAATCTGGCATGTATATTATAATCTAACAGCTGATGGAAGAAAGCAAAATAAAAGACAAAAATGATATATTTGAACCCTAGCCCAATTATCATGACATGTATATCCAATCCCAATTGAAAAGGTACTGGATATAGAGTCATGTGCATACCATTGTTGGTTTTTCCTGAACTCAGTAAGCACTGGATATATGTTCTCGAAGGCTGTATACGTCTCATCTCTCACCTAAACAAACGCAAATTAAAATATTAGATCAATGAGGCAGAAAATGGTAAACGTATATGATTAAATTGGAATATCTCAAGACTGATACCTTGGCTCCTGTCAGAACAATTTTTCCAGATACGAATATAAGCAAGACTATCTTGGGCTGCTTCATTCGATAGATTAGTCCTGGAAACAACTCTGGTTCATACTATCACCAGAAAACAAGCAAGTTCAATAAATGTTTATTATTCACTAAACTTCTAGTATTAGTACAGAAAGAATCTAGGAAAGCAAATACACATGCACAGACACAACAGAAAACAGCCATTTCCATACATCTACACTTGTAGATCACACAAGCATCGTGACTGAAAATATTCCCCACTAAACATCTACATCCCATTTTGCAGTGAATATTTCTAGGTCAAAGTGCTTCTACTTGATAAAATATAAAATGAAATAGGATTTGTGATTGTTTGGCCATCATGGAAATCAGAGTTGGTTTTGCATTTGCAATATTCAAATATTTACTTTTCATTGCTCACACTTGTGATACTGGTGTCTCTAATAAGGATTTCAGTCTTCTGTAGAATGCTTGACTACAAATATATAATTCAAGGAAACAGCATTTAGGGGAGACAGAGAATAATAGCTTCATGTCATACTTACACTTGAGAAAGCACCGTGGGAATATGCAAGACCCTCAAGCCGTATGGGGAACTTGACATCACAAGAGCCAACAATGTTCTGAATCTTAAAATCCTAAACAATACAAAAGGAATAAATCAATTGTCAAGCACCACTCATGTAGTGTTGAGTGGATAATGACGAACAATTTTGGATGAAACAACTTTAGTAAAGATAATGAAAAAGAGAAGAAATAGTACCTTAAATTTAGCTGGGAAGCCTAGCTTCTGGATAATTCTAGCATACTGAAGGAGATAAAAGATTAGAAAATATATATTTTCAAGAATGCATTACTGTTGATAATGGCGGCCCATGGCGGAGAGCCAAAATCCCGCCATACTGGCCGCTTTGCGGCGCCGTTATCGCGGATTACGGCGGAAAAACGCACAATAGCGGCCGATATTTACCATTACGGTGAGCCCAAAAACTGCCATGTATATCCGCCATAGCGGCCATGGCGGGGCAATTTGATAACACAGGAATGCATCATGTTTAGTTACTAGTTAAGAGGAGAAAAATAAAACCATCCATCTTCCTCCATTGATTTAAGGAACTATTTTAAAAATTAAAAAAACTAAAAAAAGAATATGCTAAAAACAAGTCATGATTAATGGCAAGGTTCTTCAGTCTTACGAACCTCGACTTGAGAAGCTTCAATAATACAAAGGATGAAAGAGTTTAGAGAAGAAAAGAACACCAGTATACCTTCCTTGCTGCCAATTTCGATTGTACCTCACTCTTAGCTCCAGTACAAACCTAACCATGGAATTAAATTTTAAAAAGTATTAAAAATATAAATCCATAACAAGCAACATGCTAAAATTATGTTATTTCATAAGTAGAGATAGAGACTGGTAAGACCCATTTGAGACAGTGGGGCCCAAATGGGAAATTAGCACATAACCCAAGAACACAACTTAGGGAATTCAGTTATATTGGGACTGAGTAGAGAGCTAACGGGTATCTTGGAAATCATTTGGGTGAGTTAGGAACAGAGATTCTTCTATGTAGGAATGCCAGAATTTGTAGGGGAAGGCCCCGTTAGGCAGATCACTAAGGAATAAAGATCTCTTGAGGAGCAGAAAAGGCAGTAAAGAATGTGATCCTAATATAAGTAGAATAGCTTCCTCATTTTCTTTCTTATGCATAATCAAAATTGTGGTTTTTCCAGTATACCCTCTTAACATGGCATATATGCTTAGCAAGAGAAACCCATATATCCATTCTGTTTCTCCTCTGCAGCTGTCCATCCATCACATATCTACAGATCTGGAATGCATTTCACCTTCTACCAATCGTTCGACCCTCATTGCTTGTCTAGCATTATGAGGCTCGACTCACAAAAGCAATAGTTGCATGTGCCCAATCACACGTCTATTAAATCCCTCCATTTGGGCAGCATGAAAAAACATCTAAACCCATATCTGGCAACATTGTAGCCAAAATCGCATTCTTGATCGAAAAATCAAACGAGTTTGCAATTTTACTTGCCGTCTTGCCCTCTCGTCAATTTTGAGTTCATGCATAACCAGACTATGATGAAATATACACCAATTTGTTTGCCCCTTAAACTCGGTTGTTCACAAATCTCTTAAGTTCTCTCCTGCAACCCTGTTCTCTCTCACGGGCACAATTTTTTTCTCGGGTCTCACCGTGGTGAGACTAAAAGTATCTCTTGTGGCCCTTAGCCGTTATAGTGTGCACAAGTTCTTCTTTATTTCCGTTTTGTTGTCATTATTGCCAACCGAAAGACTTCAAATTAAAATGTTGCTATTGGTAAGGATCCACTGTTGAGTAGATTATGGAAATCAAGGTTGAGTGTCATTTTTTGGTGTTTTTATTAGTTTTAGTTGACTTTATGAAGTTGTGTTTCATGTAGTTTGTATAATCTTAGATTTCACGCTTTACGATTTTACTTCCCCTTTCTGATTATGTGTATAATCACGATTTTAACTACCTATCATTATAGTACTCCTCTCAACAAAATAAAGTTCCAACTCAACGATCCATCACATCATCGCCTAGGATCTGTATTGGCCTTAGAATTGCATTTCCCATGATTCTAGAACAACTCCGGCGATCAAGGTAGTAAAAACCTAGATTTTACGCTAAACCAATAAGGGTGAATAAATGCATAAATGATGCAATCGTAACACTATCGGTAAGATTATACAAAATTCATAAAGCTCATGTATATGCATAAGACAAAGAAAACCTTAAATCACACTTGAAATACTGGAGAGATTCTTAGGCTTGTTCCTATAGATCAGGACAGGAGAGTGAGCAGCCGCAGACCCCTTACCAGTACCAGCATGAGAATTTGAAGCCATTGGTTAGCAACAAAAACAAAGGTGGACAGAGAAGTGGCTGTGAGGGATAATAAGGATGAAACAGATGAGGAAGAACCGGACAAAGACTGACGAGAGAAAAGAAAAGTAGGGCTAGACAGAAACAGTTGCAGGAGACAAAGAAGGTCAGGACTGTTTTTTAATGAAATTAATTAATACTTACAGGTCAACCTGTTTTTAAATTAATTAATTAATATTCATTAATAGGCACATTTTTTAACCAAAAAATCACATTTCCTTAACAGGTTTTCTTATGACCCACATGCATAAACATGTCTTCTTCTAACCCGCAAGCAGAAATGGGTCTTCTAACCCGCATGCAGAAAACGGGCCTTTCGCTAACCCTAGCATGTGCGTCGTATAGCCACCACCCTTGCACCACCTGGAATCACAGTCGCAAACAATATATCAAGCATACAATTCAACGATTAACAACGCGATTTCCATGTGATTTCACCAAAATCCGATTCTGTGTATACTCTTAAATGCTGAGCAGAAGCACAACCGAAAAATCGTGACATTGTATAATTTGGATCGCGATTTTGACTACCATGCTGGTGATACAGGCATTGATTCGAGCAGGAGAAAAAAAAACATCAACCGTGTACTAGTTGGTTGAGAAATTGTATCAATCAAGCTATTGCAACTAAGGTAGAAAAAACTACCACCTGCAACAAAAGGAACATACCATTTTGCCAGATGCAAAAATAAGTGCAGTTGTTTTTGGTTCCCGGATCCTCATAATCACAGCAGCAAAACGCTGCACAGGTTCAAATCAAAGACATCAGCACTGCAGAAAAATGACCAACTAGCATGACAATATATCAAGCATGTAAGTTATTACTACACTATTGATCATTGATTTCAGATAACAACAGTGTAGTGCAACACAAACTTCGATACACACATATATCTAGATGGAAATCACAATTAAAAAACAAAACTTGCCTTGGGATTATACTCCGCATTACGAGCTTGAAGTGCAATAGACTTTAGCTCCAACTTACAATCCAAATTGACAGTGGACACAATATTTCTGACGATACAAATAGTAAACAACTTTAGATAATATAATACATATATGCAACAATCAATTTACTATCTAAATATTTCCGCATCAAGCATACATTTAGAGTTTATCTTAGAAGAAGCACAGACACACAAGGGCACAACCGACAACACAAGTAATTCCAATTGGAATATAATTACCCTCCATCAAGAACATTTAAGTGTAACCAAATCTCATTCACTATAAGCTTCAATGGCATAAATTTATTGGGATAAGCACAGATCCAAAAAAAAAAAGAGCAGTATCAGTAAAACTTTTGATCAACTGTAAGAGGTGATTGTAATATTATTATTTGCATGTAGAAGGTTTTAAAAAACGATCCGCGGCCGCGACAAAACGGTATCTACATGTGCCGCTACGGATACCGCTATTCACCGTTTTCATGTTAAAGAACAAATTGCAATTAATTCACACCGCAATGACCACAATTTGTATCACAACACTTGTATCGACCGCAATCGCGAAAACTTTTCCGCGAGCGATACACGGCCGCAACACCATTATTTAAAACCTTGGTATTCTCAATATCATACATGGGGGGTATCACTAGGACTTGGGTAACTAACTACATGATGAGTCCACTTCTTTATTACAAATAAGCATACCCACATTCCACAGCACAACTCAAACTCTCACATAACTCATTCAAATCAAACCAACCAAAACACGCATCATACACAACACAATTAGTCATCAACATCTCATGCTTGCAATCACAATCCAAAACTAAGAAAACATTGATTTCAAAGAAACTCACTGAAGAGTAGGTACAATCCCTGAAGGATGCTTTAATAGATCCACAGGTTGACTCCCTTCCAATCCTTGATCAGCCATGAATCCTATTCAAGTTTTAATTTTTATGCTATCCTTCCAAAACCAGCCACAACCCACTATCACAAAATCAACAACAACCACAATATTCCACATTAATCACTAAAAAAACAAACAACCCATTTCTCAAATCATTTAAAAAACATTAAAAAAAAATATAAAAAAAACCAATTAAGTAAAAAAAACATAGATCTAGTGGTTCAACAAAACAATTAATGAAATCAGACCTTGTTGTGAGGGAATTAGGGTTTGTTATTTATGGATTTTTTGAGAGATGTAATCAAAATTGAAAGGGATTGAAGAGGAGTGTGATAGAGCGGGAAGAAAATTGATGTGAGAAATTTGTAAAAGAGGGTTTTATATATGTAAGAGAGATTGTGAATGCGATTGGGAACAAATGATGTATCTGATAGCTTATGAAGACAGAGAGGAGGAAAAAGAGGTTGGGATCGATTTGTGCCAGCTGGTTTTGGTTTCTTATATTTGTGACTGTTTTGTCCTTGGAAGTGGAAATCTCGGCTTTGTTTTGTAGGGGTATAATGGGAATGGTGGAAATGTAGTTATTGGATGTCAAACGGTAATACTGTCGGGTCCAATTGAGATGTTTTTCTTCTCTTTCATAAATATTGCACACAAAATTGTCTTAAAATTAAAGAGAAATAAAAATTAGAGGCGTTCGCAGATCGATTCGGTTTTAAGTGAATTTGGTTTTATATGAATTGGTTGATTAAATTTATAAAATTTTGTGATAAAGTCTAAATCAAAGCGAACTGAGAAATAATTGTTTGATTTGAATTGGATTGATCGAGTAGATAAAAAAAATAAAAAAATAAAAAATAACTTATTTATGTAAATTAATTTTTCATAAAAATATAAAAAAAATATAATATTAATAATATTTAATCATAAATATTAAACTAGCAATTTTTTCCTAATAGATTCTAGAATTTTTTACAAGAAAAATATATAATATCAAGACTTTTGAATTTATAATTCATCACTTGAATTACTATGATAACGAATGTATTTCATACCTCTACGCTAAGTTACCACATTACATTAACAATTTTCTAATAACAAATTAAAATAGAACAACTTACCCACATATGATATTTCACTTTTTTCTTCTTGAATTTAAATGATTGGTGGTAATTTTCATGATAATTAATTATGATTGGTTAGGATTGAGTTTGCGGATAGAAAAATTGAAAATCTGATGCTCGAACTATTTATTATTGATTTAGTTCGGTTCTTGCTCGAACTAAAAAAATATCTAATCCAAATATCATGATTTGGTTTAGATTTCGATTTAGTTCAGATTTATTCGAACCAATGAACACTCCTAACAAAAATAATCATATTATCTCTAATTTTATTTATAAAAAAATTACTTTTTTAGATATATTAAGTAACTAATATATTATATCGATAAATAGATTGTTTATTCTATCAATCTAAAAAATATAACTTTTTTTATAAATAAGATAAGAGGAAGTATTCACTACGCCAAAAATAGCTTTTAACAGCGCACATTAGACAGCGCTTTTATACAAAAGCGTTGTTATAAGTGAATTAAAAAAAATAGGGAAACTGTATACAATAATAAATAAAAGTGCTGCTAAAAATATAAACTTAGACAGCGCTTTTAAAAAGTGCTGCTAAAAGTGTTGCTTTAGAAAATAAAGGACCACTTTAGACAGCGCTTTTAAAAAGCGCTGTCTAAAGTCATATAAAATTAAAAAAAACTGAAAAGCGCTGCTAAAGGACCCTATTAGCCAGCGCTTTTCAAAAGCGCTGCTAAAGGCCCGTATTAGCCAGCGCTTCTAAAAAGCGCTGTCTAAAGCCATATAAATTAAAATTAAAAAATAGAATCAGTGTACTGTTTCTCTTTCACAGACTCACGAACACGAAAACCATTTCCCTCTCATTCTCACGAATAGAAACCCTTTCCCTCTCACAAATCGTCGCCTTCAAACCAGTCTTTTCTCTCCGTCCTCCACCGTCTCTCTCAGTTGTCCTCCACCCACACCGGTCGATTCTCAAGGTAGGTTCTTTCTTGAAAATGTCTTTATCTACATTGATGTCCAAACTGAGTTATCCTTCTATTGATAATGTACTATGCTAACATCTAAGACATTATCCTCCTATTGATGTCCAAATTGAGTTATAGATATGCATAACTGAGTTATAGGTATGCATTTTGATTTTTCGGTTCTTGGTAGGGCTTGATAACAGCAACACTTTTAGCATTATTGTATTTTCTGTATTTTAGCATTATTGCACTTTCTGCAACACTTCTAAGATATTATTGTTTTTGAAGTTTGAATTCAGTTTCTGTATGTTTCATTATTGCACTTTGTATTATTGTCATGCATTATTGTATTTTGTATCATCTTTGTTGGTTTGTGATCAAATGTGATGAGAAGTCAGAAGAGGAAGCAATGTTATATATTATAATTTATCTATCACTCTCTCTATCTATGTGTATATGATTATTAAGTAAGAACTTTTTGAATATTTTTCTTTTGGTTCTTTGTTTTGGAATTAAAAAAATGATGATGGGTTTTTTTGTTATTTTAATTGGTTTCTGAATTGTTTATCATGTTTATATTCTCCATGAACTAGTATTTTTTTACTTGTTGGTTGCTTGGTTTCTTTACTTTTAATACTATTTTACTGATATAATTTTCAGAACTGTTCAAACATTATTACTCCTAAATACTGTGTTTCTGTTGGAAAGAAATATGACATGATAGAAAAGATTCATAAGTGCTTTGTTTCTCATACAATTTTTCACAAAAAGCTTGTCTAAGAACAAATTCTTAAGGTTTGTGGATTTAAGCTATTATAGCCCTATATATATACAACTTGTTTTTGATGATCCCTTTGTATTGGTGTAGTTAGTCGAAGACCATCACCGATTCGAAGAACATCAAAGCCGCATCATCCACCGTCGACACCAATAACCCCTTTTCTTTCTTTGGTAAGTCAAGTTCAAATTCTATCTGTATCGATCAATTAAAAAACACAATTATTTTTATATAGATATATTTATTTTTAGTCCATGTTAATAACTCTAGAAATAAATTTCTAGAAATAATTCGTTTAATTCAAACAAAAAGGGAATAATCCGTTTATAGTGTTTTTGTTTACTTGAATTAGTAGAAAAAAATGGATAAAAATGGATGTCTGTCGATCGATTGTCAAAAGAGTACGAGAATGGGATATTGGAATTCGTTAAGTTTGTTGTTGAACACGCCAAAGGCCCCAGTCGAATTAAGTGTCCTTGCTTGGGTTGTTGTTATGTGGGTCGGGTTGACGCAGATGGATTGAAATCGCATTTACTAATGCATAGAATTGATAGAAGTTATACGTGTTGGATATTTCACGGTGAAAAAAGTAACGACAACGTTGAACCGGGGGAGAAAATTAGTATGGCCTATGTGTTGTACCCCAAAATTTTCCCTCCCATTTCTCATTGATTTCTCACCATAAAGCCTTTGAAGCTCAAGATCCAGTTAGGGTTTCATCTGCTCAAGACCTCTCCTTGCACTGTTGACTCAAATTAGGGTTTGTGTTGGCACAAAGATGCTTTGACCTAAAATGCCCAAGATGACCTTCATGCTTCATTTTGGACTCCCAAGTTTATCCATATCAAGTTTCAAGTCTTGATTCCAAGTTTTGCCCAGTCAATTGGACAGTTGACCCAGAAATCAACTGTATTGGGGAAAAAGTCAACTGTGGCCAATTGACAGTCAAACCTCATGAAATTTGACCCACATCAACATTATGAACTCACATGGACCATTTGATCAAGTTTGGATCACAATTCCCCAAGAAATTTGATCAGATCACCAAAAGGGCAAAATGGTCATTTTTAGGGTTTTGATTGCACAAAGGCAATTTTTGACTGTTTGACCTAGCCAATGGCAAACCAAGCTCACACATGGACTCAAGGACCCCATAGAATTATCTTGACATGATCAACAAACTCAAAAGATCCCAAGTACACAGGATTGACAGTTGAATTTCCCAGTCAATTGATCAATTTTGACTGTATACTGAAAAGTCAAACTTTGACTTTTTGGTCAAAATCAAGAGTCAAGATTCATTTTTCATCAAAACTTGCCAAATCATGAAACTTGTTCACCAAGAAACCAAGAAATGCAAATTAGGGTTTAAAATGGAATTTTTCATAACTTAGAATTTTTCTAAGTTATGGAAAACCCTAATTTTTTCCCAACTTTTCCCCACTTTTTCACCATGATTCATTTGGATTCAAACAAAAGTCAAAACATGAAAGTTGTAGCTTGTTGCATAATCTACAACTTTGATTCACAAAGTTTTCTCATTTGAAGCTTGTATCTCAAGTTACAAATTTTTGAATAAGGGCACTAAACCATTCTTAACTTAGTGAATTTTTGACCTATTTTGACAAGTTTTTCTACCCCACTTCAAGGCCATTTTCCATACACTTCCACTTGGAATTTCAAATTTCATTTCAAAGATGGATTGTAGTACACATTCCAAGCTTTCCAAAATGTCTAAGAACTTCTCAAACAACCTCATGGTTAGGGAGAATCGAATTTCACAATATAGCAAAAACTCACTTTTGAATTGGCCATTTTTTCATGTTCATAAGTTATGCAAACTTCTCAAAACCAGCATGCCCTTGATTACAGGTCCTTAAACCAAGTTACACTCAATAATTTAATGCTTGTTCATTGTGTCAAAGTGTTATTCTATGAGTTCAAGTATTGTATACAAGTTTAATCCATTTTTAGATAAAGTAAACTATCCATTTTTGCAAAAGTCCACTTTATGTCCAATTGGTAAATCAAGCAAGTACAAACCAAATCTCTTTGGCACAAGATTATGAACAAATTACTCTGATCAAGAGAAGCTTTGCAACAGGATTAGAGGTCCCCTACTGACCTAAAACACCAACTTGCATTTTGTTGCTTAAAGGTTAAGAAACATTGCATAACTAAGACCAACATCCATCTCAGCTTACATACACAAGAACAAAGTGATCAAACACATTACACACATCATAACCAAGCTATTGCACGAGCCATTTACCTCCCAAACATCATCAAACCAAAAAACACCATCAAACTGCAAAAACAGAGTTGCCTCTGCAGTTTGAGTGCCAACTTCTATTCCTCTCAAGCATTCTTGCCAAAACCAGTTCACATACCTTCCATACCATCTATGCAAGCTAACCAAAAGCAAAGGCACGACCTGTAATCACTCTAACCACTTCCACCATTTTCACATTTCTGATTTGCAGGTGAAGTTCTCTAGCTCGATTCAGAAGCTTTCAAGACAAAGTAAACATTGGAATAGCATCCCTGGACCTCAAGGAAGCTTTTCCAATCATCACCTTGCCCTGAAAGTTCTTACATCTCCAGATAGAACTTCAACTAAACAGGTAGTTTTTTGAATTCGTATCTCTCTTATTAGGCATCATTAGTTTTAAGTTTGTGAATAAACAAGGTTCTACTCATGCCACTGAACATGTACATGTTTTTACTTTTCATTTCTTTTGCCTGAGTTGTGAGAATTTGGAGTTTGAAAATGGCAGAAAAACTAGGTTAGGATTTAGGGGAGGAGAAATTCTCCCTCATCTTAGAGAGTTAGATCAAGTTATGCATATGGTTAGAATCGTCTCTTCATGCTTAACATTTTTTGTGTTGGAAGTTTGTTCAAAAAATCAAAGAATCAGGATGTTCAAGTGGAGCTCTTGGCGCGCGTTTTCTGAATAATTTTTGTTCAGAGGTTGAAGAAAGATGACTTTGGGCTGGGCTTGCTTCTGAGTTACTTTTCACACCACCCTTTTTGGTTTTGCACCCCTGAGCCCACTTGCTTCATTTTTAATATTTTTGACTTTTGCCTTTTTTTGATTGGTTCATTTATTTTTTCTCAGCATATTAAAAACATAAAAATATTTTTCTCCTCATTTTTTGAATTTATTGAATATTTATTTGATTATTTCTTTTTGTTTGTACATAAATAAATAAATATATATATATATACTTTTTTGTTTAAAATATTGAGATAATACAAAAAAAAATACTTTTTATACACTTTTATTTTATTTTTACTCCCTGAAAATATTTTGTATAAAAATCCCTTTTTTATTTTTATATTAAATATTATCATTTTTTATATATAATACCTATTTAGAACTTAATATATAAATATATATATTTATTAATATACTTAGAATAAAATACTAAAATATACATATTTTATTTTATTAATATTAAAAACTACAAAAATCATTTTTTTTACAAATATATTTCTTTTCTTATTTTATTTTTGTGTATAAATGATAAATATTGTATATATTAATAAATGATATCTTTTATTTAATAGAATTAGGGTTTTGGCCCTAAATTCAAAAATACTCCAAAAATAATATTTTATAATATTTTTATTTTCTTTCTTATTTTACATAAATAATACTTTTTTCATACATATAAAAATTCCTTTTGCATTCTTGCATATTTGTTTTATTTACCATTTAAATTATACATTTATTTATCTTGTAAATATTCATAGAAAATGGTGTAATAGCTTAGATTCAATTTTTTGTCTAAATATCCCCATTTGAAACATTGTACCCCCCTCCCCATATTATTATGTTGTAATAGCGTAGGATTTTAAATTTCGCACTTTTATCGCTTTCTAAACATACTATGCTAGAATTAGGGTTTTGTATGCGAATAAAAATGAACAAAGTAGTTGGACCTAATACAAGATAAATGAGCATGAAAAATGGACAACACATTTCACACTTGCACCCCTAGGGTATTCCACTTTGTTGCCTTCAAATAATTGGGCCATATTGTATGTTGAATTTCTTTGGGTAAAAACAAACAATCAAATGATCATAGTCCCTCAAAATGTTGCTTAAATGAATGATCAAGTCCCTTTTAAATAAAATTGCCCAAAGACATTTAACACTATTACAACTATGGTCTAAACGATGACCCGCGCCCGTCCCTTTAATCTCCTAAAACAAGATTGTCCACCAAATGCAATGGTGGAGCAAAATTGTCAAAAGGTTTAAAACATAACAAAAATCTTTGAGAAAATTTTAGGGTAGATGAACTCTTAAGTACTTGTCAACTTTCCAAGAAAACACTTGCCTTATTTCAAAACCCACTTCACAAACACTTTCAAAACAAACTTTCAAAAAAACCTTGAAACATCTTTTCAAAAAGACAAACACCTTTTGTAAAACATTCGAGTAAAGAATTGTTACAAGGGTAGCCTATACAAGGCATCTTTTTCAAAACCTTTTTCAAAACCACACACAAAGCACCATTTCAAACAATTGAAAACCAAGGCAAGTTGATCTAAGCAAGTACCTAAGAGCCCATGGATAACCATGGATAGAAGGGGTGCTAATACCTTCCCCTTCTATAATCTACTCCCCGAACCCAAGAAAAATCTCAAAGGTTTTTGCTGTGCTTTTTAAACCTTTCCTTAGGATAAAATAAAAAGTCGGTGGCGACTCTTGCTCAACCGAAACATTTGCGAAAACAAACGCAAAACCATAGTCAGTTCTCCCACCGTATCACAGAACTGGCGACTCTGCTGGGGAATTGTTTGAAAGTGGAGTAACCTTAGGGTTTAGATCACCCTCTTGCATGACTAATTGTTTGATTTGCTTGCTTTATACTTTGGCTCTATTGTTTGGGTTTACAATCCTCCACCCGGATTTTGGGAAACATTCATAGATAGCAATACGTTGTGGAAACTGTGCGGGGTATACCGACACGGTCTAAGCAATAGCTATATTGGTGCGACATATTTGTGAGTATCGGTAACCCTTGAGTTCAATCAAGGAGAGTACGAGGCCGCTGAGTGATGTCACTAAGCACTAATGACCTAGAACCTTACTTGACCATCTTGGCCTTTTATTAGGGGTAGTGAGATGACCGGCTTTGGTGCAGTCCGAAGTTGGTAGATACTCGATACTACACTCATTGAGGGTTGTTTTCTTGGAATATTTTGGTCGCTAGTTAAGTGGCTAAACCAAAACAATGAACATTGAAAACAATCCCGTGATATTGAGTTCCTTAGAACCCGGTTACTATTTATAGGACAGGTTTTTAAGCCAACTACACTCAAGAGGGTACTTACCTATGAAACCCCATGCAAGCCTGAAATTAGGGTTTGGTGTGATTTGCTTGTACATATGTTCTGTGCATACATCATAAACATCATAAAACATCATATGCATTCACTAACCATTTCAAGGGTTTTGGATCTTCATCTTTGTTCTTGTTTTGTAGGACATGGAAATTCCTCGCAGAAATACCATTCAAGTCAACCTTGTGAGAATCTCTCCTCAACTCAAGGAGATCACCTCAAGAATTCCGGAAAGTTCATCCTTCAGTGAAAGACATGGTAGACTGCTCAGCCTAGTCAGCGCCAACATTGAAGAAGACATGATGAAAGTGCTATTCCAGTTCTTTGACCCTCTTCACCACTGCTTCACTTTCCCTGATTATCAGTTGGTACCCACTTTGGAGGAGTTTTCTCAACTCCTAAGAATCCCTATCCTTAATCAACTACCCTTCAACGGTACGGAAAAGGAACCAAAGCTGGAAGATGTTGCTCGAGCATTACATCTACAACCATCCGACATTAAGGGGCATTGGGAAACCCGAAGTGGCATCAAAGGGTTCTTAGCAAAATTCTTGTTTGAGAAGGCACAAGAATGTTGGAACTCATTGGACCTACAAGCCTTTGAAGAGATTGTGGCACTCCTTATCTACGGGTTGGTCTTGTTCCCAAATCCTGACCAATTGGTAGATGTCAACGCCGTTAAAATCTTCTTGTCCAGAAATCCAATACCAACATTGCTTGGGGACATCCTTCACTCATTTTACACACGAACAATGAGAAAGAGGGGTGTTCTCATGTGATGTACTCCTATCCTCGCAAGGTGGTTCATTTCGCACCTTCCACAATCTGTCTTGAAGAATGACCAAGGTACAAGGTGGTCCCAACGATTGATGACTCTTACTCATTCTGATGTGCATTGGTGTTCTCGGTCCAGAGAAAATGTCATCATCGTCGATCGTTGCAGAGAGTTTCCTAATGTTCCTTTACTCGAAATTAGGGGAGGTATCACCTACAACCCTTGCCTAGCTTTGAGGCAATTTGGATATGCACGGAGGGATGGCCCTCATGACATGTTGATTCCTGACCTAGTTTTTGACTTTGACAATGATGCGCAAGGACTTCGCCAAAGATTCATCAGAGCTTGGGGAAAACTCAACAAGGTTGATAGCAAGACTCTGGGACACAAGAACTCCATCCCTCTTGAGCCTTATCTCAAGTGGGTACGAGCCCGAGCCCAAAGTCTAATGATGCCTTATCCTCATGTACTCCCAGTGATTAAAGAGCCCGTCAATGAAGGAGAGGTTCTCTACACCATCCTACATCCAAACATGCCTACATCGTGGGAGGAAATGCAGAAAAGTTGGATTCAGCTCAAGGAGGAACGAAATACTTTTGAAGCTAGCTTCTACGCCAGTGAGAAGAAGGTTCTAGAGCTTACCCGCCGACTCCATGAGCAAGAGGCCCTCAACAACTACATCGCGCCAAAGAGGATGCGCAATGTCTTTCTGCCTTAAGAAGTTTATTTTGTAACATTTGGCCCATGGGGCATTTATGTACTAACAAATTTCTTCTTATTAATATGACGTGCGTTCTTCTTTGTCTGAAACAATTTTGAATGCCCTAAATCCTTGAATGCCTTGCATACATCAGCATACCATTCATCATGTGCATAAGCAGGTCTCACCCCAGGTTTCTTTATATGTCTGTTGTTTATTTCAGTAGGATGGATCTCGAGCAAACAGTCAAAGACCTACAAGCCCAGAATGCACAGTTCCAGCAACTCCTGATGACTTTGGTTAAGAGTCAGGAGGACATCAAGACTCATTTGGAGAATAAGGACCCAGTAAAAAAGAAGAAAAAGAGGATTGGGGTGGCTACTTTGGGGAGAAGATTTGACAGAGAAGCTCGGAGAGTGCTTGAATTTCCTCCTACTTCTGATGAAGGGACTAGTAAAAGGGATCGAGTTGCGGAGCCTTCCGAGTCTGATGCGGAAGAGGAAGAGGTTGAAAGGATGAAGATTATTCTGACCAGCAATACCCTCCAGCTGATGATAAGAACAAGGGTTTAGAAGACAGATTGGCTGCCATGGAATTGCAAAGGGTACCGGGTTTGGATTTTGAAGACATGGGCTTGGTTGCCGGAATTGTGATTCCCCCAAAATTCAAAGTGCCAGTGTTTGTGAGGTATGATGGGCTGTCCTGTCCCAAAATGCATCTCAGGTCCTACGTGAGAAAAATCCAACCCTATACGGAAGATAAAAATCTCTGGATTCATTTCTTCCAAGACAGCCTATCGGGAGCCCAGTTGGAGTGGTTTTATCAGCTAGAAGGAACCAGTGTCAGAAATTGGGAAGATTTGGCCACCGCTTTCTATAAACAATACCAGTATAATTCTGATCTTGCTCCTACTCGTACCCAACTTCAGGGTATGTCACTAGGAACAAGTGAGGGATTCAAGGAATATGCACAAAAATGGAGGGATTTGGCTGGCAGGGTGCAGCCTCCTTTAACCGATCGTGAGCTCGTTGATATGTTTCTTGGGACCCTATCTGGGCCATTTTTCAATCATCTAATTGGTAACTCTTCCGCAGGGTTTACCGATTTGATCTTAACCGGCGAAAGAATAGAAGCTGGCATCAAGTCAGGAAAGATTCAGAAGGGTGTTGCTGCAAGTGTTGAGAAGAAGCCTTTTAAGAAGGAGACAGCTATGGTATATTCTCAGAGAAGAGAAGGGAAGATGGAGCGTCGGCCAACTGTGGGGGCCGTAATGATTCAAAACACTCCGAGTGAGCAGCCTCGCTATAACCAGTCCAGACCAAATCAGCAACGGGTGGAAAGGCCACAACGGCAGTTCACCCGTATTAATATGACTCCAGCGCAAGTGCTTCCCCATCTATTGATATTGAATCTTGCCACCATCAAGGAGGCGCCAAAGAATGTGAATACGTCCTCCCCGCATTATCACGCCAATGCTAAATGCGCCTATCATTCAGACAGTGTTGGACACGACACCAACGATTGTTGGGCACTCAAGCATAAAATCCAAGACCTGATAGAGGCTACGGAGGTAGAGTTTGACGCTCCAGAGAAACCTAATGTGATATCTACACCTATGTCGAAGCACGGCCGAAATATCAATGCCATTGAAGAGGATTTGTATGTTGCTGACGTCAGTGATCTGACTACTCCACTGCTAACCATTAAGTTGAATTTGTTAAGGGCCGGGATCTTCCCGGGATGTAAAGAAGACTGCTACTATTGCCACTCTCTGCCGTTTGATTGTCCGCTATTAAAGAAAGGCATCCAAGGCCTTATAGATAGCCGACAAATTTTGTTCGAAAAAGTTTCTGCTGTTCCAGTTCATGTTGAAAATATCTCAATCATAACCATTCACGCCAATCTTTCCAAGGCCGTCAAAAAGCCTGTTAAGATTACACCAGCTGCAAAATCTGTACCTTTGAAGATAACAATGACAGGGCTTGTTCCCTATGTTTCTGAGAAGTCGATACCTTGGAACTATGGCGGTGACATCTACTACCATGGTATCAAGCAAATCGAGGTAATTGAAGAAAGTTCGGATGATGAAGGAGCCAGCATTAGTAACATTGCGGGCACCAGCAAAATCACCAGGAGCGGGAGAATATTTTCTCCAGAGATTGTCCCTCCAAGAGCAGTCTTTGGACCCTCATCAGCTAAAGAAGTCATCCTTGCACCAGTAAAGCTCTCTGCTAGAACTCCTTTGATTGAAGAAGTTGTTGTTCCTAGTGCTGTCTCTCCTACCATTGCTGATAAAGGAAAAGGAATACAGGATGAGCCCGTCAGGACGAGGGCTCAACCCTTGGTAATCCCGGAAGCATCCAAGAAAGAAATGGACAAGATTTTGAGGATAATCAAGAGAAGTGATTACGATGTGGTGGAACAGTTGGGGCAAACCCCCTCCAAGATCTCCATGCTGGCACTATTGCTTTGCTCAGAAGCGCACGCTCAAGCTTTGATTAAGTTTCTGAAGGCAGCTCATGTGCCCCAGGAAACCTCTGCGAATCAATTTCAACATTGCGTGGCTAGCCTGACTGCGGACAATGGATTAGGTTTTTCTGATGCCGACCTGACCCCTAAAGGCCGAAACCACAATGATGCTTTGCATATTTCAATCGAGTGTCGCGGAACCACCCTTGCACATGTTTTGGTTGATACCGGTTCGTCACTGAATGTTTTTCCTAAGAAGGCCTTGGACCGGCTAGATTGCGAAGGGTTGGAATTGAAGCCGAGTGATATTTTCGTCAGAGCTTTCGATGGGTCGAAGAGAATGGTCCATGGAGAGGTTGAAATTCCCATCAAGATAGGTACTGAGGTGTTTAAATCCACTTTCTATGTAATGGACATCCGTCCATCATACTCCTGCCTGCTAGGTAGACCTTGGATACACCATGCTGGGGCAGTCACCTCCTCCTTGCATCAGATGCTGAAGTATCCTGTCAAGGGAAAGATCATCACTGTCCACGGCGAAGAAGAGTACATGATTAGCCACTTAAATTATTTCCGGTATGTGGAGGTTGAAGGAGAGTTCATTGAGACACCGTTTCAACATTTCGAAGAAGTTCTTCCTGAATTAGCAGTAGCAAAGTTGACAGCCGAGACCCCGAGGCAGATGGCCAGGATGGCATCTCTGGAGGATGCAAGAGCCGCAATCAAAGAAGGGAAGAATTCAGCGTGGGGGCAGTTACCCTACTTTCCGCATAAGACTGACAAGTTTGGATTAGGGTTCACAGCCGCTGGCCAAAAAGCTATGCGCCAGTCAAAGATTGAAAGAGCGCCAGTCAAAATTTCTCCTTACAGAATCAACGCCCTGGAAGATGAAGACAAGGAAAGCAACATTGAAGAGTGGATTTATCCAACTGTCAGAGGAGGATTGAGCAATTGGGAGGCTAAAGACTTTGTCCCCATCACTTTTATTCATCAGTAATTTACCTGTTAAACATTTCTTATTTGGTCTGTAATATTCTACTTTCAAACAATCCGTACACTATCTTTTCACCTCCTGCCTTGCCCGGGGCATGTAGGTCCACTTGTAAGGGTTTTGACTATTTTTCATATTCATATGCCATGTTTAATGATTCATTGGACGTTTTTCATTTGATAAACTGCTTATGTTCATTTTCTTTCCTTTTGCATTTTTTGGATGGCTATCCCTTACACACACCCACACTCACCAATGCAGGTACCCATCCACTCCGGATTCCATGGATGACTATTCTGTTGTATCTTTCAATAACTCTGAAGATCTGGTCAATCTAGCCGAGTATGAAGATGACGAAGGTTGTGAAGTACCCAGGGAACTAGCCAGACTTCTGCAACAAGAGGAAAGGGTCATCTTACCGCATGAAGAGCCATTGGAAGCTGTTAACTTGGGAACCGAGGAGGATCAGAAGGAGGTGCAAGTGGGTGCCAACTTGGAACCAAAAGTCAAGGAGCGCTTGGTACAGTTGCTGAATGAGTATGTTGAAATCTTCGCTTGGTCCTATGAAGACATGCCGGGTCTAGACACAGACATCGTGGTTCACCGTCTCCCCACAAGAGAAGAATGTCCACCAATCAAGCAAAAAGTTCGCCGAATGAGGCCCGACATGTCCGAAAGGATCAAAGCAGAAGTAATGAAGCAATTCGATGCTGGCTTCCTGGCTGTTACGTCCTATCCTCAATGGGTCGCTAACATCGTACCGGTACCGAAGAAAGATGGCAAAGTCAGAATGTGTGTGGACTACCGGGATTTGAATAGGGCCAGCCCTAAAGATGATTTCTCGCTACCTCATATTGACATCTTGATCGACAATACAGCTCAACATAAAGTGTTCTCCTTCATGGACGGTTTCTCGGGCTACAATCAAATCAAAATGGCTCCCGAGGATATGGAGAAAACAACTTTTGTTACACAATGGGGCACTTTCTGTTACAAAGTGATGTCGTTCGGGCTGAAGAACGCAGGAGCAACTTATCAACGCGCCATGGTAGCTTTATTTCATGACATGATACATCATGAGATTGAAGTTTACGTAGACGATATGATAGCTCGATCACAAACAGAGGAAGAGCACCTTGAACATTTGGAGAAGCTATTTGCCAGATTGAAAGAATACAAGCTCAGGCTGAATCCAAGTAAATGCACTTTTGGAGTTAGGTCTGGTAAACTCCTGGGATTCATTGTAAGCAACAAAGGCATTGAAGTCGATCCGGCAAAAGTAAAAGCAATACAAGAGATGCCTGCTCCCCGTACTGAAAAGGAGGTTAGAGGATTCTTGGGGCGCATAAACTATATTGCCAGATTCATCTCACATCTGACTTCTACCTGTGAGCCAATTTTCAAACTCTTGAAAAAGGATCAGGTAGTGGAATGGAACGACGATTGTCAAGCTGCTTTTGATAGAATCAAGGAGTATTTACTAGAACCTCCTATTCTGATGCCACCCGTCGAAGGAAGACCATTGATCATGTATTTGACCGTCTTGGATAACTCAATGGGGTGTGTTTTGGGCCAGCATGACGAGTCTAGTCGAAAAGAGCATGCTATTTATTACCTTAGCAAAAAGTTTACCGACTGTGAGACTCGCTACTCACTGCTCGAGAAAACTTGCTGCGCTTTGGTATGGGCTGCTCGCCGACTAAGACAGTATATGCTGACTCATACTACTTTGTTGATATCCAAAATGGACCCTATCAAGTATATCTTCGAGAAGCCCGCTTTATCTGGAAGGATAACTAGATGGCAAATGATCTTAACCGAGTACGACATCCAGTACACCACCCAAAAAGCTATAAAAGGGAGTGTACTAGCTGACCATCTGGCTCATCAGGCTATCGAAGACTATCAACCCATGAGATTTGACTTCCCAGACGAGGACATCATGAATTTGGACAACGTTGAAAGTGACGGACCGTATGACGGACCCGAAAAGGGATCCCGATGGACCCTGTACTTTGATGGTGCTTCAAATGCACTTGGAAACGGTATTGGCGCAGTACTCATTTCTCCGGAAGGTTGTCACACTCCTTTCACGGCCCGACTTTGTTTCAGTTGCACAAACAACATGGCTGAGTATGAAGCTTGCATCTTTGGTCTCGAGGCTGCTATAGACTTGGGGATCAAATCTTTGATCGTATTTGGGGACTCGGCTTTGGTCATCAGCCAAATCAAAGGAGATTGGGATACCAAGCATCCTAATCTTATCCCATACAAAGAACATGTCCTGACATTGTTGCCGCATTTCGAGCAAATTACCTTCGAGCATTTCCCGTGAGAAGAGAATCAGTTAGCCGATGCTCTAGCCACCATGTCCTCCATGTTTAAACTCAATTGGGAAAACGAGGTTCCCCAAATCACCATCAAGCGAATGGATGAACCGGCGCATTGCCACGAGATTAATACCGAAGAAGTAGTGGAACAACCTTGGTTCCATGAAATCAAAAGGTATCTCGAGACTAGAGATTATCCTGAAGGAGCTTCCGTAAATGACAAGAAGTTCTTAAGGAAATTCGCTGCTAAGTTCTTCCTGAGCAACGACATCCTTTACAAACGAAGCCATGATTATGTATTACTCCGATGTGTGGATAAAGCTGAAGCAGAGTTGATCATGACTGATATACACAGCGGCACATTTGGCACTCACTTGAGCGGGCATACAATGGCTAAGAAGATCCTAAGGGCAGGCTATTACTGGTCTACCATGGAAGCTGACTGCCATCAACATTCCCGTACTTGTCACAAGTGTCAAGTCTATGCTGACAAAGTTCATATTCCTCCGGTTCCCCTCAACGTCCTGACTGCCCCGTGGCCCTTTGCAATGTGGGGCATTGATATGATTGGAGAGATCAAGCCCACGGCTTCCAATGGACATCGCTTCATCCTGGTTGCCATTGACTACTTCACTAAATGGGTCGAAGCAGCTTCCTTCGCCTCTGTCACCAAAAATGTGGTTGCTCGCTTTATCAAGCAAAATCTCATATGTCGGTATGGTGTTCCAGACAGGATCATCACGGACAACGGTACAAATCTGAATAACACAATGATCACTGCATTATGCGAACAGTTCAAGATTTATCATCACAATTCATCTCCCTATTGGCCGAAGATGAACGATGCTGTTGAAGCTGCGAACAAAAACATTAAGAAGATCATTCAGAAAATGACAGTCACTTACAAAGACTGGCATGAGATGTTACCGTTTGCTCTGCATGGATACCGTACGACGACACGTACTTCAACTGGGGCAACCCCATTTTCTTTGGTTTATGGCATGGAAGCTGTTTTGCCTATGGAAGTCCAGATCCCCTCTCTAAGAATTATGAAGGATGCAGGTTTGAATGAAGATGATTGGATGCAGACCCGACTTGATCAACTCAATCTGATCGACGAGAAGCGACTTGCTGCTATATGCCATGGTCAGACGTATCAAAAGCGGATGATCAAGGCCTTCAATAAGAAAGTCAGACGTCAAGTGTATCGAGTCGGGGATCTCGTAATCAAGCGGATTATCTTGCCGCAAAGTGATCCCAGGGGCAAATGGACTCCTACATATTAAGGATCATTTGTGGTCAAAAGCATATTTTCTGGTGGTGCAATGATTCTGACCACCATGGACGGTGACGATTTGCCGCACCCTGCGAACGCAGACATAGTCAAAAGATACTACGCATAAAATAACCCGACAAGTCGAAAACCCGAAAGGGAGGCTTGGGCAAAAATGGGCATCCCGGTGAAACCGAAAACCCGAAAGGGCGATTCAGGCAAAAATTAGGGATAAAAACGAAAAAATCTGTACACCCGGCAAGTCGAAAACCCGAAAGGGCGGCTTGGGCAAAAAGGGGTTTCCCGGTGGATCGAAAACCCGAAAGGGCGATTCAGGCAAAAGTTAGGGAATTGAAGCGTATGACTATGTCTCGTCGGATCACTTCAAAAACAATCTCTTCATCAACCGGTTCCAGGCTTCTGATCAATCCAGTCATCGTCAAGTAAAGCATTGAATGGACAGATATTCAGGGTTGTGAAAGCTACGGCAGAACGGAGTCCCATGGAACTATTTCACATAGCCATCCTTTATTTTGTATAAAATCTTTCAATATTTACGACAAAGTCCTCTTACTAGGATGATTGTCTCCTTTGTACAAATATACTCAAATAAAATCAATACAAATACTCTTCCCAAAATTTGTGTCATTTCCCTTTTCTTTTTCTCTTGCACTATTTGTTTTATTTTGAGAAACGTCCAATGTTTTGTTAAATAGGCATATGCATTTGAAACATAATCACTTCCTAAATGAACCTAAGAAAAAGGATTACTGATAGGATGAAGGTACAGATGGATATCTTGACACCCTTTCGAAGGAAATCCCCCAAGAGATTTGGAACCCACATCTCTAGCAAACCCTGAGGCTTATCTCCAGCAGACTCTCGAAGCTTATCCCCAGTAAGGTTCTGGAAGGTATTTCCCCGCAGAGCACGAACGTCTCTCCCGAGTTTTATTCAAAGTTATTCCCCACAAAGGCTTATAACTGGGTTATCCTCAGCTAACAGCCACAGAAGATCGCACTCGCCAGAATTCTTCCTATCCCCAGCGGAGTTCGTCAAGAGTTTCCCAACACAACTTATCAATATGATCCCCAGAGGAGCTTATCCTTGTTATCCCCAGCCAGAGGATCCTCCAGAACTCATTTCCCCTCAGAATTTAAGTTTCAATATCCCCAGCCGAGCTAAAACTTCAAATTGTCAATCCCCAGCGGAGCCAGACTAATGAGCCTTCTCCCCACAGAGTCTTAGAAAGAGAAATCTTGAGTTCCCCAGTGAGATCGCCAGAGTTACTTCCCATCAAATTGAAGATTCTCAGTCTTACCTCCCCAGCATGAGTCTACTAGATTGATACTTCCCAGTAGAGGTCATCAGGAATTCTCTTTTTCCAGCAGCAGCCAAGGATTTATTTTTCCCAGCAGCAGTCAAGATGTTTTTATCTTCGGCCACCTCGGATTCATTTATCCTCAGCAAGATAGCTCGTCAGCTTACATGCGCATTCATCATGTTCACGTCATAAACATTGATGTCACGTATATTGCATCATACATCATAACATTGCATATAACTAATTCTTTACCTTTTCAGGAAAGATCAGTCGACAGACTAAAATTATTCAACTTCAAGATTTCTGAAAAAACAGTTCACGGGTTCTCCAAGTAAACGGATGTTAACCTGTCACTTGTTCAGATTCTTCTACAAGACTTCTGAAAACAGTTTATGGATTCTTCCCAACAACGGATGTTAATCTATCGACTTGTTCAGATGCAACTTTTGAAAACAGTTTACAGACGCTTCCCAACAACGGATGCTGCTCTATTGCTTATTCAACTTCAAAATTTCTGAAAACAGTTCGCGGGTTCTCCAAGTAAACGGATGTTAACCTGTCACTTGTTCAGATTCTTCTTCAAGACTTCTGAAAACAGTTTATGGATTCTTCCCAACAACGGATGTTAATCTATCGACTTGTTCAGATGCAACTTCTGAAAACAGTTTACGGACGCTTCCCAACAATGGATGCTGCTCTATTGCTTATTCAACTTCAAGATTTCTGAAAACAGTTCACGGGTTCTCCAAGTAAATGGATGTTAACCTATCGCTTGTTAAGTTTCTTCTCCAAACCACTGAAAACAGTTTACAGATTCCTCCCAACAACGGATGTCAATCTATTGCTTGTTCAGACTCCCAGTTCGGAGATAGTCCAAAGCTTGGACACTTTCCTGGTATTCCCTTCTAGATGGCATCTCTAAGCCCATCCCCGACAAGATTTCTGTCACTCTCCCGGATGGCATCGTTAATCCCATCTCCAAATGGCATCTCTAAGCCCATTCCCGCATCCATTGCTTTGACGAGTGCAAATTTCCGGGCACTCTAGTGTCCAATCTCCTTTTACCCTCGAGTCACGAAAGGCAAACTTGCCAATCTAACTCTTCGGATTCAAGAAGATTGAACAGGGGCAACTGTTGTACCCCAAAATTTTCCCTCCCATTTCTCATTGATTTCTCACCATAAAGCCTTTGAAGCTCAAGATCCAGTTAGGATTTCATCTGCTCAAGACCTCTCCTTGCACTGTTGACTCAAATTAGGGTTTGTGTTGGCACAAAGATGCTTTGACCTAAAATGCCAAGATGACCTTCATGCTTCATTTTGGACTCCCAAGTTTATCCATATCAAGTTTCAAGTCTTGATTCCAAGTTTTGCCCAGTCAATTGGACAGTTGACCCAGAAATCAACTGTATTGGGGAAAAAGTCAACTGTGGCCAATTGACAGTCAAACCTCATGAAATTTGACCCACATCAACATTATGAACTCACATGGACCATTTGATCAAGTTTGGATCACAATTCCCCAAGAAATTTGATCAGATCACCAAAAGGGCAAAATGGTCATTTTTAGGGTTTTGACTGCACAAAGGCAATTTTTGACTGTTTGACCTAGCCAATGGCAAACCAAGCTCACACATAGACTCAAGGACCCCATAGAATTATCTTGACATGATCAACAAACTCAAAAGATCCCAAGTACACAGGATTGACAGTTGAATTTCCCAGTCAATTGATCAATTTTGACTGTATACTGAAAAGTCAAACTTTGACTTTTTGGTCAAAATCAAGAGTCAAGATTCATTTTTCATCAAAACTTGCCAAATCATGAAACTTGTTCACCAAGAAACCAAGAAATGCAAATTAGGGTTAAAAATGGAATTTTTCATAACTTAGAATTTTTCTAAGTTATGGAAAACCCTAATTTTTTCCCAACTTTGCCCCACTTTTTCACCATGATTCAGTTGGATTCAAACAAAAGTAAAAACATGAACGTTGTATCTTGTTGCATAATCTACAACTTTGATTCACAAAGTTTTCTCATTTGAAGCTTGTATCTCAAGTTACAAATTTTTGAATAAGGGCACTAAACCATTCTTAACTTAGTGAATTTTTGACCTATTTTGACAAGTTTTTCTACCCCACTTCAAGGCCATTTTCCATACACTTCCACTTGGAATTTCAAATTTCATTTCAAAGATGGATTGTAGTACACATTCCAAGCTTTCCAAAATGTCCAAGAACTTCTCAAACAACCTCATAGTTAGGGAGAATCGAATTTCACAATATAGCAAATACTCACTTTTGAATTGGCCATTTTTTCATGTTCATAAGTTATGCAAACTTCTCAAAACCAGCATGCCCTTGATTACAGGTCCTTAAACCAAGTTAAACTCAATAATTTAATGCTTGTTCATTGTGTCAAAGTGTTATTCTATGAGTTCAAGTATTGTATACAAGTTTAATCCATTTTTAGATAAAGTAAACTATCCATTTTTGCAAAAGTCCACTTTATGTCCAATTGGTAAATCAAGCAAGTACAAACCAAATCTCTTTGGCACAAGATTATGAACAAATTACTCTGATCAAGAGAAGCTTTGCAGCAGGATTAGAGGTCCCCTACTGACCTAAAACACCAACTTGCATTTTGTTGCTTAAAGGTTAAGAAACATTGCATAACTAAGACCAACATCCATCTCAGCTTACATACACAAGAACAAAGTGATCAAACACATTACACACATCATAACCAAGCTATTGCACGAGCCATTTACCTCCCAAACATCATCAAACCAAAAAACACCATCAAACTGCAAAAACAGAGTTGCCTCTGCAGTTTGAGTGCCAACTTCTATTCCTCTCAAGCATTCTTGCCAAAACCAGTTCACATACCTTCCATACCATCTATGCAAGCTAACCAAAAGCAAAGGTACAACCTGTAATCACTCTAACCACTTCCACCATTTTCACATTTCTGATTTGCAGGTGAAGTTCTCTAGCTCGATTCAGAAGCTTTCAAGACAAAGTAAACATTGGAATAGCATCCCTGGACCTCAAGGAAGCTTTTCCAATCATCACCTTGCCCTGAAAGTTCTTACATATCCAGATAGAACTTCAACTGAACAGGTAATTTTTTGAATTCGTATCTCTCTTATTAGGCATCATTAGTTTTAAGTTTGTGAATAAACAAGGTTCTACTCATGCCACTGAACATGTACATGTTTTTACTTTTCATTTCTTTTGCCTGAGTTGTGAGAATTTGGAGTTTGAAAATGGCAGAAAAACTAGGTTAGGATTTGGGGGAGGAGAAATTCTCCCTCATCTTAGAGAGTTAGATCAAGTTATGCATATGGTTAGAATCGTCTCTTCATGCTTAACATTTTTTGTGTTGGAAGTTTGTTCAAAAAATCAAAGAATCAGGATGTTCAAGTGGAGCTCTTGGCGCGCGTTTTCTGAATAATTTTTGTTCAGAGGTTGAAGAAAGGTGACTTTGGGCTGGGCTTGCTTCTGAGTTACTTTTCACACCACCCTTTTTGGTTTTGCACCCCTGAGCCCATTTGCTTCATTTTTAATATTTTTGACTTTGTCCTTTTTTTGATTGGTTCATTTATTTTTTCTCAGCATATTAAAACCATAAAAATATTTTTCTCCTCATTTTTTGAATTTATTGAATATTTATTTGATTATTTCTTTTTGTTTGTACATAAATAAATAAATAAATAAATAAATAAATATATATATATATATATATATATATATATATATATATATATATATATATATATATATATATATATATATATATATATATATATATATATATATATATATATATACTTTTTTGTTTAAAATATTGAGATAATACAAAAAAAAAAAAACTTTTTATACACTTTTATTTTATTTTTACTCCCTGAAAATATTTTGTATAAAAATCCCTTTTTTTATTTTTATATTAAATATTATCATTTTTTATATATAATACCTATTTAGAACTTAATATATAAATATATATATATTTATTAATATACTTAGAATAAAATACTAAAATATACATATTTTATTTTATTAATATTAAAAACTACAAAAATCATTTTTTTTACAAATATATTTCTTTTCTTATTTTATTTTTGTGTATAAATGATAAATATTGTATATATTAATAAATGATATCTTTTATTTAATAGAATTAGGGTTTTGGCCCTAAATTCAAAAATACTCCAAAAATAATATTTTATAATATTTTTATTTTCTTTCTTATTTTACATAAATAATACTTTTTTCATACATATAAAAATTCCTTTTGCATTCTTGCATATTTGTTTTATTTACCATTTAAATTATATATTTATTTATCTTGTAAATATTCATAGAAAATGGTGTAATAGCTTAGATTCAATTTTTTGTCTAAATATCCCCATTTGAAACATTGTACCCCCCTCCCCATATTATTATGTTGTAATAGCGTAGGATTTTAAATTTCGCACTTTTATCGCTTTCTAAACATACTATGCTAGAATTAGGGTTTTGTATGTGAATAAAAATGAACAAAGTAGTTGGACCTAATACAAGATAAATGAGCATGAAAAATGGACAACACATTTCACACTTGCACCCCTAGGGTATTCCACTTTGTTGCCTTCAAATAATTGGGCCATATTGTATGTTGAATTTCTTTGGGTAAAAACAAACAATCAAATGATCATAGTCCCTCAAAATGTTGCTTAAATGAATGATCAAGTCCCTTTTAAAGAAAATTGCCCAAAGACATTTAACACTATTACAACTATGGTCTAAACGATGACCCGCGCCCGTCCCTTTAATCTCCTAAAACAAGATTGTCCACCAAATGCAATGGTGGAGCAAAATTGTCAAAAGGTTTAAAACATAACAAAAATCTTTGAGAAAATTTTAGGGTAGATGAACTCTTAAGTACTTGTCAACTTTCCAAGAAAACACTTGCCTTATTTCAAAACCCACTTCACAAACACTTTCAAAACAAACTTTCAAAAAAACCTTGAAACATCTTTTCAAAAAGACAAACACCTTTTGTAAAACATTCGAGTAAAGAATTGTTACAAGGGTAGCCTATACAAGGCATCTTTTTCAAAACCTTTTTCAAAACCACACACAAAGCACCATTTCAAACAATTGAAAACCAAGGCAAGTTGATCTAAGCAAGTACCTAAGAGCCCATGGATAACCATGGATAGAAGGGGTGCTAATACCTTCCCCTTCTATAATCTACTCCCCAAACCCAAGAAAAATCTCAAAGGTTTTTGCTGTGCTTTTTAAACCTTTCCTTAGGATAAATGAAAAAGTCGGTGGCGACTCTTGCTCAACCGAAACATTTGCGAAAACAAACGCAAAACCATAGTCAGTTCTCCCACCGTATCACACTATGCTTCAGATGACAAGGACATAAATACATACGATTTTAATCGAGTCGAAGAGATTGCAGATGCACTTGAAGAAGATCTTCAGGATTGTCCCAAAATGTTTGAGAGATTGGTAAGCGATATAGAGAAACTGTTTTATAAAGGTTGCACTAAATTCACAAGACTGTCTGCAGTATTAAAGTTGTACAACTTAAAGGCGGGCAATGGATGGTCAGATAAAAGTTTCAGAGTTATTAGCCCTTATGAGAGATATGCTTCCGGAGGATAACGTTCTTCCTAATTGAACCTATGAGGCCAAAAAAATGTTGTGCTCTATTGGCATGAGTTATGATAAGATACATGTTTGTCCAAACGATTGCGTTCTGTTTCAAAACGAATATGCATCGTTAAATGAGTTCCCTAAATGTGGTTTATTTCGATATAAGAAAAAAATTGTCTCCAGCAAAAGTCTTATGGTATTTTCCTATAATTCTTAGATTTAGGCGCATGTTTCGTAGTGAAACTAATGCGAGACACCTGACTTGGCATGCAGATGAAAGAATTATTAATGGAAAGTATCGACATCCGGCAGATTCACCACAGTGGTTGAAAATTGATAATGATTATCCTGATTTTGGAGAAGAAGCAAGAAACCTTCGCTTGACTTTATCTACTGATGGAATGAATCCGCATGGTCTTCAAAGTATCTCACATAGCACATGGCCTGTGATTCTTATGATTTATAACCTACCTCCATGGCTATGCATGAAGCGCAAGTACATGATGTTATCTATGTTAATTTATGGGCCTAAACAACCAGGGAATGACATAGACGTATACTTGATACCTTTGATCGAAGATTTAAAGATTTTGTGGGAGAACAGGGTGGAGGTTTATGATGGATATAGGAAACAAAGTTTCAATTTGAGGGCGGTGTTGTTTGGCATAATTAATGATTTTCCAGCATACGAGAATCTATCCGGGTATAGCATTAAAGGTCAATGTCTGTGTCATGTTTGTGAAGATGAAACCGATACGACGCGTTCGGAACTTTGTCAGAAGAATGTGTTTCTCGGTCATCGTAGATTCTTACATTCTAAACATCACTACCTTGCATGGAGAAAAGCATTCAATGGAGACACTGAACAACGTAAAGCTCCACCTGCATTGTCAGGTGACCAAATTTTTGAAAAGGTGAAATATGTGTGTACTCAGTTTGGCAAGCCTTTTGCGTATACGGTTGTCAAAGGTGGGTGGAAGAAGAGATCAATTTTTTTTATAATTTCCATATTGGAAGTCTCTGTATGTGAGACATTTTCTCGATGTTATGCATATTGAAAAAAATGTATTCGAAAGTGTTATTGGTACGTTACTCAATATTAAAGGAAAGTCTAAGGGTGGTGTGATACGGTGGGAGAACTGACTTGAGGTTTGCGTTTGTATTCGCAAATGTTGCGGTTAGCAAGAGTCGCCACCGACTTTTTATTTTATCCTAAGGAAAGGTTAAAAAGCACAGCAAAAACCTTTTGAGATGTTTTCTTGGGTTCGGGGAGTAGATTATAGAAAGGGAAGGTATTAGCACCCTTTCTATCCATGGTTATCCATGGGCTCTTAGTTACTTGCTTAGATCACTTGCCTTTTGTTTTCAATTGTTTTAAATGGTGCTTGAGTGTGTGGGTTTTAAAAAATGTTTTTGAAAAGAGGCCAATGTGGTGGCTACCTTTGTAATGATCCATGTGGGGATGTATACAAAGATGTACGTCTTTTGAAAAGGTTTTCGTTTGTTTTTGAAAGTTTTTTTGAAAGTGTAGTGATATGTGGTTTTTGAATTTAGGCAAGTGTTTTGTTTTGCAAGTTGGTTCAAGTAACTAAGAGGTTATCTACTCCTAAATTTCTCAAAAGATTATTGCTATACTTTAACCCTTTTAACAAGTTTGCACCACCATTGTATTTGGTGGGCAACCTTGTGTTAGGATGTGAAAAGGGACAGGCGCGGGTCATCGTTTAGACCATAATTGTAACGACGTTAAATGTCTTTGGGCAATTTCTCTAAGGGACTTGATCATTTGTTTTGTTTGTTTTGAAAAGTTTTGTCGAGAGACTATGATCATTCAAATTGTTTACTTTGCCCAAAGATGTTCAACATACAATATGGCCCATTTATTTGAAGGCAACAAGTGGAATACCCTAGGGGTGCAAGTGTGAGATGTGTTGTTTATTTTCATGCTTGTTTGTCTTGTATTAGGTCAAACTATTTTTTATCGTTTTTTCGCATACAAACCCTAATTCTAGCATGTTATTATTTAGAAAGCAATAAAGTGCGAAATTAAAATTACTAAGCTATTACACAACCAAATATGGGAAGGGGGGTACAAATGTTCAAATGGGGATATTGACAAGAATTTGAATCTAGATTATTACAACAATTGGATATTTGCATAGTAAATAAATTGCATAATTTAAATGTAAATAAAATAAATATGTGAAATGTAAAAAAGAAAGTTTTTATGTGTATGAGAAAATATTTATGTAAAAGGAAAAAGAAATAAAAATGTATTTATTTTTTTAGTATTTTTGAACTTAGGGTAAAAACCCTAATTTTTTAAATAAAAGATATTATTATCTAATTTAATTCTACTATTTATTTATTATTTATAAAAATAACCTAAAATGAAGTATATTGTAAAAAAAAAGTATTTTTGTATCAAATGTTAATAAAATAAAATAAATCAAGTATTTTTATATCTTTTTCTTAAATACATTAATAATCAAATATATATATATATCCCTAAATATGTATTTTTCTAAAATAAATATTTAAATATTTTAATAAAAATAAAAAGTAAAGTATATTTTTTTGTGTAAAATATTTTCATAAAGTAAATAAAATAATAAAAATGTATCTACACTATTTTCTATTTATTTCAATAATAGTATATATATATATATTTGTATATAACAAAAGAAATAAACAAATAAATATGCCATAAATACAAAAAGTGGTGGAAAAAATATTTTAAAAATTTTAATGGTATGAGAAAAAATAAACAAAGTCAATCCAAAAAGAAAAAGTCAAAAATGTCAAAAAATGAGCAAATGGGCTCAGGGGGGTGTAAACCAAAAAATGGGGTGTGAAAAGGAAACAAATCCAGGCCCAGCCCAGATCACTTCTTCTTCAACCTCTGTACAGCTTTCTTCACACAAAACACGCGTTTTCTAACTCTGGATTCCTGGACTTTCAAGCAAAACTCATAACATGAAAAGTGTAGAGCATTAAGAGACGGTTTCAACCATATAAAGAACATGACCTATCTCTCCCAGATGAGAGAGAATTTCTCTCCCCCTCTTTTCTGACCTAGTTTTTCTACCATTTTCAGAGCTCAAATTCTCTTCACTCAGACAAAAGAAATGAAAAGTAAAGCTATGTACATGTTCAGGGCTATGAGTAGGACTTTGTTTCTTCACAAACTTAAGACTAAAGATGCCTAATAAGAGAGATACGAATTCAAACTTTTACCTGTGCAGTTGAACTTCTATGTGGAGAATGAGAGACTTTCAGTGCAATGTAATGATTGGAAAAGCTTCCTTGAAGTCCAGGGATGCTTTTTCAATGCTCACTTTGTCTTGAAACTTCTTGTATCAAGCTATAGAACTTCACCTGCAAGTCAAAGATGTGAAAATGGTGGAAGTGGTTAGAGCAACTACAGATCGTGCCTTAGCTTCTGGATAGCTTGCATATGTTGTAAGGAAGGTAGAGGAACAGGTTTGGACAGAAATGCTTGAAGGGATTGAGAGATTGCACTCAAACTGCAGGGGCACCCCTGTTTGTGCAGTTTGAGGATGATTCTGAGATGGAGGGTGTTTGAAAGGGAAATGGCTCGTGCAAAAGCTTCAATGTGGTCTATGGAATGTGTTTGATATCTTTTGTGCTGTGTTCTTTTTCTGATATGAGAGATAGCATATGTTATGGACCTTTCTTCACACTTAAGCTACCAAAAGCAAATTGGTGTTCTAGGTCAGTATAGGACCCCCTAATGTGCTGCATCAACTCCTCTTGATCAGTGTGTTATGCCCATAATCTTGTGCTAAGCAGATCTTCTATGTACTTGTTTGATTTACCAATTGACATAAAGCTAAACTTTTCAAAAATGGAAATTCCACTTTATCTAGTTTAGGATTAAACCATTATGCAATGTTAGAACACAAAGAACATGACCTTAACACATTGAATATGCATTAAATTATTGAGTATGAAATGGTTCAAGGACCTGTAATCAAGCATAAAGCAAACTGATTTCAAATTGGCAAGGTTATGAACATGTCTTGATGAAGAACAAAAGTGAATTTTTGCCAACTTGTGAAATTCGAATCTCCCAAGTTATGAGGTTGTTTGATGAGTTCTTGGACATTTTGGAAAGCTTGGAATGTGTACTACAATCCATCTTTGAAATGCAAATCAAAATTCCAATTGGAAGGGCATGAAAAGTGGCCTTGAAGTAGGGTAGAAAACCTTGTCAAAATAGGTCAAATTTCACTAAGTTAAAAGATGGTTTAGTGCCCTTATTCAAAAAATCATAACTTGAGATACAAGCTTCAAATGAGAAAACTTTGTGAATCAAAGTTGTAGATTTTGCAACAAGCTACAACTTTCATGTTTTGACTTTTGTTTGAATCCCAATGGATCATGGTGAAAAGATGGGGCAAAGTTGGGAAAAAATTAGGGTTTTTCATAACTTAGAAAAATTCTAAGTTATGAAAAATTCCATTTTCAAACCCTAATTTGCATTTTGTGATTTCTTGGTGAACAAGTTTCATAATTTGGCATGTTTTGATGAAAAATGAATCTTGACTCTTGATTTTGACCAAAAAGTCAAAGTTTGACTTTTCAGTATACAGTCAAAATTGATCAATTGACTGGGAAATTCAACTATCAATCTTGTATACTTGGGATCTTTTGAGCTTGATGAACATGTCAAGATAATTCCATGGGGTCCTTGAGTCCATAGGTGAACTTGGTTTGCCATTGGCTAGGTCAAACAGTCAAAAATTTCCTTAGTGCAGTCAAAACCCTAAAAATGACCATTTTGCCCTTTTGGTGATCTGATCAAATTTCTTGTGGAATTGTGATCCAAACTTGATCAAATGGTTCATATGAATTCAAAATGTTGATGTGGATCAAATTTTATGAGATTTGACTGTCAATTGGCCACAGTTGACTTTTTCCCCAATACAGCTGATTTCTAGGTCAACTGTCCAATTGACTGGGTAAAACTTGGAATCAAGACTTGAAACTTGGTATAGGTAAACTTGGGAGTCCAATCATGAAGCATGAAAGTCATCTTAGGCATTTTGGGTCAAAACATCTTTAGGCAAACACAAACCCTAATTTGAGTCCACAGTGCAAGGAGAAGTCTTGAGCAGAGGAAACCCTAATTGTATCTTGATCTTTAAATGTCTTGTGATGAGAAAAATGTTGAGGAAATGGGAGGGCAAATTTTGGGGTACAACAGTTGCCCCTGTTCAATCTTCTTGGACCTGAAGAGTTAGATTGGCAAGTTTGCCTTTCGTGACTCGAGGGTAAAAGGAGATTGGACACTAGAGTGCCCGGAAATTTGCACTCGCATGCTGGAGTCTCAACAATGTGGTGTCGGGAATGGGCTTATAGATGCCATTTGGAGAGATGGTGGATAGGGAGATGGGCTTTGTAGATGCCATCTGGAAAAGTGACAGAACTTTGTCGGGAATGGGCTTATAGATGCCACTTGGAAGTGTTGATCGCATAAGAGATTCCTTAGCGAGAACTTGTGTGTTTAAGAAAGACAGATGTTTTCCTGGCTTGTTACAGGTGTTTGATCTTCAGTCTCCTTATGCAGATATGCCCTGGCTGGATACAGGTATCGAATCTACGATCGGTTGCCCACAGATGTGCCCTGGCTGGATACAGGAGTCGAATCTGGAAATAGTCGTCAATAGATATGCCCTGGCTGGATACAGGAGTCGAATCTTTGAACTCTGCAGACGTGCCCTGGCTAGATACAGGAATCGAGTCTGGAAATGTGGTCAACAGATATGCCCTGGCTGGATACAGGAATCGAATCTGGAAATGTGACAGTTGAAAGATGTGCCCTGGCTGGATACAGGAGTCGAATCTTTGAACTCTGCAGACGTGCCCTGGCTGGATACAGGAATCGAGTCTGGAAACTGATCACTCTCAGATGTGCCCTGGCTAGATACAGGTATCAAATCTGGAATTGTGACAGTTGAAAGTAGTCTTTTTTGAGATTGTCTTTTTCCTGAAAAGGCAAAGACGTAAGCTGTATGCAATGTCATGATGTATGATATGCATGATGTCATGATGTTCAACATTTGATGTTTTATGTGTCTCATCATGTATGTAAGCAAGATGTATGAAAATGTGAAATGTTTATGAGTGTAATTTCATCTTAGGAAAATAAATCCTTGACGAATGGCCGGGAAGCTGCTTTGCGGAAGAGATACTTGGCCGAAGCTCTGATGAGAGGCCTGCTGAGGACTTTAACGATGGATTCCGCTGAGGATAATGATGATAAACTCTGCTGGGGAACCCCAAAGATAAACTCTGCTTGGGAAAACCAAAGATAAACTTCGCTGGGGATTGAAGGAACTTTCGCCGAGAACGGTCTTCCGTGGCTTTTAGCTGAGGATAACCCAGTTATAAGTCCTTGTGAGGAAATAACTCTAAATAAAACTTGGCGTGACGTTCGTACTTCGCCGGGGATAAGCTCGCAGAATCTACTGGGGATGAGCTTTTAAGATTTGCCGGGGAACGTTGTGCCTTTTTTCAGGATCGACGGGGAATCGACTCCCGCTTGGGGAAAGTGCTGCTGAACCTGTTTTATTCTGCGGGGAGCTAAGATGATTCGACCAATATTTTCAGTTGAACCTACCTTGGTGCCTTGGTGGACAAAGCAACTAGACCGCTTTAGACAACTACACATTGCCCCTGTCTTTGATGTCACTTGCAATTAATCTCTTTTTTCATATGCAAACATTTAGGGATCAGCAATTTAATGTCAAATGCATATATCAAAAATGAACATTGGACGTTCTTCGCAAGACAAAACAGAAAAAGAAAAACAATGGCAATTTGTATGGACAAGTGAATTTGTATTGATTTAAACTTGGCCTGTGAATAGGCGTTTTTTGTACAAGAGGCTGACATCCTAGTAAGAGGACGCCGCCAAATAACATAGAGTTTACAAATTGAAAAACAAAACAGCTATGTGAACAATCCCACTGGGTTCCAACTCTGCTATTGCCTTTATGTCTTCGAACGTCTCATCGCTTTGCTGCCTGGTCGAAGATGAAGCTGATTGGTCGATGCCGTAATCTGAGCCAGATAGTTGATGCCGAATTCCGGGTGCGAAGTGATCCAATGAGACATAGTGTTACGCTTTTATCCCTAACTTTTGCCTGGACCGCCCTTTCGGGTTTTCAGTCCAACGGGATACCCTTTTTTGCCCAAGCCGCCCTTTCAGGTTTTCGACTTGCCGGGTGTACAGATTTTTATTTATTTCATCCCTTATTTTTGCCCGAACCCTTTTGGTTCGCCGGGAAGCCCTTATTTTTGCCTAGGTATGTCAACCTAGCGGGTCTTTTATTTATGCGTAGTATTTTTTCACTATGTCTGCATTGGCGGGGTGAGGTAGGTCGTCACCATCCATGGTGGTTAGGATCATGGCTCCTCCTGAGAACACACGTTTAACCACAAATGGCCCTTCATAAGTAGGGGTCCATTTGCCCCGGGGATCACTTTGAGGAAGGATGATGCGTTTGATTACCAGGTCCCCAACTTGATACTCTTGCGGTCTGACTTTCTTGTTAAATGCCCTGATCATCCGTTTTTGATACGTTTGACCATGACAGATAGCAGTGAGCCTTTTTTCGTCAATCAGATTTAGTTGATCCAGTCGAGTCTGGATCCAATCATCTTCATTCAAGTCTGCATCCTTCATTATCCGGAGAGAGGGTATCTGGATTTCGATCGGCAAGACTGCCTCCATGCCATAGACTAGGGAGAAGGGAGTTGCCCCGGTTGACGTCCTTGCTGAGGTGCGGTACCCATGAAGAGCGAACGGTAACATCTCGTGCCAATCTTTATAGGTCACTGTCATCTTCTGCACAATTTTCTTGATATTTTTATTGGCTGCCTCTACAGCCCCATTCATCTTCGGCCGATAGGGGGAAGAATTGTGGTGCTGTATCTTGAATTGTTCACAGAGTTCAGTGATCATTTTGTTATTGAGATTGGTACCATTGTCCGTAATGATTCTTTCTGGGACTCCGTACCGACAAATCAGATTATGCCGGATGAATCGTGCCACGACGCTCTTGGTTACTGTGGCATAGGAAGCTGCCTCGACCCATTTCGTGAAGTAATCGATTGCCACCAAGATGAAGCGGTGTCCATTGGATGCCGTCGGTCGGATTTCACCGATCATATCGATGCCCCACATTGCGAAAGGCCAAGGTGCCGTTAGGACATTCAAAGGAACCGGAGGGATATGCACCTTGTCAGCATAGATCTGGCACTTATGACAAGTCCGAGAGTGTTGGTAACAATCGGCTTCCATCGTGGACCAGAAATATCCTGCCCGAAGGATTTTCTTAGCCATGGTGTGTCCACTGGAATGGGTCCCAAATGTACCTTCATGTAGTTCCATCATAATTTTCTCTGCTTCAGCCTTATCCACACAACGTAACAGAGTTGAATCATGATTCCGTTTGTAGAGAATGCCGTTGCTGAGGAAGAATTTTGCAGCAAATCTCCTCATGAACTTCTTATCATTGACAGATGCACCTTCCGGGTATTCCTGGGCTTCCAAGTACCTCTTCACCTCGTGATACCAAGGCTTTTCAGTCACCTTCTCAGCCTCGAGCTCGCAGCAGTATGCCGGTTCATCCAACTTCCAGATTGTGATTTGGGGAGCCTCATTGTCCCATTTAACTTTGAACATCGAAGACATCGTGGCTAGTGCGTCCGCTAGCTGATTCTCCTCTCTAGGGAAGTGCTCAAAAGTTATCTCTCCAAAGTGAGGGAGCAAGGTCGACACATACTCCTTGTAAGGAATGAGATTCGGGTGTTTCGTATCCCACTCGCCTTTGATCTGATTGATCACGAGAGCGGAATCTCCGAAGACACTTAGAAACTTGATCCTCAAATCGATCGCGGCTTGTAGACCCATGATACATGCCTCATATTCTGCCATGTTGTTGGTGCAGCTGAAACATAATCGGGCGGTGAGGGGAGTATGAGTTCCTTTGGGAGATATGATTACAGCGCCGATGCCGTTACCCAAAGCATTGGAGGCTCCATCAAAATGCATAGACCACCGGGATCCTTCCTCAGGTCCTTCATCCGGTCCAGGTACTTCACAGTCAGTTACCACCATGATGTCTTCGTCCGGAAAATCAAAGTTCAATGATTGATAATCGTCCACAGGTTGGTGTGCCAAATGATCAGCCAGTACACTTCCCTTAATTGCTTTCTGAGTTGTATACTGGATATCATATTCTGTTAAGATCATTTGCCATCTCGCTATTCTTCCAGACAGAGCGGGCTTTTCAAATATGTACTTGATGGGATCCATCTTTGAAATCAATAAAGTAGTGTGAGTCAGCATATACTGTCTCAGCCGGCGAGCAGCCCATACAAGAGCGCAACAAGTTTTCTCAAGCAGTGAGTAACGAGACTCACAGTCGGTAAACTTTTTGCTCAAGTAATAAATAGCGTGCTCTTTTCGGCCAGACTCGTCATGCTGCCCCAGCACACACCCCATTGAATTATCAAGCACTGTCAAGTATAGTATCAGAGGTCTTCCTTCCACTGGTGGCATAAGAATGGGTGGCTCTTGGAGGTATTCCTTTATTCTTTCAAAGGCGGCCTGACATTCATCATTCCAGCGTACCACTTGATCTTTCTTCAGTAATTTGAAGATTGGCTCACAAGTAGCAGTCAGATGTGAGATGAATCGGGCAATGTAATTCAATCGTCCTAGGAAACCTCTGACTTCTTTCTCTGTTTTTGGGGTCGGCATCTCTTGAATAGCTTTAACCTTGGCAGGGTCCACCTGGATACCTTTATCACTTACAATGAAACCTAGCAATTTTCCGGACCTCACCCCGAAGGTGCATTTGTTGGGATTCAATCTCAGCTTGTACAACTTGAGTCGGTCAAACAACTTCCTCAGATGATCAAGGTGCTCCTCCTCAGTTTGAGACCTTGCAATCATGTCATCAACGTATACTTCAATCTCATGATGGATCATATCATGAAATAAAGCAACCATGGCACGCTGATAGGTTGCCCCAGCATTTTTCAATCCGAATGGCATGACCTTATAACAGAAGGTGCCCCATTGGGTCACAAAGGTAGTCTTCTCCATATCTTCTGGAGCCATCTTGATCTGATTATACCCTGAAAAACCATCCATGAAGGAGAACACCTTGTGTTGAGCTGTATTGTCAACAAGGACATCAATGTGAGGTAGGGGGAAGTCATCCTTGGGGCTGGCCCTGTTCAGATCCCTGTAGTCGACACACATTCTGACCTTACCGTCCTTCTTCGGCACTGGCACAACATTGGCAACCCACTGAGGGTAAGAAGTTACTGCAAGGAAACCTGCATCAAACTGTTTCATCACCTCAGCTTTAATCTTCTCAGACATCTCTGGACGCATTCGTCGAACTTTTTGCTTTACTGGAGGGCAATCTTCCTTGGTTGGCAAATGGTGAACTACAATGTCGGCATCCAAACCAGGCATATCTTCATAAGACCAGGCAAAGATCTCCATGTAGTCTTGTAGCATCTGGATTAATTGCTGCTTCACGCTGAGCTCTAGATTGGCACCAATTTTGACCTCTTTCCTATCTGTCTCAGTACCCAGGTTAATTGTCTCCACAGGCTCTTCATGTGGTTGAATAGCCCTCTCTTCCTGTAGTAGCAGTCTTGCGAGTTCACCAGGCACTTCGCAATCATCTTCACCTTCGTCTTCGGCCAAGTTGATCGGATTTTCGAAGTCATAACTGGCGGTAGCAGAGCTGTTGCCAGTGAGATCCAGAGTGGATTGAAACCTGTATAAGTGAGTGTGTGTAAATATAGCTGTTTTGCAATATGTATAACACAGAAAGAAAAGGAGCACAAGATTTGAAATGCAACAAACGTCCAATGTTTTGATTGATGATATATGAAAATGTCATACAAAAAGCCCTCACAAATGGAGCTACGATGCCCCGGGCAGGACACCGAGCCAACAGAGTTTTAACATATTGCTTGTTACAAATTTGGAAATCAAAAGAAATCAATTACTGCGTGACAAATGTGATAGGGGTAAAATCCTTTGCTGTCCAGTTGCTTGGTCCGTCGCTGGCAGTCGGGTAGATCCAATTATCAAACTCAGCTTCCTCCACATCCTCCTCGATAGCATTCACCCTTGAGCTGGAAATAAACACCGGAGCCTTTCCAATCTTCTCTTTGCGCACCGCCTTCTGAGCCTCTGCAGTAAAGCCTAGCCCAAACTTGTCGTTCTTCTGAGTGAAGTTAGGAAGCTGACCCCAGTGTGCACCATTGCCTTTCTGAACCACAGCCCGGGCATCCCTTAGGGAAACCATCTTCAAGGAATCATTCTCTTCGGCCATTGTTTCCGCAGCTGCTGAAATTGGATGTACCTCCTCGAAATGTTGGAAGGGAGTTTCAATAAATTCTCCGTCCATCTCGATGTACCTGAAGGAATTCAAATGGCTCACCATATACTCCTCTTCTCCTTGCACAGTGACAATTTTCCCCCTGACGGGATACTTCAGTTTTTGGTGTAAGGTGGAGGTCACTGCCCCAGCTTTGTGGATCCAAGGTCTACCCAACAGACAGGAGTACGATGGACGTATATCCATCACGTAAAAGGTAGAGTCAAACACTTGAGAGCCCACACGAATAGGGATGTTAACCTCTCCATGAACCATCCTCTTGGAACCGTCAAAGGCTCTGACGATGATATTGTTGGGTTTCAACTCCAGGCCTTCATAATCCAGACGATCCAAAGCCTTTTTCGGAAGAACATTCAAAGAAGAACCAGTGTCCACCAATACATGTGCCAGAGTAGTGCCCCTGCATTCAATAGAGACATGCAGGGCATCATTGTGGTCTCTCCCTTTTGCGGTCAGGTCAGCATCTGAAAAGCCCAAGCCGTTGTCCGCCGTCAGATTTGCTATGCAGTCAGTGAACTGAACTGCAGACGTCTCCTGCGGCACATGGGCCGTCTTGAGAAATGAGATTAATGCCTTAGCGTGAGCCTCGGAACATAGCAATAGGGAGAGCAGAGAGATCTTGGAGGGTGTATGCCCTAACTGCTCAACAACATTAAAATCACTTTTCTTTATTATCTTCAGAATCTCCTCCATTTCTTGTCGGGAGGCCTCAGCATTCACGGGTATTGGTGCCTCCATCCGGGCAAGCTCTTCTTCAATCCCTTTGCCCCGAGCATTTGATGACTCGGCAGCAGGGGACACAATTTGATCAGCAACAGGACTTGATAAACTTGCAGGTTTTATGAGGAGGGGTTTTCGAATAGCGGGAGGCGCAATGTCAGGCGAGAAGAGCCTGCCACTGCGGGTGACTTTAGCCGGACCGGTGATATCGCAAATACTGGCACTAGCATCAAATTCTTGCTTGATTCCATTTACATATACGTCTGCCCCATAATGCCAGGGGACAGCTTTATCAGACACGTAGGAGAGGGGTCCTGGAACAGTAATGATCACAGGCGCAACTGTCAAGATTTGAATAGGCTTCTTTGGGGGAGCCTTGATTGGATTTTTGAAGATGGTAATCACGGAAACTTCTTTCATTGGAACCAATTGAACAGCAGTCTTTTTGAATAAAATCTCCTTGCTATCCATTAGGCCTTGGATGCCTAACCTTAGCAAGGGACAATCGGATAGGGAAATAGCACAGAATGGGCAACCTTCGCCGCAACCCGGAAATAAACCGGCCCGCAGTAGGTTCTTCTTAACAGTCTTCAAAGGGGTAACAACTTCATCTATCGAAACAGCATACACTTCTTCCTCAATGGCATTCACCCTATGCTGGGGCATAGGAGCCGTTACAACATTCGGTCTTTCCGGCGCTTCAAACTGAATTTCTTTTGCGTCAATTAGATCTTGCACTTTGTTTCTCAAGGCCCAACAATCATCAGTAGTGTGCCCGGGACTATCAGAATGATAAGCACACCGGGCATTCGGGTTGTATTTAGGGGACGCAGTGTTGACGACCTTAGGAGCTTCTTTGAGGGTCACCAGGTTGGTGGATAACAGTTGGGGTAAAATTTGAGATAATGTCATACTCAATCGGGTATACTGCCTCTTGGGCCTTTCACTTCTTTGTTGATTGTACTGCTGAGGAGCAGCAACAGGTTTAGAGATGACCAAAGCATTAACGGCTTGGCGACTTTCGGGCTTGACTTGTCTTCTAGGGCCATAGACGGCGCTTGCTTCTTTCTTAAATGGCCTCTTCTCAGCACTTGTAGAGGCAGCCTTCTGTATCTTGCCTGACCTGATGCCAGCTTCAATTCTCTCTCCCGTTAATATCAAATCTGTGAACCCAGCGGAGGAGTTACCAACCAAATGATTAAAAAACGGACCAGACAACGTTCCCAGGAACATATCAACCAGCTCTCGATCAGTTAATGGAGGCTGCACCCTGCCAGCCAAATCTCTCCATTTTTGAGCGTACTCTTTGAATCCTTCACCCGTCCCTAGAGACATACCCTGAAGTTGGGTACGCGTAGGAGCGAGATCAGAATTATATTGGTATTGTCTGTAGAAAGCAGTCGCCAAATCCTCCCAGTGCCGGATGCTAGCTCCGTCTAATTGGTAGAACCATTCAAGCTGAGACCCCGAGAGGCTGTCTTGGAAGAAGTGAATCCAGAGGTTTTTATCCGCCGTGTAAGGTTGGATTTTCCTTACATACGACCTCAGATGCAGCTTTGGGCAGGAGACCCCATCATACTTGGCGAAGGCAGGCGCCTTAAACTTGTGTGGAATTACTACTCCGGAAGATAATCCCAAATCCCCGAAATCCAGTCCCGGCACGTTCTGAATTTCCATAGCGCTCAAGCGGTCCTCCAATTGTTTGTATCTGTCAGCAGCAGGTGGGTATTGTTCCTCGTTATAGTCCGTCTCGTTGTCGGAGACTGCGGGACTAGGAGCTCCTCCCCCTTGGGGACTGTTTTTCTCAGCAGAAGAAGTGGTTGGATCAGCTTCATTGTGGAGTGTGTTCCCAAATCTGCGTCCGGTGTTGAACATTGCCGTCCTCTTTTTCTTCTTCTTCTTCAGGAGTAGAGTCTTCAACTCTTGCTGACCCTGGGCTAGGCTTAGGACCATCTCTTGAAACTGTGCACTTTGGGCCTGAAGGGCCTTGATTGCTTGTTCACTGGATGACTCCGAATTCATGATGACTGTGCACACAAACAGCGAAGAAAATTAAGCAACCTGTGAAATAGGGTACCTGCTATGCATATGGTGTAATGGAATGCGTATGTTTTATGTTTTCAAAGACAAATAAGATTCAACTTTGTAGACAAAAAGGGAAACACACTTCATTAGATTAAAATTTTTCAATTGTTCAACAATTTGCCCTTAGGCATTACAGGAATGAAAAATACGGAAAAGGAAATAAAACTACAAAAGGGAATAATCAAAGCTCATCAATGCTCCCATGGCCTCCTCCTCTCAGTGCTGATGTAGTTGTTCAGGACACGTTCCTCCTCCAATTGCTTAGTCAGCCTTTGGACCTTCCTTTCCTGCTCGTTGAACTTCTCCCGATAGAAATCCCGCTCTTCCTTTAGCTGTGCCCAAGATCTCTTCATGGTGTCAAAATCAGTAGGTATCTGAGGAGGGAGGACAGTTGGAGGAACCCCATCTTCATTGGGAGTTTCAAGGATGATTGGTCTGACAGCTTCGTATGGAATACCTAACTTCTGAGCACGGATGCGGACCCATTTGCAATAGGGCTCCAATGGTAAAGAAGTCTTTGGTCCTAGCTCATGTGGGTCAGCTTTGTGGATTCTGTCCCAAGCTCTAATGAATCCCTGGCGTAGTTTGTCACTGCCTGCCTGAAACTCAAAATGGAAGTGAGGAACCAGCATTTCATGGGGCCCATCTCCTCTGGCTCTTCCAAACTGACGGAGAGCTAAACATGGATTGTAAGAGATTCCTCCTTGGATACCAATCAACGGGACATTAGGGTATTCTCCGCAACGGTCGATAACAGCTACCTCATCCAAGCCTCTGAGAGTCCAAGTGATATCCTTATCTGTGAGAGACATTAACCTCCGAGCCCAACCTTTTCCTTCTTCATTCTTCAGCACGGACTTAGGAAGGTGCGAAATAAACCACCTTACCAGCAAAGGAGCACAACACCACGGAGTTCCCCGTTTTCGAGCAGTACGAGCATAGAGTTGTTGTAGAATGTCACCCAAGAGAGTGGGTACCGGATTCCGAGACATGAAGATTCTTATGACATGGATACTGATGAAGGTGTCAGGGTTGGGAAACAATACCAGACCATAGATCAAAAGAGCCAGAATATCCTCATATGCTTTGAAGTCCAAGTCATTCCAGAAATCATTAGCCTTGCCAACCAGAAATTTGACCAAAAAGCCCTTGATCCCATTTCTAGTTTCCCAGTTGGACAATACCTCTTCTTTGGTCAAGGGGAGAATTGCAGCAATCTCTTCAGGCCTAGGAGTCTTTTCCAAACCAGTGAAAGGAGTTTGTTCCAAGACAGGAATCCCAAGCAAGTAAGAGAACTCTTCCAGGGTAGGAACTAGCTGGAAGTCTTGAAAGGTGAAACAATGATGCAGAGGGTCATAAAACTGGGTCAGAACACTTATCAGTTGTTGGTCCCATTTTGCAGTGATCAAGCCAAGGAGGGAACCATGTTTGTTGATGAAGGAGGTAGTGTTTGGAATTCTTTCAACCAGATCTTTGAGTAAAACTGGTGGTTGAACAAAGTTGAGCCGGACAGTATTTCTACGCACGGGCATCATGATGTCCTACAAAACAGAGCAAAGATGAAACCTTTTTGTCTTTGAAATGGGTTAGCTTTGCATGCAATGGTATGATGGCATGATGCTATGATGAAGCACATCACAAGTATTCACATAGGCAGATAAAGCACACAAGTCACACAAGACACCCTTAGGTTTCAGGCCAGCATGAGTTTCAGGTATTACCCTCTTTTGGTTTTGTTGGTTAAAACCTGTCCTATCAAAAGTAACCGGGTTCTAGAGGATCTCAAATCATTGGCTACCCTCAATCGGTCATAACTCCAGCATCGCAATCTTTTCTCGCGGCCAGAACCATCTCGAGAGTTTAGCCTCAATGAGTGTAGCATACTGCTACTGTCCTAATAGCCAAGTTGGTCAATTTAGGGTTCTAAGGTTGGTTGGTGTTTAATGACCCCTTAGAAGACCTATATTCTCCCCGTTACAACACAAGGGATATAGGTACAGACTAAGATGCCACACCAACGTAGCCACTGCTTCACCCATGTCGGTCTACGCCGGACAGGTCCCTCACAGATTATGCTACCTAAAAAGGGTATTTCCCAGATCCGGGTTAGGATCTATGAAACTCTAATGCAAAGCCCACAAACATAAAAGCAAACAAAGCAAACAATTGAAAACACAGGTGATCTAAAACCCTAAGGTTACTCCACTTTTAAGTATTTCCCCAGCAGAGTCGCCAGTTCTGTGATACGGTGGGAGAACTGACTTGAGGTTTGCGTTTGTATTCGCAAATGTTGCGGTTAGCAAGAGTCGCCACCGACTTTTTATTTTATCCTAAGGAAAGGTTAAAAAGCACAGCAAAAACCTTTTGAGATGTTTTCTTGGGTTCGGGGAGTAGATTATAGAAAGGGAAGGTATTAGCACCCTTTCTATCCATGGTTATCCATGGGCTCTTAGTTACTTGCTTAGATCACTTGCCTTTTGTTTTCAATTGTTTTAAATGGTGCTTGAGTGTGTGGGTTTTAAAAAATGTTTTTGAAAAGAGGCCAATGTGGTGGCTACCTTTGTAATGATCCATGTGGGGATGTATACAAAGATGTACGTCTTTTGAAAAGGTTTTCGTTTGTTTTTGAAAGTTTTTTTGAAAGTGTAGTGATGTGTGGTTTTTGAATTTAGGCAAGTGTTTTGTTTTGCAAGTTGGTTCAAGTAACTAAGAGGTTATCTACTCCTAAATTTCTCAAAAGATTATTGCTATACTTTAACCCTTTTAACAAGTTTGCACCACCATTGTATTTGGTGGGCAACCTTGTGTTAGGATGTGAAAAGGGACAGGCGCGGGTCATCGTTTAGACCATAATTGTAACGACGTTAAATGTCTTTGGGCAATTTCTCTAAGGGACTTGATCATTTGTTTTGTTTGTTTTGAAAAGTTTTGTCGAGAGACTATGATCATTCAAATTGTTTACTTTGCCCAAAGATGTTCAACATACAATATGGCCCATTTATTTGAAGGCAACAAGTGGAATACCCTAGGGGTGCAAGTGTGAGATGTGTTGTTTATTTTCATGCTTGTTTGTCTTGTATTAGGTCAAACTATTTTTTATCGTTTTTTCGCATACAAACCCTAATTCTAGCATGTTATTATTTAGAAAGCAATAAAGTGCGAAATTAAAATTACTAAGCTATTACACAACCAAATATGGGAAGGGGGGTACAAATGTTCAAATGGGGATATTGACAAGAATTTGAATCTAGATTATTACAACAATTGGATATTTGCATAGTAAATAAATTGCATAATTTAAATGTAAATAAAATAAATATGTGAAATGTAAAAAAGAAAGTTTTTATGTGTATGAGAAAATATTTATGTAAAAGGAAAAAGAAATAAAAATGTATTTATTTTTTTAGTATTTTTGAACTTAGGGTAAAAACCCTAATTTTTTAAATAAAAGATATTATTATCTAATTTAATTCTACTATTTATTTATTATTTATAAAAATAACCTAAAATGAAGTATATTGTAAAAAAAAAGTATTTTTGTATCAAATGTTAATAAAATAAAAAAAATCAAGTATTTTTATATCTTTTTCTTAAATACATTAATAATCAAATATATATATATCCCTAAATATGTATTTTTCTAAAATAAATATTTAAATATTTTAATAAAAATAAAAAGTAAAGTATATTTTTTTGTGTAAAATATTTTCATAAAGTAAATAAAATAATAAAAATGTATCTACACTATTTTCTATTTATTTCAATAATAGTATATATATATATATATTTGTATATAACAAAAGAAATAAACAAATAAATATGCCATAAATACAAAAAGTGGTGGAAAAAATATTTTAAAAATTTTAATGGTATGAGAAAAAATAAACAAAGTCAATCCAAAAAGAAAAAGTCAAAAATGTCAAAAAATGAGCAAATGGGCTCAGGGGGGTGTAAACCAAAAAATGGGGTGTGAAAAGGAAACAAATCCAGGCCCAGCCCAGATCACTTCTTCTTCAACCTCTGTACAGCTTTCTTCACACAAAACACGCGTTTTCTAACTCTGGATTCCTGGACTTTCAAGCAAAACTCATAACATGAAAAGTGTAGAGCATTAAGAGACGGTTTCAACCATATAAAGAACATGACCTATCTCTCCCAGATGAGAGAGAATTTCTCTCCCCCTCTTTTCTGACCTAGTTTTTCTACCATTTTCAGAGCTCAAATTCTCTTCACTCAGACAAAAGAAATGAAAAGTAAAGCTATGTACATGTTCAGGGCTATGAGTAGGACTTTGTTTCTTCACAAACTTAAGACTAAAGATGCCTAATAAGAGAGATACGAATTCAAACTTTTACCTGTGCAGTTGAACTTCTATGTGGAGAATGAGAGACTTTCAGTGCAATGTAATGATTGGAAAAGCTTCCTTGAAGTCCAGGGATGCTTTTTCAATGCTCACTTTGTCTTGAAACTTCTTGTATCAAGCTATAGAACTTCACCTGCAAGTCAAAGATGTGAAAATGGTGGAAGTGGTTAGAGCAACTACAGATCGTGCCTTAGCTTCTGGATAGCTTGCATATGTTGTAAGGAAGGTAGAGGAACAGGTTTGGACAGAAATGCTTGAAGGGATTGAGAGATTGCACTCAAACTGCAGGGGCACCCCTGTTTGTGCAGTTTGAGGATGATTCTGAGATGGAGGGTGTTTGAAAGGGAAATGGCTCGTGCAAAAGCTTCAATGTGGTCTATGGAATGTGTTTGATATCTTTTGTGCTGTGTTCTTTTTCTGATATGAGAGATAGCATATGTTATGGACCTTTCTTCACACTTAAGCTACCAAAAGCAAATTGGTGTTCTAGGTCAGTATAGGACCCCCTAATGTGCTGCATCAACTCCTCTTGATCAGTGTGTTATGCCCATAATCTTGTGCTAAGCAGATCTTCTATGTACTTGTTTGATTTACCAATTGACATAAAGCTAAACTTTTCAAAAATGGAAATTCCACTTTATCTAGTTTAGGATTAAACCATTATGCAATGTTAGAACACAAAGAACATGACCTTAACACATTGAATATGCATTAAATTATTGAGTATGAAATGGTTCAAGGACCTGTAATCAAGCATAAAGCAAACTGATTTCAAATTGGCAAGGTTATGAACATGTCTTGATGAAGAACAAAAGTGAATTTTTGCCAACTTGTGAAATTCGAATCTCCCAAGTTATGAGGTTTTTTGATGAGTTCTTGGACATTTTGGAAAGCTTGGAATGTGTACTACAATCCATCTTTGAAATGAAAATCAAAATTCCAATTGGAAGGGCATGAAAAGTGGCCTTGAAGTAGGGTAGAAAACCTTGTCAAAATAGGTCAAATTTCACTAAGTTAAAAGATGGTTTAGTGCCCTTATTCAAAAAATCATAACTTGAGATACAAGCTTCAAATGAGAAAACTTTGTGAATCAAAGTTGTAGATTTTGCAACAAGCTACAACTTTCATGTTTTGACTTTTGTTTGAATCCCAATGGATCATGGTGAAAAGATGGGGCAAAGTTGGGAAAAAATTAGGGTTTTTCATAACTTAGAAAAATTCTAAGTTATGAAAAATTCCATTTTCAAACCCTAATTTGCATTTTGTGATTTCTTGGTGAACAAGTTTCATAATTTGGCATGTTTTGATGAAAAATGAATCTTGACTCTTGATTTTGACCAAAAAGTCAAAGTTTGACTTTTCAGTATACAGTCAAAATTGATCAATTGACTGGGAAATTCAACTATCAATCTTGTATACTTGGGATCTTTTGAGCTTGATGAACATGTCAAGATAATTCCATGGGGTCCTTGAGTCCATAGGTGAACTTGGTTTGCCATTGGCTAGGTCAAACAGTCAAAAATTGCCTTAGTGCAGTCAAAACCCTAAAAATGACCATTTTGCCCTTTTGGTGATCTGATCAAATTTCTTGTGGAATTGTGATCCAAACTTGATCAAATGGTTCATATGAATTCAAAATGTTGATGTGGATCAAATTTTATGAGATTTGACTGTCAATTGGCCACAGTTGACTTTTTCCCCAATACAGCTGATTTCTAGGTCAACTGTCCAATTGACTGGGTAAAACTTGGAATCAAGACTTGAAACTTGGTATAGGTAAACTTGGGAGTCCAATCATGAAGCATGAAAGTCATCTTAGGCATTTTGGGTCAAAACATCTTTAGGCAAACACAAACCCTAATTTGAGTCCACAGTGCAAGGAGAAGTCTTGAGCAGAGGAAACCCTAATTGTATCTTGATCTTTAAATGTCTTGTGATGAGAAAAATGTTGAGGAAATGGGAGGGCAAATTTTGGGGTACAACAGGTGGCCTTAAAGCAAGGGAGGACATGTTAAAGATGGGAATACGAACTGAACTAGGACCCGTGAAGAAAGGAAGCCGAACATATCTACCACCTGCTGCTTTTACTCTATCTAGAAAGGAGAAAAAGATATTGTGTGAGTTTCTAAGTGAAGTTAAAGTTCCAGAATGATACTCTTCAGATATTAGAAGACTTGTGTCTATGAAAGTCCTCAAGTTAAAGAGTTTAAAGACACATGATTGCCATGTTATAATGGAGCATTTTCTACCAATATGTACACGTTCTATTTTGCCAGATAAAGTAAGGAGCGCGATAATTAAATTATGTTTTTTCTTTAGGTCAATTTGTAGTAAGGTGATTGATCCTGAGATCTTACCAACATTGTAAAAAGAAATTGTTATTACTTTGTGTGAGCTTGAAATGTATTTTCCTCCCTCATTTTTTGACATAATGGTACATCTAGTTGTTCATCTTGTGAAAGAGACACAGTTATGCGGACCAGCTTATATGAGATGGATGTACCCTGCTGAACATTATATGAAAGTATTAAAAGGGTACGTAAAAAACCGAAGTCGTCCAGAGGGTCGTATTGTTGAGCGATACATTGTTGAAGAAGCGGTTGAGTTTTGTACTGAATATTTGTCCAAAGTTCAATCCATTGGACTCCCCAAAAGTCATATTTTTGAAAAAAAGGAAGGTAAAAGATTAATTGGAAATAAAATTGTGACGGTATCAAAAGATGAATAGGATCAAGTGCATCTGTATGTTCTGCATAATGATAGTGAGGTTGAGCCATATATTAAAATGAACAAGGATGTACTCCGAGAGTTAAATCAGAATAGAAATGAAAATTGGATAGCACGCGAGCATAATCAAAGTTTTATACCATGGTTTAAGGATCATATTTTTTCAAAGCTTCATTCAGATCTCGCTTCAATAACATAAAGGTTGAGATGTTTGGCATATGGTCTAAGATTGCATGTGTTTTCTTATAGCCATACGTAATTAATATATACACATTTTATACCAAAGAACAAGATGATAAAAGTACTATGAAAAATAGTGGTGTCACCGTGCTTGCTGAAGCAATGCACATTTCAAGTATGAAGGACCTAAACCCCAAATATGCAAATTTATCATATTTTGGGGTTATCGAGCATATTTGGGTGTTTGATTACGAGAAGTTTCAGATTCCTATCTTTGGTTGCAAGTGGGTAAGTAGTAGTGGCATACGAATTGATAAATCAGGATTTTTGCAAGTGGATCTTAATAGGGAGGGGTACAAAGATGAGCCTTTTATTCTAGCTTCTCAAGCTAAACAAGTGTTCTATGTCACTGACCCGGCGAGTACAAAATGGTCTATAGTGCTTTTATCTAACAAAGTGGTTGATGATAACGGTGTAGACCACAGTGATATTGATGATGAGAATGAGTCATGTATTAGAAGGAATGAGTCGTATATTATAAATGATCAAGATGATAATATTATAGCGGATGAATCATATATCAGAAATGATCATAATGAGGGAATTTGGATAAATCCATCCGTCTGCATTGTTAAGAAACAAATAATTCATGTTCCAACCAAGAAAAGAAAGAGATGTTAGTGAAAGAGGTAGCATATTAAAATGTTTATGTTTATGTTTGTGTTTACGTTTAAGTTTATGTTTATGTTAATTTTTGGTATTGTCATTTTATATATATTTAAATGACTATAGAATTTTATATTGGGTTTATGTTTATGTTTATTACAGGTTAGATGGCTACTAACGAGGATCACCCACATGATGATTCTGGGCATGATGGAGATAAACCTGTTAATAAAACGGAAATGGAATATAGACGAGGAATAACAATAATGAAGAGAATCATTCGAGATAGAGATCAAGGCATAAAGTATGATGTGCATTGGAGTCAAGAAGGCCAACTAATTGAGCCTAACGGTTCAATGTTGATAAGTTATCTCGGTTCGGTGGTAAGGAGAGAAATTCCAATTACATGTGAAGATTGGAGAGCAAGAGTGTTGGACGATGCTAAAGATAAAATATGGAGTGAGATACAGGTACCATATGTGATGTTATTTGTTTTTAATGACAATTATGTATTTAAATTACTTATACTAACACACTTTGTGTATGATTTTCGTAGAGGTCGTTCAACATTGAGGATACCAGGAAAGATTATATACTCAAATTGGCCGGAAAATTACATAGAGGGTTTAGAGCTTTTTTATCAAACAAGTTTATTAGGGATGGGGATAAAAAATTTGTTGATGCAGAGCTTTCAAATAAATATGCAGATTTGATTACACCTGAAGAATGGGAAACTTTTAAGTCCAAAAGAAATACCCAGGAATTTAAGAGTTTAAGTGTCGTAAATCAACAACGAGCATCAAGTCCAGCATATCCATACAGAAAAGGGCGTATGGGATATGCACATTTACAATAATCTATTGTAAGTATCTATAAATTGCAAAGTATCTATAATGTATGCACACTTATATTTGATCATGTTATTTGGCTTAATGTGTAGTTAACAAAGGGGAATAGTTCTGAAACATCTCTTCTGGAATACATTTTGTGAAAGGAAGCCCGTGTGTGTAAGGATGGAGCTGTTGAAGAAAAAGTTCAACAAATTTTCGAGAGATGTGTAAGTATAACATTATTTATTTAATTACATCATACTTTTATTTATTTAATTACATCATTATTTTATTAACATATCATTCTTTAATTACAATATTTATATGAATTTTAAGAGACTCTTTCTCATTCTATACCTCCAGATGAAGATAATGATTGCAGGAGAATACTCTCACGGGCATTAGATATTCGTGAGTATTCTGGTCGGGTGAGGGGTAAGGGATTTGGGATCACTCCAACATCCTTGAAGAAAAAATCAAAGACAAAAGCTCCTAGCAATAAAGAACTTCAGGAAAAGTTGGAAAAGTTACAACAAGAAGTTTATGAGGTGAGAAAGGAAAAATAAATAGATCAAGCTACAGGTTTTAAAGATACTAGTGACAAAGGAAGTATCAATGGTAACTTTGACAGAATATTCCTGAGGTAATTATATACCATATTATAAATTATATAACCATATTTATTAATTATATAACCATATTTATTAATGGTTATAGGGCATTTCTCGGTGTCAACTCTATTTGTCGTCACTGACTTATCGGATGGTTGGCAAGGGAAAGTGTATAATACTTCGAGAGAAATTCTTCACCATAAACCGCTCCCAAATGGATTTTTGAAAGTATCACTTGATGTTGTTTTAGAGGGGGGTGCGTTGTTACCACTACCTGACGATGTGGCGGATGCAACATTGGTGGCAGATGCAATAGGATCGTTTGTTGTATGACTGTCAAGCCTCGTTTGCATAGATAATGAGGTATGCTTAAAATCATTTACTATTCAAATTTTTTAAGGCAATTTTACTTGCATTTTGTTTAAATGGTAATGTTAGACTCCAACAAAATCCATTCCAAAAGATAAGGGGGTTAGGCGGGAAACCGAGTCAATTGCATCAATTGAGGTACAACATAATTATATGACATTTATGCTATGAGAAATACTAATTTCTGATTTTATACTTCCCCTAACTAATTATATGATAACTAGATTCATGCTAAAGAGATTGCACAAGTCAGTAGGGGTAAGGCGCCTGAAATTAGCAATATTTCCACACAAAAAAAGAATGTTGCTAAGAAGACCGTGGCTAGCAAAAAAACTACTGCTCAGTTCAGGTCGTGCCTTCGGACATATTTAGGAATAATAGATATTCCGGATGGTGGTACCCGCCTTATACCCATGAGTGCACACATCTTTGGTTTTGAATACCTGGAGGCAATTGGTAGAGAGGATATGGGGCAAGTTTTTAGACATTTGGAATTAGGCCTCGATGTTATCGGTACATACATCAGGTATACCCCGATCAACTTTGTTTAATTAGATGAACAATTTATTTCCTCATTTCAATAAATATAGTATAATGCTAATGATGTTTTAATTTAAGGTTTATGTATGACAACATTGTGTGCCCGCATGGATTAGAAGCAAGATTTGGCTTTTTAGCTCCCAACACTGTCAATTCAGGGTTAATCGTAACAAGACTAGATGATGTCATAGCATATGTACTCGGTTTATTCGTAGCCAACAAAGATACTGAGAAGTTGTTCTTTTTGCCATATAATACTGACAACGAGTTAGATTTTCATCCTAACTTGATCTATTATAATTTTCCATTTTTGGCCATTGTTTAATCTTTGTTTAATCTTACAGTGGACACTGGTTATTGGTTATGATTAATCCTATGAGAGAAACTGTATATTATCTGGATTTGTTATACAATGATTGGTCAACATATCCAGATTTGAAGCAAATGATTGACACATAAGTTTTTTGCTCCCAAAGAGATATTTAAGTTTATGTTTATGTTTATGGTCAACATATCTGAATTTGTGTTTATGTTTATGTTTCTATGTGATATTGTTCTAAACAGTCGTTTATATTTTATTATAGCGTTCTACTAGATTTTCGCTCCCAAAGAGATATTCAAGTGCAAAAAAGTAGAGCCAACAACATTACATGGATCAGAGTGGAGGTATATTTTCACAAAGAGATATTCAGTTTTGATTACATTAATGATGATACTTGATAAAACAATTTAAGGGGTATATCTTGATATATTTTCGTATTTTCTTTCCATGTGTAGTGTCCTCGTCAGCGTAACGGTATAGATTGCGGTTATTTCATGTTTAGGTTTATGAAAGAAACTATTCTTTGGATCGATTAGAGATTCCATCCACGGTATGGATTTCTAACTTAGGAATTACATACTATTTTCATATTTTGTGTTTCTCATAAAATGACATATTGTTTTAACTAAATCACATACTATGTTAATTATATTATTATATATGTAGTACTTTGAGGAATTCAATTGTGCACATTACTCAAAAGATCAATTGAATGAACTTATGGAGGAATGATGTCAATTCATTATCGGTTTGAGAATTTTATAAGCTAAGGTATATTGTCTTATTTCCTTTGATGAGAACTTTCGAGTTTTGAGTATAAATTAAATTCGAATAAAGTGCAACGTTAATATTATCATGTTATGAATTTCAACCATTTGATTTTTTTTCCAGGTTTATAGGTGCATGTGTAGAAGATAGAGCTAAGATATTCATGTTGTTGTTGTTTCATGAGAATTCTCGAAGATAGTAAAATGTAGATGTAACATCAATTTTGAATTTTAGGATTTTTAACTTGTAGAATTTTAACTTGTATCATAAATTTTATAGTTTTGTTGTATATATCATCAATTTATATATATGTGTAATTTTTATATATGCATATTTTATTGGAATGAAGCTACTAAATATGGTGCATAATATGATGAAAACCTGGTTCAAATATGATTAAAGTTCTGATTAAAATGCATTATATATATTGGACAGCGTTTTTGTAAGTCAAAATAGATATTTTATTATAAAAAAATCGTGACCAATAGACAGCGCTTTAAAAACAAAAAAAAAAGCGCTGCCTAAAGTGGAAAAGCGATGTCTAAAATGAGGGAATATACAACATTTTTAAAAGAAAGCGCTGTCTAAAGCCTAACTTAAAAAATAACAAAGCGTTGTCTAAAACAAAAGCGCTGCTAAAGGGGTATATAAAAAGGCGCTGTCTAAAGTTGGCATAAGAAAGCGCTTTTACATTGAAAAAAAGCGCTGTCTTTTCTTTTAGCAGCGCTGCTTTAGGCAGCGCTTTAAAGCGTTGTTAAAAGCCAAAGAAAGCGTTGTCTAATATCTTTTTTGGCATAGTGATTCTATCAACTTTTAATATAATTATTAAATTATTTTTAATTGTATTATTTAGTTAATATTATGATTTAAGATATTGCCTTATCATTTTAAAATTTTTTACATCATTAATATATCACAATCATTCGTTTAAGTTATTTTTACATGTTTGGTTAAAACTTCTTCAAATATTTAAATATTTATGATTAATTAATTATATAAAATATTTTTATATTATCAATATATATATATATATATATATATATATATATATATATATATATATATATATATATATATATATATATATATATATATATATATATATATATATATATATATATATATATATATATATATATATATATATATATATATATATATATATATATATATATATATATATATATATATATATATATATATATATATATATATATATATATATATATATATATATATATATATATATATATATATATATATATATATATATTAAATTTATAATTTAATTAATATTATGATCATCACTCCTAAGTAATAATAATAATAATAATAATAATAATAATAATAATAATAATAATAATAATAATAATAATAATAATAATAATAATAATAATAATAATAATAATAGGTACAAAAAGAAAATAAAGTTTAAAGAAAAAAACTCAACAAACACTCTATAATAAATTTTAATCACGTGCAAATCACTATTTAAATTTGTTAATAAATTAAATGATATTTTCTCTCCAGTTAAACAACGATAATATAAACTTAATAACTCATATTTTAAGATCACGATTGCGCATAATAAAGTTAGAATATTTTTGTTAACATTGCAGTTTTTATGACTATGTTGCCTAACACCTTCAAATTACTTTCCAATTGAAGAATGTCTTATTTAATCTCTTGAAGCTAAATCCATTTTGATGCACATGCCCTAGTTTCACCATGGATCGCATCACATAAGCTAATTTTACTTACATAACTAATCATATAGTTATTAATCTTGCCTCGAAGGAGCCCCCCATACTTAAGAGAATAATTGAACTTTTATGAGTGACATTACAATTGAGTTTAAAACATTATTCCTAAGGCTCCTTCCAATCAATGAAAACAATATCATTTTTGTGATGTCATCTGTTCACATGAGTTTGTCCACATCTCTCGATTTCCATTGCCATCTTGAGAACTTTTTGAGTTGAATTGTAGGGACGATACAAAAATCCTCTTAAAAATACTCTTGTTTCTCCACTTATACAATTGTCAACATGTTACCATAAGAAATAGCTTGTCAATTATTATTATGTGCTCTTACCATTTTTATTGAAGAACCAAACCATGTAAAGCAAAGAAAATTGGATTGCATGGGCGTAATCCCTCAAAACATGAATAATTATTTCATATTCATTTGCACAAACATGAGTGGTTTGAGAAATCACATTCTCCATATACTTCTGTGGTAATTTATTAAAATACATTTTGGAAAGCAATCCACATTAATTGTATCTTCATTACATAAACTTTTATAAGAAGGATAAGTGAGGTAGTGATGGATAATATTGATAAAATTGGAAATAAAATTACAACCAGTCAAACACTTCTCAACAAAATTTAAATTAAAATGGTCATTGGACATAAACACTTTTTTACCTTTCATTCTAACCATATCGCTTAAAACATAATAATATATAATAAATAATACGACCCAAAACAAAACTTGATTGCCAAGAATAGATGATTTCGTTCATAACAAGCTTGATTCCATTGATAATCGCTTGTAATGATTTTATAAACAACATTACATAAAGCAATATGACAAAATTGAGATATAAACTCAAGTTTATCCATTTTTTAAATCAAAACAATAAATCTTTTATTAATAGAAGAAACAATCAAAGGGTTATACTTCACTTGATTTACATGATGATACGTAGTATCGACAACGATTTTCCGATTTTGTTGGGAAAAGTAAAGCAAGGTACCCATCCTCACTCGAGGCCCTATGATAGACCACATAAAAAAAACTTTCTTACACTTAGATTAACGTATCGGAGATCTCAACTTGTAATATCCGGTCTCGAGGTTATAAGGTAAATCTTCTACAAGATAATATGGTCATAAGTGATATTATCTTCATAATATAAATTGAGCTGACAATTTCTTACCATATTATTAAGATTTTATTGGACTTCAAATCAATATTTTGCCTCACTCCTAAGAAAAATATTCTTCTTATGATGTCTTATGACAATATTTTTGAAATAATAGTACATTGTAATATGGTCATCATAAATAATTTATTCTCCTATTGATTTTTGGAACCACAAACATTCTATTTGATCTTGAAACTCCCTTTTCAATAACTCTAAAAAAAAGGTTCTATAATCATAATTATGACTATTTTGGATATCATTTAGCCTTTTCAAAAGCTCCTTTTAGTTTAAAGATATTTCAACAAACCTCTACTTTTCATACTTTGAGATTGTTTGTGAGATTGCTCGAGAGAAACGGAAAATTTCTCCGCATGACCCAATTTTTGGAAGAAAATAAAATATGTTGAAAATTTTCATGAACAATCCAAGTTACATGGTTATAGGAATCTTGTAATTGCAATGTTAATTTTTTACTGCTTTCTCTGTTTTCTCTGCTTTTCTGCTTGTCCTTCTATGACACTATGCTGCATAATTCTCAAATAATATCAGTAATAGCTAGTAGTAGTATATATGAATGTCACTGTTTTCAGTAGCAGTAAATTAAATTTAGTTGCTAAAAGCTAGTTTTATGTGGAAGAATGACACACCCATTAGTTGTATAATAAGTTAGCAATTTTAGGGAGAAAAAATAACAGTGGACTATATATATTTTAAATGGTTGAATTATTATTTTATTAGTGATGAAAATAATTAACAGTGGGGTTAATTTAATTAAGTTGGCAAGTAATTTGGAAATGAATCGATTAATTTTGTATGTTGGTAATTGATGTAATTTGCAAACTGACCGAAATGCCGTTTTGTTTCGATATATCCGTGGTGAATAAATGTTGTGCATTACCCTTGATTAATTGGTAATAACTGTGATATAGGCTTTTGGACAATGTTGAAGGTGTGAATTGTTGTTATGTCGACCTTTATTAGTTGTTGTCGTTGTTGCATTGTCAAGTTGTGGTTGTTTATATCATAGCATAGCATAGCATAGCGTTAAAGTTGGCCTGGATTGACATGTTCTAAGTTGGAGTGAATGCTCACCATGTTGGCCTTTATTGGAAAGATTTTATGTTGAGGGCTTATGCCTTATGCCTCGGTAAACTGGCACTTTCTAAGTTGGGAGTTCTGCTCCAATGGTACCACATGCATTTGCATAATTGAGTCGCATTTGGAGTCGTTGATTTGTTGCTTATTTGAAGTGTTGTTTACGCACGGTAATATTATAAGTTGAATTGAGGTGTTGGTGAATGATATTGTTTTATGTTGATTTGGTATGAAGTGGTGATTTTACATAAACTGATTTCGATATATTATTTATCATATGTTCTATTATAGTATTCAATATCTCACTCCTTTTGTTTGAATGTTACCCTTTGTTGGTAACGTGCAGGTAACTAAGAGGAGTAGTCGTTAGCATTGTTAGTTCGAGTTTGGTGTCTTTTGCTCTGATACGTAGCACTCGGGGGGAAATGAACACTTGTCTTAGTTTGTTGTTTATTTATCGAACCTCATATTGTTATTTGAAGAGTTATCGTATTGATGTTGTTTTATGATTCCAAAGATGATATGTCTCATATGGAGAATTATTATGAATTCGCTGCGTGATTAATCAAAGTCGGTTTATGATATGAAGACTCTATTCATGAGTTGTGTTCATTCCATTTTCTTTAAGTGTTATGTATCTATTCTAAAAGCATGACAGGTTTATGTGTCTCTGTTGAATGTGTAGCATCCTGATTATTCTGGAATTTTTTATACTCTGATTTTCCGTGAATTGCTTGGGGTATAATTGGGGTGTTACATTAGTGGTATCAGAGCAGATTGGTCCGTCTGGTCAAGTTATCGAGTCGTAGTTGTGTAACAATCGAGTATTGTTAGTTTTCTTAACCGTTGTTTGTGTTGTATTGATAAGATAAGATGGCTAGGAGGAACGATGCTGTAATTGTTGCTGCTCTGCAAGCGATGACTCAGGCTATGCAGAATCAGCCGATTGTGGACGAGAATGCCGGATCTCGTAGCTTGGAGACTTTCCAAAGGGAGAATCCGCCGGTGTTCAAGGGTAGGCATGATCCTGATGGAGCACTAGATTGGTTGAAGGAAATCGAGAGGATTTTCCGTGTGATGGATTGCACCCCGGCACAGAAGGTTCGGTATGGCACTCACATGCTAGCAGTTGAAGCTGGTGACTGATGGCTAGAAATGCGTGCAAGGTTGGAAGCTGCAGGTGAGGAAATCACTTGGGTTGTGTTCCGTAGGAAGTTTCTGAGGAAGTATTATCCCGAAGATGTTCGGGGTAAGAAAGAGATTGAGTTCCTCGAGTTGAAGCAAGGGAACAAATTTGTCCTTGAGTATGCTGCTAAGTTCATTGAGCTAGCTAAGTTCTATCCACATTTTGATGGTGAAGGTGCTGAATTTTCTAAGTGCATCAAGTTTTAGAATGGCTTGCACTCGAAAATCAAGAAGGTTATTGAATATCAGAAGATTCGTGTCTTTTTTGATTTGGTTGATAGTTGCAGGATCTTTGAAGAGGATAACAATACTCATCACAAGATTGTTAGTGATAAGAGAGGCAAGAATCAACAGAGTCGTGGCAAGCCTTATGATGATGGTAGAGGTAAACAAAGAGTTGCTCATAGTCAGAGGACTAGTGGGGGAGATGCTCCTGCTAGGGTTGTATGTTTCAAATATGGGAAACTTGGTCACAAGATTAATGTGTGCACTATTGTTGATGGGAAGAGGTGTTTCCGTTTTGGTAAGATTGGGCATACAATATCTGACTGCAAGCATAGGGAGATGATCTGTTTCAACTATGGTGGAGAAGGACACATTGGTAGTAATTGTCTGAAACCAAAGAAGACACAAACTGGTGGCAAGGTGTTTGCTTTGACTGGGACTTCGATAACTAGTGAGGACAGACTCATTAGAGGTAGATGTTTCATTAATAGTACTCTTTTAATTACTATTATTGATATTGATGCTACTCATTTTTTTATTGTTGTTGATTGTGTTGAAAGATTGGGTCTTGTTTTGTCTTCTATGGATGGAAAAATGGTCGTCGAGACCCCGACTAAGGGATCGGTGACTACTTCTCGTATGTGTTTGAGTTGTCCTTTGTCGATCTTTGGCAAAGACTTTGTTGTTGATTTGATTTGTTTACCGTTAAGCGGGTTAGAGGTGATCTTGGGTATGAATTGGTTAGAGTATAACTATGTTCATATCAATTTCTATAACAAGTCTGTGAGGTTTTCTACTCCTGAAGAGGAAAGAGTTGGTTTGTTGACCGGTAAACGGTTGAGGCAACTGATGCAAGACGAAGCGCAGGTGTTCACGTTGATGGCGTCGCTATCAATGGAGAACCAAGTTAGGATTGATGAGTTGCAGGTGGTGCGAGAATTTCTTGAAGTGTTTCCTGATGAAATTCCTGATGTACCGCCAGAGAGGGAGGTTGAATTTGCGATCGATCTTGTACCTGGTACCAGACCTGTTTCTATGGCACCGTACAGGATGTCTACATCTGAATTGTCTGAATTGAAGAAGCAGTTAGAAGAGTTGCTTGAGAAAAAGTTTGTAAGACCCAGTGTATCGCCGCGAGGAGCGTATGTGTTGTTAGTAAATAAGAAAGATGGAAGTATGAGGCTTTGTGTTGATTGCAGGCAGTTGAATAAAGGGATAAGTAAGAACAAGTATCCGCTTCCGAGGATTGATGAGTTGATGGATCAATTGGTGGGTGCAAGTATGTTTTCTAAGATTGATTTGAGGTCAGAATATCACCAGATTAGAGTGAAAGAAGATGATATTCAGAAGACCGTGTTCAGGACTCGGTATGGAACACTACGAGTATTTGGTGATGCCTTTCGGTGTAACCAATGCACCGGGAGTATTCATGGAGTACATGAATCGTATCGTTCATACTTATTTGGATCAGTTTGTGGTGGTATTCATTGATGACATTTTGATTTACTCTAAGTAGGAAGAAGAACATGAAGAGCACCTAAGAGTTGTATTGCGAGTTTTGAAAGAGAAGAAGTTGTATGGGAAGTTTTCCAAGTGTGAATTTTGGTTGCATGAGGTTAGTTTCCTTGGTCATGTCATTTCTGGTAGTGGCATCGATGTGGATCCTTCTAAAGTTGATGTTGTGTTGTAATGGAAAGCTCCGAAGTCAGTTACTGAGATTAGAAGTTTCTTGGGATTAGCCGGTTACTATAGACGGTTTATAGAAGGTTTTTCTAAGTTGGCACTTCCGTTGACCAAGTTGACTTGTAAGGGTAAAGCCTTTGTGTGGGATAGTCGATGTGAAGAAAGTTTTACCGAGTTGAAGAAGAGGTTGACGTTGGCTCCAATTTTGACCTTGCCTAATCCGGGGGAACCTTTTATTGTGTATTGTGATGCTTGTCTGATGGGGTTAGGTGGTGTACTCATGCAGAATAGTAAGGTGGTTGCTTATGCGTCGAGGCAATTAAGGACTCATGAAAAGAATTATCCTACACATGATTTAGAATTGGCTGTAGTTGTCTTTGTGTTGAAAATCTGGAGGCATTATCTCTATGGTTCTAGATTCGAAGTGTTTAGTAACCATAAGAGTTTGAAGTATCTTTTTGATCAGAAAGAGTTAAATATGAGGTAGCGAATGTGGTTAGAGTTGCTGAAGGATTATGATTTCGGTTTGAATGATCATCCAGGAAAAGCTAATATTGTGGCTGATGCTTTAAGCCGAAAGACGTTGCACATATCAACAATGATGGTTAGAGAGTTGGAGTTGATTGAGCAATTCCGAGATTTGAGTCTAGTTTGTGAAGTGACACCGCAGAGTGTTATGTTGGGAATGTTAAATATTAATAATGACTTTCTCAACAGTATCAGCAAGGCTCAAAAGCTAGATGTGAAGTTGGTTGATAAGATGATGGGAATTGATCGATCTGAGAATGATGATTTCAAGATAGATGCGCAAGGTGTGTTGAGATCCCGAGATCGTATTTGCGTTCCTGATGATGAAGAGATTAAGAGAGTGATTCTTGAGGAAAGTCACAGAAGCAGTTTGAGTATTCATCCAGGAGCTACTAAAATGTATCAAGATTTGAAAGGTTTATTTTGGTGGCCTAGTATGAAGCGAGATGTGGCACAGTTTGTGTATGCTTGTTTGACTTGTGAGAAGTCGAAGGTTAAGCATCAGAAGCTTGTGGGATTGATGCAACTGTTAGAGATTCCAGAATGGAAATGGGATAGCATTTCTATGGACCTTGTAACTGGATTACCTAGTACCTTGAGAGGACATGACTCGATATGGGTGATTGTTGATAGGCTTACGAAGTTGACACACTTTATACCTATTAACATCACATATCCGATTTCGAAGTTGGAAGAGATTTACACCAGAATAATTGTGAAGTTGCATGGTGTTCCTTTGTGTATTGTGTCGGATAGAGATCCGAGATTTACTTCTGATTTCTGGAAAAGTTTGCAAGAGGCGTTGGGATCTAAGTTGAGGTTGAGTTTGGCGTATAATCCTCAGACGGATGGTCAGACCGAGAGGACTATTCAGTCATTGGAGGATCTGTTGAGAGCATGTGTTCTTGAACAGGGAGGTTCATGGGATACTTATCTTCCATTGATTAAGTTCACTTATAATAACAGTTACCATTCTAGTATTGGGATGGCACCTTTTGAGGCGTTTTATGGTCGGGGGTGTAGGACTCCGTTGTGTTGGCATGAATATGGTGAAAGTGTGGTACTTGCACCTGAGATTGTTCGAGAGACTACTGAGAAAGTGAAGCTTATCCGAGAGAAGATGAAGGTTTCTCAAAGTAGTCAAAAAAGTTACCATGACAAGAGAAGAAAAGATTTAGAATTCCAAGCTGGTGATCATGTGTTTTTGAGAGTCACACATGTGACTAGTGTTGGGCGAGCTCTGAAGTCTAAGAAGCTCACTCCTCGTTTTATTGGTCCGTATCAGATATCAGATCGAGTTGGGAAGGTTGCTTACCGAGTGGCGTTACCGCAAAACCTTTCTAATTTGCATGACGTGTTTCATGTATCGCAACTTCGGAAGTATATTCCTGATCCATCCCATGTGATTCAGATGGACAATGTGCAAGTACGGGATAATCTCACGGTGGAGATGATACTTGTGCGAGTCGCGGATCACGAGATGAAGATCCTAAGGGGGAAGGAGATTGCATTGGTGAAAGTTGTCTAGTTAGGAGCTGTTGGAGAGAGTATGACCTGGGAGTTGGAAAGCAAGATGCGAGACTCCTATCCCGAGTTATTTGAACCAGGTAAGCTTTTATTTTCGAGGACGCAAATATTCTAAGTGAGGGAGAGTTGTAACGCCCCGATATTTAATTATTTATTTAACTAAATATTATTTTAATTATTTTATTTTAATTCGAATTTTTATCGTTGAAGTCAAAATTATTTTATTAAGTTGGAATAATAATTTAATCAGGTTTATATAGGTATAAATAAGTTGAGGTATCATTTTACTAGTAAGCTTAGAATTGATGTTGGGCTTAAGTATGGTGTCGCGAAGTAATAAGGGGAGTATTTTGTTTAGGCTCATTTAAGTTACTAAGGGTTAAATAATAATATTTTATTAGAAAATAGAAGAAAAGAGAGAAAGTGGTGTTATCAGGAAAAACAAAATAAGAAGAGAAAAGAGAATAGGGTTTTGTGAGAAGAGGAGAAGAACGAGGAAGCTGCTGCTAGGGCTAGTTTCTAGAAATTCCATTGAAGCTTCCTTGATTGTTTTCAAAAATCAAACCAGGTAAGGGTGGGTTTCTTATCCTATAATGGGGTGTATGATATTTCGTATGTGAGGATTGATATATGAAATTGTTACTGTTTTATTGACTTGTGTTTGGCTTGTGTTGTTGCGATAATAATTGATTTGTGTTGGTTTGTGGTGTTGTGATAAGCATGATTAATATGGTTTTAGTTATAGAACTGTCAAGGAAATATGTGGCTTGCTGTGTTAAACACTTGTCTGGTTTGAGTTTGGATTAGGAGACAGAAGAATTACTGAAGCAGTATAGAAACTACGCATAGAAATTAAGTATAGGAAATAAGAAGAAGGAATGAAACGAAACTGGAAGTGGAAGTGTCGTCCGACACTTGTGTATATGGGAGGTTGTCGTTCGACAACCTTTGGGAAAGGGAGAGGTGTCGATCGACACTAGTGTAGTAGGTGGATGAAAGTGCCACTTTGGCACTGTGAGGCAGGGGCACTTGTTTTCTCTGTTTTCTGTTTTTCTGCTTGTCCTTCTATGGCACTATGCTGCATAATTCAAATAATATCAGTAATAGCTAGTAGCAGTATATATGAATGTCACTGTTTTCAGTAGCAGTAAATTAAATTTAGTTGCTAGAAGCTAGTTTTATGTGGAGGAATGACACACCCATTAGTTGTATAATAAGTTAGCAATTTTAGGGAGAACAAATAACAGTGGATTATATATATTTTAAATGTTTGAATTAGTATTTTATTAGTGATGAAAATAATTAACATTGAGGTTAATTTAATTAAGTTGGCAAGTAATTTGGAAATGAATAGATTAATTCGGTATGTTGGTAATTGATGTAATTTGCAAACTGACCTAAATGTTGTTTTGTTTCGATATATCCGTGGTGAATAAATGTTGTGTATTACCCTTGATTAATTGGTAATAATTGTGATATATACTTTTGGCCAATATTGAAGGTGTGAATTGTTGTTATGTCGACCTTTATTAGTTGTTGTCGTTGTTGCGTTACCAAGTTGTAGTTGTTTATATCATCGCATAACATAGCATAGCATAACATTAAAGTTGACCTGGATTGGCATGTTCTAAGTTGGAGCGAATGCTCATCACGTTGGCCTTTATTGGCATGATTTTATGTTGAGGGCTTATGCCTTATGCCTCGGTAAACTGACACTTTTTAAGTTGAGAGTTCTGCTCCAATGGTACCATATACATTTGCATAATTGAGTCGCATTTAGAGTCGTTGATTTATTGCTTATTTAAAGTGTTGTTTACGCACAATAATGTTATAAGTTGAATTGAGGTGTTGGTGAATGATATTGTTTTATGTTGATTTGGTATGAAGTGGTGATTTTACATAAACTGATTTCGATATATTAGTTATCATATATTCTATTATAGTATTTGATATCTCACCCCTTCTGTTTGAATGTTACCCTTTGTTGGTAACGTGCAGGTAACCAAGAGGAGTAGCCATTAGTATTGTTAGTTCGAGTTTGATGTCTTTTGCTCTGATACGTAGCACTCAGGGGGAAATGAACGCTTGTCTTAGTTTGTTGTTTATTTATTGAACCTCATGTTGTTATTTGAAGAGTTATCGTATTGATGTTGTTTTATGATTCCAAAGATGTTATGTCTCATATGGAGAATTATTATGAATCTGCTGCGTGATTAATCAAAGTTGGTTTATGATATGAAGACTCTATTCATGAGTTGTGTTCATTCTGTTTTCTTTAAGTGTTATGTATCTATTCTAAAAGCATGACAGGTTTATGTGTCTCTGTTGAATGTGTAGCATCCTGATTATTCTTGAATTTTTAATACTCTAATTTTTCGTGAATTACTTGGGGTAGAATTGGGGTATTACAGAAGACGTGCGGAAGCGCCAGAATGTATGCATGTAAAAGGTGTCGAACATGGCGTAATCTCATAGAAAGACTGTTAGGGTCGAATTAGTATAAATAGGAGTCTTAGATGTTATGATTCAGGGTATTCACATCTTTGTACAATATACTCAAATACTCAAAGTACCAGTGTTAGAGAAACGAGTTAGTGAGACATGTACGTATGATGCACCATATTCACATTCGAATGTTATTTACATTTAATGAAATTTCTTCATGTAATTTATATTCTATACGATTTACAGTCTAGAGTAGTTTTCTGTTTTATTGCTTTTATAAGAACACTTTATTTTGACATCAAAGTGATTCTCTTCGTTTAAAGAAGTTATCATCAAAACCTTTTTCCTAAAAACTAGAACACAATAGTCCTGAGATCAATCTGATCGATCTCGCAAATAACTGAATCTTTTTAGAGATTTAGAAGATCAGCGGTTGTTTGCCAAATTACAGGGTAAACAGCGTGGTACAGTTGATTAAGGTGAAGATCAATGTACTTGTTGTTGTTGCATGTCTATTATATATCATACATCATTGGTGTTTGTATGGTGGTCCATTTTGGTGAGCCTCAATCCTATGGTGGGGATTGGGTGCGAGTAGCTGATTCCAGATGGGAATCAGTGAAGCGTTACTTATGATGATGGTAACGATTTTTGGTGTGCTTGAATCCTATGATGGGAATTGGGAGCAGGTGAACCTGAGAGTTCACATATTAGTACCACATGCATTGAGTCATGGTGTTGAGTCTCATTGTATTGCATATTTGTTATGTTGTTGTGTGTTTGGATTGTGTATAAGCGTGATTGATTGAATAAGTGACTATACATGAAATAATCTGATGCTTACTTATTATTATGTATTACTTTATATAATTGTGACATCTCATCCATTCTGTTTGAATGTTGCCTCCACTTGGGTAACGCGTATGTGATATGCAGTGAAGGTGTGGATGTGAGTAGAAGATAGTGTTATTTATTATGTTTTTGTCGAGTCGACATCTGCTCTGATATGTAACACTGGGGAACGAACGTTTGATTGTTTTTACTTTGTTTGTTGGAGATTTTATGATTTCTCTTATGTCGATATTCTTTATAATTACTTCATAACATGATTTGTTTTGAATAAGTAATTGAATAATTTTTTAATGTTTTCCGCCGCAATAAAAATAAAGTTAAACATATTGATAGTTATTAGTATTACTATTCAACTTAGAGAATTGTATGTGTAACAACATGTAACATTCTAAATCTAATTGTATGAATGTTTTTAAATTAGTTGAATTTTTAATTATAATTACACGGAGAAAAATAAAGTGTTAGACTTATGATCTCCCTCCTTATGTCTTGAGTTAGCAATTCCTCTTACACTACACATCTTTTACGACAATGATGATGTCTAAAAATTAAACGATTTTGCAAATTGAATTTCACTTTTGCTTGTCTACGACTCCACATTGTGTACTTGGGATATAACAATGTATTGTCGTACTATTAAGTGTATTTTTATTTAAGGTGTTTTCTTTTTAATGGGTAGAATAGAATAATTCGATTGAAATGTAATGATCATACATTTTAAAATGCATTGTATTTTCCTACCCTATATTAGGAGTTCATTGCTATTACCTTAACACTAAAGAAGAATTTTGCTCGATAAAAAACTATTTAAGTAAATTATTTAAGTAAAAACTATTTAAACATTCAACGTGAATGGTTTAGAAAGATTAAATCTCACTTCATCCATTCTCTATCTCTCTGTAGCCCTCCAGAGCAACGAGGCTCCTCCAACATTAACCAAAAAGAATATCATGAATTCCATATAGTGGAGTATGCCTAATATTGTAATGATCCATCTATATATATAGTCTCTTAAATCATCAAGTGCCAAAGTTTCATTTTATAATGATCAAATCATGGCCTCTATCACATCTAAAAGTTGAATCAACCAAATGGATTCATCATTCAGCAAACTAAAATTAACCTTGATCATTAAGTTAGATGCATAATTCTAACTAGTAAAATTACAAAGATGACAAAGATGACATTAAAAATGGTTCAATTCTTCACTTCAACATACAAAAATTAAAGATGACTAAACCAGGAACCTTATTCTATAGGTACTGTGAAATTAAGCACCAGACAAAAATCAAAACATAGAACAACCTAAGGATGCAACATTGATTCAGAAATTCAATAAATTTGAGCAGCAACAGATGGTTGTTGTTCCTCCAGCACTAGTTCATGTTGAAGTTGCCGTGGCGGTTCTCCTTGCCAGTCCCACACAATGTCCTTGAGCGCTGGTCTAATCTCCTGCTGCATAAGCTTCTGATACTCCGATGTATCCCCGTCGGACTTCTTAAGTTCCACGAGATGGAAGTGAGGGGAGATCTCGAAAATTTCAACATCGATATTCAGTGTCCCTTTCCTACCTTCCAGCTTTAACAAACCTCCGTCTTTTTTCTTAACTTTCAAGCAAAGACACTTGCAAATTTCTTCCAGCTTAGAGATTATAATCGAGGCCGGCTTGTTAGACAGAAACCTCGTCTCTTTTTCTAGAATCGTGTCTTCGAACAAACCGGATAAATCAAAACCAGACGAGAAGGAGATTATATCAAAGGCGTTTAAGTTGTTGCAAGGCTTTGCCTGTTGTTTTGTCTCCGTAATAGAACCACTACTGTTTTCGGATACTGCAAATGCAAACACTCCATCGGAGTGCAGAGTAGCTAGTTCATGGTTTTCAGTCTCGATAACGATCGGCTTCTCTAACCCCTTTTTAAACCAAGAACTTTCCATGATCTTGGCCATTGATATCCGAGTCTTTGGATTTGGATCCAATATTTTGGACAACAACCGGCGAACCTCAAGTGCAAACCATTTAGGAAATCTGAATTCCCCTTCACAGATTTTCCTGTACATCTCCATGAGATTTTGATCTTGGAATGGAAGAGATCCAGCCAATAGAACAAACAAGATTACCCCGCACGACCATAAATCCGCTTTGCTTCCATCGTAACCCTTTCTGTTTATCACTTCTGGAGCAACATACGCAGGGGTACCACATGTAGTGTGAAGTAACCCATCTTGGCGCTTGGTTTCAGAAAGGGCACTTAAACCAAAATCCGAAACCTTCAAATTCTCATTTTCATCCAATAATAGATTTTCGGGTTTTAAGTCTCGATGACACACACCCCTGCTGTGGCAGTAGTCAACTGCGCTCATCAACTGCTGAAAATATCCCCTCGCAACATCCACCTTGAGCCTTCCCTTAACTATCTTGTTGAAGAGCTCGCCGCCTTTTGCATACTCCATGATAATGAAAATTTTGGTTTTAGTGGCCATTACCTCGTAAAGCTCAACCACATTCGGATGTCTGACTAATTTCATGGCCGAAATTTCCCGCTTAATTTGTTCAACCATCCCGACTTTCAAAACCTTTTCTTTATCAACTACTTTAACGGCCACACTCACGCCAGTTATAAGGTTCCTAGCATGGTAGACCTTAGCAAACGTTCCTTGGCCTAGTAATCTTCCCAACTCGTATTTTTGCATTAACACCTTTCCCTTCTGTTCCATTTCAACAACACTATTGGCGTACAACTACACTATCGATTATGCAGTGCTCAAAGCTCAACCATCCTTGCAAATATTGTGTTTTGGAACTGAACAACTACCGAGATTTCCAACGGCGTCAAGCACATGAGTACAAAATAGATATTGGCGGCAATCTAAAAAACCGACCTCCTCAGATGGAGCTACAACCTCAGAGAAGGAACTCTTTACTTTGAACCACATCTTTCAGCATCCCAGGTTCTGGTAATGACACTAGAGAACGTTTAGTTAGAAACATTAAACAATCCAATCATGCGAAACGAATAACATAAAAACATTATATAAGACACTGAAGGCTATGATTAATTTGGGTTTAAACACAGGTTAGGAAAGGGGATTTTACATCACACAAGAAAAAAAACAAAAACCTAACAGAGTTGATTGTATGCACATGTGTTTCCACTTTCCATCATTAACATCACAACCTAACTTTCACAATCTGTCATTATTGTTTACAATTTACAACATGTTTTCAAGAATCCTTATGAACAAAAGTAAATAGTTCAAATCAATATCACTTTCTACCAAATTCAAATCAATTCAAAGATGAACAATTCAGTGAAAATCACTACCTTGTAGAGCATAGAGAGTCACGATCTGAAGAAGAGAAACGGTTAGGGTTTATGTTGTTGTGTGAGTGTAACCAACAAGAGAAGACGGAGCGCCACTGGGAATAAAAAAACCAAGGTTTAAGGTTGTTAGAGAAATATGAGAAAACCGGAGACGCTTTACTTGTTTATAACCTGGGGAATCATACTCACGTAGTAACACGTTATATTCTCTCATATATACCCATTTATTTCGGTTTTTTATTTTTTTGGTCTACAAAAATACTATTTTTATTTTAAATATATTATTGATTTATTTATAAAAATCATTTTTATTATTTTTTTCTAATTTGATGTGTTGAATGATACTATCATTTATAGTACTTTTATTTTATATTTTAAACTTTTTATTTATGATAGAATTTTACTGAATTAATATATAACTAATTTATTATAAATATTATTCTATTAATATGTTATTTTAAATATACGGTGAGTTGGTGGATGAATGAAGTAACACTTTATGATATTATTCATGTATTTATTATTGACTATCTCATATTTCCATTTCAAATTTTTTTTCAGGCTTCAGGCTCTTGGTAGAATATTGAACTGGTCATTAAATCGGTAGAATATTGGATCATTGATTTATTGATCGAATCATTGGGTCATTGGTAACCAAATGATTAAATTGGATTAAATTAGATAATTCGATTGAATAAATTGGTCTTTATAATAAAATTATATTGACATAAAACTGGTCAAACTGGATAATTTAGTCTCTACAAAATATAACTAACACTTAAATTTTTTCAAAATATCATATCATAAATTTACAAGTTCACAATCTAAATTCAAATTTTAAACAAAAGTATCACACATAATAAAATAGTACAAAATTATAAAATATAATTGCAAACAAAATTTAATTGCAATATATCTAATTAAATAATTTTTAACAAAATAACTCAAATGTGTACCAAATTTAGTTAAAAGGAGAGAAAATTATTTCAATATTGAAATCTCCTTCTTCAAGTTTAAAATCATCTTTACTAAAATCAACCGCATTCGCAATCGCTTACCTCTCAATAATATTATTATTTTGTTTTATTTTTATTTTAATTTTTTATTTCATTTCTTTCATTTTTTATTTTAATTTTTTAATTAAAATAATTAAAACGCCGGCTTTTTAATTTTTTTTAAATAAAAATAAAAATGCAATTAAACTACCGATTTAGAAGGTTATTCTGATTTTCTCGATTTACACCAATTCGCACCAGTTCAATGACATAAGCAATCCAACAATTGAATCAGACAGGTTACCTGGTCCATTCTCGATCCGACTGGTTGGTCCGATCTGATTTTTAAAACACTACATTTATGTCACATAAATAGCTATTGTCGACTTTGAACAAAAAGATACAATATGTTATTCTCATTAATCACCCTAAGGTGAATCAGGAAACATTATTCATAATGACAAATAAATAAGTCATTAAGATTTTATTTGAATTGAAAAAATTAGATGAAGTGAAACAGAATAAAATAGAATATAATAATATTTTATTATTTGAATTATTTAAAATCAAATTGAACTTAGCATAATGGAATGGTACGAATTACATTACATTACATCACTTATTAATATATTTCCTCTGCATCTGATTTGGACGGAATTTATTATAAATATTATTCTATTATTTTAATTATATGGTGACTTGGTGGATGAATGGAGTAACACTTTATAATATTATTCATGTATTTATTATTGACTATCTAATGTTTCCATTTTAAAATATATAATATTATTCATGTATTTATTATTGACTATCTCATGTTTCCATTTTAAAATATTTATTTATTTATTTTTGGCTTCAGACTTTTGGATTGTACATTTCAAATTCTTTAGTAAAGTTTTTATTTATACGGAATTTATGTTTGGGGATTATGTACATCCTAATGTAGAGGATGGTCTCTTTGGGTTGGGTATCTTCAACTATATGTCCTAACTTAATTCATGTGTGAGAACGATTCAAAACAAATTAAGTTATTCATTATACACATTGGCAAAACATTCATTGTAGTATTTTAAAAATCGGATCAGTCTTTAAATCGACGAAGATATAAGGTTATTGGTTTATTGTTCGAATTATTGAGTTATTGGTCGAACCACATGATCAAACCGAATAACTCGGTTGAATAAATTGGTCTTTATAATAAAACTATATTGATATAAAATTGGTCGAACCAAATGATTCAGTATCTACAAAATATAACTAACACTTAAATTTTTTAAAAATATCATATCATAAAATCACAAGTTCATAATCTAAATTTAAATTTTAAACAAAAGTATCACATATAACAAAATAGTACAAAATTACAAAATATAATTGCAAACAAAGTCTAATTACAATATAATCTAATTAAATAATTTTTAACAAAATAACTCAAATGTGTACCTAATTTAGTTCAAAGGAGAAAAAAATATTTCAATATTGGAATCTCCTTCGTCAATATTAAAATCATTTGCAGTAAAATCAACCGCATTCGCAACCGCTTTCCAGTCAATGATATGATTATTTTGTTTTATTTTGTTTTATTTTTTATTTCATTTCTTTCATTTTTTATTTTAATTTTTTAATTAAAATAATAAAAACGACGTCGTTTTAATTTTTTATTTTAAATAAAAATAAAAATGCAATTAAACCACTCATTTAAAAAAACTGTCGGTTTTTTTAATTTTTATCGGTTCACACCAGTTCAATGACATAAGTGATCCAACAATTGAACCAGATCTGATATCTGGTCGGTTCCCGGTTAGATTGATCCGGCCGATCAGTCTGATCCAGTTTTTAAAACATTGCATCTACGTCACATAAATAGCTATTGTCGATTTTGGATAAAAAAATACAATATTTTATTCTCATTAATCACCCTCGGGTGAATCAGGAAACATTATCCATAATGACAAATAAATAAGTCATTAAGGCTTTATTTGGATGGAAGGAATCAGATGGAGTGAAGCGGAATAAAATAGAATATAATGATATTTTATTGTTTGAGTCATTTAAAATCAGATTGAGTGGAGCATAATAGAATGGTATGGATTACATTATATTTCATCACTTACCATTATATTTTCTCCCCTCTGATTTGGGAGGAATGAACAACTTGCCTTGTTCCGTCCTAAAATTTTCAAACAATAGAATGACATCTTTGTTCCGCTCCATTCAACTTCACTATATTTGTTTCTGCTCCACTCCATTCCACTCTGATCCATTATGTTGTGTTCATTTCATAATATCCAATCATAGTCTAAGGGCCCAGGATATCGGGATTATATTAAAGCAATAATCCTCACTTTGAGAGATACAACAAAAAACACTCGAGACACATTCACAAACAAATATTGCGACCCTTATTGATAAAGTATTAGTAGGGTTATCAACATAGTGTATCAAACTTTTAACACCTTGAGAACGCCAACCTCAATGAGGGTGAAGGGGATGTCAACTATGAAATCCTCAAAAATGTAGATCACTGCATGCAGACCTTCTCGCCTCATACGTAGTGTTCTAAAATAACATCATCCTTTCCTTTTATGTTGGATATTTTCAGTCCCACTCGAAAAGCCTTAATTTAGTCATCTTCTAGACAATTGGAATCCAAGCTTAAAACCTCTTTCTTTAAATGAGCCTGAAGGAGTGACAAAAATCTCAATGATAATTTCAACAAACTTAAGAAAGGAGACACCAAATCAGTGACATTAGAAGAACACGTAAAATAACCTAACATCTCTCTCTCTCCATGAATTTCTAATCCACTTCCCCCGTCCTCAGTTCTAAAACTTTTAGACATTGATTCTACAATACCTCTCCGAAATAGTTTGAGGCTTACTAACCTTCCCAATCTTGTCATACCTGCAAATAAAAATCATGACTACAAATAAAATAAGGAAGTGAGTGAAATTGTAATGAATAGAAAAGAAGAAATGGGAATTTTAAGAAAAATATAAGAATAAAGTAAGAAATGCAAATTAGGTTTCAAAAAAGAAAGATATAACTTATTTAAAATCATAAGTGGAAGATAATAACACAGTCACATTTATGGCTAGTTTCCTATATATGTAGGCCTCATTATGAGCTGACCTTTATGCCAGTCTTGAGGAAATAATTAATGATTACAACAAAACCTGGAAAGGAGTAAGGACAAAGTTCAGACATGTGTGCACCCAAAATTCTCCCCTAAAGCACTTCACCCTTTTGGACATCATGTTAGGAGATTGTGTACATCTAGAATTTCCCATCTAAAACACGTTGTCTCTTTGGGCCTCATGCTTAGGGGACTGAGTACATCCATAATATCCCATTCATAAAGAACTTATCCCCTTTCGACCTCATATTTGGGAGACCCTATACATCTCAGATTCCCCATCTAAAACACTTCACCCTCTTTGTGCCTCACGTTTTAAAGGTCGCGTACATCCTGGATTTCTTTCAAAGTTTTTTGCCCATTGGGCCTCATGCTTAATGGACTATGTACATCGCGAACATGCCAAGTATGGTCTTAGGTCTGAATCCATCACATAAATAACTTTAAATGGACGACCTTAGACAAAAAGGGACGATACTTTATTCCTATTAATCACCCTTAGGTGGACCAAAAAACATTAGTATAATGACAAATAAATCAATCATTAAGGACCCTAAGTATTCAGATCTTATGTAAAGCAATTATCCTCACATTTTGAGAGATATAAGAAAAAAATACCTAAAACACTTACACCAATAAATATTGCGACTCTTATTGACCTAACATTAGAAGACAAACTAGTGTATCCAATGTGTATACACATTTATTAAAATTATTTATAGTTAGAAAATGATTTAAAACTGACTAAGTTTAACCCTTGAGATTTTTAACGATACTTATAGAAGCAATTTTTTTCTTTTATGGGGCTTATAATTTTTTGTTAGGTTTTCTTGATTCAACATTTTCTTATTAACAAAAGTATTTCATTTTACTAACAAGAATACTATTACTTCTCTACCCATAAATTTATTAATTTTTTTTATAAATATTCATTTGTACACTTAATCTCAATTATTATTCTTTATTTTATATTTATGAAAATATAAGATAAATAATGATAGGTAATAATATTATTTTTTAAATTTAAATGAATATATTAAATGAGATTATTATTATTTTATTTTTTATTTTTTTGGAGTAAATAAAACTTTATTTCCTAAAACAATAAAGATCCTGCCGATCAACAGATCCAGGCTACAAACAATAAAACCAAACAAACCTAAAAGACTAAGCAACAAAGCATAACAGGTGTGCTAATGAATCTCCAAGGAGGCCATGTTCACATGGTTCTTTAACTTCTTGTGGGAATTACATCTCATCACTACCATTGTCTTGGTGGTTTTGATAAAATTAGGTTGCAGGTTCTTTTGGCTAAATATCCGATCATTTCTTGTTTGCCATAGATGATACACAGTTTCAGCACTAATCATCTTGAGAATATCTCTTGTCCAACCTTTCTTAGTAGTTTCATAAATGATCCAGTTACAATCTCTATCCCAAGGACTATAATCTCTATTATAACCAATCCACAAGAGCATTTGTTGCCAAATATATTTAGTGTACCTACAATAAAAAAACAAATGGTTCAACGTTTCTTGTTGATCACAAAAGCAACAACCACCATCAGTATTTATCTCAATCTTGGCAAGCTTGTCTTTCGTGGGAACTCGAGCAAGCAAACTCAACCACAATGTGAAACAGGCATGGGGCCTAGCATGATTCCGGAAGAAAATCTTTTTCCTTCTCACAGGAATGCTATTTCCCCTGATATCCTTGTACATGTCAGCAATTCTAAACTTCCTCTGGTGCACACTTTTATCCCAATAATTGCTATTTAAAGTCATGCTCCTATTCTTTATGATACCGTTGATCATCCATGAGCTATCATTAGTAAGTTGCCACTGCAAAATCGATTTACCTTTCATGTAATAAGCATCAATCCACCTTTTCCAAAACTTGTCTACCTTAACATGAATATTCCAAAGAAACTTCAACATAATTGCCTTATTTCAATCCTCAAGGTACTCGAAATTCAGACCTCCCGCATTCTTGGGAATACACACATTCTCCCAAGATAAATAGGCTTTTATATCAGTCGATTTACTTGACCAGAGGAAGTTCATACAGATGGCATCAATTCTCTGAATGACTTTCTTAGGAAAGGGTAAAACTTACATCCCAAACAAACATTAGAACACTCTTCACAAGTTGTTGCCTACCTGCATAGCTAAGAAGCTTAGTGGATCAATTTTGTACCTTTGCCACCATCTTACCAATTAAAGGTTGACATTGATTGATGGACAATTTCCTGTTGGGCAAAGGCAATCCCGGGTATTTGAAAGGAAGATGCCCTTTCACAAACCTAATATCAGCCAATATCCTTTGTTGCGTATGAATACTAGTTACCCCAAAATAAATCTTACTTTTTGTTGGATTTGCCCTAAGACATATAGCTTCAGAAAATCGCTTGAAGATCTTCATCTAGAGATGGACGAACTGCTTACCACCCCTAGAGAATAAAAGCAAGTCATCAGCAAAACATATATTTGTTATTTTGAGCTTGGTACACTTTGGATGATAGTTGTAACCAGGACTATTTTGCAGTGTTGCCAAACTTCTGTGGAGATATTCCATAACTAGCACAAACAAAAGAGGGGAGATTGGGTCTCCTTGTCTCAACCCCCTCTTTGCTTTCAAGATACTACTCACCTGTCTATTTATAAGGTATCTGTAAGAGACAGTCCTAACAATAGTCATAATCCAATTAAAAAATTGAGGAAGGAAACTCATTTCATGCATAATATTCTCCAAGGCATCCCACTCCATAATGTCATATGTTTTTTGAAGATCAATTTGAAGAGTGCATTTGGGGGAGATATTCTTCCTATTATAGCCTTTAAGTACTTCCTTCGTCCCACAATGAGTGACTCATTTAGAATAAAATAGTGTCCCAAAATAAATGACTCATTTTAATTTTCAATACACTTTTCCAATTTTATCCTCTAATTAATTAAACTTTCATCATTTCCAATACATAATTAGGGATACTATAGTAAAAACATTATTCTCTCTCTTAGTTTTCTACATTTTTCTTAATATTGTGAAATGGTGGATTGGGTCACTCATTGTGGGACAGAGGGAGTAACTCATAAGTCATAATAATATTGTCATGGATGATTTTACCAGGGAAGAAAGCATTTTGGCTATCATCTACAATAGTGTTTATCACTTTGCTCAACCTAGTTGTAAGGATTTTTGAAATGACTTTGTACAGGGTGGTACAACAAGCTATTGGTCGCATCTCTTTCATGGTCTTGTCATCTTTGGTTTTTGGAATAAAGGTTACCAAAGCACAACTTGCAACCTTGTATAGTCTGTTGTTAACAAAGAAGCCTTGGACTCCATTAATCACATCATACTTTATCACAATCCAACCAGTCTTGAAAAATTGGCCATTGAAACCATCCAGACCAAGAGCCTTATTATTCCCCATGCTTTTGACAACATTCCAAATCTCATCCTCTGTCACAACCTTAATAAGGAACTCTTGTTGGTCAATTTTCAATTGGGTTCCTCCTCTCAAAGCAACAATATCCACATGATTAAGGGCAGAGAAAACATTACCAATTAGATTATTAGTATCATCATCATTATCATCATCATCATCGTCATCATCATCATCATTAATTATTATTATCATCATCATCATCATCATCATCATTATTATTAATTATTATTATCATCATCGTCATCATCATTATTAATCAATATCATCATCATCATCATTTATTATTATTATTATTATTATTATTATTATTATTATTATTATTATTATTATTATTATTATTATTTTATTTTAATTTTTTTAATTTTTTAATTTTTATTGTTTTTTGAAGAAAAAGCAAAACTTTATTATTATTATTATTATTATTATTATTATTATTATTATTATTATTATTATTATTATTATTATTATTATTATTATTATTATTATTATTATTATTATTATTATTATTATTATTATTATTATTATTATTATTGTCATAAGTAGTAATATATATTGAAGAGTCTATATCAAATCAGTGTGGTTTATTTTCCTAAAAGAAATTGACAAATCAAGGATTATTGAAGTTTAATTTTGGTATGATTTTATTACAACAAATTTCTTAGTTTTAAAATACACATTGAATTTTCATCTTTGATATAATCATAATATGTATATTTTAAACATATATATTTAACCAATTATTAATTGATCAAATGACATTGAATTTGACAAAGAAGATTACAATTTGATTATCTGTAATTTAATGTCAGAAATTTAGAACTAACAGATTAGATAGATCAAATATTAATGGTAAAAAAAACATACTTCATCTGTAACGATTTATAAATAAATTTAATTTTTTTTGGTATATTTGACAATTTATATATTTACTCCTTATATAGATTATATACATTAATTGTCAAATATATAAAAAAAAATCAAATTTATTTATAAATCATCATAAAAAAAATGTTTAAAATTCAAAACATTATACTTAAATTAAATATATATCTACACAAAACTGTTTTAAGTTTTCTTGTAACTTCTGTGTAAATAATTCTATAAAATAATTAGATATTTTATTTTAGCTATAACTTAACCTGAACAAATATTTATATTTATTTATGATTGTAATTTAATCATGACTAAATTTTTGGTATAAAAAACGATATTAAACTTACAATCAATTAATTTCAACAACTCATGTTTCGAAAGAACTTTACTAATATTTGTTTAAAATTTAAGAAGTTTTTTTTTTTTCATTCAGTACTGTATATTATTTTAATTTCAATTAATATGTATTTGAATTTAAATTTTAAATTTTTTTGTTAAGAGTCACGTTAACCTAAAGTAGTTAGTTTTTAATTTTTTTAAATAATTATATTGATTTAAATTCGAAAAAAAAAATACTAAAAATAAATTTACTTAAAAGAATATTTGGCCATAAAAAAATAGATTTTTATTATTTTTTTATAAAAGAAAGAATAAAGTAATTATCTGTAGTTAACTTTTTCTATGAAAGCTATTTCTATTTTCTTTCTTCAAGATATCACTTACGGTTTGAAAGAATATTGTTAAACTTTTAAAAAAATTTATGGTTTTTTTTAATAATCATTTTTAAATAAAAAAATCTTAAATAATCATTTTTTCAAAAAAATAATCACTTTTTAAACAAAAAAAATCGCCACACAGAGATTAAGCTATTATGTGTGGCGCATGCATGTAAATTAGAGATGAGACATTATACTGTATGATTAGTCCTCCTATGTAGTGTCACGCAGTGTAGCGCATACAAGTTCTTTTTAAGGAAGAGACGTCATTGTAGGTGGCTTGACAGTTAAATTTGGTTTTTTTATAAATGCAACCACCCATCTTCACCATTTTTCACACAATTTCTCACGTCACTCTTAAAAAATGTCTTTCACTCCCTTGTCAAGATTTTCCACTCCATTACCAAGGTTTTCACTGATCAAAAGAGATGCTTATGTTATTTTTTCAGCGACAAAGCCTCTGATAAAGATCAAACTTTGGAACATGCAAACGTTCGAGCATTTTCAGAGGCACTTGATTCGCTGGTTGGAAGGAGACATTCCTGAAGGTGAACAGATCAGAAAAATAGAAAGGAAATTACAGTGAGGAACAAAAATAGAGTAAGTCGTTCATGAAAAAAGGTGAGATGCGACGCTGATGTCATGATGATGATGCTTGGACCAGACGATATTGTGTTGATGGTGTTTATCACTTAGTTATTATGATGTGTTTAGTTGTTTTGTTTGCTTATCGTGTTGTTGTGTTTTGCGTAGTTATCCTGAGTTTGTCGTGTTGTAATTTTTTGGACCATTATCTTAAGGTTGTTGTAATCGAATGTTAACTTGAACACAAAATTAAAAATCGAGCTTAAATTGAAATTTCTTGCTTACAACAAATTAATTACTCCATAAAGTTTGCTATAAAAAAATTAGGTTGCAGAGCTAGACCCAATATTCGGATAATTTTTTCGATTGTATTCGGGAAGACGACATGTACTGCATAATCTTATCATTTTGTTGGCCGTGTCCATTTCAATTCTAATACGAGTGTTGTTTGGGCGTCCCTTTTTCTTCCTTCACATTTGTTCATTGTACCAAACAATGTCCCATTGATAAGCATGTCAATAATCTTCATTTGCCAACACAGAGAAGGTATTGATGTACACACTTAAAACACTCTCGACTGTGTAAACGAGGGATATATGTCCTCTTGGGTCCAAGAGAACATGCGAACATGCCGCTATGACTTGAGAGCAAGACATACGAAATACTTGAAACTTTTCGCAATCGCAGCAACTTCTATCTAGTTCGACCCGATAGTATCCCCTTGGCCTCCCCTCATTATGATCCATTGTATCTTGTACACTAAACCAACCTTTAATACGGTAAAACACGGTGACACTATGGGTGTTAGCTTTGGCAACCTCCTCGTTAAATGATTTCATTGTGTATTCACCGAACAATTGCCCTGATTGTAACATTGCCCTCCATTTTGAACTTCTTGTATCGAACAATGACCCCAACCTAAAATATATTGCTCTAACCAATTCAGTAATTGGTAGGTTTCAGATGCCTTTGAAGACAAAGTTTAATGATTCCACCAAATTTGTTGTCATGTGGCCCCATCGTTGACCATTGTCAAATGCTCGAGTCCACTTCTTCACTGGAATGTTATCGATCCACCTTAACGCTTTTGAGTTTGTCAACTGGATTTCTTCGCGATAGTGTTGGAATGATGGTTCTGTTAAGGCATACCCTACATTAACAACTTTCTTTTGAAGCGTCTTGTCTTTGATATAGAGCATGAAGTTTTATGTGAAATATCTAATGCAATAAACATGTATTGAAGGAGGATCCTGCCAACTGTTATCAGGGTTATTGTATGCACTCACAATCGATGTTTGTCTGTCTGAAATCAAATAAAGGTTGGGTTGAGGAGCAACGTGTAATCAAAGATTCTTCAAAAAGAAATTCCATGCACCACCTGTCTCACCTTCAACTAGAGCGAAGGCAATCGGAAAAATGTTAGTGTTGCCATCTTGTGCCAATGCCATGAGTAATGTTCCTTTATACTTTCCGTATAAACAAGTTCCATCAATCTATATAATAGGTTTGCAAAATTCAAAACCTTTTATGCATGTTTCATACGCCCAGAACAATCGATGAAATATTCCATTTCCACTAAGACAAGTTCTGCCTGGGGTAAATGTCGAGAGTGTCTCCAAAATTTAACAGTTCCCGAAGCGTAATATTTGAGTGCCACCAAAAACCTTAGAAGTTCTTTATAGGAATCCTCCTAATTACCGTAGACAAGTTCAACTGTCTTAGTCTCATGATCCATGCCTTCCTGTAAGAGGGAGTATAATTGAATCTTTTAATGATGTGAGAAATAATTTCACTCATCTTTGATGATGGATCCTTGCTAATAAGAGTCGAGATTTATTGACATATTAGTTGAGAACTAAATTTTCGATGATCCTGCATCGGAACAGTGGTGATGCAAGTGTGGAGTGGATCAATGGTACATATTTCCCATGAATCACTTCTCTTCTTGTAAGATGCAGTTAACCGAAAAGGGCAAATTGGTTTTTGATGACATAAAATAATGTACCTCTCTGAATTAGTTCAACCTATAGTGAAGTCAACTAAAATTTCCATGTGGTATTTTGTGATAGCTCTAACACACTCTTCTTTTGTACGAAATCTGTCTCCAAATTTCAAGGCCCATTCAGTCTGCATATAAGGATTGTGAAAGATATTTGAGGTTGGTTCGTCTTCCCCCAAATTCAAGTTCGTTATGTGAAATGGACGGTCGTACACATGACTCGTAGGTAAAGGTTCGTGATCTTGATCTGCAGCGTCATCATTGACCATAAAATTAATCATTGCCTCATTATCTTCTTCTTCTTGGTAAATAAAATCGACTTCGAGATGGTTGTCCTCGTCATATTTGTCCTCTTCTTCAAAATCTTGATAAGGATCTACCACCTGAGATTGATTAGTTTGTTGTAATAAAACATACAAATCAATTTTATTGAAACTGAATTGTTCATGAGTTCGAAACATGTTTCGAACATCATCATCATCGCGCACCTTTAGTTGAAAAAATATGACTTGGTTGTTGTCAAATAGAAATGGATACTTGTAAAGAATTTGGTAAACTGGACAACACTGCATTTTTGTTTCTAGTCTATCTTTGAAACGTGTAAAACTTGATTTCTTGTTTGTCCTAAAGTGGATAAAATCGGTATTACAAAAATTAAAACCGAAGTTATCGCAGTTGAACATCTCACCGTTAATATGAGAAACGATACTATAATATTGTGAGTGATCCACATGTTGAGGTATATTTTTTTTGAGTTATGGATGTATATCAGTAATGCGCCATTAACTGATGCTTAAATAGACAGATGAAAGTATGGAAAATACAAAACTAATGCGCCACCCAAGATGGCTTCTCTTCTAAAATTACAACATATGTGCCACCTAGGGTGGCTTGTCCTCTAATTTTTGTAAGCATGCGCCAAAGGAACGAGCCATATTGAATGGTGCCTTAATGTAAAAACAAAAGGATGCGCCATCTAGGGTGGCGCCTACGTGTTAATTGCACGTAAAGCATTCTCACATGAACACATAGTTTTTTCCCCATATTTTCCTATAAATACATATAATATTCACACTATATTTTCATCACAATCATACTCACACACTATTTCTTCCTTGAAACATCAACAAGAACACAAGAGTAATCAAGAAAAAGTGGCTCTATTGACTATGGGTGACCAACATAGAGGAACTCTCAACAATATTGAAACATTTGTAAGTTTATTTTCTTCAATAACTATTATTTGTAAACAAATTTGATTTTCGTAGTTCTTATCATTGTTATACGTAAATCTTATATTTCTTATACGTAATTCATGTTTTTAATAGGATGTTAAAAGATTTTGTTGTCGTGTCCATGAATATGTTCTTTACGACGTGCAAATTGAACCGTACTTATGACAAGCCGGTTTTGGTCCATTACTCAACATAGTCAATTACAATGTGGCTCTATTGACTATGGGTGACCAACATAGAGGAAATCTCAACAACATTGAAACATTTGTAAGTTTATTTTCTTCAATAACTATTATTTGTAAACAAATTATTTTCGTAGTTCTTATAATTGTTATACGTAAATCTTATATTTCTTATACGTAATTCATGTTTTTAATAGGATGTTAAAATATTTTGTTGTCGTGTCCATGAGTATGTTCTTTACGACGTGCAAATTGAACCATACTTATGACAAGCCGGTTTTGGTCCATTACTCAACATAGTCAATTACAATGTTGACTATAAAATTATTCTCGTATTAGTGGAAAGATGGAGACCCAAAACTCACACCTTTCACCTTCCATGTGGTGAATGTATCGTCACACTATAGGACATGTACATGTTATTCGGTCTATCGATCAATGGTAAGGTTGTCAATGGCCGAGTCAACTAAGACAACTTCATATGTGAGGAACTTTTGGGAGCCTGTTTATTTGAACAAGGGTCTAAAGGCCAAGTTATTAATCTCCGTCTCCTTAGAGAACATCATACAAGTCTTGCAATAACCGAAAACTCTACCGAGCAAGAAAAAATTGTGAAAGCTCGGTGTTACATAATGGTATTATTTGGTCACTTTTTATTTCCTGAAACAACATGTAATACTATTAATATGATGTATTTACCTTTGTTAAGACATTTTGATAAAATAAACACATATAGTTGGGGCTCTACTGTTTTGGTTCATCTGTATAGTTCTTTGTGTAAAAATGCATTGACCGATAGTTGTTCTTTCTATTCATGCGCCTTTTTTCTCCAGACATGGTGCTGGTCGAGAATGATGACACTTTCCCCCCGTAACACAAGGCCATTCGTCCTCCTCTTTGCTACAAAGTATGATTACGACAAAACCAATTTTACATACTATATAATATAACTAACATGTATTAATTTATTACCCATATTTTCTATGTAGATGGGATGTTCCTGGGATGAATTACAACAAATCCCCTAGAAACGCAATAGTAGTCTACCGAAATCTTATTGATCATGTTAGACCTAAAGATGTATTAAGCTTACATATGTTCGCTTTGAATATGTTAATTAAGTTTATGATTAATATTAGATTAATACTCTTTTTCATCTACAGTTTGTATGGAGGCCGTATAAGGATCTCGACCATGAGATTAACCTAGCAGATGCTGAAGTCTGGACTGTAAAAATAATGCTCATCAATTTCACTACTGTAGAGATGCACCACAGTGATCGTGTGAAGCTACAGTTCAACATGCAACATGGTATCCCATACCCCTACGTGTTTGGGATAATGGAATCTACTCAGAGTTAATGACCAATGGGGATTTAATGATTTGATAAACTTTGCTAGAAATCAATGTCGTTAATGGAGGCATATACATGAATTGGTCCTAAGGGAGCCGATCTCACAAGATGACTTAAAACTAACTCTCCAATATTTGAGATGGTACACATCAGTTTCAACAAATCTATTTCTGTCTCATGAGACATATTTGATCAACCCACACTAAAGAGATGCATCATATGCCCAACAATAACCCCTCAACAATACCAAACCCAACAACAATGTCAAACCACTCAAACCCAACAACCATACACCACCACATCCACCCAAACTTGTCATCAATTCATGCCACACACACAAAAACAATATCAATAGCATGACCCGATCCACCACTAATAATATGCACCCTCCGCATCCTACCACAACACCGAAGACACATATGATACCTCTCATTCCTACGATACCACCCAACCTGCATAGAACCAAACATCAGACCATCGAAGCATCCAACCATCATACAGATTTTAGACACCTCAAGAACCGTTGCTTTATTTCCAAAATGATTCAACATCCTAATTCTATCAACCACCCGACCCACACATATCCCAACCAGCAAGATCAAACTTCAACAACATGGGCACCGATCTCTTTACAAGCACAACACATTGTGGAAAATGATCGAGGAGATGTATGATCCTAATGTACCAGTACCATCACATCAAGCACCTCATTATCAAGCTAGTCATAATAGACCCCAAACACCTCAGGAAATTCAACAGAGTGGTGAGGCAAGGGGTGAGGCAAAAGCGGGGGCGTTTATATCATACAGGGACACACTTAGGTTGAGGGGGACGTCCGTAAAAGTATGCATCTATGAATTGTGTAATTTTAAATATTAATATAAAATATTTTTATTTACTTTTATTATTATTTACAAAAAATTAATAACAACAACTATCAAGCTATCTAAGGTGGCGCATCCACTTCAACTTACACGCATGCACCACACTGCATGACACTACATAGGAGGACAAGCCATGCAGTGAATTTTTTTTATTAATAACCATGTATTAAAAAAATATTTCGCAAATAACCGGGTTTCGGAAAAAATTACGCAAATAACCATGTTTCAGATGGCTCCACAAAGGATGAGCCATCTCAATTGGCGCATGCACCTAGGGTTTTGCCCTAGGCGCCATCTCAATTGGCGCCTCCCTTGTCTTTTAGCCAAGTGAGATGGCGCATGCTCCTTAAAAATGAGAGGAGGCGCCATCTCACTTGGCGCCTAGGGCAAAACTAGGGCAAAATGCTGTTTTATAAATAATTCGTCCGTTTCTTTGAAATTTCTCACACTTTCTCGCAATGTATTTTTATTTTGTACTCCGTTATTTGCGTAATAACGTCGCCTATGATTTTTAGCAGAGATGGTTACGTTATATTCTCCGCCACGAAACCTGCGATGAAAATGAAATTCTGGCACATTCACTCTATGGAGCGTCTGAAGCGGGAGTTGATGCGGTGGCTAGATGTAGACATCGCGGAGGGGGAAAAAATTCGAAGGATCCAGCGAAAACGAACAACAACCTCGCATGCGACAGGAAGACCTAATGTATGGTTGGAGGAAGTCAAAACAGACAGTGATGTAATGCTGATGATGCATGGGTCAGATGAAATTGTGTTAACAGTTGTAATTTCCTAGATTGAATATCGTTAATCATTGTTGTACGCGAAAACCCTAATGTAATTTCCTATATTGAATTTCTTAAATTGTGTTAACAGTTTTATTAACGGAAAACCCTAATGTTTACAACATAAATATTGAAAAGATTTATTGTATTACAATATTTATGTGGTCGAGCCAGACGCCTGATTCGGACAGTTTTTGCGATTGTGTTCGACCTGACGGCATAAACCACACTTTCTTTCCAACCTGTCAAGATCGTCCATTTCTGTTGTGATGCGCCTGCTTTTGGGACGACCCTTCTTGTTCCTTCGCATTTGGTCATTGTGCCAAACTATATCGCCGTTGTATTCAGGCCAATAGTCCGGTTTTGCCACCAAAGGAAAGTTGTTGTTGTAAACAGTGAGAAACGTTTCAGATTTATAAACGTTTGAGAGCAGTTGAAGCGCGTCTTGATGGGTATGAGCACAAGCGACAATGACATGAGAGCAAGGCATACGAAATGCTTAAAACCTGCCACAATCGCACCATTGAGAAGGTAAAATGACCCTGTATTCTTGTCTTTCCAGGCCTTCATTGTGGTCGATTGTCTCTTTCACAATGAAGTTGTGGCTGTGTCGGTCAAACCGTGTAACCATGTGAGTGTTGGCTTTAGCACTTTCAGCCTTAATGTATTTCATACAGCTTTCATTCTTGCAATGTTGGAGAGGTGGAGACCGGAGACCCATACATTTCACCTACCAATAGGTGAATGTACCATCACTCTCGAGGATGTGTACATGCTACTGGGCCTCCCTATCGACGGTAAGGCGGTGAACGGGTCGGTTCAACAACCCAACTCACAGTGTGAAGAACTGTTGGGTAGGGATATGGTAGAAGGTGGTGGAGCAAGAGGGCAGGGAATACTACTCACTGACCTGAAACGGCATTATGCAAGTATGGAATTAAATGAAAATTCCTCAGAGAATGACCGAGTAGTAAAAGCCAGAACGTATCTTATGATACTTTTTGGTACATTTTTATTTCCCGAAAGTACGGGAAATAGTGTAAATTTCATGTACTTACATTTACTAACAAATTTTGAAAAAACTAGAAAATATAGTTGGGGTTCTGCAGTATTAGCCCACCTGTACAGTTCCTTGTGCAAAAACGCAGTCAAGGAAAAATGTACATTTTATGGGTGCGCATTTTTACTACAAGCCTGGGGTTGGTGGAGGATGGAGTCCTTAAACCCCATCAACAACAACACTTTTGGTTTCCCGTACGCAACAAAGTAAGTCATTAAGTTATATCATTTATAACTATTCTGCTCTTTCCAAAATATATGCTAAAAATAACATGTTTCTCATTTCCTTTAGGTACTGCGTGAGGGGTATGGATTACGGAAAGAATCCAAGATTCAATGTCGCACTCTACCGGAATCTGTTGGATCACTTAGGCCCAGATGACGTACGTCGTAGCTTTTAACTTTTGTTCATTTTAATTATTTATACATTACTTTTGCGCTAACCTGATTTAAATTTTATCGCAGTTCGTCTGGAGACCATATTTGGGTTTGGGCCATGCTCCAAACCCAGAGGATGCAGCAACTTGGACTACAAAGACTGCACTCATTCGGTTCAACATTGTGGAGATGCACCACAGCGACCGTGTGAAGATGCAGTTCGGAATGCATCAAGAGATACCAAGTGATCCAACAGATTTGTCCCCCTGGCATCTAAAAAGGGTCGACGCCCAGTGGGGTCTTACCAACTGGAAAGACTTTGCTCCGGAATGGTGTAAAATGTGGCAAAGGCGTCACTGCTACATCTTGCAATCCCCGGTTTTCCTTACTCAAGGTAACATGCGACACACTGATCAATATATGTCGTGGTACAGGTCGGTTAGTAACCCAGAAATGCATGTGTCTCATCCGAGGTACTTGGTTGACCCACACACACAATGGGCACAACCCTCGATTCCCCATCAACAAACCCAAAATCCATCAACCTCAAACCAACCCCCAAGAAGAAACATACCAACAAACACACAACCACATTCCCCACCACAACACAACTACAATCAAATGCCGTACTACCAACCACAATCACCACCAAACTACCAATACCCGAATATGCCTCAAACCCAACCACAATACCAACCCCAATACCAGCACACCCATATACCCCAGACACAATTTCAGTCTTCCACATATCCCAATATGGCGCCCTCAACATCCAGCCTTAGCCCTGATATGGGAATGTCAGAAGATTATGACCAAGTCGACCAAACCTACCATCAACCACCATATCACCAAACAACCCAACATCCACAATACGAAACACCCCAAGATCCATTTCCTTTCTACCCCCCATACTCAGACGACCAATGCTACCGACCAACCATGGAACCCCACCCACCGCCAACACGACCAAACTTTGAGGGTATGGGTAACCGACTGTACCAGAGCGGATCTTCGAGATATGGAGATCTTACTGATTTTATGGATTCGGATCGCATTGACTTCGCTGGGCCATCGACCTTGCCGCAGCAGGAAACGCGACGGCACCCAGCAAGAGAAAGGCGAGGACAGGGATGCGGAACCGGGGGTCATTACCGGGTTCCGGGGGATCACTGATGTATCTTTTTTTTTCCCAGTATTTTTTGTATCCATTTTTTTACTGTTCTTTTAATGTAAAACAGTTGAATGTAATTATTATTTTTTAAATAAAAAATCCATTTTGTTGATCTCTGTCTAATAGGCAACGCACAGGAAAGAAAATAAAAAAAAAATTTGTTGCCCTAAATTTGTACATAGGCGCCATCTCACTTGGCTTAGGGCATGCCCTAAGCACTTAGGCGCCAAGTGAGATGGCGCCTCCCTTAAAAAATTAGGTGCATGCGCCAATTGAGATGGCTCCTCCTTTGTGGAGCCATCTCAAACATGGTTATTTGCGTAATTTTTTCCGAAACCCGGTTATTTACGAAATATTTTTTTAATACATGGTTATTAATAAAAAAAATTCCCATGCAGTGTGTCTCCTCCTCTCTAATTTACATGCATGCGCCACACAGAGTGGCTTGACCTCCGCATGGCAAATTTTTTTGTTTGAAAAGTGGTTACTTTGGTAAATTTTTTGAAAAAGTGGTAACTTGAGAATTTTTTTAAAAAAATTGGTTTTTATGGGATGAGACTAATGGTAATGGTGCACTTAGTAAATCTAGCTCTTATTGAAAGTCTTTAATAATTTAAATTTATTATGGAAGTTTTTAGGATCGTTTAATTGAAAATAACTTATTTGAAAAGTACTTCTTGAAATTTGAAAAACAAAGTTTCAAAGAGGAAATCGATAACCCAGTTTGGGGAAATCGATTTCCACATGTAATTTTGGTTTTCCAGTTTCAGTTTTAGTTGGGGAAATCGATTACCCCCTTTTGGGAAATTGATTTCCTCCCCGAGTTTTGTATTTTTTAGCTGTTATTTGGGCATGTTTTGGTTCCAAGGTGTATATTTGTATCCTATAAGTACTCTCACATGTAAAGTTTGAAAAATAATGCTATAATAATATTTTCTCCTCAATTACTCTCTCTCTCTCTCTCTCTCTCTCTCTCTCTCTCTCTCTCTCTCTCTCTCTCTCTCTCTCTCTCTCTCTCTCTCTCTCTCTCTCTCTCTCTCTCTCTCTCTCTCTCCCTCTCTTAGTTATTATGATGTATTTAGTTGTTTTGTCTGCTTATCATGTTGTTGTGTTTTCCGTAGTTATCCCGAGTTTGTCGTGTTGTAATTTTTAGACCATTATTTGAAGGTTGTTGTAATCGAATGTTAACTTGAACACGAAATGAAAAACCGATTTAAATTAAAATTTCTTGCTTACAACAAATTAATTACTCCATAAAGTTTTCTATAAAAAAATTAGGTTGCAGAGCTAGACCCAACATTCGAATAATTTTTTTGATTGTGTCTGGGAAAAAGACATGTACTGCATAATCTTATCATTTTATTGGCTGTATCTATTTCAGTTCTAATACGAATGCTGTTTGGGCACCCCTTTTTCTTCCTTTGCATTTGTTCATTGTACCAAATAATGTCCCATTGATAAGCATGCAAATATTCCTCCTTTGCCAACACGGAGAAGGTATTGATGTACGCACTTAAAACGCTCTCGACTGTGTAACCGAAGGATATATGTCCTCTTGGGTCCAAGCGAACATGCCGCTATGACATGAGAGCAAGGAATGTGAAATGCTTGAAACTTTTCACAATCGCACCAACTTCTATCTAGTTCGACCCGATAGTATCCCCTTGGCCTCCCCTCATTATGATCCATTGTCTCTTGTACACTGAACCAACCTTTAATACGGTCAAACACAATGACACTATGGGTGTTAGCTTTGGAAGACTTCTCATTAAATGATTTCATTGTGCATTCGCTGAACAACTGCCCTAATTATAACACTGCCCTCCATTTTTAACTTCTTGTATCGAACAATGACCCCAACCTAAAATATGTTGCTCTAACCAATTCAGTAATTGGTAGGTTTCGGATGCCTTTGAAGACAAAGTTTAATGATTCCACCAAATTTGTTGTCATGTGGCCCCATCGTTGACCATTGCCAAATGCCCGAGTCCACTTCTCCACTAGAATGTTATCGATCCACCTTAACGCTTCTGAGTTTGTCAACCAGATTTCTTCGCGATAGTGTTGGAATGATGGTTCTGTTAAGGCATACCCTATATTAACAACTTTCTTTCTAAGCGTCTTGTCTTTGATATGGAGCATGAAGTTTTATGTGATATGTCTAATGCAATAGACATGTGTTAAAGGGGGATCCTGCCAATCGTTATCAGGGTTATTGTATGCACTCACAATCGATGGATGTCTGTCTGAAATCAAATAAAGGTTGGGTTGAGGAGTAACGTGTAATCAAATATTCTTGAGAAATAAATTCCATGCACCACCTATCTCACCTTCAACTAGATCGAAGGAAATCAGAAAAACATTAGTGTTGCCATCTTGTGCCACAGACATAAGTAATGTTCCTTTATACTTTCCGTATAACCAAGTTCCATCAATCTATATAATAGGTTTGCAAAATGCAAAACCTTTGATGCATGTTTAATACGCCCAGAACAATCGATGAAATATTCCATTTCCACTAACACGAGTTCTGTCCGGGGTAAATGCTGAGAGCGTCTCCAAAATTATAACAGTTCCCAGAGCATAATATTTGAGTGCCACCAAAAACCTTAGAAGTTCTTTGTAGGATTCCTCCCAATTACCGTAGACAAGTGCAACCGCCTTAGTCTCGTAATCCATGCCTTACTCTAAGAGGGAGTATAATTGAATCTTGTAACGATGTGAGAAATAATTGTACTCACCTTTAATGATAGATCCTTTCTAATAAGAGGCAAGATTTCTTGACATATTAGTTGAGAACTAAGTTTTCGATGATCCTGCGTCGGAGCGGTAGTGATGCAAGTGTGGAGTGGATCAATGGTACATATTTCACATGAATCACTTCTCTTCTTGTAATATGCAGCTAACTAAAAATGGAAAATTGGTTTTTGACGACATAAAATAATGTACCTCTATGAATTAGTTCGATCTATAGTGAAGTCAGCTAAAATTTCCATGTGGTATTTTTTGATAGCTCTAACACACTCTTCTTTTATACGAAATCTGTCTCCAACTTTCAAGGCCCTTTCGGTCTGCATATAAGGATTGTGAAAGATATCTGAGGTTGGTTCGTCTTCCCCAAAATTCAAGTTCATCATGTGAAACGGACGGTCATACACATGACTCGTAGGTAAAGGTTCATGCTCTTGATCTGCAGCGTTATCATTAACCATAAAATCAATCATTTCCTCATCATCTTCTTCTTCTTGGTCAATAACATCGACTTCAGGGTGGTTGTCCTCGTCAGATTCATCCTCTTCTTGAAAATCTTGAGAAGGATCTACCACCTGAGATTTATCAGGTTGTTGTAATAAAACATACAACTCAATTTCATTGAACCCAAATTGTTCATGAGTTCGAAACATGTTTCGAACATCATCACCGTTGTGCACCTTTAGTTGAAAAAATCTGACTTGGTTGTTGTCAAATAGAAATGGAGACTTGTAAAGAATTTGGTAAACTGGACCACACTGCAATTTTGTTTCTAGTCTATCTTCGAAACTTGCAAAACTTAATTTCTTGTTTATCCTAAAGCAGATAAAATCGGTATACGAAAATTAAAATCGAAGTTATCACAGTTGAACATCTCACCGTTAATATGAGAAACGATACTATAATATTGTGAATGATCCATATGTTGAGGTATATTTTTTGTGAGTTATGGACGTATATCAATAATGTTCCATTAACAAACGCTTAAATAGACATATGAAAGTATGGGAAATACAACACTAATGCGCCACCCAAGATGACTTCTTTTCTAAAATTACAACATATGCGCCACCTAGGGTTACTTGTCCTCTAATTTTTGTAAGTCTGCGCCAACTTGGGTAGCTTGTCACGTGAACGACAAACTTGCATGCGTGCCATCTGATCACTTCCACCCTGCAATGCTATCCCTGCCACACTGCAGCTTTGCATGCATGCAAAAAGGTACAAGCCATATTGAATGGCGCCTTAATGTAAGAACAAAAGGATGCGCCACCTAGGGTGGCGCCTATGTGTTAATTGCATGCAGAGCATTCTCACGTGAATACATAGTGTTTCTCCATATTTTCCTATAAATACATATAACATTCACACTATATTTTCATTACAATTATAACTCAAACACTATTTCTTTCTTGAAACATCAACAAGAACATAAGAGTAATCAAGAAAGAATGGCCCTGTTGACCATGGGTGACCAACATAGAGTAAATCTCAACAACATTGAAATCTTTGTAAGTTTATTTTCTTCAATACCTATTATTTGTCAACAAATTTGATTTTCGTAGTTCTTACACTGTTATACGTAAATCTTATAATTCTTATACGTAATTCATGTTTTTAATAGGATGTTAAAAGATTTCTTTGTCGTGTTCATGAGTATGTTCTTTACGACGTACAAATTGAATCGTACTTACGACAAACCGGTTTTGATTCATTACTCAACATATTAAATTACCATGTTAACTATAAAATTATTCTCGCATTAGTGGAAACATGGAGACCCGAAACTCACACCTCTCATCTTCTATGTGGTGAATGTACTGTCACACTGTATGACATGTACATGTTATTTGATCTATCGATCGATGGTAAGGCTATCAATGGACGAGTCAACCAAGACAAAACCATATGCAAGGAACTTTTGGAAGCCTGTTTATTTGAACAAGGATCTAGAGGCTAATGTATTAATCTCTGTCTCCTTAAAGAACATCATAGAAGTCTCGCAATAATCGAAAACTCTATCGAGCAAGAAAAAATTATGAAAGCTCGATGTTACATAATGATATTATTTGGTCACTTTTTATTTCCTAAAATAACAGGTAATACTGTAAATATCATGTATTTACTTTGTTAAGACATTTTGATAAAATAAACACATATAGTCGGGGCTCTGCTATTTTGGTTCATCTGTAATGTTCTTTGTGTAAAAACACATCGAACAATAGTTGTTCTTTCTATTCCTGCGCCTTTTTACTCCAGACATGGTGCTGGTCGAGAATGCTGACACTCGACCCCCGCAACACAAGGCCATTCGCCTTCCCCTTTGCTATAAAGTATGATTACGACAACACCAATTTTACATACTATATACTATAACCAACATGTATTAATTTATTACCCATATTTTCTATGTAGGTGGGTTGTTTCTAGGATGAATTACAATAAATCCCCTAGAAATGCAATAGTAGTCTACCGAAATCTTATTGATCATGTTGGACCTGAAGAGGTATTAAGCTTACATATGTTCGCTTTCAATATATTAATTAAGTTTAATATTAATATTAGATTAACACTCTTTTTCCTCTACAGTTTGTATGGAGGCCGTATAAGGATCTCGACCATGAGATTAACCCAGCAGATGCTGAAGTCTGGACTACAAAAATAACGCTCATCAGGTTCACTACTATAGAGATGCACCATAGTTATCATGTGAAGCTACAGTTCAGCATGCAACATGATATCCCAGACCCCTACGTGTTTGGGACAATGGCATCTACTCAAAGTTGATGACCAACATGGATTTAATGATTTGAGAAACTTCGTTAGAAATCAATGTCGTTAATGGAGGCATCAACATGAATTGGTCCTAAGGGAGCCGATCTCGCAAGATGACTTAAAACTAACTCTCCAATATTTGAGATGGTACTTATCGGTTTCAATAAATCTATTTCAGTCTCATGAGACATATTTGATCGACCCACACTAAAGAGCTACATCATATGCCCAATAACAACCCTAACAACCAACCCCTCAACAATACCAAACCCAACAACAATGTCAACCCACTCAAACCCAACAACCATATACCACCACATCCACCCAAACCTGTCATCAATTCATGCCACACACACAAACACAATATCAATAGAATAACCCAACCCACCACCAATAATATGCACCCTCTGCATCCTACCACAACACCGAATACACATATGATACATCTCATTCCTACCATACCACCCAACCTACATACAGTCAAACATCACACCATCGAAGTACCCAACCATCATACGAATTTCAGACACCTCAAGAACCGTTGCTTCGTTTCCAAAACTATTCAACATCCTAATTCTATCAACCACACCACCCACACATATCCCAACCAACAATACCAAACTTCAACAATATGGGCACCAATTTCTTTAGATGCAAAACACAGTGGGGAAAAATGATCGAGGAGATGTATGATCCTAATGTACCAGGACCATCATATAAAGCACCTCATCATCAAGCCAGTCATAACAAACCCTAAACACCTCAATTCAACAGAGAGTGGTGAGGCAAGGGGTGAGGCAAAGGCGGGGGCGTTTATATCATACAGGGACACGCTTAGATTTAGGGGGACTTCCGTAAAAATATGTATCTATGCATTGTGTAATTTTAAATATTAACATAAAATATTTTTATTTACTTTTATTATTATTTTAAAAAAATTAATGACAACAACAGTCAAGCCACCTAAGGTGGCGCATCCACTTCAACTTACATACATGCGCCACACTGCATGACACTATATAAGAGGACAAGTCATGCAGTATGGCGCTTCCTCTCTAATTTACATGCATGCGCCATATAAAGTGGCTTGACCTCCGTGTGGCGATTTCTTTTTGTTTGAAAAGTAGTTACTTTGGTAATTTTTTTGAAAAAGTGGTTTTTTGAGATTTAAAAAAAAAAGTGGTTATTAAAAAAAATCGATTTTTATGGGATGAGTCTAATGGTAATGGTGCACTTAGAAAATCTAGCTCTTATTGGAAGTCTTTAATAATTCAAATGTATTGTGGATGTTTATGGGATTGTTTGGTTGAAAACATCTTATTTGAAAATTACTTCTGAAAATCTGAAAAACAAAGTTTCAAAGAGGAAATTATTAACCCAGTTTGGGGAAATCGATTTCCACATGAAATTTTAGTTTTCCAGTTTCAGTTTTAGTTGAGGAAATCGATTACCCCCTTTTGGGAAATTTATTTCCTCCCAGAGTTTTGTGTTTTTAAGCTATTTTTTGGGCCTGTTTTGGTTCCAAGGTGTATATTTGTATCCTATAAGTACTCTCTCATGTAACGTTAGAAAACTAATGCCATAATAACATTTTATCCTCAATTACTCTCTCTCTCTCTCTCTCTCTCTCTCTCTCTCTCTCTCCCTCTCTCTCCCTCTCTTAATTTTCTCCATAATTCACTTTCACTTCATCTTCTCTAATTAAGCATATTTCACCATTGATTCACCTTACAAGCTTTGTACTTGTTCCAACATTTGGCATCAAGAGCCTTGGTTCTGATCCATTAATCCACTACAAACATGACTACTGTTTCCAATGATCGAGTCCCTACCAATCTTTCAACCCTTGATTCAAAGAACTATGAGAAATGGTGCAAATAAATGAAAGTTTTGTTTGGGTATCAAGACATTATTGAAGTGGTTAGCGGTGGTGTTACACCACTTGTGGAAGAAGCTACGGAGGCTCAGAAGGCTTCATACAAGGAAGAGAAGAAGAAAGATTACAAGAAACTCTTCTTGATACATCTTACATCGACAATGATAACTTCGAAAAGGTTGGCGATTGCGATTCAGTGAAGCAAGCATGAGAGATCTTAAAGAGAGCGTATGAAGGGGATGATAAAGCAAAGGTTGTAAGGTTATAAACTCACAAGAGGAAATTCGAGTTACTGCAAATGGAAGAGAAGAAGTCGATCAATAATAACGTAACGCGTGGCGTTTGGTGAACCAAATGAAATCTTTCGGTGAAACTATTTCGGAGTAGAATGTTATGGCAAAGATCGTACGTTCTTTAACGTCAAGATTTAACAACATCATGGTTACAATTGGAGAATCAAATGACCTTCTGATATTGAGAAAGGAAGAGGTTCAAAGTCGGCTTAAGGCTCATGAACAAAGGATGGATGAAAGGGGAAATGACAAAGCCAAAGCGAAAATTGCGTTGCAAGCACGGTTCAATGAGAAGAGTAAAAGTTTGAAAGGAAAATGGTCTTTAAAGGGGAAGACAAATTTCCAGAATTTTGGTGGAAAAGATCCACAAAATTCAAAGGCTTTGATGGTACAAAGAGGTGAGAGCAGCTCCAAAGGTAGTGGTCAAGGCAACTATACCAAGGAGTTTGACAAGAGTAATGTGAAGTGTTACAATTGTCATATACTTGGTCATTTCGCAAAGGAATGTAATGTGAACTCAAGGGAAAATCAAAGTGATGAAGTTAAGGTTGCTTGACAGGAGGTGGATGATGATAACATGCTTCTGGTCATGATCATAGAGGAGAGTTGTGGTAAGAAAAAGCTATTGGACAACAGTGTTAGCAAATCGATAAATGCTGCATAAACGCGTTCGTAGCAAAACATAATGGTAACTATTCGAGATGGAGCCCAAGGAAGTGATGAGTTGTACTCGGATTATGGTTGTTCAACACATATGGCAGGTATAAAGGATTAGTTTATCAAAATCAATCAAGCCACGAAGAATAAAATGAAATTCATGGATGACACCACTTTAGCGGTCGACGGAGTCAATGATGTTTTGATCATGAAAAAGGACGAAGATAATTCCTTGATCAAAAATATGCTATAGATTCTTGGAATTAAATTTAATCTTTTGAGTATTGGCCAATTACTTAAGAAGAATTACATGATTCGCATGGAAAACAAGAATATGTGCATTTTAGACCAAAATGGAGTTTTAGTCCTTAAAGCACCCATGGCTGCCAATCGAACTTTCAAGATATATTTGAAAGTGATGAAGTACATGTGTCTTAATACAACGACAAGTCGTGATGAGTGGTTGTGGAATTACCATCATGGACATCTCAATTTTCGAGACCTCGGTGCATTACAAAGGAATGGTATGGTAACCGGGTTACCAAAGATCAATGTTCTAACTGAGATATGTGAAGAGTGTGTTCAATGGAAGCAACACAAGAGTAGTTTCAACAAGGATATAGATCATAGGACCAAACATCACCTTGAGTTGGTGTACTCCGACGTGTGTGGTCTAATGCAAGTCAACTAGTATGGTGGAAATAGGTACTTTGTCACGTTTATCAATGATTTTAGTATAAAGCCATGGACATACCTAATTAAGAGGAAGGATGAGGTATTTGATGTGTTTAAGAAGTTCGAGTCCATGGTTGAGCGACAAAATGGTCACAAAATCAAAATTCTCAAAATGGATGGTGGAGGTGAGTATACCTCAAATGATTTTGTGAATTATTGCGATGAGGAGGATATAGTGCATTAGATTGTGCCACCCTATACGTCTCAACAAAATGGTGTTTCCGAGAGGAAAAATTGCTCGATAATGAACATGGATCGTAACATGTTGAAGGGAAAAGGCTTACCGAAGGAACTATGGGGATAAGTCGTTTCTACAGCCGCCTATTTGTTGAATAGGTTCCCTACAAAGAAGATGGACAAGGTGACTCCAAAAGAGGTATGGTCTGGATTTGAACCAAGTTAAAGTCATTTGAAAGTTTTTGGTTCGGTAGCATTTTGACATATTTCAGGTAAGCTTCGAAAGAAGTTAGATGACAAGGGTGAAATAATGTTGCTTGTTGGTTATCATCCTACTGGAAGTTGCAAATTGTTTGATGTGAAAAGCAAGATTGTAATAAGTCGAGATGTGGTGGACGAGGTAAGGTTGTTTGACAGCAAGAAAAAGACCATGACGAGTGTGGAAATCAATTTCCCAGATGAGGGTAATCGATTTTTGTCGCGATTTTTGCATACTGAAACTCCTGGAATTGGTTTTACAGAAGAGGAAATCGATTCCCCACTTTCTGGAAATTAATTTCCACAGGAAAATGTAGAAAGTCAGGATTCTGCAAGTTTTGGACAATAGTTGGTCGAAGTCAAAAATGGTGAATCCAATAGACGACCAATTAGGCGAAGAGGTTTGCCTCAGAGACTCCGATATTTTGAAGTATTCTATGATAATGAGATCAATAATGATGGTAATCTTATTCACTTTACGCTTATGGCAGAATCTGAGCCCATGAGCATACAGAAGAGGCATTAAGCGATCCAAAGTCGGTGTGTGTGATGAAAGAGGAGTTTGATTGAGAAAAATAGTACTTGGGAGCTGGTTGATCTACCAGAATGAAAGAAGGCAATCAGAGTGAGATATGCCTATAAATTAAAAGCAAATTCAAAAGGTGAAATTGTCAAGCATAAGGCTCGACTAGTTGTGAAGGGATTCTGGCAAAGAGAAGGTATATACTATGATGAGGTGTTTACACCTGTAGCTAGAATAGAAACCATACGGCTGGTTATTGGTATTGTGAATAACAACAATTGGTTGATTTATCAAATGGATGTGAAATCCGCGTTTTTGAATGGTCCACTTGAGGAGGAAGTTTATGTAGAACAACCCCCTGGTTTTATTGTGACAAATCAAGAGGAAGGGTGTACAAGTTGAAGAAATTGCTTTATTGTTTGAAACAAGCTCTTAGAGCTAGGAACAAATGCATTGATGATTTCCTAGTTGAAGTTGGCTTCTAGAAATGTGTTTTTGAACATGGTGTCTATGTCAAGACGAATGCAAGCAAAGATGTGATCATACTTTGCTTATATATGGATGACTTATTGATCACGGGCAACAATGAAGTGAGTATTTATAAGTTCAAAGTTGAACTTATGGAGGAGTTTGAAATGAGTGACCTTGGAATCACGACTTACTTTCTTGGCATAGAGTTCCACAAGTCAAAATTAGGACTGCTCATGCATCAAAGAAAGTATGCTCTTGAGATTTTGAAAAGGTGTGATATGGAGCATTGTAATGCTTCCAATACACCTGCTGAAGCAAGGTTACAACTTTCCAAAAGTGATTATGATCAGAATGTGGATCCAACGCAATATAGGAGGTTGATTGGATCGTTACGTTACTTGTGCATCACGCGGCCAAATTTGGAGTTTAGTCGGTATTGTAAGTAGATTAATGGAGATACCAAAGGTGTCTCACTTGGCAAAAGTTAAGAGGATCCTAATATACATCAAAGGAACTCTTGACTTTGGAATTCTCTTTCTCGTAACTGATACAAGCAGAAAACGCGAGTTGCCCAGTTACATGGATTCTAATTGGTGCAGAGATAAGGACGATTGGAAGTCTACAACTGGTTATGTTTTTATGTTCATATGAGCTCCAATCTCTCGGTATTCTAAAAAGGAACCTGTGGTGGCACTCTCTTCTTGTGAGGCCGAGTATATTGTTGCGTCGTTGTGTGCGTTCAGGCCGTGTGGCTTGTGAATCTGCTATAAGATTTGGGCAACAAGGTTGAAGAAGTTGTCACACTCTTGGTTGATAATGTTTCAGGAATTAATCTTTCTAGGAATACCATATCACATCGGAGGAGAAAGCATATCTATATGAGGTTTCATTACTTATGGGATCTAGTGTGTGCAGGCCATCTGAGGTTAGGATACTATCAAAGCGACATTGGAGATTTGTTAACGAAAGGTGTAACAAATATGGTGTTCAAGAAGCCTGTGATGAGTTTGGGCATCAATAAATTGGAGTATTTGAATTAAGGTGGTGTATTAGAAGTTCATAATAATACAATGCATTGTAGAAGCTTCTGAGATTGTTTCGTTGAAAATAACTTATTTAAAAAGCACTTCTAGAAATCTGCAAAAAACAAAGTTTCGAAGAGGAAATCGATTACCCAGTTTGGGGAAATCGATTTCCACATGTAATTTTAGTTTTCCAGTTTAATTTTTAGTTGGGGAAATCGATTACCCCCTCTTGGGAAATCGATTTTCTCCCAGTGTTTTGTGTTTTTTAGCTGTTTTTTGGGTCTGTTTTGGTTCCAAGGTGTATGTTTGTATCCTATAAGTACTCTCTCATGTAATATTTGAAAATTAATTTCATAATAACATTTTATCCTCAATTACTTGCTCTCTCTCTCTCTCTATCTATCTATCTATCTATCTCTCTCAATTTTCTCCGCAATTTACTTTTACTTTATCTTCTCCAATTAACCACATTTCACCATACAAGCTTTGTTCTTGTTCCAACAACTCTTCCATTCAAACGAAGGTGGTATTTGACATTCAAGCTCACTAGTCTATGCATTTTGACGACTAGATATGAGTTTTAGATTGTCACCTCCTTTATAGGAGGTAAGGTGTCAAGGCTTCAACCCGTTTTTTCTTGGTAGAGAATAATGTTCCTTCTAGATCCTAAATTTACTGACTTCATGAATTGGTTTGTGGATGATTTTAGGCAAAAGGTGATGTCATGTATGTTTGCATATATTTAGAATGACCTTTAGGTGAGGCCCATACCTATTAGAATTACTTTTGATAGACTTTCCCAATCTTTGAGAAAAAATAGTAAGGTGGATGATATTGGTTTTAAGGAACATTGGGTCACAGTATATAATTTTCTTTGGATAAAACCTCTCTTTAACTATAAGAAAGACTTGTTGGATGATCTTATCTTGACCATTGAGAGTGTTATCCCCCCTCTCCCTCCCCCCCTCTCTCTCTCTATCTATCTACTATCCACCTCTCTTGAGAATGATAGTTTGTGTTGGTCGTCGAAAGAGAATAATATCTACTGTCACTTCTGGCTACTACAATCTTTTTTAGTCCACTACTTCTATTTCAACCTTTTCATATAGTTTAGATTGTTTGTTATCTTCTATTTGAGGTAGCCGGGCTCCCTCAAAAGCGGTGGTATTTTCTTGATAACTTATCCAAGATAAGATCTCAACCAAAGAGAGTTGGCGTATTAGGCTAATTGTTCTAGATCATGATGGTCTTTCTTGTGGATTATGTGTTAGTTCTTTAGTGTCTCTCTCTCTCTCACACACACACACACTTGTTTGTCACTTGTTTTATTTATGCAACTGTGAGGTATAAGATTTTTCAGTGGCTGAAAAATGTAGTTATCTTGTCAAGTGATATTCTATCTCTGTTTGAATTTTTTTTCCTTCTTAGGAAGGTTGGCTAGGATTAAAAGTGGTCTTATCATGATTTAACATTCACTTGTGCGGATTTTATGGAAAACAAAAATAATTTTATCTTTACAGAATGGTCGACTGATGATGAGACATTAAAAGATAAGTGTATCTTACTTATCTAAAAATAATTTTTTGATAGATCGTTGAGACGTGCTGTTCTTTCTCTAATTGACTAGCATATCCATTCTTTACCTACATCAATAATGGTTCAAATGTGTCTTCTAATTTTCTTAGTGATGTAATTTTAAACTACGCATAGAGATTTCTCATGATGATTTGTTTTAAATTTTAAACTACACATAGAGATTTCTCCTCTGTAGATAATGATTTGTTTTACTTGGGCTCTAGCCCAATTATTTTAATGGTAGCTCTGATTTTTTAAGCATAGTCAGTCTTGTTTAATGTTTGATTCTCTCTGGCTTTTTGGATTTTGGTAAGTTTTTGTGCTAATCTTATGGCGTTCATTAGTTTCATTACATATTTTTTATTATTTAACTCCTTTTAAATATAATTATTAGCCATTAAAAAAACCTTGTAGTTAACTTTTGAGATGGATTTATATAATGTATAGATTAACTTTCATGTCAACCAGGATAGCACTAATATAGTTTAAAAAATGGTGTATTTATATATTTTTAGTTTAAAAAGTTGGAAGTTGGAACCCTTCGAGATAACTTTAAAATTTCAAGAAAATGAGAGTGCACTTCTTATCTAAACATACATTAAACTAACCTCAAATAACACATTTTGAAAAAGTTAAAGTAAGACGAGGTTGAAAAGATTGTGATAAGCTCTTTTAACTTAAATTATATTAAAAACACAAGTTGTTGCCTTGTTGATCTTAAAATATTAAAGAGTTCAAAGATATTTAGCATCAAAACTATATAAATTTTTTTGAAAGTTGAAGCATATCCACAACCGTCAAATGATTCCAATTCATTCCATCAAATAAAATCTTATAATATTTTTGGTGAATTTTTTAGTATTCTTAGAAGCAAAGTTGTATCTAAGGACAAATTATTCACCTAATTTGCCAACTTATACGGAACCATGCACGTCCATTGAGCCATCAGTAGTATTAATTATATTTTTTTATAATAAAATATTTAAGTGAATTGGATCCTATAGAACAAGGTTAGAAAATGCTTCAAGATTCAACGAATTACTTATTATGGAATTAATAAAATATTCATATTAAACGTGTAGAATTACTTTTTTTAAAAATAAGAATTATGTAGTTTAATTAATACCACCAAAGAAAAATACTAATTTGATTCATCATTATCAATAAATAAAATGTAAAGATAATATAGTTATTTATTTTAACCGGAAAAGATCAATAAAATTGGCTTGTTTTATGGTTGGGACAAAAAAATGAAACTTCGAAGTCTTATGATTCATGAGAAAAAAATCTATGGTGGGTTGACACGTTGCATATGAAGCCTCGTGGTAGTTGAACGTAGGTTGTGTTAAATATTATAAATACGGTGAACAGTCCTATAATAATATATGAATAATATGTGAATGAATAATATGTGAACAGTATCATATCTGTAAACAATATAAATATTATCTGTGAACAGTGTAAATCAAAATTGATTAATAATATATATAAAATTGGTTAATAAAATGATGAAATTGGTTAATAAACACTAAGTTATTAAAAATAAATTTTAATAGTAAAATAAAGTTGATTAATGAAATATAACAAGTTAGTTATCGAAGTTATGAAATTGATTAATGAACACTTAGATATTAAAAATAATTTTTAGATGTAAACTAAAATTAGTTAATGAAATATAAAAAACTAGTTAATGAAATTATGAAATTGGTTAATAAACGCTCGGATGTTAAAAATAATTTTTAGTAGTAAAATAAAATTGGTTAATGAAATGTAAAATATTGGTTAATGAAATTATGAAGTTGGTTAATCACACAATTTTATATCGGTACTCTTTAATCTAAAAAATAAAAATAAAAAATAAAAATATTTTTTATATTTTATTAAAAAATATTATTTTATTATTATTATTATAAAATTTTACTGTTTACTATATAGGTGATCAGTGAAATACGATGTAGTGTAGAAAATGGTGTAAGAATATTATTTTTGTTTAAAAAATTGGATAAAGTAATTTGTTGGTGAATATGTTTGATTTTTTTGGACTGAGTCTTGAGCTGGACATGAGTCTACCTGAATTCACTAAAGTACATCTTATTTGAGGACGGTAAGGAGAGTATGAAATAATTAATCGGTAAGATCATACTATATGTTAGATAGATTTTTGTCGCCTTGAGTCTTGAATTGGACATGAGTCTACCCGAATTCACTAAAGTACGTCTTTTTTGAGGATAGTAAGGAGAGCATGAAATGGTTAATCTGTAAGATCATACTATATGTTAGATTGTTTTTTGTCCAAGGCGGATCAAAACTACTATATAAGAAAACGAAAAAGAGCAAAGAGAAGTAAATATACATAATTCATAAGATTATTCGATTGTGGTTTTATTAGTCTTCATTAGGAAAGTCATTATTGATGTACTTTTTATTGGGCTTGTGTTTCCTTCCTATGTGAAGAAAGATCCAAATATAAATAGTTCATCTCTCTCACTTATTTAAGTGGAAAGTGTCAATTTAGGATTGAGAGAAACAAAGAGAAAATAAGGATTCAAAAGAGAGAAATGAGGAGAGAAATTCATTCCTGTTTTTTCTGCACCAGTCTCATTAAATCGACGATCTCCAATTTATTAGCCATCAGATAGAGCTCAAATTTGAAGGCTAGGTTTGCAACACCTATATATAACTTTTGACCATTGAGATATTCAAAACGAAGTCTGAGCTGAGAGATAATTGCTTCACATTGAAGCTGCAGATTTGAGTAATTTTTTAGCTATTTGAATTCTTATTTGTAAGCTAGTTTGGTTTGTGATTTGTGGTTGTTATCACTATTTTGTGAATCACTTTAAGAATCTATTGTAACCTCAATTGATTATAGTGGAGCTATTTCTTTGGTCTGGACGACTCGTGGTTTTTATTCTCTTATTGAAGGATTTTTCACGTTAAAAATATCAGTGTTCTTTTGTGCCTTTATTTGTTTGGTTTACCGTCTTATATTTGTTGTTGATTCTTAAGGTTCCTACAAATGAGGAGAATTATACATCCGCTCCATATTATTCTATTATTTTGTCTTAATTTTCCATCAGAGTGGTATTATAGCCTGTTTAAAGGTTATTTTACTTGTTTGAATGATGGAGTCAAATACAAAGATGAAGATGGTATTGTTGAATGATTCTAATTATCATTTATGGAAGGGAAAGATGAAAGACTTACTATTTATGAAGAAATTGCATTTACCGGTTTTTAGTTCTATAAAGCCGAATTTTGTGTCTGATGAAGAATGGGAGTTTGAACATCAAAATTTATGTGGTTTTATTCGATAATATGTAGAAGATAATGTTTGTAATCATATTGCTAATGAGACACATGTAAAAACTTTGTGGGAGAAGATAGAGTCATTGTATGTCTCTAAGTTAGGGAATAATAAATTATTTTTGTTGAATAGTTTCATAAGTTTGAAGTATAAGGAAGAGACTTCTATTTCAGATCACTTGAGTGAATTTCAAGAGCTCCTTGATCATATGTCAGGAATGAGTATCAAATTTGATGATTAAATTTTGTGATTATTCCTATTGCTATCTTTACCAGAGTCTTGAGAGATGTTTCGAGTTTCTATTACAAGTTCTGCTTCTAGAGGTGTTGTTTCTTTAGAAAAGGATAAGGGTGGTATTCTTAATGAGGATATGAGAAGGAAGATACAAGGTTCTTCATCTTAATCCGAGATACTTGTCACTGAAAATAGGACGAGAAGTCAGAAAAAGGAACCAAAGGGTTATAGAGAGAATAACAAAAGCAAGTACAAATCAAAGAAAGGTAAGTCTAAACAAAGAGACCGTGATGATGATCGTGTTAATACTGCTACTTGTAATGATCTTGTTATTCTAAGTGATCACGAGTATGTTAATCTTGTATCAGACGAGAACATGTGGATAGTTGATAATGGTGCTATATTACATGTTACACCAAGGAGGAATTCGTTCACATCTTATACTTTTTTGGTGACTTTTGAGTGTTAAAGTGTGAAGTCATGACTCTTCATCTATTTTGTTTTAATGAAGATAAAGTGATAATCAAATGATTAGGGAAAAAGTATGGAAAAAGTTTCAAGTTCAATCTATCAAATCAAATTATTTAAGACTTATATTTTAAAGAGTAGCATCATGATCAAGTGTTGAAGTATATAAAATTCTTAACAAATACAAAATTAGTGCTCAAACATTTCAATTCATGCATATAACATGTGGAAAATATTTTTAATGATATTACATGCTTCATGATTTTAACTTAGAAAAATTGCAAGTTTTTCTAAAGTGAAATCAATTGCAGTTTTTATCCAATCAATTGCAAAACACATTTTCAACCATATTTTTAATATTTTCTAAAGCGCAATCAATTGAAATTTTTGTGCAATCTATTGCAGGATGTTAGGAAGATCCTAAAGTCCCACATTGGTTGGAGATAGAGCATTGAAAGAGTTCATATAGAGTGACACTCCTCACCTTTCTAATTCGGTTTTATAATGTGAAGCTAAGTCAAACTCTAAGTTGGTATCAGAGCCTATCGATCAGACCATGGGCGTCCACCATTAATATCCACGCACCAAGCCCAAAAAGAAAAAGAGTGTTGGGCGTGAGGGGGGATGTTAGGAAGATCCTAAAGTCCCACATTGGTTGGAGATAGAGCATTGAAAGAGTTCATATAGAGTGACGCTCCTCACCTTTATAAACCGGTTTTATAAGGTGAAGCTAAGTCAAACTCTAAGTCAGGACACTTAAATTCTCAATTTTTAATTTGTGCAATCAATTGCAGTATTTGTGCAATCAATTGCACCACACTCAGCAAAGCATAATTTTTATAGTGTAATCCATTGCATTTTATGTGTAATCCATGGCAGGCACTATCCTACGTTATTTGTTTACTTTTTAAACTTAGTGCAATCAGTTGTAACTTATGTGAAATCGGTTGTCATTTGTTTTATTTTCAAAATTTATAATGTTGTAGGCTATGAGCAATCAGTTGTGGCTATAGTGCAATCAATTGCACCTGAAGCAGAAGTGAAAATGCTTCGTATTTTTGCACCCATTCAGTATATTTTTTCATGGTAATCAATGTATTTTTTCAAGGATAATATTTTTAACTTTATATCAACCATTGCCATGATTTTGAATGGTTATTGACCTTACTATAAATTGAATTCAATATTTCTATTTTTATTTACCTCTTTCAAACTTTGTAAAAAATCTCTCCGCATTATTTTTAATATAACTTTCATATTTCAGTGCTTTTTGTGAAAAACTTTCATATCATTCAAAAAGAATTTTTGAGAACTTAAGAGAGTATATTGTTCTTGAGTTTAAAATTTGAAATAGAAGTAGTCATTTATAGGATTTATATTCTACAAATTTCATATTCTTAAAAACTCTTGTTGTATTCATATCTTATTTTCAGAATTGTTGAAATTAAGATTACTTGGTTTTGTATTCCTTGTTGCCCATGATTGTTGGAAGCAAGAGGTTGAAAGTGAGAGGATTGTTCTCATTTTAACTTGGTTGATCCAAGAGGATTGTTCTTGGTGGTTTTATTGGTTAGAGTCTGGTATAGACAGACTAGGTTGTCTTGTCTAGAGATCTAACAATATTGAAATCTCTTTCGTGTCGAAAGGGGATTGAAGTATGCTAGGATTGTGAGAGAAACCAAGATACATATTTGTGTTCTTTACTTTTCCGCATTTACTTTTTTCATCTTAAATCATAACCAGAAAAGAAAGAAACACATTTCTTAACTCTTTCAGCAAACCAGACAAATAATAATAACTTGTTTCTAAAACCAGATAAAATTTTAAAGTCCTAATTCACCCCCTCTTAGGCGCACTCAATACTTACAATTAGTATCAGAGCATGTTATAGGTAATCCGTTCCTAAAAGATTCAGAATGACTTCCGCAAATGCAAATTCAGTTTTCAAAGATGGTGGTAGCAACAACAAGCCTCCATTGTTTTGTAGTGAGTACTTCGATTTTTGAAAAATTTGTATGAAGGCTCACTTAGAAGCACAAGAAGAAGAAATATGGGATGCTGTCCAAAATGGACTCTTTGTTCCTACAAGTGTTGTTAACGGTGTTAGAAAGGCAAATCCTAAAAGTTCATGAGATGATGATGATAAGAAAAAAAATCCTCTATGACAAAAAGACAATCAATCTTCTTCAAGGAGCACTTAGTATGGACAAATTCTTTCGTATTTCGGCATGTACAATAACAAAAGAAATTTGGGATACATTGTAGATACTCATGAAGGAATCGTTGAAGTTAAAAGATCTAGATTGTATACATTGAGTCAAGAGTACTAGTTATTCCAAATGCAGCCCTGGGAATCAATCCCTGACTTGTAAAAAATATTTGTGCATTTGACAAATCATTTGAAAGCACTCCGTAAGACTTTAACTAATGATGAACTTAATCTTAAAGTGCTTAGATCTTTATCCAGGGAATGACAACCAAAAGTGACAACAATATCCGAGAAGAAGAATCTATCCACAATGACTTCCGCCACTTTGTTCAAAAAACTTCAAGAATATGAGACAAAACTTGCAAGACTTGAAAAGCATGAAATCCAAGTAAAAAATTCAAAAGAAATTGCTTTAAATACAATGGTAAAAAATAATGACAATAATAAAGAGGATGAATCCACTAGTAGTGAAGATGATGATCTTATCAAGAAGATTGAAAAGGTTCTACGAAAAGAAAGAAAAAGGGAAGCACCAACAAAGAAGGTTACATGCTTTGAATATAGAGAAAAGGGACATGTTAAAAGTGAATGTCCTGCACTTGAAAATAAGAATAAATATTTCAAGAGAAATAAAGATAAGAAGTCAAAGAAAGAATATATAGCATGGGAAAGTTTATCTTCCGATTCCGAAAGCAATAAACGTGTTAATCTTGCATTAATGACTTTATATCATTCAGATGATGAAATTGATGAGGTTAGTAATGAATTTTCTCTTTATGATAATGATGCACAAGATGAACTCTTAAATGAATGTAGAATTCTGTATAAAACTATTTCATCCCAAAAGAAACATATTTCATCTTTAGAAGAAAAAATTGAGACATTGAAAAATGATTTCAAGGATGAAAAAATAAGATTATTAATGAACAAAAACATAATTTCGTATGCAATAATTGTTATTTACCTTCTTTCCAAATTGTTCAATTAAAAAGAGTCCTTGAAAGGTATGAAAAGGGACAAGTTGGATTGGAAAATTTTCTTAGGCAACAAAGATATTCTAATGATAAAAGTGGACTTGGTTATTTAAAATTTTCTAAACCAAGTTCCAACAAAACTATCTTTGTTAAAGCTAGTGATCAATTATCCAAAGAGAAAGTAAACAAACCAAAGTTTGTTCATCATTATCCTAAAAGGAAAAGATTTGTAAAAAAAAAATCTTATACTCCTAGATATAGAAGTAATTTTGTTCCTAGATATTTTTATTATGGTATAAGTAGTCATACACCTAATATTTTCTATGTAAGAAATGTTAGTGTGACAAGTGGATATTATGTGTGAGGTTAAGAAGGGAACTAACTATAATAGACCCAAAGCATATTGGGTACCAAATCAAACTTAATTTGTTTTGTAGGTTACTTGAGGACCACTTAAAATCTATGATATTTTTTATAAGTGGTGGCTCTAAGCATTTGATGGGAGAAACAAACTAATTTTCAAATCTAGTTAAAAAGTCCAAGGGTTATTTCACATATAGGGAATACCTTAAAGAAAGAATTATTGGCATTGACAAAGTTGAAGCACTAATTTCACATCTATTGAAGACTTATTTATGTTGAGAAACTAAAACAAAATCTTCTAAGCAAAAGTCAACTTTGTGGCAAAGGATTTAACATCATGAATGGTTTATGAAGTCACTCTCGAGGTGAAACTCATCGGTATACATTATTTTTACTTTCATAATTTCTTTATATACTTCAAGTTTTTTCCCATCCTTTTTTCTAATGACAAATGGGGAAAAGATATAAATATATATGTGTGTGCTTGTCTCTAACTATTGTAGCCCAAAGAAAGATGAAAATTCTCTATGAATTAAGGGAGAATTTTTATCAAGCGGGAGTGTAATACGGTGGGAGAACTGACTTGAGGTTTTGTGTTTGTTTTCGCAAATGTTTCGGTTGAGCAAGAGTCGCCACCAACTTTTTATTTTATCCTAAGGAAAGGTTAAAAAAGAATAGAAAAAACCTTTGAGATGTTTTCTTGGGTTCGGGGAGTAGATTATAGAAAGGGAAGGTATTAACACCCTTTATATCCATGGTTATCCATGGGCTCTTAGTTACTTGCTTAGATCACTTGCCTTGCATTTTCAATTGTTTGAAATGGTGCTTTGTGTGTGTGTTTGAAAATGTTTTGAAAAGAGGCCATTTGTTGTGGCAACCTTTGTAATGATCCATGTTTGAATGTATATAAAGGTGTTCTTATCTTTTGAAAAGTTTTCAATGTTTTTGAAAGTTGTTTTGAAAGTGTGTTGTGATGTGTGTTTTGAAAAATGGCAGGAATTGCTTTGCAAGATTTGGTCAAGTAACCAAGAGCTATCTACTCTAAATCTCTCAAAGATCTTTCCTATGTTTTAACCCTTTTAACAATTTTGTTCCATCATTGTATTTGGTGGACAATCTTGTGTTAGGATGTTAACAGGACGGGCGCGGGTCATCGTTTAGACCATGATTGCAATGGTGCCAAGTGTCTTTGGCAACTTTTTCCTTTAAGGGACTTGATCATTTTTAGGCAACTTTCGAAAGCGTCATCGAGGGACTATGATCATTTGATATTGTTTTGTTTTGCCAAAGAAACTCAACATGCAACATGGCCCATTATTGAAGGCAACAAGTGGAGTACCCTAGGGGTGCAAGTGTGATTGGTGTTGTCCATTTTCATGCTTTTTTTGTCATTTGTTAGGTCAAGCTATTTGTCATTTTTTGATTTGCATACAAACCCTAAGTCTATCATGGCATTTTTAGAAAGCTTTAAAGTGCGGAAAATAAAATCCTAAATTATTATAACACGATTATGGGATGGGGGTACAAATGTTCAAATGGGGATATTTAGCAAGAAATTAAAATCTAAGCTATTACATCCAAATTGAATATACAAAGATTAATTGTACAATAATTAAGTAAATAAATATGCAAAAATGTATTTATGCACAAAATGGTTTTTATATGTATGGGAAAGTATTTTTTATGTGAAAAATAAACAAAAATAACAAGGTTAATTTTTGGGTTTTTTTCATTGGTTTAGGGCAAAACCCTAATTTGCTAAATAAAAGTATTTATTATTTATTATATACAATATTTATTAATTATACACAAAAAAATAAATAAAAGGAAGTATATTGTAAAAAATTATTTTTTGAGGTTAAATATTAATAAAATAAAAAAATGTATTATTTTTATATTTTTGTCCTAAATATTCTAATAACTATATAAGTATTTATATTATATTAAATATATTAAATATATACAAAAAATAAAATATATTTGTTATTTACAAAAAAAGTATATTTTTAGAAAATGTTTTCAAAAGATAAAATAAAAATAAAATCAGAAAATAAAATATTTTTGTATTATTTTTTAGTATTTTAAATAAAAGCATATATATATTTATTTACATATGGAACTAAATGAAACAAATAAATACCAAATAAAATGCAAAAAATGTGGGAAAAATATTTTTAGTGTTTTTTCATATTTGAATAAAAATATAAAATCAGAATTAAAAATAAAAAATCAAAAATAACAAATATATCTCATAATGGGCCAGGGGGTGTATGTGTGAAAAGGTGGTGTAAACAGAAAAACAAAACTCAGGCCCAGCCCAAGGAGGCTTCTTCAACCTCCAACCACACTTCTGTCAAAAACGCGCGCCATTCATGCCTTGTTCAAACATCCTGATTCTTTGATTTTCAGCCAAAACACACAACATGAACTATGTAGAGCATTAAATCACGAACTCATACATATAAAAAAGTTGTTCTAACTCTCAGAAATGAGAGAATTTCTTCCCCCCCAATTTTTAACCTAAGTTTTTCCAAATGTTCATGTCTTAAATTCTCTCAGCACACACAATATAAATGGAAAGTGAGGATATGGGTGGCTTCAGGGACATGAGTAGGACATAACTTCTTCACAAACCTAAGCCTAGATATGCTTGGATAGAGAGATATAAGTTCAAACTTTTACCTGTTCAGCTGGAATCGTGTACAACAATGGAGGCACTTTCAATGCAATGTGAGGACTTGTACAACTTGCTTGAAGTTCAGGGATGCTTCTCCAACCTCTAGCTTGCTTTGAAACTAGCTGAATCGAGCTATGGAAGTTCACCTGCAAAGTTGAAAACTGAAAATGGCAAATGATGTTAGGGATGTTACAGTTTGTGTTCAATGCTTGGGATAGCTTCAGTGGGTGATATGGAACATGTTTGAACTCTTTTTGGCCAAAGGGCACGAGTGGAAAGGTTTATAGAAGTCAAGTTGCAGAGGGGACTCTGTTTTTTGCAGTAGGATGGTGTTTCTGGGAATGAGAAGGTATTGAAGGTGTTTTGGTCGTGCTTTAGGTCTGGTTTGATGTTTGGAAAGTGTTCAAGAAGTTTGTTTTGGCTTGTGTTCACAGGAGCTCAGTCTTGGATATCTTTTGCAATGTTTCTTCTTATCTAAGCAAGAGTTGTCAACTTAGATTATAGGCTCATACATGCCCCTCAAGCATGCTGCACAAATCACTCTTGATCAGTGGAATTGGTTCCTGAACTTGTGCCCAAAAGATCTGCTTTGGTACTTCTTAGATTTGTGTTTGACATAAAGTTGATCTTTACAAGAATAGATAAGTTACTTTTTCTAATTATGGATTAAACTTCCATGTAATGACCAAATGAGCAAAATAACTTCTTGGCACAAAGTTTTAGCATTGAATTATTGAGTGCAAATGAGATTATAGGCCTGTAACCTAGCTTGTGCAAGCTGACTTGAAAAATGCAAAGTGTTATGAACATAAAAATGGCCATGAACAAAGTGACTTTTGCCCATATTGAAAAATTCGATTCTCCCTAACCACAAGGGTGTTTGAGAAGTTCTTGGACAATTTGGAAAGCTTGGAATGTGTACTACAATCCATATTTTTAATGCAAGTTGAAATTCCAAGTGGAAGCATGTGAAAAGTGGCCATGAAGTTAGGCAAAAATCCTGCCTAAAATAGGTCAAAAATTTTTTAAGTTAAGAATGTTTTGCACCCTTGTTCCAAAAATCATAACTTGAGCTACAAGCTTCTTTTGAGGAAACTTTGTGATTAAAAGTTGTATATTTCGAAATAGACTACAACTTTCATGTTTTGAGTTTTGTTTGAATCCAAATGTATCTTGATGAAAAAATGGGACAAAGTTAGGAAAAAATTAGGAATTTTCACAACTTAGAAAATTTCTAAGTTATGAAAATTCTTCATTTTAAACCCTAATTTGTAATTTTTGATTTCTTGATGAACAAGTTTCATAATTTGACATGTCTTGATGAAAAATGAATCTTGAAACTTGATTTTTGACCAAAAAGTCAAAGTTTGACTTTTCAGTATACAGTCAGATTTTGATCAGTTGACTGGAAAATTCATCTGTCAATCTTGTGCATTTGGGATCTTTTGAACTTGTTGAACATGTCAAGACAATGCCATTGATTCCTTGATTCCAAATGTGAGTTTGGTTTGCCATTGGCTAGATCAAACAGTCAAAAATTGCCTTTGTGCAGTCAAAACCCTAAAAATGACCATTTTGCCCTTTTGGTGATCTGATCAAATTTCTTGTGGAATTGTGATCCAAACTTGATCAAATGGTCAATATGAGTTCATAATGTTGATGTGGGTCAAAAATCATGAGGTTTGACTGTCAATTGACCACAATTGACTTTTTCCCCAATACAGCTGATTTCTAGGTCAACTGTCCAATTGACTGGGCAAAGATTGGAATCAAGGCTTGAAACTTGGTATGGATAAACTTGTGAGTCCAACATGAAGCATGAAAGTAACTTTGGGCCTTTTAGGTCAAAAATTCTTTGTGCAAACTCAAACCCTAATTTGGGTCAACAGTGCAAGGAGGAGTCTTGAGCAGAGTAAACCCTAACTTGATCTTGAGCTCCAAGGGTCTTGTGATGAGAAAATGTTGAGGAAATGGGAGGGAAAATTTTGGGGTACAACAGTTGCCCCTGTTCAATCTTCTTAGACCTGAGGATGTAGATTGGCTTGCGTGCCTTTCGGGATCCGAAGGTGGAAGATGATTGAACACTAAAGTGCCCAGAAATTTGCACTCGCATAGTGGAGTATCAGCAATGTGATGGCGGGAATGGGCTTATAGATGCCATTTGGAGAGATGGTGGATAGGAGGATGGGCTTATAGATGCCATCTGGAGGTGTGACAGAAACTTGTCGGGAATGGGCTTATAGATGCCATTTGGAGGTGTCGATCGCGTAAGAGATTCCTTAGCGAGAACTTGCGTACTTTGAGAAAGGAAGATGGTTTCCTGGCCTGTTACAGGTGTTGATCTTCAAACTCTTCATGCAGATATGCCCAGGCTAGGTACAGGTATCTAATCTACAATCAATTGCTCACAGATATGCCCTGGCTAGATACAGGAATCAAATCCGGAACTTCAAAAGGTTGCTTACAGACGTGCCCTGGCTGGATACAAGTATCGAATCTCTAAACTATTCATGCAGATATGCCCTGGCTAGATATAGGAATCGAATCTGGAAATTATCGTCTACAGATAGGCCCTGGCTGGATACAGATATCGAATCTGGAATTTGTCGTCTACAGATATGCCCTGGCTGGATACAGGAATCGAATCTAGAATTGGTCGTCTACAGATATGCCCTGGCTGGATACAGGTATCGAATCTGGAATTGGTCGTCTACAGATATGCCCTGGCTGGATACAGGTATCTAATCTGGAAATTATTGTCTACAGATATGCCCTGGCTGGATACAGGAATCGAATCTGGAATTTGTCGTCTACAGATATGCCCTGGCTGGATATAGGTATCGGATCTGGAATTTGTCGTCTACAGATATGCCCTGGCTGGATACAGGTATCGAATCTGGAATTTGTCGTCTACAGATATTCCCTGGCTGGATACAGGTATCAAATCTGGAATTTGTCGTCTACAGATGTGCCCTGGCTGGATACAGGTATCGAATCTCTAAACTCTTCATGCAGATATGCCCTGGCTGGATACAGGTGTCGAATCTACAATCAAATCACTCACAGATATGCCCTGGCTAGATACAGGAATCGAATCTGGAATTGCGATAGTTGATAGTAATCATCTTTGGATCGACCTTTTCCTGAAAAGGCAAAACATCAGTTGTATGCAATGTCATGATGTATGAAATGCATGATGTCATGATGTATTTCAAGAATAAATGAGATTGTGTGATATGATGCGTATATGCATGCGTCATGGTAATATGATGAATGTATTTTTGTCTAGGAAAATAAATCCTTGACGACTGCCGGGAGTTTGTGGAATCCTGGTGTGATACGGTGGGAGAACTGACTTGAGGTTTGCGTTTGTATTCGCAAATGTTGCGGTTAGCAAGAGTCGCCACCGAATTTTTATTTTATCCTAAGGAAAGGTTAAAAAGCACAGCAAAAACCTTTTGAGATGTTTTCTTGGGTTCGGGGAGTAGATTATAGAAAGGGAAGGTATTAGCACCCTTTCTATCCATGGTTTATCCATAGGCTCTTAGTTACTTGCTTAGATCACTTGCCTTTTGTTTTCAATTGTTTTAAATGGTGCTTGAGTGTGTGGGTTTTGAAAATGTTTTTGAAAAGAGGCCAATGTGGTGGCAACCTTTGTAATGATCCATGTGGGGATGTATACAAAGATGTATGTCTTTTGAAAAGGTTTTCATTTGTTTTTGAAAGTTGTTTTGAAAGTGTAGTGATGTGTGGTTTTTGAAATTAGGCAAGTGTTTTGTTTTGCAAGTTGATTCAAGTAACTAAGAGGTTATCTACTCCTAAATTTCTCAAAAAAAGATTATTGCTATACTTTAACCCTTTTAACAAGTTTGCACCACCATTGTATTTGGTGGGCAACCTTGTGTTAGGATGTGAGAAGGGACAAGCGCGGGTCATCGTTTAGACCATAATTGTAACGACGTTAAATGTCTTTGGGCAATTTCTTTAAGGGACTTGATCATTTGTTTTGTTTGTTTTGAAAAGTTTTATCGAGGGACTATGATCATTCAAACTGTTTGCTTTGCCCAAAGATGTTCAACATACAATATGGCCCATTTATTTGAAGGCAACAAGTGGAATACCCTAGGGGGTGCAAGTGTGATTTGTGTGTTCATTTTCATGCTTGCTTATCTTGTATTAGGTCAAACTATTTTTTTTATCGTTTTTCGCATACAAACCCTAATTCTAGCATGTTATTATTAGAAAGCAATAAAGTGCGAAATTAAAATTACTAAGCTATTACACAACCAAATATGGGAAAGGGGGTACAAATGTTCAAATGGGGATATTGACAATAATTTAAATCTAAATTATTACAACAATTGGATATTTTGCAATGCATAATTAAGTGTAAATTAAATAAATATGTGAAATGTAAAAAGAAAGTTTCTATGTGTATGAGAAAATATTATTTATGTAAAAGGAAAAAGAAAATAAAAATGTATTTATTTTTTTAGTATTTTGAAACTTAGGGTAAAAAACCCTAATTTTTAAATAAAAGGTATTATTATCTAATTTAATTCTACTATTTATTTATTATTTATAAAAAAAAATAAAATAAAATGAAGTGTATTGTGAAAAAGGTATTTTTTGTATCAAATATTAAATAAAATGAAAAAAATCAAATATTTTTATATTTTTGTCTTAAATATATTAATAATCATATATATATATATATATATATATATATATTATTAAACCCTAGATATGTATTATACAAAAATAAATATTTATTTAATATTTTAATAAAATAAATAAAAGAGTATTTTTTTGTGTGAAATATTTTCAGAAAGTAAATAGAAATAAAAAGTGTATTTACATTTTTTTTACATTTTTATTCTAATAATCAAATATATATATTTATGTACAAACTAAGAAAATAAACAAATAAATATGCAATAAATGCAAAAAATAAAGAAAAAAATATTTTTAATTTTTTAATGGCATGAGAAAAAATAAATGAAGTCAACCAAAAAGAAAAAAGTCAAAAATGTTAAGAAATGAACAAATGGGCTCAGGGGGGTGTAAACATGAAAATGGGGTGTGAAAAGAAAACAAATCCAGGCCCAGCCCAGACCACTCCTTCTTCAACCTCTGTACAGCCTTCTTCAAGCTACAACACGCGTTTTTTATCTCTGGATTCCTGGCTTTTTAGCAAAAACTCATAACATGAAAAATGTAGAGCATGAAGAGACGGTTTCAACCATATAAAGAACATGTCCTATCTCTCTAAGATGAGGGAGAATTTCTCTCCCCCTCTTTCCTGACCTAGTTTTTCTACCATTTTCAGAGCTCAAATTCTCTTCACCCAGATAAAAGAAATGAAAAGTAAAGCTATGTACATGTTCAGGGCTATGAGTAGGACTTTGTTTCTTCACAAACTTAAGACTAAGGATGCCTAATAAGAGAGATACGAATTCAAACTTTTACCTGTGCAGTTGAACTTCTATGTGGAGAATGAGAGACTTTCAGTGCAATGTAATGATTGGAAAAGCTTCCTTGAGGTCCAGGGATGCTTTTTCAATGCTCACTTTGTCTTGAACCTTCTTGTATCAAGCTATAGAACTTCACCTGCAAGTCAAAGATGTGAAAATGGTGGAAGTGGTTAGAGCAACTACAGATCGTGCCTTAGCTTCTGGATAGCTTGCATATGTTGTAAGGAAGGTAGAGGAACATGTTTGGACAGAAATGCTTGAAGGGATTGAGAGATTGCACTCAAACTGCAGGGGCACCCCTGTTTGTGCAGTTTGAGGATGATTCTGAGATGGAGGGTGTTTTTGAGGTCAAGAGCTCGTGTGTTAGCTTGGATATGTTATGTGTAATGTGTTTGACAACTTTGTTCTTGTGTTTGTATGCTGGTATGAGAGATGGCATAAGTTATGGATGTTACTTCTAAGTGAAGCAAGCAAATGTCAACTTGGTTTCTAGGCCAGTACAATGCCTCAATCTATGCTGCACATTTGAGTCTTGATCAGTGGGAAATGTCCATGCCTTTTTGCCTCAAAGATCTGCATTGTACCTCATAGATTTGCAAAGTTGCCATAAAGTAGCACTTTACAAGAATGGATAATATGCTTTTTCTAGTTTAGGCTTGATTTTGTGTGTATTGTCCAAATGAGCAAGATAATGCTAGAGCACAAAGGATATGCATTGAATTATTGAGTGAAAATGGGATTAGAGGCCTGCATTCAATAGAGACATGCAGGGCATCATTGTGGTCTCTCCCTTTTGCGGTTAGGTCAGCATCTGAAAAGCCCAAGCCGTTGTCCGCCGTCAGATTTGCTATGCAGTCAGTGAACTGGACTGCAGACGTCTCTTGCGGTACATGGGCCGTCTTGAGAAATGAGATTAATGCCTTAGCGTGGGCCTCGGAACATAGTAATAAGGAGAGCAGGGAGATCTTGGAGGGTGTATGCCCCAATTGTTCGACAACATTAAAATCACTTTTCTTTATTATTTTCAGAATCTCCTCCATTTCTTGTCGGGAGGCCTCAGCATTTACGGGTATTGGTGCCTCCATCCGGGCAGGCTCTTCTTCAATCCCTTTGCCCCGAGCATTTGATGAATCGGCAGCAGGGGACACAATTTGATCAGCAACAGGACTTGGTAAACTTGCAGGTTTTATGAGGAGGGGTTTTCGAATAGCGGGTGGCGCAATGTCAGGCGAGAAGAGCCTGCCACTGCGGGTGACTTTAGCTGGACCGGTGATATCGCAGATACTGGCACTAGCATCAAATTCTTGCTTGATTCCATTTACATATACGTCTGCCCCATAATGCCAGGGGACAGCTTTATCAGACACGTAGGAGAGGGGTCCTGGAACAGTAATGATCACAGGCGCAACTGTCAAGATTTGAATAGGCTTCTTTGGGGGAGCCTTGATTGGATTTTTGAAGATGGTAATCACGGACACTTCTTTCATCGGAACCAAATGAACAACAGTCTTTTTGAATAGAATCTCCTTGCTATCCATTAGGCCTTGGATGCCTAACCTTAGCAAGGGACAATCAGATAGGGAAATAGCACAGAATGGGCAACCTTCGCCGCAACCCGGAAATAAACCGGCCCGCAGTAGGTTCTTCTTAACAGTCTTCAAAGGGGTAACAACTTCATCTACCGAAACAGCGTACACTTCTTCCTCAATGGCATTTACCCTATGCTGGGGCATAGGAGCCGTTACAACATTCGGTCTTTCCAGCGCTTCAAACTGAATTTCTTTTGCGTCAATTAGATCTTGCACTTTGTTTCTCAAGGCCCAGCAATCATCAGTAGTGTGCCCGGGACTATCAGAATGATAAGCACACCGGGCATTTGGGTTGTATTTAGGAGACGCAGTGTTGACGACTTTAGGAGCTTCTTTGAGGGTCACCAGGTTGGTGGATAACAGTTGGGGTAAAATTTGAGATAATGTCATACTCAATCGGGTATACTGCCTCTTGGGCCTTTCACTTCTCTGTTGATTGTACTGTTGAGGAGCAGCAACAGGTTTGGAGATGACCAAAGCATTAACGGCTTGGCGACTTTCGGGCTTGACTTGCCTTCTAGGGCCATAAACGGCGCTGGCTTCTTTCTTAAATGGCCTCTTCTCAGCACTTGTAGAGGCAGCCTTCTGTATCTTGCCTGACCTGATGCCAGCTTCAATTCTTTCTCCTGTTAATATCAAATCTGTGAACCCAGCGGAGGAGTTACCAACCAGATGATTGAAAAACGGACCAGACAACGTTCCCAGAAACATATCAACCAGCTCTCGATCAGTTAATGGAGGCTGCACCCTGCCAGCCAAATCTCTCCATTTTTGAGCGTACTCTTTGAACCCTTCACCCGTCCCTAGAGACATACCCTGAAGTTGGGTACGCGTAGGAGCGAGATCAGAATTGTATTGGTATTGTCTGTAAAACGCAGTTGCCAAATCTTCCCAGTGCCGGATGCTAGCTCCGTCCAATTGGTAGAACCATTCAAGTTGTGACCCCGAGAGGCTGTCTTGGAAGAAGTGAATCCAGAGGTTTTTATCCGCCGTGTAAGGTTGGATTTTCCTTACATACGACCTCAGATGCAGCTTTGGGCAGGAGACCCCATCATACTTGGCGAAGGCAGGCGCCTTAAACTTGTGTGGAATTACTACTCCAGAAGATAATCCCAAATCTCCGAAATCCAGTCCCGGCACGTTCTGAATTTCCATAGCGCTCAAGCGGTCCTCCAATTGTTTATATCTGTCAGCAGCAGGTGGGTATTGTTCCTCGTTATAGTCCGTCTCGTTGTCGGAGATTACGGGACTAGGAGCTCCTCCCCCTTGGGGACTGTTTTTCTCAGCAGAAGAAGTGGTTGGATCGGCTTCATTGTGGAGTGTGTTCCCAAATCTGCGTCCGGTGTTGAACATCGCCGTTCTCTTTTTCTTCTTCTTCTTCAGGAGTAGAGTCTTCAACTCTTGCTGACCCTGGGCTAGGCTTAGGACCATCTCTTGAAACTGTGCACTTTGGGCCTGAAGGGCCTTGATTGCTTGCTCACTGGATGATTCCGGATTCATGATGACTGTGCACATAAACAGCGAAGAAAATTAAGCAACCTGTGAAATAGGGTACCTGCTATGCATATGGTGCAATGGGATGCGTATGTATGCAATGCATTCAAGGATTTAGAACGTTCAAACTTTGTTGTAGACAAAAAGGAACGCACATCATATTAATAAGGAGAAATTCGTTAGTACATAAATGCCTCGTGGGCCAAATATTACAAAATAACCCCTTAAGGTAAAAAGACATTGCGCATTCTTTTTGGCGCGATGTAGGTGTTGAGATTCCTTTCCTCGTGCAGCAGGCGGGTGAGTTCCAGGACCTTCTTTTCACTAGCATGTAGACTGGTCTCAAGAGAATTCCGTTCTTCCTTAAGTTGGATCCAGCTCTTCTGCATCTCTTCCCAGGAGGTGGGCATGTCGGGATGTTGAATGGTGTAGGATGCTTCTCCTTCCAAGATTGGCTCTTTGATTACAGGTAGCATGTGAGGGTAAGGCATCACTAACTTCTGAGAGCGGGCTCGCACCCACTTGAGGTAAGGCTCCAACGGGATGGAGTTCCGGTGCCCCAGTGTTTTGCTGTCTATCCTACTTGGCATCCTCCAAGCTCTGATAAATCTCTGACGAAGCCCTTGAGTATCGTTGTCGAAGTCGAAGACTATGTCAGGAATTAACATGTCATGAGGGCCATCCTTCCGAGCATAACCAAACTGTCTCCAAGCCAGGCATGGGTTGTAGGTTATACCTCCTTTGATTCCAAATAAAGGAACATTAGGGTACTCCCCACAACGATCAATGATAGTGACGTCTTCCCTGGACCTAGGACACCAATGTATATCTGCATGCGTGAGAGCCATTAATCGTTGTGACCATCTCAAACCCCGCTCGTTCTTCAAAACTGATTGCGGAAGATGCGAAATAAACCACCTTCCCAGGAGAGGAATGCAACACATAAGGACACCCCTTCTTCTCATGGTTCGAGTGTAACATGAGTGAAGGATATCCCCCAACAGTGTAGGTATAGGATTCCTGGTCATAAAGATCTGGACAGCACTGATATCAATAAGCTGATCAGGGTTAGGGAACAATACCAAACCATAGACAAGGAGGGCTACAACTTCTTCAAAAGCTCGTAGGTCAAGAGAGTTCCAACATTCTTGGGCCTTATCAAACAGAAACCTAGCTAAGAACCCTTTGATACCACTTCTAACTTCCCAATGTCCTTTGAGGTCGGATGTCTGTAGGTGCAAGGCTTTAGCAATCTCTTCAAGCTTGGGTTCCCCTTCCGTACCGTTGTAGGGTAGTTGATCGAGGATAGGGACCTTCAGAAGTCGGGAGAATTCTTCCAATGTAGGCACTAACTGGTAATCCGGGAAGGTGAAACAGTGATGCAGAGGGTCAAAGAATTGGAACAGGACCTTTATCAAGTCCCCCTCAATGTTGGTGTTAACCAAGTTGATGAGTCTTCCATGTCTCTCACTGAATGAAGAACTCTCGGGAATTCTGGACAGAAGCTCCTTAAGCTGAGGAGGGATCTTTACAAGGCTAATCTGAATTGTCTTTCTGCGAGCAGTTTCCATGTCCTATAAAACAAGAACAAAGATGAAGATTCGAAACCCTTGAAATGGTTAGTCAATGCTCATGATGTTTGTATGATGTAATGATGTGATGATTAAATGCACTATAAACATTCACAAAGGCAAACATGGTAAGGCATACAAGTCACACAAATCCTTAGAGTTTAGGCCTGCATGGGGTCTGGGTATTACCCTCTTGAAGTTTTGTGGGCTCAACCTGTCTTATCAAAAGTAACCGGGTTCTAAAGGTCCCAATATCACTGGATTGCTTTCATTGTTCATCGTTTCGATTTAGCCACTGAACTGGCGACCAAAATATTCCAGGAAAGCAAACCTCAATTGAGTGTAGTATCGAGTATCAACCAACCTCGGACTGCACCAAAGTCAGTTATCTCACTACCCCTAAAAGGCCAAGATGGTTCAATTAAGGTTCCTAAGGTCAGTTGATGCTTCATGACACCACGCGGCGGCCCCGTACTCTCCTTGACTGAACTCAAGGGTTACCGGTACACACCAAAGTGCCACATCAACGTAGCAGACTGCTTCAACCATGTCGGTATACCCCGCACAGTTCCCTCACAGCCTTGTTGCTACCTAAAAGGGTTTCCCCAGATCCGGGTTAGGATCTATAAAACTCCGATACAAAGCCCACAATATGTAAAAGCAAACAAAGCAAGCAATTGAAAACAAAGGTGATCTAAACCCTAAGGTTACTCCACTTTAAAAGTGTCCCCAGCAGAGTCGCCAGTTCTGTGATACGGTGGGAGAACTGACTTGAGGTTTGCGTTTGTATTCGCAAATGTTGCGGTTAGCAAGAGTCGCCACCGACTTTTTATTTTATCCTAAGGAAAGGTTAAAAAGCACAGCAAAAACCTTTTGAGATGTTTTCTTGGGTTCGGGGAGTAGATTATAGAAAGGGAAGGTATTAGCACCCTTTCTATCCATGGTTTATCCATAGGCTCTTAGTTACTTGCTTAGATCACTTGCCTTTTGTTTTCAATTGTTTTAAATGGTGCTTGAGTGTGTGGGTTTTGAAAATGTTTTTGAAAAGAGGCCAATGTGGTGGCAACCTTTGTAATGATCCATGTGGGGATGTATACAAAGATGTATGTCTTTTGAAAAGGTTTTCATTTGTTTTTGAAAGTTGTTTTGAAAGTGTAGTGATGTGTGGTTTTTGAAATTAGGCAAGTGTTTTGTTTTGCAAGTTGATTCAAGTAACTAAGAGGTTATCTACTCCTAAATTTCTCAAAAAAAGATTATTGCTATACTTTAACCCTTTTAACAAGTTTGCACCACCATTGTATTTGGTGGGCAACCTTGTGTTAGGATGTGAGAAGGGACAAGCGCGGGTCATCGTTTAGACCATAATTGTAACGACGTTAAATGTCTTTGGGCAATTTCTTTAAGGGACTTGATCATTTGTTTTGTTTGTTTTGAAAAGTTTTATCGAGGGACTATGATCATTCAAACTGTTTGCTTTGCCCAAAGATGTTCAACATACAATATGGCCCATTTATTTGAAGGCAACAAGTGGAATACCCTAGGGGGTGCAAGTGTGATTTGTGTGTTCATTTTCATGCTTGCTTATCTTGTATTAGGTCAAACTATTTTTTTTATCGTTTTTCGCATACAAACCCTAATTCTAGCATGTTATTATTAGAAAGCAATAAAGTGCGAAATTAAAATTACTAAGCTATTACACAACCAAATATGGGAAAGGGGGTACAAATGTTCAAATGGGGATATTGACAAGAATTTAAATCTAAATTATTACAACAATTGGATATTTTGCAATGCATAATTAAGTGTAAATTAAATAAATATGTGAAATGTAAAAAGAAAGTTTCTATGTGTATGAGAAAATATTATTTATGTAAAAGGAAAAAGAAAATAAAAATGTATTTATTTTTTTAGTATTTTGAAACTTAGGGTAAAAAACCCTAATTTTTAAATAAAAGGTATTATTATCTAATTTAATTCTACTATTTATTTATTATTTATAAAAAAAAATAAAATAAAATGAAGTGTATTGTGAAAAAGGTATTTTTTGTATCAAATATTAAATAAAATGAAAAAAATCAAATATTTTTATATTTTTGTCTTAAATATATTAATAATCATATATATATATATATATATATATTATTAAACCCTAGATATGTATTATACAAAAATAAATATTTATTTAATATTTTAATAAAATAAATAAAAGAGTATTTTTTTGTGTGAAATATTTTCAGAAAGTAAATAGAAATAAAAAGTGTATTTACATTTTTTTTACATTTTTATTCTAATAATCAAATATATATATTTATGTACAAACTAAGAAAATAAACAAATAAATATGCAATAAATGCAAAAAATAAAGAAAAAAATATTTTTAATTTTTTAATGGCATGAGAAAAAATAAATGAAGTCAACCAAAAAGAAAAAAGTCAAAAATGTTAAGAAATGAACAAATGGGCTCAGGGGGGTGTAAACATGAAAATGGGGTGTGAAAAGAAAACAAATCCAGGCCCAGCCCAGACCACTCCTTCTTCAACCTCTGTACAGCCTTCTTCAAGCTACAACACGCGTTTTTTATCTCTGGATTCCTGGCTTTTTAGCAAAAACTCATAACATGAAAAATGTAGAGCATGAAGAGACGGTTTCAACCATATAAAGAACATGTCCTATCTCTCTAAGATGAGGGAGAATTTCTCTCCCCCTCTTTCCTGACCTAGTTTTTCTACCATTTTCAGAGCTCAAATTCTCTTCACCCAGATAAAAGAAATGAAAAGTAAAGCTATGTACATGTTCAGGGCTATGAGTAGGACTTTGTTTCTTCACAAACTTAAGACTAAGGATGCCTAATAAGAGAGATACGAATTCAAACTTTTACCTGTGCAGTTGAACTTCTATGTGGAGAATGAGAGACTTTCAGTGCAATGTAATGATTGGAAAAGCTTCCTTGAGGTCCAGGGATGCTTTTTCAATGCTCACTTTGTCTTGAACCTTCTTGTATCAAGCTATAGAACTTCACCTGCAAGTCAAAGATGTGAAAATGGTGGAAGTGGTTAGAGCAACTACAGATCGTGCCTTAGCTTCTGGATAGCTTGCATATGTTGTAAGGAAGGTAGAGGAACAGGTTTGGACAGAAATGCTTGAAGGGATTGAGAGATTGCACTCAAACTGCAGGGGCACCCCTGTTTGTGCAGTTTGAGGATGATTCTGAGATGGAGGGTGTTTTTGAGGTCAAGAGCTCGTGTGTTAGCTTGGATATGTTATGTGTAATGTGTTTGACAACTTTGTTCTTGTGTTTGTATGCTGGTATGAGAGATGGCATAAGTTATGGATGTTACTTCTAAGTGAAGCAAGCAAATGTCAACTTGGTTTCTAGGCCAGTACAATGCCTCAATCTATGCTGCACATTTGAGTCTTGATCAGTGGGAAATGTCCATGCCTTTTTGCCTCAAAGATCTGCATTGTACCTCATAGATTTGCAAAGTTGCCATAAAGTAGCACTTTACAAGAATGGATAATATGCTTTTTCTAGTTTAGGCTTGATTTTGTGTGTATTGTCCAAATGAGCAAGATAATGCTAGAGCACAAAGGATATGCATTGAATTATTGAGTGAAAATGGGATTAGAGGCCTGCAATGTAGCTTAAGCATGCTGAATTCAAATTTGCCAAGTTTATGAACATGCTTTGATGAAGAACAAAAAGTGAATTTTTGCCAACTTGTGAAATTCGAATCTCTCAAGTTATGAGGTTGTTTGATGAGTTCTTGGACATTTTGGAAAGCTTGGAATGTGTACTACAATCCATCTTTGAAATGCAAATCAAAATTCCAAGTGGAAGGGTATGAAAAGTGGCCTTGAAGTAGGGTAGAAAACCTTGTCAAAATAGGTCAAATTTCACTAAGTTAAAAGATGGTTTAGTGCCCTTATTCAAAAAATCATAACTTGAGATACAAGCTTCAAATGAGAAAACTTTGTGAATCAAAGTTGTAGATTATGCAACAAGCTACAACTTTCATGTTTTGACTTTTGTTTGAATCCAAATGGATCATGGTGAAAAGATGGGGCAAAGTTGGGAAAAAATTAGGGTTTTTCATAACTTAGAAAAATTCTAAGTTATGAAAAATTCCATTTTCAAACCCTAATTTGCATTTTGTGATTTCTTGGTGAACAAGTTTCATGATTTGGCATGTTTTGATGAAAAATGAATCTTGACTCTTGATTTTGACCAAAAAGTCAAAGTTTGACTTTTCAGTATACAGTCAAAATTGATCAATTGACTGGGAAATTCAACTGTCAATCTTGTGTACTTGGGATCTTTTGAGCTTGATGAACATGTCAAGATAATTCCATGGGGTCCTTGAGTCCATAGGTGAACTTGGTTTGCCATTGGCTAGGTCAAACAGTCAAAAATTGCCTTTGTGCAGTCAAAACCCTAAAAATGACCATTTTGCCCTTTTGGTGATCTGATCAAATTTCTTGTGGAATTGTGATCCAAACTTGATCAAATGGTCCATGTGAGTTCAAAATGTTGATGTGGATCAAATTTCATGAGGTTTGACTGTCAATTGGCCACAGTTGACTTTTTCCCCAATACAGCTGATTTCTAGGTCAACTGTCCAATTGACTGGGTAAAACTTGGAATCAAGACCTGAAACTTGGTATGGGTAAACTTGGGAGTCCAATATGAAGCATGAAAGTCATCTTAGGCATTTTAGGTCAAAACATCTTTAGGCAAACACAAACCCTAATTTGAGTCCACAGTACAAGGAGAAGTCTTGAGCAGAGGAAACCCTAACTGGATCTTGATCCTCAAAGGTCTTGTGATGAGAAAATGTTGAGGAAATGGGAGGGCAAATTTTGGGGTACAACACCTGGGCTGATGTTGAAGAGTGAAGTTCTTCGTTTCCGCTGGGGATGATGGTTGCAAGAATAAACCGGTAGGAGAAGATGACTCCGTCGGAGGATTAACTTGTTGGAGAGATTACTCTGCGGGGAATTACTCTGTGGGAAGAGATACTTCGCTGAGGTTTTGATGGGAGCTCCGCTGGGGATTCCACTGATAAGTTATGTTGGGGAATTTGATGAACTCCGCTGGGGAATAGGAAGAACTTCACCGAGGACGATCTTTCCGTGGTAATTAGTTGAGGATAACCCAGTTATACCCTGGTGGGGAAATAACCTTTGAATAAAGTCGGGGAGAGACGTTCGTACTCTGCAGGTGATAAGCTTCCAGAATCTACTGGGGATAAGCTTCAGAATCGACTGGGGAGGATGATTCAACTTTCCTGGGGAAACTTTTCAGATTGTACTGGGGAATGGTTCCACTGGATGTCTGTATTTCGCCGGGGAACAATCTTATATTAAGCCCGCCGGGGATGCTTGCTGAGGAATGTCTATACTCCGCTGGGGAATGTTGAGATCTTCTGGGGATACCCAACTTCCTTAAGGCTGACCGTAGACTAACTCTGCTCGGGGAGAGTATCGCTGACTTACTGGAGATACTGTGCCTTTTTAGGGCTGATGGGAGACCAACTCTGCCTGGGGAGAGTATTGCTGAATCTTGTCTTACTCAACGGGGAGTGAAGGTATCCTGGTTACGTTCTTCAGCCGAACCTACCTTGGTACCTTGGTGGACAGAGCAACTAAACCATTTAGACAACTTATTAATGCCCCTGTTTCTGTCGTCACCCGTAATTAATCCTTTGTTTCGCATGCAAATATTTATGATTAGTAATTAGTGTCAAATGCATATATCAAGAATGAACATTGGACGTTCTTTGCAAAAAAAAAAACAGATAAAGGGAAAAAAAACAAATGGCAACTTGTCTGAAAAGCGAATTTGTATTGATTTTTGAATTTTCCTGTAAATAGGCGTTTTTGTACAAGAGGCTGACGTCCTAGTAAGAGAACGCCGCCGAGCAAAATAGAGTTTACACAATTTTGTGAAAAGGAAACAAAACAGCTATGTGAAAAATAATCCCACTGGGTTCCAACTCTGCTATCGCCTTTATGTCTTCAAGCGTCTCATCACTCTGCTGCTTAGTTGAAGATGAAGCTGATTGATTTGTGTCGTCTGAACTCGATAGTTGATGCCGAATTCTGGATGAAAGATGATCCAATGAGACATAGTATTACGCTTTATCCCTAACTTTTGCCTGGACCGTCCTTTCGGGTTTTCAGTCCACCGGGATACCCATTTTTGCCCAATCCGCCTTTTCAGGTTTTCGACTTGCCGGGTGTACAGATTTTTTTCATTTCATCCCTTATTTTTTCCCGAACCCTTTTGGTTCTCCGGGAAGCCCTTATTTTTGCCTAGGTGTGTCAACCTAGCGGGTCTTTAATTCATGCGTAGTATCTTTTTACTATGTCTGCATTGGCGGGGTGAGGAAGGTCGTCACCATCCATGGTGGTTAGAATCATAGCTCCTCCTGAGAAGATATTCTTGACCACAAATGGCCCTTTGTACGTAGGGGTCCATTTGCCCCTGGGATCACTTTGAGGAAGAATTATGCGCTTGATTACCAGATCTCCGACTTGATACTCTTGTCGTCTAACCTTCTTGCTAAATGCCCTGATCATCCGTTTTTGGTACGTCTGACCATGACAAATAGCAGTGAGTCTCTTTTCGTCAATCAGGTTTAATTGATCAAGTCGAGTCTGGATCCAGTCATCTTCGATCAAACCTGCATCCTTCATTATCCGGAGAAAGGGTATCTGGACTTCAATAGGCAAGACTGCCTCCATGCCATAGACCAAGGAAAAGGGAGTTGCCCCTGTTGATGTCCGTGCTGAGGTACGGTACCCATGAAGAGCAAATGGTAACATTTCGTGCCAATCTTTGTAGGTCACTGTCATCTTCTGCACAATCCTCTTGATGTTCTTATTCACTGCTTATACAGCCCCATTCATCTTCGGTCGGTAGGGAGAAGAGTTGTGGTGCTGTATCTTGAATTGCTCGCAGAGCTCAGTGATCATCTTGTTGTTAAGATTGGTACCATTTTCCGTAATGATCCTCTCAGGTACACCGTATCGACAGATCAAGTTATGCTGAATGAACCGTGCCACGACGTTCTTGGTTACCGTAGCATAAGAAGCTGCTTCAACCCACTTTGTAACGTAATCAATCGCTACCAAGATGAAGCGATGCCCGTTGGATGCCGTAGGTCTGATTTCGCCGATCATGTCAATGCCCCACATTGCAAAAGGCCAAGGTGCTATCAAGACGTTCAGAGGAACCGGAGGAATGTGCACCTTATCAGCATAGATCTGGCATTTATGACAAGTTCGAGAATGCTGATAACAGTCAGCTTCCATTGTGGACCAGAAATATCCTGCCCAAAGGATTTTCTTTGCCATGGTATGTCCGCTGGAATGCATTCTGAAGGTACCTTCATGTAGCTCTGCCATGATCCTTTCTGCTTCAGTCTTATCCACACAATGCAGTAAGGTTGAATCATGGTTTCGCTTGTAGAGAATGCCGTTGCTGAGGAAGAACCTTGCCGCGAACCTTCTCAGGAACTTCTTGTCATTAACAGATGTGCCTTCGGGGTATTCTTGAGCTTCAAGGTACCTCTTTACTTCATGATACCAGGGTTTTTCAGTTACCTCCTCGGTCTCGAGATCGCAGCAATGTGCAGGTTCATCCAATTTCCAGATAATGATCCGGGGCGCTTCATTGTCCCATTTGACTTTGAACATAGAAGACATCGTAGCCAACGCGTCCGCTAACTGATTCTCCTCTCTTGGGAAGTGTTCAAAAGTTATCTCCTCGAAGTGAGGAATCAACGTCAACACATATTCCTTGTAAGGAATAAGATTTGGGTGTTTCGTATCCCACTCGCCTTTGACCTGATTGATCACGAGAGCGGAATCTCCGAAGACACTCAGAAACTTGATCCTTAGGTCAATTGCAGCTTGGAGACCCATGATACATGCTTTGTACTCTGCCATGTTGTTGGTGCAGTTGAAACATAGCCTGGAGGTGAGTGGAGTATGAGTGCCTTTAGAGGATATGATCACAGCGCCGATACCATTACCCAAAGCGTTCGAGGCTCAGTCAAAGTGCATAGACCATCGGGATCCTTCCTCAAGTCCTTCATCCGGTCCTGGTACTTCACAATCAGTCACTACCATGATATCCTCGTCTGGAAATTCAAAGTTCATCGACTGGTAATCGTCCACTGCCTGGTGTGCCAAATGGTCCGCCAACACACTTCCTTTGATTACTTTTTGAGTCGTGTATTGGATGTCATATTCCGTCAAGATCATCTGCCATCTTGCTATTCTTTCGGACAAGGCGGGCTTTTCAAATATGTACTTGATTGGATCCATTTTTGAAATCAACAGAGTAGTGTGAGTCAACATATACTGTCTCAGCCGGCGAGCAGCCCATACCAAACGCAGCAAGTTTTCTCGAGCAGTGAGTACCGGGTCTCACAGTCGGTAAACTTTTTGCTAAGGTAATAAATGGCGTGTTCTTTTCGGCCAGACTCGTCATGCTGCCCCAACACACACCCCATTGAGTTGTCCAGTACTGTCAAGTATAGGATTAGAGGTCTCCCTTCAACCGGTGGCATAAGAATGGGTGGTTCTTGGAGATACTCTTTGATTCTTTCGAAAGCGGCCTGACATTCATCGTTCCAACGTACTACTTGATCTTTCTTCAGCAGCTTGAAGATTGGTTCACAGGTAGCAGTTAGATGCGAGATGAATCGGTCTATGTAGTTCAAACGTCCTAGAAAGCCTCTGACTTCTTTCTCTATCTTGGGAGTTGGCATCTCTTGTATGGCTTTCACTTTGGCAGGGTCCACTTGAATGCCTTTGTCGCTTACGACGAAGCCTAGCAATTTTCCAGATCTCACCCCAAAGGTGCACTTGTTTGGGTTCAACCTTAGCTTGTACAACTTCAGACGGTCAAACAGCTTCTGTAGATGGTCAAGGTGTTCCTCCTCAGTTTGGGACCTTGCAATCATATTGTAGACATATACTTCTATCTCATGATGGATCATGTCATGAAATAAAGCAACCATGGCACGTTGGTAGGTTGCCCCAACATTTTTCAACCCAAATGGCATGACCTTGTAGCAAAAGGTGCCCCACTGAGTAACAAAAGTGGTCTTCTCCATGTCTTCAGGAGCCATCTTGATTTGATTATAACCGGAGAAGCCATCCATGAAGGAGAATACTTTATGCTGAGCAGTGTTGTCAACCAGAACGTCGATATGAGGCAGAGGGAAATCATCCTTAGGGTTGGCCCTGTTCAAATCCCTGTAATCAACACACATTCTGACCTTACCATCTTTCTTCGGCACTGGAACCACGTTGGCAACCCACTGAGGGTAAGAAGTCACTGCTAGAAACCCGACATCAAATTGTTTCATAACCTCAGCTTTGATTTTCTCGGACATTTTTGGACGCATACGGCGGACCTTCTGTTTAACCGGAGGGCAATCTTCCTTGGTAGGCAGGTGGTGAACCACAATGTCGGTATCCAACCCAGGCATGTCTTCGTAAGACCAGGCAAAGATTTCCACATAGTCATGCAGCAGCTGAATCAACCGTTGTTTCACACTGGGCTCTAGATTGGCACCAATCTTGACTTCCTTTCTGTCTGTCTCAGTACCCAGATTTACCGTTTCCACTGGCTCTTCATGTGGCTGAATGGCCCTCTCTTCCTGGAGTAGCAGCCTTGCAAGCTCACCAGGCACTTCGCAATCATCTTCACCTTCGTCTTCGGCTAAGTTGATCGGATTTTCGAAGTCATAACTGGCAGTAGCAGAGTCGTTACCAGTGAGATCCAGAGTGGATTGGAACCTGTATAGGTGAGTGTGTGTAAATATAGCTGTTTTGCAATATATAATAAAGAAAGAAAAGGAGCGCAATATTTTGAAATGCAACAAACGTCCAATGTTTTTATTGATGATATATGAAAATGACACACAAAAGCCCTCACAAATGAAGCCACGGTGCCCTGGGTAAGACACCGAGCCATAAAAGTTTCAAAATATTGTCTGTTACAAATTCAAAACAAAAGAGTTCATTACTGAGTGACAAAAGTAATAGGTGTGAAGTCTTTGGCAGTCCAGTTGCTTGGTCCACCGTCGGTTGTTGGTTAGATCCAGCTGTCGAATTCAGATTCCTCCACGTCGTCTTCAATAGCATTTACTCCCGGGTTGGTGATGAACACATGAGGTCTTCCAATTCTTGCCTTACGAACAACCCTCTGAGCTTCTGCAGTGAAACTCAAACCAAACTTGTCAGTCTTTGGAGTGAAATCAGGAAGTCGGCCCCAGTTTGCACACTCACCCTTCTCAATCACAGCCCGGGCATCCTTTAAGGAAGCCATCTTCAAGGAGAGTCTTCAATCACAGTTTCAGCTGATGCCAGTGTCTGAGGAACCTCTTCAAAGTGTTGAAAGGTGGTCTCAATGAACTCCCCATCCATCTCTATGTACAGGAACGAGTTGAGGTGGCTGACCATATACTCTTCCTCCCCCTGAACTGTAACAATTTTCCCTCTGACCGGGTACTTAAGCTTCTGATGTAGTGTGGAGGTTACAGCTCCAGCCTTGTGGATCCATGGACGACCCAGCAAACAAGAATAGGATGGTCGGATATCCATCACGTAGAAAGTAGAATCAAAAACTTGAGAGCCAACCCTGACTGGAATGTCAACTTCCCCATGTACCATCCTTTTCGAACCGTCAAAGGCCCGGACAACAATGTTACTAGGCTTGAGCTCCAAACCCTCGCAATCCAACCTGTCTAGGGCCTTCTTGGGTAATACGTTCAATGAAGAACCGGTGTCTACCAACACATGGGCAAGAGTAGTGCCCCTGCATTCAATGGAGACATGCAGGGCGTCACTATGGTTCTTTCCTTTGGCAGTCAGATCGGCGTCAGAGAAGCCCAAACCATTATCGGCAGTCAAGTTGGCCACACAATCGGTAAATTGATCAGCAGACGTTTCTTGTGGCACATGGGCCGTCTTTAGGAAGGAAATCAGGGCCTTGGCATGGGCCTCTGAACACAACAACAGTGATAGCATAGAAATCTTTGATGGGGTGTGCCCCAACTGCTCAACTACATTGAAATCACTCTTCTTAATAATCTTGAGAATCTCTTCCATCTCTTACTGGGAAGCTTCAACATTGGTTGTCTTTGGTGCCTCCGTCAGGGCAGGCGAATCAGTAGCAATCCCTTTGCCCCGAGCGTCAGATGACTCGGCAACAGGGGTGGAAACTGTAATTGCAAGCTTCTCAAGTCATATTTAAAGCATGTGTTTTGATGAAGACAACTTGGACATCAACTTTCAAAGGATGTGCAAAAATCTTATCAACATCAAATAAAAGTCTTGAAGATTATTGAAGAATTATTGAAGAAATCATCAAATGTCAATATGGTATAAATAATTCTTTAAACCTTGAATATAGATGTTCACAATATGCATTCATCAACATATATATATTCCATAACTTTAACATCAAGAAAAACTTTGTTTGAAATATCTTTCAAAATGTATTTTTGAAAATAAACCTTTAGGAACCGGTTCCTCCCTAACAGGGAACCGGGTTCCAGCATTTCTCAAAAAACATGTCCCTGGATTTTGTACCAGGAACCGGGTTGTACCAATAAGGGAACCGGTTCCTGCGTGATAAATTTGAATTTCAACTTCTAACGTTCACTAAGAACCGGGTTCTGTCAGTGTCAGAACCGGTTCCTAGTGAACCAATGCAGCTTTTACTTTGTTTTTTGAACATTTTTCAAGTGGTATCTTTTAATGAATGCATTGCAACTTTTCATATGAATTGGCATGAATGAAGAGGTTCTTACAACTTTATAAAATGCAGATTTTTTCAGATTTCAAACAAGAACACCATAACATTTACAATGTTCAATACTTCAATTTTCAAATTAACAAATATACTTCTTCATTAACAATTTTCTCATTTACTCACATTTGAATTTAAACTTTCATGTGTTCATAATTTTGTGAAACTTGCCATATACACTTTCATTATCATTACAAGTTTCATTCATACATTGTGAACATTTATATACATTGTTGAGAATTGTTTTTATCTTGAAGAAGAAGATCAATTGAATATTGATAAAGCTCTCCATATACTTCAAATAAATCATTGTATTACTTAAAGAAATTATTCCCTTACTATCCAGGATTGTTGGAAGTAAGTGTTGTGATTTGAAGAGGATTGTTCTTCATTCACATTAGTGTTTGTTTGGTCTTAAAGGTGTTAAGAACCTTTGATCACCCTATAGGTTAGATAGTAAGCATAGGCTGTACAATCATTCTAACTATAGTGAAATCTCTTTCGTGTTGGAAAGGGGACTGGAGTACTCTCGGATTGTGAGGGGAACCAGGATATATCACCGTGTTCTTTACTTTTCCGCATTTATCGCTTTCATCACCATAATCAGGAAAAGATAAAGATATAAACAAAACCTTCAAACACTTAACCAAAAATTACTACCAAGCATTCTCATAAAACCGAATAAAATTTTATAAGACCTAATTCACCCCCCCTCTTAGGCACTCTGAGACTTACAGAAACAGGAACTTGATTAGGAAGGGGAACAGGCACACTTGCAGGTGTAACGACAAGAGGTTTCTGAATAGCTGGTGGCGCAATATCTGGCGAGAACAGCCTACCACTGCGAGTAACCTTGGCAGGCCCGATGATGTTACTGACGCCGATACTAGTATCAAACTCTTTCTTTACTCCAAGAACATAAACATCTTCCCCATAGTGCCATGGGACAGCTTTGTCGGATGTATAAGGGAGAGGCCCCGGAACAGTGATGATGATAGGAGCAATCTTCTGAGTAGACATGATTTTGACAGGCTTCTTTGAGAGAGCCTTAAGAGGTTTATTGAAAATAGTAACAATGGACACTTCTTCAGTAGGGACAGCAAGAACAACAATCTTCTCGAACAAGATTTCTTTGCTATCCATCAGGCTTTGGATACCTGATTTCAGCAAAGGACAACCAACAGGTGAAACAGCACATAGAAGGAAACCTTTACCACATCCCGGAAATAAACCGGCTAGCAACATGTTCCTTTTGACAGTCAATAACAGAGTAACAATCTCTTCCACGGAGGCTACATACCGGTCTTCTTCCACAACATTCACTCCATGCTGGGGCATGGGAGCAGTCACAACATTGGGCCTTTCGGGCGCCTCAAACTGTATTTCTTTAGCATCAATAAGGTCCTGAACCTTATTTCTCAGAGCCCAGCAATCGTCCGTAGTATGCCCCGGGCTATCAGAGTGATAAGCGCAACGAGCGTTGGGGTTGTACTTTGGAGAAGCTGTGTTCACTACTTTCGGAGCTTCTTTGATAGTTACCAGATTGGTTGACAGTAGTTGCGGCAATATCTGAGACAGGGTCATACTGAGCCGAGTGTACTGTCTTTTGGGTCTCTCACCCCTTGGTTGGTTATACTGCTGAGGAGCAGCAATGGGCTTTGAAATTACCAATGCGTTGACAGCTTGGCGGCGTTCCAGTTTAATTTGTCTTCTGGGACCATAAACAACACTGGCTTCCTTCTTGAAGGGCTTCTTTTCAGTACTCGCGGAGGCACTTTTCTGTATCTTCCCCGACTTGATACCAGCTTCTATCCTCTCACCGGTTAAGATCAGGTCTGTGAACCCAGCAGAAGAATTACCAATCAGGTGGTTGAAGAACGGACCAGACAGGGTCCCTAAGAACATGTCGACAAGCTCACGATCCGTCAAAGGTGGCTGCACCCTACCAGCCAGGTCTCTCCACTTTTGCGCATACTCCTTGAATCCTTCGCCCGTCCCCATTGACATACCCTGGAGTTGGGTATGCGTGGGAGCGAGGTCGGAATTGTACTAATACTGCCTATAAAATGCAGTAGCCAAGTCCTCCCAGTTTCGGATACTGGCTCCATCCAGCTGATAGAACCATTCTAGTTGAGCCCCTGAAAGGCTATCCTGAAAGAAATGGATCCATAGGTTCTTGTCTGCAGTGTAAGGTTGGATCTTCCTTACATATGATTTGAGATGCAGTTTAGGACAGGAAGCCCCGTCGTACTTCGCAAAGGCAGGTGCCTTGAACTTGTGTGGGATCACCACCACAGAAGATAAACCTAGATCTCAAAAATCCAACCCCGACACATGTTGGATCTCCATGGCACTTAAACGGTCCTCTAGTTGCTTGTACCTGTCTTCAGCAGGAGGGTACTGTTCATCATTGTAATCCGTCTCGTTGTCAGAGACCACATGACTAGGAGCCCTTCCCCCTTGGGGACTGTCTTTCTCTGCAGAGGAAGTAGCCTGATCAGCCTCATTCTACAGTGTATTCCCAAACCTCCGTCCAGTGTTAAACAGTGCAGTCCTCTTCTTCTTCTTCCTCTTCAAGAGCAGAGTCTTCAACTCCTGTTGACCCTGGGCTAAGCTCATGACCAGCTCCTGAAACTGGGCGTTCTGGGCCTGGAGGGCCTTGATAGCTTGTTTGGTAGTAGGCTCGGAAGACATGATGATTGAGTGCTGAAATAAACAGCGAAGAAGATTAAGCAACCTGTAGAAGAAGGGTACATGTTATGCATATGATGAATGATATGCTTATTTATGCAATGCATTCAAGGATTTAGAAAATTCAAAATTATTGCAAACAAAAAGAACGCACGTCATATTAATAATAAGAAGAAATTTGTCAGTACATAAATGCCCCATGGGCCAAATATTACAAAAAACTTCTCAAGGTAAAAAGACGTTGCGCATCCTCTTTGGTGCGATGTAGGTGTTGAGGGTCTCTTCCTCATGGAGTCGGCGGGTAAGCTCCAAAACCTTCTTCTCACTGGCGTAGAAGCTGGCTTCAAAAGTATTTCGTTCCTCCTTGAGTTGGTCCAACTCTTCTGCATCTCCTCCCATGATGTTGGCATGTCAGGATATAGGATGGTGTAGGGAACCTCTCCTTCCTTAACGGGCTCTTTAATCACAGGGAGAACATGAGAGTAAGGCATCATTAGACTCTGGGCTCGGGTTCGTACCCACTTGAGATAAGGCTCAAGAGGGATGGAGTTCTTGTGCCCTAGTGTCTTGCTGTCTACCTTGTTAGGCATCCTCCAAGCTCTGATGAATCTTTGGCGAAGTCCTTGCGCATTGTTGTCGAAGTCAAAAACTAGGTCAGGAATCAACATGTCGTGAGGGTCATCCCTCCGTGCATATCCAAATTGTCTCAAAGCTAGACAAGGGTTGTAGGTAATTCCTCCTCTAATGCCAAGCAATGGAACATTAGGGAACTCTCCACAATGATCGACGATGATGACATTTTCTCTGGACCGAGAACACCAATGTACATCAGAGTGAGTGAGGGTCATCAACCGTTGTGACCACCTTAAGCCTTGGTCATTCTTCAAGACAGATTGTGGAAGGTGCGAAATAAACCACCTTGCAAGGAGAGGAGTACAACACATGAGAACACCCCTCTTTCTCATTGTTCGTGTGTAAAATGAGTGAAGAATGTCCCCAAGCAATGTTGGTATTGGATTTCTGGATAAGAAGATTTTGACGGCGTTGACATCTATAAGCTGGTCAGGATTTGGGAACAGGACCAACCCATAAATGAGGAGTGCCACAATTTCTTCAAAGGCTTGTAGATCCAATGAATTCCAACACTCTTGTTCCTTCTCAAACAAGAATTTTGCCAAGAAGCCTTTGACATCGCTTCTAGTTTCCCAATTCCCCTTAATGTCAGATGGTTGCAAGTGTAGTGCTTGAGCAACATCTTCAGGCTTTGGTTCTTTTTCCGTACCATTGTAGGGTAGTTGATTAAGAATAGGAATTCTCAGGAGTTGAGAAAATTCCTCCAAAGTGGGCACCAATTGGTAGTCGGGGAAAGTGAAACAGTGGTGAAGGGGGTCAAAGAACTGGAACAACACCTTTACCATGTCCTCTTCAATGCTGGTGTTGACTAGGCTGAGCAGTCTACCATGTCTTTCACTGAAGGGAGAGCTTTCCGGAATTCTGGATGAGAGCTCCTTGAGTTGAGGAGGGATTCTCACAAGGTTGACTTGGATAGTTTTCCTGCGAAGAATTTCCATGACCTACAAAACAAGAACAAAGATGAAGATCCAAACCCTTGAAATGGTTAGTGGATGCATATGATGCTTTATGATGTTTATGATGTATGCACAAACATATGTACAAGCAATTCACACAAAACCCTAGTTTCAGGCTTGCTTGGGGTTTCATAGGTAAGTACCCTCTTGAGTGTAGTTGGCTTAAAAACCTGTCCTATAAATAGTAACCGGGTTCTAAGGAGCTCAATATCATTGGATTGTTTTCCATGTTCATTGTTTTGGTTTAGCCACTTAACTAGCGACCAAAATATTCCAAGAAAACAACCCTCAATGAGTGTAGTATCGAGTATCTACCAACTTCAGACTGCACTAAAGCCGGTCATCTCACTACCCCTAATGAAAGGCCAAGATGGTCAAGTAAGGTTCTAGGTCATTAGTGCTTAGTGACATCACTCAGCGGCCCCGTACTCTCCTTGATTGAACTCAAGGGTTACCGGTACTCACAAATATGTCACACTAATATAGCTATTGCTTCAACCGTGTCGGTATATCCCGCACAGTTTCCACAACGTATTGCTATCTATGAATGTTTCCCCAAATCTGGGTTTAGGATTTCAAGCCCAAACAAGAGAGCCAAGATATAAAGCAATCAAAGCAAACAATTAGTCATGCAAGAGGATGATCTAAGCCCTAAGGTTACTCCACTTTAAAATTATTCCCCAGCAGAGTCTCCAGTTCTGTAATACGGTGGGAGAACTGACTTGAGGTTTTGCGTTTGTTTTCGCAAATGTTTCGGTTGAGCAAGAGTCGCCACCGACTTTTTATTTTATCCTAAGGAAAGGTTAAAAAAGCACAGCAAAAACCTTTGAGATGTTTTCTTGGGTTCGGGGAGTAGATTATAGAAAGGGAAGGTATTAGCACCCTTTCTATCCATGGTTATCCATGGGCTCTTAGTTACTTGCTTAGATCACTTGCCTTGCATTTTCAATTGTTTGAAATGGTGCTTTGTGTGTGTGTTTGAAAATGTTTTGAAAAGAGGCCATTTGTTGTGGCAACCTTTGTAATGATCCATGTTTGAATGTATACAAAGGTGTTCTTATCTTTTGAAAAGTTTTCAATGTTTTTGAAAGTTATTTTGAAAGTGTGTTGTGATGTGTGTTTTGAAAAATGGAAAGGATTGTTTTGCAAGATTTGGTCAAGTAACCAAGAGCTATCTACTCTAAATCTCTCAAAGATCTTTCCTATGTTTTAACCCTTTTAACAATTTTGTTCCACCATTGTATTTGGTGGACAATCTTGTGTTAGGATGTTAACGGGACGGGCGCGGGTCATCGTTTAGACCATGATTGCAATGGTGCCAAGTGTCTTTGGCAACTTTTTCCTTTAAGGGACTTGATCATTTTTAGGCAACTTTCGAAAGCGTCATCAAGGGACTATGATCATTTGATATTGTTTTGTTTTGCCAAAGAAACTCAACATGCAACATGGCCCATTATTGAAGGCAACAAGTGGAGTACCCTAGGGGTGCAAGTGTGATTGATGTTGTCCATTTTCATGCTTTTTTTGTCATTTGTTAGGTCAAGCTATTTGTCATTTTTTGATTTGCATACAAACCCTAAGTCTATCATGGCATTTTTAGAAAGCTTTAAAGTGCGGAAAATAAAATCCTAAATTATTACAACACGATTATGGGATGGGGGGTACAAATGTTTAAATGGGGATATTTAGCAAGAAATTAAAATCTAAGCTATTACATCCAAATTGAATATACAAAGATTAATTGTACAATAATTAAGTAAATAAATATGCAAAAATGTATTTATGCACAAAATGTTTTTTATATGTATGGGAAAGTATTTTTTATGTGAAAAATAAACAAAAATAACAAGGTTAATTTTTGGGTTTTTTTCATTGGTTTAGGGCAAAACCCTAATTTGCTAAATAAAAGTATTTATTATTTATTATATACAATATTTATTAATTATACACAAAAAAATAAATAAAAGGAAGTATATTGTAAAAAAGTATTTTTTGAGGTTAAATATTAATAAAATAAAAAAATGTATTATTTTTATATTTTTGTCCTAAATATTCTAATAACTATATAAGTATTTATATTATATTAAATATATTAAATATATACAAAAAATAAAATATATTTGTTATTTACAAAAAAAGTATATTTTTAGAAAATGTTTTCAAAAGATAAAATAAAAATAAAATCAGAAAATAAAATGTTTTTGTATTATTTTTTAGTATTTTAAATAAAAGCATATATATATACCAAATGAAACTAAATGAAACAAATAAATACCAAATAAAATGCAAAAAATGTGGGAAAAATATTTTTAGTGTTTTTTCATGTTTGAATAAAAATATAAAATCAGAATTAAAAAGAAAAAAAATCAAAAATAACAAATATATCTCATAATGGGCCAGGGGGGTGTATGTGTGAAAAGGTGGTGTAAACAGAAAAACAAAACTCAGGCCCATCCCAAGGAGGCTTCTTCAACCTCCAGCCACACTTCTGTCAAAAACGCGTGTCATTCATGCCTTGTTCAAACATCCTGATTCTTTGATTTTCAGCCAAAACACACAACATGAACTATGTAGAGCATTAAATCACGAACTCATACATATAAAAAAGTTGTTCTAACTCTCAGAAATGAGAGAGAATTTCTTCCCCCCCAATTTGTAACCTAAGTTTTTCCCAATGTTCATGTCTTAAATTCTCTCAGCACACACAATATAAATGGAAAGTGAGGATATGGGTGCCTCCATTGTTGTACACGATTCCAGCTGAATAGGTAAAAGTTTGAACTTCTATCTCTCTATCCAAGCATATCTAGGCTTAGGTTTGTGAAGAAGTTATGTCCTACTCATGTCCCTGAAGATGCTACTCCAACCTCTAGCTTGCTTTGAAACTAGCTGAATCGAGCTATGGAAGTTCACCTGCAAAGTTGAAAACTGAAAATGGCAAATGATGTTAGGGATGTTACAGTTTGTGTTCAATACTTGGGATAGCTTCAGTGGGTGATATGGAACATGTTTGAACTCTTTTTGGCCAAAGTGCACGAGTGGAAAGGTTTATAGAAGTCAAGTTGCAGAGGGGACTCTGTTTTTTGCAGTAGGATGGTGTTTCTGGGAATGAGAAGGTATTGAAGGTGGTTTGGTCGTGCTTTAGGTCTGGTTTGATGTTTGGAAAGTGTTCAAGAAGTTTGTTTTGGCTTGTGTTCACAGAAGCTTAGTCTTGGATATCTTTTGCAATGTTTCTTCTTATCTAAGCAAGAGTTGTCAACTTAGATTATAGGCTCATACAGGCCCCTCAAGCATGCTGCACAAATCACTCTTGATCAGTGGAATTGGTTCCTGAACTTGTGCCCAAAAGATCTGCTTTGGTACTTCTTAGATTTGTGTTTGACATAAAGTTGATCTTTACAAGAATAGATAAGTTACTTTTTCTAATTATGGATTAAACTTCCATGTAATGACCAAATGAGCAAAATAACTTCTTGGCACAAAGGTTTAGCATTGAACTATTGAGTGCAAATGGGATTAGAGGCCTGTAACCTAGCTTGTGCAAGCTAACTTGAAAAATGCAAAGTGTTATGAACATAAAAATGGCCATGAACAAAGTGACTTTTGCCCATATTGACAAATTCGATTCTCCCTAACCACAAGGGTGTTTGAGAAGTTCTTGGACAATTTGGAAAGCTTGGAATGTGTACTACAATCCATATTTGTAATGCAAGTTGAAATTCCAAGTGGAAGCATGTGAAAAGTGGCCATGAAGTTAGGCAAAAATCCTGCCTAAAATAGGTCAAAAAATTTCTAAGTTAAGAATGTTTTGCACCCTTGTTCCAAAAATCATAACTTGAGCTACATGCTTCTTTTGAGGAAACTTTGTGAATCAAAGTTGTAGATTTTGCAATAGAATACAACTTTCATGTTTTGAGTTTTGTTTGAATCCAAATGTATCTTGATGAAAAAATGGGACAAAGTTAGGAAAAAATTAGGAATTTTCATAACTTAGAAAATTTCTAAGTTATGAAAATTCTTCATTTTAAACCCTAATTTGTAATTTTTGATTTCTTGATGAACAAGTTTCATAATTTGACATGTCTTTATGAAAAATGAATCTTGACACTTGATTTTTGACCAAAAAGTCAAAGTTTGACTTTTCAATATACAGTCAGATTTTGATCAGTTGACTGGAAAATTCATCTGTCAATCTTGTGCATTTGGGATCTTTTGAACTTGTTGAACATGTCAAGACAATGCCATTGAGTCCTTGAGTCCAAATGTGAGTTTGGTTTGCCATTGGCTAGATCAAACAGTCAAAAATTGCCTTTGTGCAGTCAAAACCCTAAAAATGACCATTTTGCCCTTTTGGTGATCTGATCAAATTTCTTGTGGAATTGTGATCCAAACTTGATCAAATGGTCAATATGAGTTCATAATGTTGATGTGGGTCAAAAATCATGAGGTTTGACTGTCAATTGACCACAATTGACTTTTTCCCCAATACAGCTGATTTTTAGGTCAACTGTCCAATTGACTGGGCAAAGATTGGAATCAAGGTTTGAAACTTGGTATGGATAAACTTGTGAGTCCAACATGAAGCATGAAAGTCACTTTGGGCCTTTTAGGTCAAAACATCTTTGTGCAAACTCAAACCCTAATTTGGGTCAACAGTGCAAGGAGGAGTCTTGAGCAGAGTAAACCCTAACTTGATCTTGAGCTCCAAGGGTCTTGTGATGAGAAAATGTTGAGGAAATGGGAGGGCAAATTTTGGGGTACAACAGGGAGTTATCAAAGATAGGGGGAGCATTCACATAAGAGATTCTCATTTATTCAAAATGATTTAAGCACTTAAAATTTCAATGGTTTTGTCATCATCAAAAAGGGAGAGAATATGACGTCAAGACTCTCCATCTATTTTATTTTGATGAAGACCAATTGATAATCAAATGATCATGGAAAAAGTATGGAAAAAGCTTCAAGTTCAATCTATCAAATCAAATGATTCAAGATTTATATTTTGAAGACTAGCCTTGCGATCAAGTGTTAAGGTATATGAAACTCTTAACACATATAAACTTAATGCTCAAACATTTCAATTCTTGCATATAATATGTGGAAAATATTTTTAATGATATTGCATGCTTCATGATTTTAACTTAGAAAAATTGCAAGTTTTTCTAAAGTGCAATCAATTGCAGTTTTTATGCAATCAATTATAAAACACATTTTCAACCATATTTTATATATTTTCTAAAGTAAAATCAATTGTAATTTTTGTGCAATCCATTGCAGTACACTTAAATTCTCAATTTTTACTTTGTGCAATCAATTGTAGTAATTTGTGCAATCAATTGCACCACACTCAGCAAAGCATAAGTTTTATAGTGCAATCTATTACACTTTATGTGCAATCTATTGCAGGAAATATCCTATGTTATTTTTCACTTTTTCAACTTAGTGCAATCAGTTGTAATTTATGCGCAATCGATTGTCATTTATTTTATTTTCAAAATTTGTAATGTTGCAGGCTGTGTGCAATCAGTTGTGGCTATAGTGCAATCGATTGAACGTGAAGTAGAAGTGAAAAATGCTTCATATTTTTGCACTCATTCAATATATTTTTTCATGGCAATCAATATATATCTTCAAGGATGATATTTCTAATTTTCTATTAACCATTGCCAAGATTTTAAATTATTTCCAACCTTACTATAAATTGAATTCAATATTTCTATTTTTATTTACCTCTTTCAAACTTTGTAAAAAATCTCTCTGCATTATTTTTAATATAACTTTTATATTTCAATGCTTTTTGTGAACAACTTTCATATCATTCATAAAGCATTTTTGAGCACTTAAGAGAGTATATTTTTCTTGAGTTTCATATTTGAAAGAGAATAAGTCCTTTATAGGATTTATATTCTACAAATTTCATATTCTTAAAAACTCTTGTTGTATTCATATCTTATTTTCCAGGATTCTTGGAGTTAAGATTACTTGGTTTTGTATTCCTTGCTGTCCAGGATTGTTGGAAGTAAGAAGTTGAAAGTGAGAGGATTGTTTTCATTTCAACTTGGTTAATCCAAGATGATTGTTATTGGTGATTTTATTGGTTAGAGTCTTGTATAGAAAGACTAGGTTATATTATGTAGAGATCTAATAATAATGAAATCTCTTTCGTGTTGAAAGGAGACTGGAGTACTCTCGGACTGTGAGGGAAACCAGGATACATCATTGTGCTCCTTACTTTTCAACATTCATTGCTTTGATCTTAAATCATAACCAAAAAAGAAAGAAATACATTTCTTAACTCTTTCACAAAACCAGAAAAGTAAGAAAAAATTATTTCTAAAACTAGATAAATTTTTAAAGTCCTAATTTATCCCCCTCTTAGGTGCACTCAATACTTACATAAAGATGGTAATTATTGTGTATCTAAGGTAATTGGTGTTAGTGGTGTTTGCTTGCAAACCAACATGGGAATGCAGTTGTTGATTAGAGGTGTCAAATAAGATTCAAGTGTCCGCTTTAATTTGATCTCTGTGCATATGCTTGATGATTGTGGTTATGACAATCCCTTTGGCTCTGGAAAATGGAAAATCAATAAAGTTAACTTGGTTGTGGCTAGAGGTAAGAAGCTTTAAAAATTGTATTAGACAAAAGCTTTGGTTGCTAGGGACATTGTGAATGTTATTGACATTGAAGCATCTTTATGGCACCAAATACTTAGTCATATTAGTGAAAATGGTTTAAATGTTTTAGCCAAAAAAGATATTGGGTTAATATCTATTATGTCCCTTGTCATATAAACAATTTTTGAAAAATCCCCCTGTAAAAAAAAGTTTTAAAAACCTCCCTGCCATATGAAGATTCCTCTGTTTTGCCCCCTTAAGAAGTTTACTCATCAATAATCTATTAAAGTTCATGTAATTTTCCCTCTATTTTTAAGGATTTATACATATTTTTCCCCTTGCCAAATTGACGATTTTTTGAAAAACCCCTTGCCAAATTGACAATTTTTGAAAAAATCCTCTATCATGTTATTATTTTTTTATGCTTAAATTTCTTGAGGGGGAAAAACATGGAATCTTCATATGGCAGAGGGATTTTTGAAACTTTTTTTTACAGGGGTGTTGTACCCCAAAATTTTCCCTCTCTTTTCTCAAGACATTTCTCACCAAAGATCTCAAATGCTCAAGGGTTTGATCAGACAAGCTCACCTCCTAAGCACTGAGCCTCCAAATTAGGGTTTTGGTTTTCTCAAGGACAATTGGATTTTTGATGCTTCAAATGACTTTCATGGTTCATTATAGGTCCCCAAGAATTCTCATACCAAATTTCAAATCTTGTATCACAAATTTGCCCGGTCAATTGCTCAGATGACTGAAAATCAACTGTATTGAGTAAAAAGTCAACTGTTGCCAAAGTACAGTCAAACTTCATGATTTTTAAAACATCAACATTTTGAAGTCATATTTGTCAATTGATCAAGGGTTTGTCACAATGCCTCAAGAAAAGCATTCAAATCATCAAAGGGGCAAAATTGTCAAAATTAGGGTTTTGACTGAGAATGACTGATCAGTGACTTTTGACCTAATACATGACCTAATGGCTTGAAGCATGATCTCAAGGACTCAAACACAACATTTTAACCTAATTTCTTGGCTCAAATCATATCTCAAGATCAATAGATTGATAGTTGAAATTTGATCAACTGATGAAAAGTCAACTGATACACAAAAAGTCAAACTTTGACTTTTTGGTCAACATTGAATTTCAAAGATAAAGATTCATCAAGACATTAAAAAATATAAAACTTGGTAATCAAGAATCAAGAAAGTCAAGAAATTCAACAAAAAGTCAATATTTTCAAGACTTTGAAAATTCGAAGTGTTTTTTAACCTTGATAATTTCACTACTTCATGACAATTTTTTCACCATGATGCAAGATGATTCAAGGAAAACTTTCAACATGAAAGTTGTAGATCTCTATGAATTATAAAACTTTTTCCCTTAGGTTTGATGTCCAAAAAATGCTTAGATTTGAAGATATAGGCTCATGAAGTCATGACCTTTTTTACTAAAACACAGTGAATTTTTCATCAAGTTAGGTAGATTTTTTGTCCTAACTTCTTGGCCAATTTTCACCAAGCTCCAAGATGATTTAGCCAAAGTGGTCAACATGAAGGTTGTAGGCAATGTTTCAAGATTTCCAAAATGTCCAAGAACTTAAAGAGATCATTCTTGAGCTAAGAGAATCGAAGAGAAGAAGTTGGGCATCCATTCTTGAATTTTAGGGCATTTTCATGAAGAACACTTGACCAAATCTCACAACTATGCTGCATAATATTGCTTTGTAGGCCTCTTGACTTGAAAATATATCCATAATCAAATGTTTACACAACTGTTTGAGCCATTGTCCAAGTGTTTGAAGCTTTGTCCAAGTCGATTTTCCATTTTTAGCACAAAGTCACCACTTTCATTTTTAGAAAAGCCAACTTTAATCACAATGTCAACTCCTTAAAACCATACATTGTTGCTTCTGACTCCAAAATATTTCAAAGCAAGAAGAAACATATCTACAACATGTTAACCACCCTACAAGCCCTTGTACTTCACATTGAAACTATGCATTTCTTGTTTGCTTCAAAAGCAAGTTTCAAAAGCATAACATGTGATTTCTTGATTCTGATCACTAGAGCCTACCAAACCTTTCCTATATAAATAGATAAGACATTTGCAACCTAACACACGAGTTTACAAGCCTTGAAACACCCTCAAATACTCTGGAGTCAGAATTTGCATTTCAAACCTCCATTGTTGCATATTCTGACCATAAACTCCAAACTCCTAATTCCATCGTGCGTTTTCATTTCTAATCAATCACAAAGCTTACATACTTCATTTAGAACTCATATCCACCCCTGTTTCATAACTATAACTCCATCTTCATCATCCTCCAAACTCAAAAACTCAGCTCTACAACTTGACTTCTCCAGCATGGTTCAGGCACTTTCAGCATAAAGTAAGAGTTGCATTAGCTTCCTAGGAGTCCAGTGAAGCTACTCAGATCATCACCACACCTCCAGAAGTGCTCAAACTCCATACACAATTATCAGTTTTGAGGTAAGTTTTCTCAGTTTTGAACTCTCTCTACAAGCATCATTAATGGTTACTTTGTAAATGTAACATATAGACATCATAGCTCTGAACCTAACCATGCCTTTAGTTTTCATTTATGTTGCCTGAGTGATGTGAATTTTGAAGTTGAACTTTCTGAAAAAATTACGTTTTATTTCGTACCAAACAAAATTCATGTTCATCTTTGATTTATAACTTTAGTTATTTATATGGTTGAATTCATGGTGAAAATGGAACAACTTTCATGTTTAAAATTTTGAAAATGGTTAAGAAATGAAGAAGTTACAGTTTTGGCCATAGTGGTGTTCTTCACTGCGCGCGCAAGGTTGAAGATGAAGTCATTTTTAAATTTAGAAATGCGTTTATTTTATATTTATTACAAGTTGTTTTATACATGGATGAAACAGCCACCCCAGTGGCAGGAGAAGCACGCGTAAGGCATTGATCTATAGGGACCTGGGTTCGAGCCCCAGTGGTATCCTTTTGTATTTTTTCATTTTTCCTTGCAGATTCAATGCATCAAGTCACGCACACCCACCATTAAGCTTCACACTAATGCCATCAGATCTGTCAGCCCTCAAATCCCACGCTCCAATGATGCAAGCTCATGGTACACTCCCAGAAGTCCATCACATTGGATCAGGAATCATTGGACTTCATCTTTGGGCCTTTGAATTTATTTCTAATACCCCCCCTTTCTACTAAAAACAACTCATGCCTAATGTTCCTTTTTTTTATTTTTATTTTTGTTTTCTGATTTCAAACAAAAACAGACTTGGGCCTTTTTACTAATTCTTTACCCCCATTCTTCTTTTCAAACATCCCAGCCCAATACTTTTATATTCTTTATATTTTTTTTCTATATTTTCATTTATTTATTTATTTTATTAAAACCAAAAATACAAAAAAAAACATTATTTTCTAAAATAATTTAATTTAAGCACTTTATTTTATTTTTGTTAAAATTAAATTCTATTAGTTCTTTTACATTTTAAAAAACATTTTCTTAACATTAACAAAAATTATTTTCTAAACAAATTAAATTAGATTAGGTTTATTTTAATTAACTTAGATTTTAGATTTTGATTAAATAATTAATTAACTTTTCTTGTAATTAAAATTAATTAGTCTAATTAGGTTAACTATAAAAACCTTTTTCTCCATCAAAAAACCCTAAAACAATTCCTTTTTTTCCTCTTTACATTTTGTACATTTTATCATTATTCATGTATATGGTTTGTAATAGATAATTAGGGCTTTATTGCTTTCTTCCCCCTATTCACAAACATGTACCCCCCATTCCCAAAGCGTTGTAATAGCGTATGACATTTAAGTTCCGCAATTTATCACTTTCCTTATTATCGTTAATAATTAGGGTTTGAATGACAAGACTTAAAATCAACCCTAGAAAAACCCTAATTCAAAGATAAAATACTTGAAACCAAACACTTTGCACACATGCACCTCTAGGGTAACCCACACTTGTTGCCTTGGATAAAAACAATCATGTCCCTCGAACGTGGGATGTTTAACAAAAGACCCACGATTAAAAGATCATAGTCCCTCGATGACCCTTCAAATGTTGCCTTCAGTAAATAATCTTAGTCCCTTACGACAATTGTTAAAACATTCTACAAGTTGCCTTCTAAGACTGTACGATGACCCACGCCTGTCCCTCACATCCAATGATAAGGCTCTCTACCAATCAATGGTAAAGTATCACTATCTAAAGGAGGAGGAAAAGAACAAAGACTTTTTGAGTAGGTATATTTCTCGTAATTGCTTGCTCACAAACAAAACCATTTACACCGCACATTTTTAAAATAATTTTAAAACAAACATTTTGTATACATTCTCAACGATACGAGAATCATTACAAAATTGTCTTACATTGGAATTTTCAAACATCTTTCCAAACATTCGACAAATATTTTCAAAACCAACACTTTGTATACATTCTCAATGATACGAGAATCATCACCAAGTTTACCATACGAAGGCGTTTTCAAAATATTTTCAAACTTACACAAACATAAAAGCATTTCAAAGTGAGCTAGCAATTAATAGATCGTAGATAACTACGAATGAAAAAGGTGCTAACACCTTACCTTTTCATAACCTACCCCCCGAGCTTAAGAAAATTCTCAAAAGGTCTTTCCTGTTCTTTTCACCGTTTCCTTTATTAGATAAAAGAAAAGTCGATGGCGACTCTTGCTATTCGCAATATTTGTGATCAAACGCAAAACACCCAAGTCAGTTCTCCCACTGTATTAAAAGGGGAATTTTTTAAAAACTCACCTAAATAATAGGGGAAAAATAGCTATTAACCTATAGATATTATTCCTGGGTTAAAGAGTGCATATTTGGAGAAGTATTCTCATTGTATGACTGGTAAACAGACTAAAGTATCTTTTAAGAGTTATCCTCCCTCAAAGAGGTCAAAGTTGCTTCAATTAGTACATTTTTTGATGTTTGTGGGCCATTAAAAGTAAAATATTTTAGTGGCGCACTTTATTTTGTTACCTTTATTGATGATTATTCCAGGAAACTATGAGTTTATGCCTTGAAGACAAAATACCAGGTGTTGGAGAAGTTCAAAGAACTTCATTCTTTGGTAGAGAGGCAGATATGTGAGAAGCTGAAATGTGTTTGTTCTAATAATGGTGGTGAGTATTATGGACCATTTGATGCTTATTGCAAGCATCATGGTATTTCACATGAAAAGACTCCACCTAAAACTCCTCAATTGAATGATTTATGAGAGAGGATGAATCGAACACTAATTGAGAGAGTAAGGTGTATGCTCTCTGAATCTAAGTTGCCAAATAATTAGTGGGGTGAGGCACTTTACACGGTGTTGCATGTTCTTAATCTCACACATACTGTTGCTTTGAACAGTGAAGTTACAGATAAGATTTGGTGTGGAAAGAATGTCAAGTAGGATCATTTGAGAGTCTTTGATTGTAAGACTTTTGTGCATATTCTAAAGGATGAAAGATACAAGTTAGATTCAAAGTCAAAACAATGTATATTCACCTTCTATGGGAAAGATGAGTTTGGTTACAGATTGTATGATCATGTAGGGAAGAAGCTTATTCGAAGCCGCAATGTAGTATTCATGGAAGACCAAAATATTGAAGACATTTATAAGGTAGAGAAAACTACACCCAAGAAAGATACCAGTTTGTCTAATGTTGATCTAGTCGGTTACCTAATAATAATCTATATGATATTGAGGGGTTTTTCACGTTAAAAATATCAGTGTTCTTTTGTGCCTTTATTTGTTTGGTTTACCGTCTTATATTTGTTGTTGATCCTCAAGATTTTTATAAGTGAAGAAAATTATATATCCGCTGCATATTGTTATGTTATTTTGTCTTAATTTCACATTGTTTTTACAAGTACATTTGATGTCTATCATGGGTTCTAGTAAAACTAACTTGAGTCCCACCACTTTCAACGCTAGTCTTACCCCATCTCATGATGACAAGGCTCGTCACTAGTAGCAACAACAACAACAACAACGATAAAGCGGCCATAAAAAAGGTGTCGGCTGCTATGCACCAGTTATGTTTCCAGAACGAAGCCTTGTAGGAGAATGTTCATGATTTGCAACAACAACAATACACGGAATCAGACGTGGTCAAGGACGAGGAGCCCATAGTTCCTCAACCACTCACAGCAGAGATTTGGGATACTTTGGTTTTCAGAAATTTCAAACCACCATCCCTAGTGTTCGATGGCAAGAGCGATTCCTAAGAGCATTTAATAACCATCAACACCCAAATGGATATCATTGGAGTAGATGAGTCACTGAAGTTCAAGTTGATGGTCAAAATATTCAAAGAGGCAACCCTCAAATGGTACACGAGCCTTCCGCAGTTCTTAATGTCAAGCACCAGGATTTAACACGAAAATGGTTTGCCACTTTTCGGGCAACAAACACATAAAGGTTTCCACTATGAGCCAATTCAATGTTTGACATGGTTATTCTGAGTCCTTGCACGAGTATTTTGCCAAAATTAATTAGGAGGCCATCTAGGTCGCCAACTCAAACCAAGAGATGTTTGTTGAAGCTTTTCAAAAAGACCTCAAGATCATACACTACAATGAACCATTGGTTCAAAAGTCGGCAAACTCGATGGGGGATATTGTGGCAAAATAAAAAATGTTATATCCAAGCAAAAGAAAACAATGTTGAGAAAAGAACTCAAGATGAGATAGCGGGAAAGATGGCGAAAAATCTGAAATGCAGGGCCAACAGAAGAATCAAATTTCAATACCAATTCAAAAAAAAGTTGCATTCAAGTCCGTCGGAAGACCCTTGAAGCATTTCACGTCACTTAACACAAAGAGTATGGATCCTCCAAGATATCTACCACACCAAGATCATTCTCGAATCTCTTGCCCTTAGAGATATAATAGAGAACGAGTCTGAGAAATAGTATAAGTATTATAGGACGATTACTACCACTTGAGTTCAAGATTAACACAATCTGTCGGCTAACAAAAAAAAGTTTTAAATTTTTTTTCATTTACTAGTGACCATCATAAAATTTCTTTCAATGTTTTTTCACTTTTCTTCAAATTCAATTTTCTCTTCACACCATCTCATAAAATTATCTCAAATGTGTATCAAATTTATTAAATCATTCAATCTTAAAATCATGTATCAATTTATCATAAATTTATTAAAAAAATTTATCTAATATTTATTTTTGATAAGCAAAATTTATCTAATATTAACAATGTAATTAATATATAGAATTTTAAAAACCTTTAAGAGTCATAATAAATTTAAATGAAAGTGGGATGTATTTTTATAGTAAATATTTACTACTTAGAGTTAGACAAATGTGTATTCCCTTATTCAAATCGAGGCATAATAAGTGATTAGTATTAGAGTTTAAACTAACTAATAAAATTGGTATAGATGAGAAATAGTATTCTATATATAATAATTTTTTAAAATTCTATCTATAATTAATAAGTGATTTGAAATCTTCCTAATACATCCATCATGCTCATTATTCTATTCAATTTGACGCGTGAGTATAAACTGTAGACAATTCATAGTCTAATCAATAAATTTTAATATCATATTACAATTTGACTTAAGTTATTTTTATAAAACCTATTTGTAAGATAAGAAATGATTTTTTATATATGAAAAGAGTTTTCAAACTTATCTATAACTAATATAAGACATAAGATATTTTTCAATATATATTTGCCTTTATAAAAAAAATCTTCTTAATAATTAGAAGCTACGAAATAAAATTTCTCAAATTAAAAATCTTTCAAATCAATATGTTTTTAAGACAATGATATTGTTTCAGATATTTTGTTTTATTTTTATATTTACCTTTTTTATGTTAATCTCAAAATTTATTTTGATCCTTTGATTTATAAAATATTTATAATAGTTTTTTAATTCTTTAAAAAGTAATATTTAATTATTTTTATTTACTTGATAATTAAAAACTTAATAAGTGATCCACTAAATTCATTACTAGTTAAATAAAAAAAATTAACATAATACTTTCTTTTTTTTTGAAAATTTAAAGAATGAATCTAAACTTTTTTTTAAGATAAGAGAACAAAATGTGTGATTTGTACTTTTCTTAAATGCTTCTTAGCGTCATAGAAAAGAAACATTGTTTTATAGCCTAAAACAATTATTAAAAGCATAAAAACAATTATACATTAAATAAATTAATTAAAAAGTGAAGATATATATTAGAAATATAATCATCTATGATATTGGCACACACTTATAGATGTAATATCAAACACCACTATATATCATATTCACACTATGATAATAATTGATTAAAAAAATTTACGATAAAAGATTTTAAGTCGATGATAATGATGATGCAAAACACTAGTAGATCGAACTTATCCCTTCACATCAAAAATATTTGTTTCTTAATCACCAACCTTATCACAACATTACTAAAATTGGAATGTTATGCAAAAAAAAACAACCATATCCTTCACATCATGATATCATTAGGACCATTATTCTTCATAAATTATATAAAAGTTTAATAACATGCTATATATAAACCAATCAATAGAGAAACAAGGATAACTTCATGAAATATCTCTTTATATAATGCTACTAGTATATTCTTTCACACATATGTTTAGTAAGCATATCTTTTTATTGATGAAAAGTTTACGTAGATCACACTATAAGGTCAACATGATTTGATCGGATTGATATGAATTTTAATAATAAAATAATGAGTTAAAAAAAGTACATTGTTAACATTTCTCTTCTACATACTCGTCCGACTATGAACTCGTTAAAAAAAAATTATACTCGAGCTTGAGGTAATACTAAGATAGACACTAATATTTATATTTATATTTGTATCTTATGAGTATGCAAATATTTATATATATGTTTGTGATTGTAATTTTTTGTGTTGAAATAAGTTGTTCGATTGAAATAAAGTTGTGTCGAATAATTTAGTATACGTGTGTCGAATTATTGAAGGAGTTGTTTCGATAAGATTTCTATTTAGTTATATTTTTATAGTTAATTGAATTATGTATTTTGGGTTTTAGCTTAAAGAGCAAGTAAAACTAAAATTATAAATATAGAATAATCCATATTGTTGTAATCACTTGAACATTGCAATTGCAAAGAATATTCACAGTTTATAAGTAGAGATAAACTCTACAGATATTCATCTTTTTTTCTATTTTGTTCAAATCCTAATTCATCTTTCTTCCCCAATATATTTTCTTTCTTCATCCATTACTAATTGTGCAACAAAATCATCTTGCAATCAGGATGGTTGATTTCCTTGCGTGAAGAGTGAAGAACAAGAGGGAATTCGATCAATAGATTGAATCTTGTTCATCAAGATAGATTCAAAATTCTCTATAGATTTGCTGTAATTCCAATATCTGGTATCTAGAGCTCTGACTGAGCGATTCAAGACAAGTAAAAGTGATGGTAGTGAATCATCCAAATGAGCATTTTCCAGCGAGTCTTTTGATTCTGAAGAGTCAAAATTATGAGAATTAGTACAAGCAGATGAAAATTGTTTCATGTTATCAATATCTTTGGGATCTTGTGAAAGAAGGAGTAATACCGTTTGAAGAAGATACGACAAATGAAGAAAAGACTGAATACATATAATTGAAGAAGTAATATTATAAATCACTTTTTATAATTCATCAATGTGTTGATCCATACAATTTTGAGAAGTTGAGTGATGTCGAATCAACGAAAGAAGCGTGGGAAAATATAGAGAAATCGTTTGGAGGCGCATAAAAGGTGAAAGAGGTAAGGTTACAAACTCACGAAATAACATATGAATTGCTTTAGATGGAAGAAAGTTAAAGCATATATGATTTCTCCACTAGGTTTACGAAACTGGTGAATCAAATCAAGGTATGTGGAGAAGCGTTGACGTTATAATCAATTGTCTTAAAGATCTTGAGGTCTTCGACTCCAAAGTTCGACCACGTGGTGGTAGCCATAGAAGAGTCGAAAGATTTGTCAATATTGACAAAGGAAAAGCTTCAAAGGACGCTTGAATCTTATGAACAAAGAATGACTTAAAGAGTTGTAGGCAAGTCGAAGAGTCATGTGGCTCTGCAAATGCAATTACCAAAAGAAAAAAAGGCAAAGGAAAGTGGTTCGAAAATAAAGCTAGAGGAGGCTATAACAATCGACTGGTTAAGGAAACCAACAAGAAGAAAATGTGTCGAATCAGAGAAGACCATAATACCAAAGCAACCAAAGAGGTGATGCTGCAAGTAAAGAAAGAGGTGATGGTTGAAAACCTGATGAAAGTCACATGCAGTGTTTCAATTGTCAGAAGTGTGGTCACTACTCCAGTGATTATCCTGAAAACATAAGAATCAAGAAAGTGATGCAAATTTTACAAAGCACGAAAAATAAGAGATGATGTTGATGGTCACAACAAGAGATGAAGAGAGATCCAAGGACTAATGGTACTTGGACTCAGGATGCTCATCACACATGTTTGGAAGGAAAGAATGGTTTGTCAACATAAAACCCTCAATGAAGAATATGGTGAAATTTTCAAATGACAATACTCTAGAAGCTGAATGTATTGATGATGTTCTGATTAAGAGGAAAGATGATAAAAGGTTAGTAATTTCTAATGTATTGTATATACTAGGTATGAAAATCAATTTTCCCAGCATAGAGAAGTTGGTCAAAAATAACTATTGTAACACCCCCTAAATGCAGCATAAAATAAATTGCATAATCAGAGTAAATATCACGCATATCTCAAAAGGGAGTCACATATACTTCACGACAAACAACACAAATACACTGGTCATGATCATAACACACGTTTAGAATCATGTTCCACTTATTAACACATATGCATATCACAACAGAAAATAATTCTTTCTCATAATAATATTAATGATTGAAATCCCATACTGACAATCATATCATAAAATATTAGGCACTAAAGGCCGTCCTCACATACATCTCAATCCAACATAAATATCTAGAGAGTATAACAACATCTCTCAAGTAAACATGAATATAATAAAATAAACATGAATAGAAACGTTCCCCGTGTTATATAGACCAGAGCATGACTCATTATCTAGTAAAACAGATAAATAAAGGACTAGTTCCTCCATCTACTCTTTGCTAGAAGCACCACCGCTATCATCGGTATCTGAGTGATATCGTATAAAACATCATTCCAACAGAAGGGTGAGAATTCATATCATTATGGAAATATATAATAATAGTAATGCATCACATACAACCATCAATTCAATTCATCACACTTTACATAATCATGTATTCATCATACTTCAAACCAATTCACATGATTACATATATAATATTTCTCAATGATTCAAGATTCAAAGATAACCAATCACAATTACCACAAAAGTAACATTCACACCAATATCATATATTGCACACCAATTTAACAATTCACATCGAAAAATGTGACTCAAATGCAACCCAATGCAAATGCACGTGGTACCAAATGTTATCCTTACCGATCCTGTCGGGTCCATCTCCAAGACAAATAACCACAAAAAATAAGCTCGTCCTTTAAGCTTCAAACTCATCTCCAAGGTTTGGGACAAGTCAATAATTCCCACAGAATTACCAAAGATTTCCTCTTGACACAAATGGTGCATGTGCAATCTCAACAAACATATGCAATTAAGATCATATCCAAATCTTAATGATACAAGCATATTTCACATAATTCAACACATTTGAATTACCTTCACCAAAATGCACAACATACATACTTCATGTCATCAATCAAACATAATGCATTCTCGTAGCATTAATCATCTCAACAAATAATTATAACATGTAGAAAACAAGTCCAATCCATGTTATATTTAATCAACATCAATTCCCAAAAATTACTTACACAAAATCAAGTATCACATTTCTCATCAAAAGTCATCCAAAACCAATCCAAAACACATCGAATAAATTATTAAAATTCGTATAAATCAATGATAAATCATAAGAATCCATAATCTAGCGCAGTTTTAGAAAATAATAAGCTTTACATTCTAGACTGTGCTAAGAGGCCCCATGCGCGCTAAGCGGCCTCTGCGAAATACAGAAAAATATGTTGCGAACAACTTCTGCCTCCTACGAATTTTGCCCCCAAAATCCATCCAAAATAGCCATATTTCATAAATTAAATACATATTGACTTATATAACAAATTGCTGATTTCATATTACTACCCATCACATACCATTACATACACCCATAAATAAATGAATACCCACCCTTACCTTGGATGTAGATACTACATGATTCTTCTCTCTTCTCTTCTCCTTTTCTCATCTTCTCCTCTTTTCCCATTCTCTTGTTTTCTTCACTTTCTCTTTCTAATTCTATATTTTTCTTATTTTGTTCAATTCTTACTAACTCTAAATGGGCTTAACTCATTCTCACACTATCTCATCCTACCAAGGCCCAATGCGTATTTTGCTATTCTCACACTCAATAACCTAATAACATTTAATACACACATATCCCAATTAAATCAATTATTCACATATTCACACAAAATCAATTAATTAAATAACTAACAAACCAAATAATAATTAACATAGAAAATAAATAATACAATAATTAATAAACAAAATCGGGGTCTTTCAACTCTCTCACACTTAAAATATTTTCGTCCTCGAAAATTACCTCAAACAAATAACTCAGGATAAGATCTCCTCATCCGACTCTCGAGTTCCCACGTCACATTTCCACCCTGCGGTCCTCCCTAAGCTACCTTCACCAAGACAATCTCTTTACCACAATGTTTTTTCAACTCTCAATCCTCTATCCGCATAGGTGATGTCTCCACTGTCAAGTTATCTCTCACCTGCACATCATCTAATTGAACAATATGAGACAAATCCACAATGTATCTCCTCAACTAAGATAATGTTGATTGGAAATTTCGACTACATGGGTTTTAGCTGAAATGATATATTTTGGAGAATATAGTTCGAAAGAAAGAATAAAGGAGTTTGTGTGAAGATTTCGACAGATGAAGAGCTAATAAAAGCTTTGTTTTTGCTAAGTGTTGGAAAAAGGTTTGTACGCGAACCATAGAGATTTCAAGTTATTCAAATTAACATTAAGCATATTTTAACCGTCACATTTGGCGCTTCGAAGACAAAGAGTTTTCAAATTCAAAAGTTTGATCTTATCCAAAGGAACACGTGAAGGCATAGAATTAGAAGGCGCATGTAGATGTGGAACGTGTCAACATCTTATTTAGAGTCTGCTTGGTCGAAATTAGTATACATAGGGGTCTTAGGGTTAGGATTCAGTGTGTTCACATCTTTGTACAAAATACTCAAAAATACTCAAAGTACCAGCGTTAGAGAAACGAGTTTGTGAGAATGTATGTATGATGCACCAATTTCATGTTTATTGTTATCCAAATTTAATTGAAAGCTTTATACATTCCTTTAAATTTCAGTCGAAATCTCTTTTACATTCTAGTCTTTTCTTTAAAAGCATTACCTTACTATTTACGAAGTTACAATTGAAATCAACTTTGATTAAAAGAATAAGAATGTTGTCAAAAGTATTGTTCGTTTTAGGAATAGAAGTTTTGAATGAGAACACATGTACTTAGGATCAATATGGTTGATCCTGCATGTTACCAATTTTTATTCAATTTGGAAGACCAGCGGTTGTTTACTAAATTTAACGGTAAATGAATTGGCACGCCCAGTGGGACTTGTATTCAAATTTTCTGTTAATTTTCTATTCAATTAAAAAGTTTTTGAAAATCTTCATTATCTTTCTGTATTTTTGTGTTGTATGAGACTTAGGAGTGGTAAATTAGCCACAAACAACAAGGAAATACCCAAAAGAAAGTACGTTAGGAAAATGGCGAATCCAGACCAGGAAAGTAATCAAAATCCTTCTATTAATGATGAATTACCACCCCCAGTCACTTCAACAGGGGAACTACGGTATTCGCGCCTTCTTTTGAGGCCATACATCATCAACAAGTTCGACGCCAATGCAGTCAAATACTTACATGGGCCCTCTTTTAACTTATATAGGCCCTCAGGGTTCACAAGGAACTCCCTCAATGGGGAAATATTTTTCATAGGCCTCAGGGGCCAACTGGTTTTTCCATGCCTCAAAATGGCCGTGAGCGGCCTTATGGCATGACATCTTCATTTATGACGGGTTTACATAATTCTACTTTAACATATTCAGATCCTGTGATGAATGTCACTTTGCTATTACAAGGCTCTAGATTTACGATTAATAACAGGGGTCAAAATGTCCAACCACAAACCGAATGAGTTCCTTTCCAATTACCAAATTTAACAAATCAGTATGCAGCAATAATTAGACATCAAACAAACAAGATTAACCATGAAATGGTTCAAATGCTTGCACAAATGATGGTATAATCTTTAACCCTTTGATTCAAAACACTACTCAGGCAAACCAACAAATGGTTGCGTAAATGACGCGCATCACTGATTTCTTTGGTGTGCCCCAACCAACACACATCCTCAGAAGGAGTGGGTTAGGGAAAATTAAGGGGTAATTTTAAAATAAGACCCAAAACTTAACCAAGTTCATTAGAATAAAAGAAATGTGCCCCAGGCGAATGTGGTAAATCAGGGAGGAATGGTCAAAATGCCTAGAGTTGCGAATTTCAAAATACCTAGGGTTGAACCTTTTAGAAAAAAAAATCACAAGTGTTAAGGCAACCAAAACCTAGGGTTATGATGGTAAATAGAAACCAAAATGTGGATGAAGTTTTATAACAAGTTCGACATGACAATCTGGCAGCAGACAACAATCTGGCAGCCATGGTTGAAAGAATTATGGCATGAAATGGTGTAAATGTAGGCCTTACTTGGCAAAATTACACTTCTTACTTATCTGAATATATTTTACAGACTAAATTGCCCAGGGGTTGGAAAGTCCTAAAGTTTACAAAGTTCTCCGGTGACACCAGCGAATCAACTGTCGAACACATAGCCAGGTATCTTACCGAGGCTGTGGACATAACGAACAATGAAAACCTAAGGATAAAATATTTTACTAGTTCACTAAGCAAAAATGCTTTCACATGGTTTACTACCCTTGCAGCAAATTCTATACAAGATTGGATGCGTTTAGAAAGGCTATTTCATGAACAATTTTATGTAGGTCAATCGAAGATAAGTCTCAGCGAATTGGCTAACATTAAGCGCAAGTTTAGTGATTCAATTGATGATTATCTCAACAGATTCCGCCAGCTAAAGGCAAAATGTTTTACTCAAGTACTGGAACATGAATTAGTTGAGATGGCTGCAAGAGGATTGAATTTATCCATCCGAAAGAAATTAGATCCCAATTACTTAAGGGATATGGCCCAATTGGAAGATAAGGTTCGATAAGTGGAGCGTTTCAAGGTCGAAAAGGCCAGAGAGAAAAAGAGCCATCGAAAGGAAAGAGTGGCATACGTCGAAGTAGAGGAAGACGAACAAGAAACCTATAATGAACATCTCGACTTCGAAGAAGTCGAAGTCAATTTGGCTGAGTTAAACCAGGGACCACCATATCCTTGTAAAGTACTGGCTCCTTCGAATGGAAAATATCATGTCGAGCCTAAAAAGAATGATAAATTCCCAAAAAAGACATATACCTTCGACGTCACAAAATGTGGCGAAATATTTGATTTATTAGTAAAAGATGGTTAAATGATAGTACCACCTGGTGCTAAAATCCTTCCGTTAGATCAAAGAAAGAAAAGAGGTTTTTGTAAATATCACAATTTTTAGGGCATATAACCTTACAATGTTTCCTTTTCAGGGATCTGATTCAAAATGCCATCAAGGAAGGAAGGATGAAGTTTGGTTACAAAACCAAGCCACAAATGAAGGTCGATGCAGATCCTTTAAATGTGGCAGAAAATAACTACACCGAACCAGTTTCAATCAACATGGTAGAGAGAGTTGACAAAGTTGATCCAAATGCTAAAATAACAGAGGCTATTGAGGGCATCTCCAACGAGCAACCTATCAACCAGACTGCTGAAGGTTTAATGAACAAGAAATTTGAAGGCAACATTACTGAGGATGTTGTACCAAATATTGAAATGATGAAGACCACTGAAGGTCTCAGAGTCAAGTTTGAGGAGATTAGGATTAGTGATGGTCCTAATGTCGAAGTCAACATGGTGGACTTAAACCAGCCTGCCCCAGAAATGGAAGAAGTGGAAAGGCGTCTCCAAAGAGAAGATGCCATGTTGAATAAAACCTACCCAAAAGCTGGAGAAAGCTTGTTGGACTATTTGTCTCGCTGCCACGAAAATAACTTTGAAAGATTGATGTGCCCAAGATGCTGTGTCATTTATGATCAAAAATCAGTAGAGGTTTATCAACAAAACCAACAGGCTCGAACTAGGGGAAGTTTGAGGAAGGATGATCTGATGGAGATGGTCTACCCAGAAGCTGGAGAAAGTTTGTTCGGTTTTCTTGTCCATTTCCATAAAATGTAATTAGAATGCTTAATGTGTCCTAGGCATAGTGCTGATTATGATCGAAAGGCTTCAGAGGAGTACGAACGAGTCTATTATGCCCAAACTATGGGTAACTGGAGAAGCCAACATAGCAGTTTCACTTTTGAAAAAGGGGAGTTCCAAGAAGGGCTGATAGCCCACATCCTAAAGCAAATCGAAGGGTTACCTTCAAACTCCCAGCAAATATCCCTACTGATAAATGAACTAAGCTAAATGAAAATAGAAGAGCAGGATAAGGAAAATGGAAGAGTTTTGATATGGGAAAAGGATCATCAATTTCTTACAGGAAAGAATTCCAGATATCAAGACAAGAAACATCTAGATCTGATAATTACAAGGGAAAAAACCCAATGACCAGGACCTAGTGGCACAAACACCAAAGGACTAAGAAGGCTCACAAGGAGTTAGCAGAAAAGGAAATAGGGGAGTCAAACCGCAATCATTGTCCCCCAACAAACATCGCTGAAAAGAAACAACCTGTCAAAAGAAGACTTTTTTCCCCAAAGAAGGAGATAATTGGAGAAAAAGTCCAAAAATATCCAACCAATGATGATGACGTGATGACAAATGATTTTGAATCAGAAGGGGAGTCTTCACTTAACGTCTATTTCAACATGGTGTCTATACTTCCACATGAATATGATCAAGTGATGGAAGTGGAGGATTCTAGAGAAGTGGATGAGGCCGAAATGGCTAGGCACAAACATGTGTGTTACTATATCTTGAACAACAACGACGTGGAAGAGCAAAATGCTTTTTTCAAATGTTCTGGTCAGTCAATGAAGATCCATCTCAAGCCTCTATTTATAAGAGGAAATGTGGAAGGAGTAGGGATCAACAAGATTTTGGTTGATGGTGGGGCAACAGTAAATTTGATGCCTCAATTCATGTTAAAGATAATTGATATGTTTGACTCAGACATTAAGCCACACAACATGGTATTGTCTAACTATGAAGGAAAGATAGACCGTACATTGGGTGTGGTACAACTAGATCTCACCGTGGGTTCGATCACCAGGCCTTCAATGTTTATGGTGATCAAGGAAAAAACAAATTACAACATGTTATTGGGTCGAGAGTGGATCCATGGCATATGAGCAGTCCACTCATCGATGCACCAAGGGATAACAATTTGGAGGGAAGATAGATAGTTGAAATGTTAAAGCATATCAGAGTTACTACATGGCAGAAATTAACCATGTAGATAAAAGAAACTTTGACAGAAACTTGGCCAACATAGGGCCATGTAACCCAGCTGGTGAAGCCTACTCACCCAACAGAAACACCATATATGTCTTGACTTTAGACCCAACTCATGGGTTCCAGTGGGACAAAGAAATAATGGGAGATGATAACAAAGTGGAAGGCCTTCCAGGATTATGGCCAACTGGCTGGACTGACGAAGACGTTGACCATGTCTAAGTCAGAGTAAAATATATGAATGTCGAAGCCAAATATGAAGTTGTCCATGTGAAGGGGCCTGGGGTGCACTTCAAACCAAAACCCCCAAATGAAGAAGCTCCTTTCGAATGGAAAGACCGGAATCTAGATACGATCTACGGTGAAGAGCCTTTGGGATTCGAGAAAGATCATGTAGCACCAAATGCAAAGATGAAGGCATAAGATTAACTCGAAGAAATTAATCTAGGTGATGAGTCCATCAAAAGACCCACGTACATTGGTGCTAAGCTAAGCCTAGGAGAAAAAGCAAAAGTATTCCAATTACTAAAAGAATACAAGGATTATTTTGCTTGGGACTACGACAAAATGCCTGGTTTAAGCAGAGATCTGGTCGAACTAAAGCTTCCTATAAAGGATGGTAAGAAGCCCATCAAGTAGGCTCCCAAGAGGTTCACGCTAGAAGTGCTCTCAAAGATTAAGGAAGATATTGAAAGACTCCTCCATTGCAAGTTCATCCGGGCCACAAGGTATGTCGAATGGATTGCAAACATAGTTCATGTTATTAAGAAAAATGGGTCTTTGAGGGTGTGTATAGATTTTCGAAATTTAAATGTAGCAACCCCCAAAGACGAAGATCCAAAGATTGTGGTAGAAATGCTAATTGATTCAGCCGCATGTTTCGAGTATCTTAATATGCTTGATGGGTATTCTGGATATAATCAGATTTTCATTACTGAAGAAGATGTACATGTTAGACGATGTGATCGATCTAGAAGGGGGGGGGGGGGGGGTTGAATAGATCGTTTAAAATAATTTGTGCTTTTTAAATTTTTTTATAGAAAAATATGGGAAAGCTTCCTGGAATCTCCAATCGTCTAAATGATCCTCTATTAAAAAGATCAGATATGCGTAACCATATGGGATATAATGACAAAATAAGAATCAATGCGTTTTACTCAATTGATCAATCACTTATACACCCTCAATGATTATTAATTACTACCAATGAGTTGAATGAGATAAGGCTAAGCACAATGAATAGTTTATGGATTAGTCAATTTGTCAAACACCTTGTGAGCAAAGCACCTTAGGTTTGGTTTTACTAAATTGTAGTGGTAAGTTTTCTTAGGTATCAATCGAAAGGATTGTTATCAATGTTTTGAAATGACTCAACACACTACAATTTCAATAAATGCAGATTTGAAAAATTAATTTTCGCACAGTATAGTAATCAAGTATAGAGATAAAGAAAAAGCAGAAGAACATACGGTTTGTTAAGGCAGTTCCCCTTGTCGTCCTCGTGTAGGGTACGTCTTCCCCCAATTCTAGAATCTAGAATTGTGATATTTGATATTAAGTTGAAAATGATACAAGAGAAGATATAGTTCACAATGCAAACAAACCAATGTTGCTGATCTAACAATCTTCTTCCCTTTCCTTGGTTTGAGCAAAACCAAGTGCCAAATTATTTGAAGAAACCTCTAGTTACCGCTACTTGATTAAGCAAACCCACTGTTTCTTAATCCTTTCACTCGACTGGTTTTGATTGCAAGCAATTTGACCCCAAATCAATCTTCACAATCCCCTGGTTACCGCTACTTGATTAAGCAAACCCACGTTTCTTAATCCTTTCACTAGGCTGAATTCAATGAAGCAAAGACTTGTGCGAAACCCCCCAAACCAATAGGAATATTGGAGGAGAAAATCCCAATGATTTTTTTCAAGAACAACCCACAATTGCTCAACCCAAATCTGAATTGAATCCTTGATTTGAACGTTATCACCACAACAATTTTCTTGAATCAACAACCATGATTATGTGTAGATGTTGATTTTTGAGAAGTGAGGATGAATATGATGAGTTCTATGTGTATCTTTCACTAGTTCTTGTTAACTTTAAATAATGATGCATAATATATATATATATATATATATATATATATATATATATATATATATATATATATATATATATATATATATATATATATATATATATATATATATATATATATATATATATATATGTTACCTAATAGCCAAGACCCACAAACATAGTAGAAAATCAGATGAGGCCAGCGAGCGGTCGACTCAACCAGAAGCAAGGGTCGGCGCGACACAACCCGCACCAGGAGAGAAAACTGTTTTGAAGTGCAATGCGTCGACCACTTCAGGACTTGCTTTGATGCAAACTTTGAATATTCTGATTCCCAGGTTGAGTCGACCAAAAGGGTCGACGCGATACATCCAGCAGTCACATAGAATTCCATTTTGAAGTGCAGTACGTCGACCGCTTCAGGGCTTGCGTCGATGCAAACTTTGAATGTTTTGATTTCCAATTTGAGTCGACCAGAAGGGTCGACCTGACACATCCAGCGCTTGATTGAAGATGATGAGTCGACCGCACATATCTTTGAGTCGACACAAAGATTGAATTTTCTTAAAAATACGTATTTTTGGAGATCTTCATTCCAATCATTCCATTGCAAGATTGTTCATAGGACCAACCCAAATAAAGAGAGATTAATAGTCGTTTTGACATCATTAAAATACTTATGGAGGGACTTTTCCCTCACATACCCCCTTTTGATGATGTCAAAATAATGCTCAAATATGCTCCCCATGAGTTTATGCGTTCTGTTTGCAAGCTATGTATAGTCTTCTATGTTCACTTCTCCCCCTTTGACATCATCAAAAAGAGAAAAAGCACAAGGTCAAGAGTAACAAAATATATCAAATGCAATATCATTTTCCATTTGCAACTAAAAACACCAATAATCATTCACATAAAATTAAATTTGTGCGGATCATAAAATGTAATAATTAGACAAATGTATGTAGAATATTACAAACCAGTTAATAAGGATAAGCAGATGAGGTTATAAAAAAAATTAACATCAAAACTTAAACAAAATTACATATATATATAAACATGAATCAATTCTCTAGGTTGCAAGCATAGAATATTTTGACTAAATCCTCATTATACGGTGTATCACATTCAAGAAATAAGTGGAAGTTCTAAAATCTTAACAATTCAATAATTTCAGGAAGATGCATATGACCCAAGGTTTTCAGATACGAAGTCGATTGTCTAACTATCTTTCTCGTACCAAAAGTATCTGCAAAAGTACCAGCAATGTCATCTAAGAGAAGTGAAAGAGCAGTTACCGGATTATCCGACGAAACATTGGAGGAGCTGCCTCTGAAGGTTCTCTTCTTAGCGACCCTTGAATCCATTAGGAAAATTTCTTGATAAAAATGGGTATATGATGGAGGTTTTAAGAGAGATGGGTTTTGAGAGTTTTTAGGGTTTTGAGATAAGAGAGTGAATATAGAAAACAAAAGAACAAAATGATAAAGAAATAAAAATCAGACATTTTTCGCGATGTGTCGACCACTCATAGAGCGTTGTGTCGATGCAAGAATTGTTTTAATTGATGCTGAGTGAAATATAAAGTATGCGTCGACGCATGTAAGCTATGAGTCGACTCAAAAGTAAAGAATTTTGATTTTATGCAGCTTTTTCAATTGATTTCATGCAATTTATATAACTCTTAGAATCCATATGTACTTTAATAATAAAGATAAATAAGAACAAGTTTACCATTTACACATGGTTAAGAGTAGAGAATAGATGAGAACTGTATTACCTTTATGAGAGTTGATAAGAGCTTTAACCAAGGCTATCCATAAGTGCATCAAGCATTAAGAGAATATGTTCAATAAACTAAAAGGTATTTGTTGTACCCAAAAATTTTCCCTCTCATTTATCAAATATTTCCTCACAAAGATCTCTCTTGATTCAAGACTGCACTAGGGTTGATCAGCTCAAGACACCTCTTTAAACACTGATGACCAAAATTAGGGTTTGAGATTGCACAAGGATTGTTAAACTCTCAATGCCTCATATTACTTTAATGGATCATTATGGACTCCCAAGATTACTCATGTCAAGTTTCAAGCCTGGGATCATACTTTTGCTCAGTCAATTGAGCAGTTGACCTAAAATCAGCTGTATTGAGGAAAAAAGTCGACTATGGCCAATTTACAGTCAAACTTCATAATTTTTGATCCACATCAACATTATAAACTCATATGTATCATTTTATAAAGTTTGGACCATAATTCCTCAAGAAATTTGATCAAATCATCAAAAGGGCAAAATGGTCAAAATTGGGGTTTTGACTGAGAAAGGGTAATTTCTGGTTTTTTTGACCTAGAAAATGGTCAATTGGTTTGAAGCATGATTTCAAGAGTTAAATTGCATCATTTTGACCTAATGGCATGACCTAAAACATTGCTCAAGATCAATTGGATTGACATTGAATTTTCAGTCAATTGATCAAAAGTCAACTGTACACTGAAAAGTCAAACTTTGACTTTTTGGTCAAAATTCAATGTCAAAGATCACAATTCATCAAAACATGTCAAAATATGAAACTTATTCATCAAGAAATCAAAAAGTCAAGATTTCATTTTGAAAAGTCAAAAATTTTATAACTTGAAATTTTTCTAAGTGTTTAAAACTTCATGTTTTTTCATAACTTTAAGCCAATTTTTCACCATGATGCAAGAGGATTCAGAAGAAACCTTCATCATGAAAGTTGTAGATCTCCATGATATCTACAACATTTCTTTACACAACTTCTCCTAAAAATTCTTGGATCTCAAGTTATTAATTCATAAAGTCATGGTCTTGAAATTGGACACTTAGTGAAATTTTGCCCTAGTTTTGGTCAGGATTTTGACCTAACTTCATGATACTTTTTCATATAGCTCCAAGAGGAATTTTAAAAAGTGATTCAAAGATGGGTTGTGGAGAATATTAAAAGCTTTTCAAAATGTCCAAGAACTCCTTGAGATCATTCTTGAGTAGGGAGAATCGAAGAGACGAAGTTAGGGTTTTCACACTTGAATTACAAGTCATTTTGTGATGAACAAGAATTCAATTTCAAACCTATGCTGCACAATCTTGATTTGCAGGCCTCTAAACCTCAAGATCTCTCCATAATCAGAAGATTACACTTGCTTTTGAGCTATTATCCACTTAATTCAAGCTTTATCCAAGCAAGCTTTCCATTTATGGCACAAAGTAACCATTCCATTCTTGTAAAGAGGCTTTAATAAACAAGGTCAATGCATAGAGATCCTAACTTGTTCCTTCTGATCACAAGCAATGTCAAATGGAAAAGCAACATGTCTAGAGCCTTCCATAAACTCAGGCCATGCTTCTACTTCATCTTGGAACCATATTGTCACTTTTCTTCAAAATCAAGTAACATAGCCATAAGTCTATATCTTGCTTTTCTGACCTCCTCAAGTCCTCTAATCTTTTTCATATAACCATAAAAGTGTATTGCAAGCTAACACACGATTGAACAAGCCCTCAAACTCTCCAAAACCAGAAATTTCCACACAAGCACAAAAACTTGTCATTTTTTATTTTTGAACCCAATCTCCAAATCTCCTCGTGCGTTTCTTGGCCAAAGCTTATAATACACATATAAAAGCTATCCCAACCCCTATTTTCAAACTGTAATACCATTTTCACCATCCTCCATTTTCAAAAACAGGGCATTGCACATTGACTTCTTCAGCTTGATTCAAGAACTCTCAACATAAAGTAAGCTTTGCAATAGCTTCCTGGAGGTTCAAGGAAGCTAACCCAATCATCAAAACACTTTGAAAACAGCTCTAACTCAAAACACGATCTCCAGCTGCAAGGTGAGTTTTCTAAAATTCTATCTTCATATTTAGGCATTGTTAGGTTTTGATTTGTGAAGATAAAATGTAGATACCATTGCCACGAAGATGTACATATCCATAGTTTGCATTTATATGGCCTGAGCTTAGAGATTTTTAGAGTTGAAGTTTTCTGAAATTTTTAGGTTTTGAATTAGGGCCAGAGAAATTCTCATTCATCTTTGATTGTTAGCTTAAGTTATTTACATGGTTGGATTCGTAGGAATAAATGCCATAACTTTCATGTTTGAACTTTTCATTTATGTTGAGAGATGAAGAAGATACAGGTCCTCTAGCTAGAGGTTGAAGATGAAGTCATTTTCAGGACTGGATTGATGTTATGTATTTGTTGTTTTGCTTATATTAACAGATGTATAGCCACCCCAGTGGTAAAGCGCGTGCCTGTTCACCCTTAGGTCCTGGGTTCAAGCCCCAGCATGACCTTTTGCAATTTTTTTCACAAATTTATGACTTTTGTGTTTTTTTTTTGGCAGCACTTGGACTTTTCATATGGGCCTGAGCATTTTTTTTCCTCACAATACCTCTTGCCTTACTAATTCACCCCCTGACTTTTTCTTTATATTTTTATTTTTTATTTATTTTTTCTTCATTATTGTTATTATTATTATTAATATTTTTATTATTATTATTATTATTATTATTATTATTATTATTATTATTATTATTATTATTATTATTATTATTATTATTATTATTATTATTTTCATAAAATCATAAAAAATTCAAATTTATTTTTATTTATTTTTTATACTCATGTATTTTATTTTTCATAAAACAAAAGACTAAAAATATTTTCTTAAAGACAAATTAATTTCTTTTCTCCTTAAATAAATTCTTTGACTTAGGATAAATTAATATATTATTTTATTTTTTAGTTAAAATCAATTTAGAATTTAGGTTATTTTTATAATTAATCTTCATTTTATTTTCATTAATTTAAAACCATTTTTCATAAAAAAAACCTAAAGATCCTTTTCAAATTAATTTTTTTTCTTATTTAGTTTAATTTAATTTAATTTAATTTTAATTAATCTTTTTCTTTAATTAGGTCAAGACAAAAAAAACCCTTTCATAAAAACAACAAAAATCATCTCTTTTTTCCATTTATATTTTTGCATTTTATTTTCAATTTTGTACAATATTCAATATGGTTGTAATAGATAATTAGGTTTAATTTTCTTGCAATCCCCATTTGTAAATTTGTACACCCCCCTCCCCTAATGATGTAATAGCGTAATAATTTTACTTTTCGCAATTTATCGCTTTATATAAATGCTAGTAATTAGAGTTTGTATGGAAATACTAAAACCAATCAATTAGAAAACCCTAATCAAAGACAAATCAAGCATGAACAATCAACACACTTGCACACAAGCACCCCTAGGGTGAATCCACTTGGCTGCCTTACAAAATGGCCATGTTATGCATGTGAGGTATCTTAGAGAAAACAAGCAAAAATACAAGATCATGGCCCCTCGATGACGCTATCTATGTTACCTTTTCAAAATGATCTTAGTCCCTAAGGAAAGATGCTAAGATACCTTGCAACATTGCTAATTATGGTTATACAATGACCCACGCCCGTCCCGTTCACATCTAAAGATAGGGTTGCTTACCAAATCAATGGTAAGATAACAATGTCAAAGGAAAGAGGAAATAAACAAGAAAGACCTTTGAGTAGATAAATTGTTCCTAATTACTTGTTCAATTTCAAAACAAAACATCATTTCTATTTTCAAAACAAACACCAACACTTTTAAAAACATCTTTCAAACTTGAAAACATTTGCAAAAGATCAACACTTTGTATACATTCTTACGAACGAGAATCATTACAAATTTTGCCTAAATGATGGCGCCTTTTCAAAATACTTTCAAAAACCACACAAAGCACATTTTCAAACAAAAGTAAATGATCTAGCAAGTAACTAAGAGCCCATGGAAAACCATGGATGAAAAGGGTGCTAATACCTTCCCTTTTCGTAATCTACCCCCCGAACTCAAGAAACAATCTCAAAGGTCTTTCCCGTGCTTTTTCACCTTTCCTTTTGGATAAAATAAGTCGGTGGCGACTCTTGCTAACCGCAAAATTTGCAATAAAATTCAAAACACCCAAGTCAGTTCTTCCACCGTATTACAGAACTGGCGACTCTGCTGGGGACAATTCTAAAAGTGGGGTTACCTTAGGGCTAGATCACATTTACTTGCTTTCATTGTTTGATTTGTTTGCTTTACATTATGGTTCTTTATTTGGGTTTGAATCCTCTACCCGGATTTGGGATACCTTATAGGTAAGTAGCAATACATTATGGAAACTGTGCAGGGTATACCGACACGGTCTAAGCAATAGCTATGTTAGTGCGACATATTTGTGGGTACCGGTAGCCCTTGAGTAGTCAAGGAGAATACGGGGCCGCTGAGTGATGTCATGAAGCAATAATGAACTTTTAGAACCTTTACTTGACCAACTTGGCCTTTAGGACGTAGTGAGATGACTGGCTTTGGTGCAGTCCAAAGTTTGTAGATACTCGATACTACACTCATTGAGGTTTGTTTTTTTGGATTTTTAGATCGCCATTAAAGAGGCTTGTGCTGAAACAATGCCCGAGAAAACAAGCCAGTGATATTGAGCTCCTTAGAACCCGGTTACTATTACTAGGATAGGTTTGAGCCAACTAAACTTCAAGAGGGTACTTACCTATGAGACTCCATGCAAGCCTAAACCTAAGGACTTGTTTGCTTTGTTTGTGTATATATACTTGTACATAACATCATAAACATCATAACATCATACTCATACTCACTAACCATTCCAAGGATTTTTGGGATTTATCTTTGTTTATGTTTTGTAGGACATGGATTCTATTCGCAGGAAAACCATTCAAGTCAATCTCGTAAGGATCCCTCATCAACTCAAAGAGCTAGCATCAAGGATCCCTGAAAATTCTCCATTTACCGAAAGACATGGTCGCCTACTAAACTTGGTTACCTCCAACACTGATGAAGACATGATGAAGGTGCTCTTTCAGTTCTTTTATCCTCTACACCATTGCTTCACTTTCCCGATTATCAACTTGTGCCAAATTTGGAAGAATTCTCCCAACTCTCGAGGATTCTCATTCTCAATCAACTACCTTTTAATGGTACTGAAAGAGATCCAAAGCCAAAAGAGATTTCTCAAGCTCCACACTTGCAACCATCCGATATCACAACTAATTGGGAAACAAGGAGTGGTGTCAAAGGTTTCCTAGCAAAGTTCTTGTTTGAGAAAGCCCAAAACTGTTGGAACTCTTTGGATCTGCAAGCCTTTGAGGAAATTGTGGCTCTCCTCATCTATGGGATGGTTTTGTTTCCAAATCCTGACCAAATCATAGATGTGAACACCGTCAAAGTTTTCATGTCTCGTAACCCGATGTCTACTTTGCTAGGGGACATCCTACATTCTTTTCAAACTCGCACCATGAGGAAAAGAGGTATCCTTATATGTTGTACTCCTCTCTTGGAAAGATGGTTTATTTCGCATCTTCCCCAATCTGTATTGAAGAACAAGCAAGGTTCAAGGTGGTCACATAGGTTGATGATGCTCAGAAATTCAAATATTCATTGGTGTTCCCGCTCTTTGGAGAATGTTACTATCGTTGAACGTTATAGAGAGTTCCCTAATGTCCCTTTACTTGGCATTAGAGGAGGTATCACCTACAATCCTTTCTTAGCCTTAAGACAGTTTGGTTACGCCCGAAGGGATGGTCCACACGAGATGCTTATTCAAGGTTTGGTATTTGACTACGAGAATGACGATCAAGGTTACCGTCATAGATTTATCCGAGCTTGGAGGATGTTGAACAAGGTGGATAGCAAGACGCTAGGACACAAGAATTCCATTCCCCTCGAGCCTTACCTTAAATTGGTACAAGCTTGTGCTTAAAAACTTGTGATGCCTTATCCCTATATCCTACCAGTCAACATGGAGCCTGTGGTTGAAGGAGATGTTCCCTACACTATCCTCCATCCCGACATGCCTACCTCTCTCGAAGACTTACGAAAGGGTTGGATCCAGCTGAAGGAAGAACGAGATACCTTCGAGGCTCAATTCTATGCTAGTGAAAAGAGGGTCTTGGAGCTTACGAAGCAGCTACAAGAAGAGAAAAACGTGAACGCTTATCTCGCGCCAAAGAGGATGCCTTCAGTCTTTTTATCTTAGAAATTCATTTTGTAAGCCCAAGAGGCATGATGTAATATTTCTTGTTTTGTCTAATGAAAATTAACGTTTGTTCATTATTTTGTCTATACAAATTTAAATTTCATTAATCCTTGAAATCATTTGCATGTACATATTCCATGCATCATAACACGACAGGTTTTCGCATAACAAGTTTCCTTATCTTTATGTTGTTTATTGCAAGCAAGATGGATCTAGAGAAAACTGTGACGGATCTCCAAGCCCAGAATTCTCAGTTTCAGGAAGCTTTACTAGCCCTATCCAAGGGGCAGCAAGATATGATGGCTTTGTTGGCCGTTAAGAAGAAGCCAAAGAAGAAACTCTACTCAAAATGGGTAGAAGGTTCAAAGGGACAATCTGTCAAATCCCAGTAGAAGAAGATTCATATGAAGAGGACGAGAAACAGATTGGTGAGGTCAAGAGTACTCAGGCTGACTGTATCAATGATCAATTATCCAATGATGATTATTTCAATGAGCAGTATCCACCCGCTGATATCAAATACAAGTAGTTAGAAGACATATTGAAAGCTGTTGAAATCCAAGCCGTCACCGGTTTAGATTTTGATGATTTGGGTTTGATCCCTGGGGTAGTCATTCCCAACAAATTCAAAATACTAATCTTTGCAAAGTACGATGGGGTTTCTTGTCCAAAACTCCATTTGAAATCTTATGTGCGCAAGATACAACCGCACATTGCCGATAAGAAGCTATGGGTTCAATTTTTCCAAGAGAGCTTGGCTGGAACACAACTTGAATGGTTTTATCAGTTAGATGGTTCTCGTATCAATACTTGGGAGGATTTAACTACTGCCTTCTACCATCAATATCAGTACAATGCCATTTTAGCACCAACGAGGGTTCAGTTGCAAGATATGACCATGGGAAAGGATGTGGGATTTAAGGAATATGCGTAAAAGTTGAGAGACCTTGCTAGTAGAGTCCAACCGCCCTTGACTAATAAGGAACACATCGACATGTTCATGGGCACCTTATCTGGTCCTTTCTTTAATCTGTTGGTGGGCTGCTCTTCTTCTGGTTTCATCGAATTAATCTTAACCGGTGAGGGAGTTGAAAGAGGCATCAAAAGTGGGAAGATCTCTGTGGCGTCTACCTCCACTTCCAATCCTATCAAGAAACATTTTTCTGCAAAAAAGGAAGTTGTGATACGGTGGGAGAACTGACTTGAGTGTTTTGCGTTTGATCGCAAATGTTGCGGTTAGCAAGAGTCACCATCGACTTTTCTTTTATCCAAAAGGAAAGGTGAAAAAGCACAGGAAAGACCTTTGAGATTATTTCTTGAGTTCGAGGGGTAGATTATGAAAAGGGATGGTATTAGCACCCTTTTCATCCATGGTTTTCCATGGGATCTTAGTTACTTTCTAGATCACTTGCTTTTGTTTGAAAATGTGCTTTGTGTGGGTTTTGAAAGTATTTTGAAAAGGTGCTATTGTTTAGGAAAACTTTGTAATGATTCTCGTTCGTAAGAATGTATACGAAGATGTTTTATCTTTTTGAAAATGTTTTCAAACTTGTAAGATGTTTTGAAAGTGTAGGTGTTTGTTTTGAAAATAGCAAGGATGTTTTATTTTGAAATGGAGCAAGTAATTAGGAGCATTCTACCTACTCTAAAGTCTTTCTTGTTCATTTTCTTTTCCTTTGACATTGTTATCTTACCATTGATTTGGTAAGTAACCCTATCTTTGGATGTAAACGGGACGGGAGTGGATCATCGTATAACCATGATTAGTAATGTTACAAGGTATCTTAGCATTCTCTTTAGGGACTAAGATCATTTGAAAGACAACTTAGATAGCGTCATCGAGGGACTATGATCTTATATTTTGCTTGTTTTGCTATGATACCTCGCATGCGTAATATGGCCATTTTGTAAATGCAACCAAGTGGATTTACCCTAGGGGGTGCTTGTGTGCAAATGTATTGTTTTCATGCTTGATTTTGTCTTGAATTAGGGTTTTCTAAGTATTGGTTTTAGTCTTTCCATACAAACCCTAATTACTAGCATTTGTATATAAAGCGATAAATTGCAGAATTTAAAGTTACTACACTATTATAATATTTGTGGGAGGGGGTGTACAAATTGTAAATGGGGATTGCAATAATATAAACCTAATTAATCTAGTACAACCAAATTGAATTTGTACAAGAAATTAAATGGAAATAATGTACAAAATGAATAAATATGCAAGAATGCAAATATAAAGAAAATGGATATTTTTGTTTGGATTTTTTTAGGAAAAATGAATTTGTTTTAACCTATATAATTAAAAGAAAATAATTAATTAAAATAATAAAAGTAAACCTAACTTAATAAGAAAAGATTTTAAATAAAACCCTAAGTCTATTAATTGATTAATAGGAAATTAAGTTTAAGAAAAATATTTTTTGTATTTTTGTCTTGAAAATAATTTATAGTATTATAAAATATTTTTGGCCTTTTTTTGTATTAAAATAATATATTTTAATTGGTGTAAAAGAAAATAAATAATATCCTAGTTTTAATTAAATTTACAAGAATAATTAGTAAAATAAATAAAGTGTGGTTAGATAAAATATTTTTTGTGAGAAAAAACAAATAAACTAAGTTAAAATATAAATCTACTATTTTTTTGTATTTTTTATGATTTTTTTTAATATTAGAAAATATATTAAGAAAATAAATAAAATGAAAATAAGAAAATAAAATAAAACTGAGCCAAGAGTGTGAAAAGGAAACAGGGGGGTTAGCCAGCAAAAACAATAATAATCAAGGCCTAAGGAGGCCCAGCGCCTGCAAAAAAGAAATAAAAAAATGCCAAAATATGAAAAAAAATCAAAAGGGTACCACTGCGCCTCGAACCCAGGTCCCTCAGGTTACATGCACGCGCTTCTACCACTGGGGTGGCTATACATCCGTTAACAAATGCAAAACAATAAATATATGATACAAAACGCGCCCAGATTTCTACTTCATCTTCATCCTCCAGCCAGACCAACTGTAACTTGTTCAAATCTCAACAAAAATGAAAACTGTAAGCATGAAACTTGTAGCAAATTTTCTCATGGTTTCAGAAATATAAAGCATTAAAACTAAAGCTCAAAGATAAACATGAATTTAAATGGCCCTAATTTGAACCCTAAAAATCTCAGAAAGTTCAAACCTAAAATTCTCTAAGCTTAAGCAAAATTAATGGAAACTATGAACACAATTAGCTTTAGGGAAATGATATCTACATGTTTTGTTCACAAATAAATCATTGATGATGCCTGTATTAAAAGTTCCAAAGTTAGAAAACTTATCTTGCAAGAGGGTATCGGGTTTGAAGTTTGAGCAACTTTCAAGGAGTTCCAATGGTTAGGTTAGCTTCCTCAAGTTCCCAGGAAGCTAATGGGATGCTTAGCTTGAGCTTAAAGTACCTGAGGAGTTCTAGAGAAGTCCAAGTGCAAAGCTCTATTTTTGAAAATGGAGGATGGTGTTAATGGTGTTACAGTTCTGTAACAGGGTGTGGGATCAGTTCTAAATTATGTTTAGAAGCTTTAGGAACCAAAAGGCTTGAAAACGCACGAGGGAGTTATGAGTTTCAGGTTTTTGGTCAGTTTATGTGAAAATGGAGCTATGAGATGTGATTCTGAGCTCTAGGTGTTTTCAGGGCTTAAGCATTTGTGTCTTTGATGTAAATAGTTTGTGTATCTATAAGCAAAAGGATTGGAGTGCATTGGCAAGTCAGAAGTACAAGTTACAAGCTTTTGGCTAGGTTACTTGATTTTCAAGAAAAGAGGGAAACCAAGTTTTAATGTGTAGTACAAGCATGGGCTGAGTGATTGTAAGTGTCTAAACCATTTCTTATGAGTTACAAGACTTGTATGATCAGAAGAGAACAAGTGCAAGGCTCAAGAACAAGTTTTGTGCAAAAAAGCACTTTATCAAAATGGCAATGTACACTTTCTTCCAAAAATGGATATAAAGCATGTCCATGCATTGAATGCTTGAAATGAGACCTCTAACAGTTGTGCAAGCCATTAATTATGGAGTGCCTAACAAGTTTGAGGTCTACAAATTAGAGTTTATGCAGCATAGTTTGAATCTTGAATATGGTTCATCACAAAATGAATTGTAATTCAAGTGATAAAACCCTAACTTCATCTCTTCGATTCTCCCTACTAAAAAATGATCTCAAAGAGTTATTGGACATTTTGGAAAGATTGAAAAATGCTCTACAACCCATATTTGAATTACTTTTGAATATTCCCCTTGTAACTATATGAAAAATTGCCATGAAGTTGGGTCAAAATCCTGACCAAATTAGGGTAAAAATTCACTAAGTGTTTTGTTTTATGACCAGATGTTCTTAAATTTATAAATTGAGATACAAGCACTTTTGGAAGAAGTTGTGTGAAGAAAAGTTGTATATTTAATGGAGATCTACAACTTTCATGTTGGAAGTTTCTCTTGAATCACTTTGTATCATGGTGAAAATTTTGCTCAAACTTATGAAAAAATAAGAAATTTCCAACACTTAGAAAAATTTCCAAGTTTAGAAATTTTAACTTTTCAAAATGAAATCTTGAATTTTTGATTTCTTGATGAATAAGTTTCATATTTTGACATGCTTTGATGAATTTTGATCTTTGGCATTTGAATTTGACCAAAAAGTTAAATTTTGACTTTTCAGTATACAGTTAAGTTTTGATCAGTTGACTGAAAAATTCATCTGTCAATCTATTGGACTTGCAATGTTTTGAGCCATTTCATTAGGTCAAAATTATTCAATTGGACTCTTGATATCATTCCTTAAATCAATTGATCATTTTCTAGGTCAAAAATCAGAAATTGGCCTTTCCCAGTCAAAACCCTAATTTTGATCATTTTGCCCTTTTGATGATTTGATCAAATTTCTTGAGGAATTATGGTCCAAACTTGATAAAATGATACATATGAGTTTAAAATGTTGATGTGGATAAAAAATTATGAAGTTTGACTTTGAATTGGCCATAGTTGATTTTTTTCCCAATACAACTGATTTTTAAGTCAACTGCTCAATTGACTGAGCAAAAGTGTGACTCACAGCTTGAAACTTGACATGAGTGATCTTGGGGGTCCATAATGATCCATGAAAACCATATGGGGCATTGGAATTTCAAAAATCATTGTGCAAACTCAAACCCTAAGTTTGGTCATCAGTGCTTAAGGAGGTGTCTTGAGCTGATCAATCCCTAGTGCAGTCTTGAGCTAAGGAGATCTTGTGAGCAAATTCTTGATAAGTGAGAGGGAAAATTTTGGGGTACAACATAAGTCAATGTTGTGTATGGGGAAAGGGACCATACCAAGAAAAATGATCGTCCGTCTGTCAATGCTGTCCGAATCTCCAATCCAACTCCTACTCCAAGACCATCTGCAAATCATCAATGTTTTGAAACTCCAAGAAGAAAATTTACTAGGTTAGGCATGTCACTGTCTCAAGCCCTTCAAAATTTTCTCAAGTCTAATTTAGTGACATTGCGCGATCCTCCCGCCAACCCTGACACCTCATCACCAAAGTATAATCTGAATTCTAAGTGTGTTTACCATTCAAGCAGCCCCGGGCACGAGACTGGCCAGTGTTGGGCCTTGAAGAATAAAATCCAGGATTTGATTGACAATAAGACTATTGAATTTGATCCTCCTCCAACGCCGAATGTAATTACCGCTCCAATGCTAAAGCATGACAAGAGTGTTAATACTATTGAAGATACAATTTTTGTTGCCTCTGTTGAAGAATTGACTACTCCACTGAATATAATCAAGAACAATTTGTTGAAAGCTGGGATCTTCCCTGGTTGTGAAAAAGACTGTGTGTGTTGTACAAAATAACTCAATGGATGTGAAGGGTTGAAAAAAGGCATACAACGCCTGATGGATAGCCACGAAATTCTGTTTGAAAAGACTCCACCTACCAAGAGTTTGATGAACAAATGTGAAGACCTCTCCATTATTACCATCTCCAACAAGCCTCTTAGGATCACCTCCGAAGGTCCTATTAGGATTTCAAATGAACCCATTGTTTCTCCCTTAATAATTACCAATCCCGGACCGATTCCTTATTCTTCAAACAAAGTGGTACCATGGAATTACGGGGCCGAAGTGTTCTATCACGGGATTAAACAAGACGCCTGGATCGAAGAAGAAAAAGATGAAAATGTTGGTAACATAGCTGGCTCAAGCAAAGTAACTAGAACTGGGAGAATATTTTCACCCAATATCTCACCTCCAGTAGTTACAAAGACACCCATCCGCATTACTGCTGCTAAGCCAAGTACCGATACCAGAGGGAAGGGGAAGGTTGTTGAGCCTGATGTGATTTAGGTACCCTCCAAAGACGTAGATGATAAAGAACTCTCCGCCCATGAAATGGACGAGATTTTGAAGATCATAAAGAGAAGCGACTTCAAGATTGTAGAACAGTTGGGGAAAACCCCTTCTAAGATTTCAATATTGTCATTGCTGCTTTTCTCTGATGCCCATGTTCGAACATTAATCAAGTTCCTGAAAAAGGATCATGTCCCCCATGAGACAACAACAAATCAATTTAAGAATTGCGTGGCTAGCCTGACAACTGATAATGGCTTGGGATTTTCTGATGCTGACTTAATTCCTCTTGGGAAGAATCACAATAAAGCTTTACATGTTTCTGTCGAGTGCAAAGGGACTACCTTAGCACATGTGCTAGTCGACACTGGTTCTTATATGAATGTATTACCTAAGGGGGTGTTAGACCGTCTTGACCGTGAAGATTTAGTCTTGAAGCCAAGCGACATCATTGTAAGAGAATTTGACGGATCAAAGAGGACTGTTCATGGGGAGGTAGATCTTCCAATTAAAGTGGTCTCCCAAATCTTCAACTCCACCTTCTATATTATGGATATTCGTCCGGCCTATTCTTGTATGTTAGGTCACCCGTGGATCCATAAAGCTGGGGCAGTGACCTCAACCCTCCATCAGAAACTCAAATATCTAGTCAAGGGAAGAATAGTCACCATTTGTGGGGAAGAAGAGTTTATGGTGAACCACCTTAACTCTTTCAAGTACGTAGAGGTGGACGTAGAATTCATTGAAAACCCATGTCAAGCCTTCAAGGTTGTACCACCAATGATTGCTGCTACTAAATGTTCTTCTGATGAGTCTAAAGCTATTAAGGCCACGCCAAAGATGGTTTAAGTCAAGGATGCCCGTGCGTCAATTGAAGAAGGAAACTATGATACTTGGGGGAAACTCCTCGATATCCCATTTAAAGCGGACAAGTTTGGTTTGGGCTTCACCGTCAAAGCTCAGAAGGAAGTGAGGTGTGCTCGTGCTGGAAAGCCACCTCTCCACATTGGAAGCAATGAAGTCAATTCCATGGATGATTCTGATGAAGAAGTTGCATTTGAATAGTGGGTGTATCCGACTACAACGGAGCTGAAGAATTGGCATGCGAAAGACTTTGTGCTCATCTCCTTCATTGAGGAGTAATCTACTTGTTTTTTCTTTTCTTTAAATTTAAGAACTTGTTTGTCTGTAATATTTTAACAATGACTTTTCAGCCATTTGCCTGGCCCGGGGCACTTTGGTCCATTTGTCAAGGGTTTTATTTATATTCATCTAATCATATGATCATTCAGTACATTGGACTCTTTTGCATTCAAATATTTGTGTTCATTGTCTTTCCTTTCTTGCAAATACATTTTTCAAAAAAAATATAGCCATGTATCTTACATGCACACACACACACACACACTCTTGCAGGTCCACATCCACTCTGGATCCTATTGCCAATGACTCTACTATTGCCGACTATGACTTTAAATGTCCTATCAACCAAGCTGAAGACGAAGGTGAGGAAGATTTCAACATACCGGGAGATCTATCCAGAATTCTATTACAAGAGGAAAAAGCTATTCAACCACACGAAGAGTCAGTTGAAGTTATCAACCTAGGTACTGAGTCAGATAAGAAGAAAATCAGGATCGACACTAATTTGGAAAGTAGTGTCAAGAGCAAGTTGGTTCAGATGTTGCATGATTACGTGGAAGTATTTGCTTGGTCTTATGAAGATATGCCTGGGTTGGATACCGACATTGTATTTCATTGTCTGCCGACAAGATAAGACTTCCCTCCTGTTAAACAAAAGGTTCGTCCCATGAGGCCCGATATGTCTGAAAAGATCAAAGCTGAAGTAATGAAACAATTTGATGCGGGATTCCTAGCGGTGACATCCTATCCTTAATGGGTTGCTAATGTGGTTCCAGTGCCAAAGAAATACGGGAAAGTTTGCATGTGCATAGACTATAGGGATCTGAGTAGGGCAAGCCCCAAGGATGACTTCCCTCTACCACACATTGACGTCTTACTTGATAATACTGCTCAGCATAAAGTCTTCTCATTCATGGATGGCTTCTCAGGCTATAATCAAATAAGGATGGCTCTCGAAGATATGGATAAGACTACTTTCGTTACGCAATGAGGCACCTTCTGCTACAAGGTCATGTCGTTTGGATTAAAGAATGCAGGGGAAACATATCAAAGGGCTATGGTAGCTTTATCTCATGACATGATTCATCATGAGATAGAGGTATAGGTGGATGATATGATTGCCATATCATAAACCAAAGAAGAAAATCTTGATCGTCTGCACAAATTATACGAGAGGCTGGAGAAGTACAAGCTGAGGTTAAACCCAAACAAGTGCACGTTTGGAGTACGATCTGGAAAGCTTCTAGGTTTTGTCGTCAGCAACAAAGGCATTGAAGCTGATCCTGCCAAGGTAAAGGCCATCCAAGAAATGCCAGTCCCTCATTCTGAAAAATAAGTTAGAGGATTCTTGGGTCGTCTCAATTACATTGCCCGTTTCATATCACACTTAATTGCTACTTGTGAGCCACTCTTCAAACTCTTGAAGAAAGACCAGGTAGTCAGATGGAACGATGAGTGCTAGATTGCCTTTGACAAAATCAAAGAATACCTACAAGAACCTCCTATTCTGATGCCTCCATTTGAAGGAAGACCCTTGATCATGTACTTGACGGTATTAGAGAACTCTATGGGGTGTGTTTTGGGCCAACATGACGAGTCTAGCCGAAAAGAGCGAGCTATTTATTACCTGAGCAAAATGTTTACCGATTGTGAGACCAGATATTCACTGCTCGAGAAAACTTGCTACGCTCTGGTATGGGCTACTCGCCGGCTAAGACAATATATATTGACTCATACCACTCTGTTGATTTCTAAGATGGACCCAATCAAATACATCTTCGAGAAACCTGCCCTTTCAGGACAGATATCCAGATGGAAAATGATCTTGACTGAGTACGACATTCAATACACGACTCAAAAAGCCATCAAAGGAAGTGTACTAGAATATCATTTGGCCCATCAAGCTGTGGATGATTATCAGACAATGAACTTCGTCTTCCCTGATGAGAACATCATGCTGCTAACCGACTGTGTGAAATCTGGACCATATGATGGACCTGAACAAGGATCCCGATGGACTATGATTTTCGGTGGGGCCTCCAACGCCTTGGGTAACGAAATTGGTGCTGTGATCATCTCTCCTGAAGGTTTCTACACTCCTTTCACTGCCAGACTATGCTTCGATTGCACAAACAATATGGCCGAGTATGAAGCATGCATCTTAAGTCTGAAAGCTGCTATTGACTTAAGGATCAAGCATTTGGATGTGTTCGGGGATTCCGCCCTAATGATCAGCCAAGTAAAAGGAGATTGGGACACTAAACACCCTAATCTTATCCCTTACAAGGAACTTGTGCTATCCCTAATCCCTTATTTCAAAGAGGTCACTTTTGAGCACTTCCCTAAGGAAGAAAACCAGTTGGTTGACGCTTTGGCAACCATGTCTTCAATGTTCAAGGTCAGATGGGACAACGAGGCCCCTATGATAACAATTGAAAGATTCGATAAACCTGCACATTGCTATGAGCTTGACACCGATGTGGAAAAGCCATGGTACCATGAGGTGATGAGATACCTTGAAGCACAAGAGTATCCAGAGGGGGAATCTATCAATAACAGAAAGTTCTTGTGAAGATTTGCAGCCAAATTCTTCCTAAGTAACTGGATATTGTACAAGCGCAACCATGATTCAACTCTACTCCGATGTGTGGACAAGAAAGAGGCAGAGAAAATCATGGAAGACATGCACGATGGTCTCTTCGGTACTCACTCAAGTGTACATACAATGGCTAATAAAATATTAAGAGCTGGTTACTATTGGTCAACGATGGAGACTGATTGCCATCAACATTCAAGAACTTGTCACAAATTCCAAATCTATACTGACAAGGTCCATGTGCCTCCTATCCCTCTAAATGTCATGACCGCTCTGTGGCCATTTGCAATATGGGGCATTGACATGACTAGAGAGATCAAGCCCACAGCTTCCAACGGACATCGCTTCATTCTTGTTGCTATCGATTATTTTACCAAATGGATCGAAGCTGCCTCGTTTGCCTCAGTCACCAAGAATATGGTAGCCAGATTCATCAGACACTACCTCATCTGCCGTTATGGTATCCCTGAAAGGATTATCACCGACAATGGGACTAACCTCAACAATGCTATGATCACTGAGCTTTGCACTAAGTTTAAGATCAAGCATCACAACTCTCCTCCATATAGACCAAAAATGAATGGCGCAGTCGAAGCGGCCAACAAAAATATCAAGAAGATTGTGCAGAAAATGGTAGTAACCTATAAGGATTGGCATGAGATGTTTCTATTTTCTCTACATGGCTACCGTACTTCAACTAGAACATCAACTGGGGCAACCCCCTTTTCTCTAGTCTATGGCATGGAAGCTGTTTTGCCAGTGGAAGTTCAGATTCCCTCGCTGAGGATTATGAATGAGGCAGGCCTAGGCGAAGACGAGTGGATTCAAACGAGATTGGATCAGTTGAACTTGATCGACGAAAAACAATTGGCTGTTGTCTGCCATGGTCAGACATACCAAAAACGGATGATCAAGGCTTTCAACAAAAAGGTCAAGCCTCGAGTATATCAAGTTGGTGACTTGGTGATAAAACACATCATTTTACCACAAGGCGACCCCAGAGGCAAATGGACTCCCACCTATGACGGGCCATTTGTTGTCAAGAGAGTTTTCTCTAGCGGTGCCATGATGCTGACTACCATGGATGGTGAAGATTTCAACATCCTATAAACGCGGACATAGTTAAAAAGTACTACGCATAAGAGACCCGTTAGGTTGACACACCTAAGAAAAATAAGGGCATCCCGACAAACCAAAAAGTTTGGGCAAAAATTAGGGATATATGCAAAAGATTATACACCCGGCAGGTTGAAAACCCGAAAGGGCGACTTGGGCAAAAAAGGGTATCCTGGTGGGCTGAAAACCCGAAAGGGCAGTCCAGGCAAAAGTTAAGGATTAAAAGCGTATAACTATGTCCCATGGAATCATCACAGTCAATTTTATCACCAAGGTCCAAGTTCAAACGGTCTGAGATCAATCCAATCAACTTCTATCAACAACAAGGGGCATTAGAAGACATTGGGGGAAATAGTAGAGTTGGAAGCCAATGAGATCATTTCACATGGCTATTTGTTTTCATTTTCAATTTTTGTTTTCCTTTCGACAATTTCCTCTTACTAGGATCTCCGTCTCTCTGTACAAAACACCTATTCATGGAAAAAATATCAATACAAATATACTTTGAAGTGCAACATTTCTGTCTTTGAATGCAAATTTGTTCAATGACTAAAATTGAATGAACATATGCATATGAACATGATTTAAAACTATTTGGCACATGTGTCCTGCTAAGCAGCAATAAGCATCTGCTTAATGTATATGAAATATCCCCACAGAGTTATCTCATTATCATTATCCCCACAAGGACGGCTGAATAAACCTTTCCCCAACAGGTTTTATTTCCCCAACAATAATCGAGGAACCACAAAACTCCCCAGCCAAGTTCAAATTTCCTCAACATACAACAATCAAGACACTGCGAAGTTCCCCAGCTGAGCCTGTCTTCCCCAGCTGAGTATATCTTCCCCAGCCAAGGCTATTATCCCCAAACGAAGTCTATTCTCCCCAGTTTAGTGTATCCTCCCCAAGCTGAGTTTGTCCTACCCAACTGAGTCCACACTCTCCAGTTTGAATTTTCCTTTCAGATTATTGCAAATCATGGGGCCATAACCCCTGATCCCCAGTAAAGCCGTCAGCAAAGCCTTTACTATTTCCAAAAGATACTATGAAGCCTGGATCTGACCAGATATTAGCACAATTTTCAAAAAACCTGGACCCGACCAGACAACAGTTTGAATATCTGAAACCTGGACCCGACCAGATAACAGTTGATCTCAATTTCAAGATATTATGAAACCTGGACACGACTAGACATTAGTCTAACTCTTCAAATATATAGAAGAACCTGGATTCAACCCGACCAAGGTTTAACTTCTTTTCCCCAGTAGAGTTTGCCTCTGCCCCAATAAATTACTATGAAACCTGGATCCGACCAGATATCAGTGTTTCAATTCCATCTTTTTAAGAAAGTTTTTATGAAGCCTAGATCCGACCAGATAGAAATTACCCTCAGATTCGTTGTGAAACCTGGAAATCGATCAGATAACAACTAAATCCCGAAACAGTTTATTGTAAAACCTGGACCTGACCAGATAGTAATTGACCTCATCAATCTTAGAAATCTGCAAAGACTAGACCCAATCAGCTAACAGTTTTTCAAACAGTTTATTGTAAAACCTGGAGCCCGACCAGTTAACAATTAACCATGATATCCAGAGATACACTATAAAGCATGGACTCGACCAGATAATAGTACAACTTTCAAAAAAACCATGAAACATGGACCCGACCAGATAATAGTTACCACTTCAAGTTACTGTGAAGCCTGGATCCGACCAGATAATAGTTAACTTCTGTATCCCCAACAAGTTGTTGTGAAGCCTGGATCCGACCAGATAACTATTCAATTTCAAGAAATTTTCTGCAAAGCCTAGAATCCGACCAGATAACAGTTAATTCGTCTCTTCCCCCAGTAAGTTTTCATGAAGCTTGGATCCGACCAGATAGCCGTTGACTACTTCATCCTTAGCAAATTGTGAAGCCTGGATCCGACCAGATAACAGTTGACATTCAAGAGATATTCTCTAGTGAAAGCATCCTTTCAACAAAGTATGAAGATATGCATGTTCTTCATCCCCAACGACAATCAGGGATTCAACCTCCCGGAATTTCCTCAGCAGCAGTCAGGGATTTATTTTCCCGGACAAAAACATACATCTCACATTCATACATCATAGCGTGTACATACCATATGCATTTAGCATAATACCACATCTGGTGAACATCATGCAGGCATCTGCGTTTTACTAACTCTTTTTCTCACAGGTAAAACATCAAATTTTAGTATAAATCAGCAAGAGATTTATGATGATACTTCTTCCAGTGTTTACCAACATTCCTCCAAATGGCATCTATAATCCCATTCACTATCTGTCTCCGAGTTCAAATTTCTGGGCACTCTAGTGTTCAATCATCTTTCACCTTCAAGTCACGAATGGCGGATCCGCCAATCTAACTCTTCAGGTTTAAGAAGATTGAACAGGGGAAGTTGTTGTACCCCAAAATTTTCGCTCTCATTTATCAAATATTTCCTCACAAATATCTCTCTTGATTCAAGACTGCACTAGGGTTGATCAGCTCAAGACACCTCCTTAAGCATTGATGACCAAAATTAGGGTTTGAGATTGCACAAGGATATTTGAACTTTCAATGCTTCATATGACTTTCATGGATCATTATGGACCCCCAAGATTACTCATGTCAAGTTTCAAGCCTGAGATCACACTTTTTCTCATTCAATTGAGCAGTTGACCTAAAATTAGCTGTATTGAGGAAAAAAGTCAACTATGGCCAATTTAAAGTCAAACTTCATAATTTTTGATCCACATCAACATTATAAACTCATATGTATCATTTGATCAAGTTTGGACCATAATTCCTCAATAAATTTGATCAAATCATCAAAAGGGCAAAATGGTCAAAATTAGGGTTTTGACTGAGAAAGGGAAATTTTTGGTTTTTTTGACCCAGCAAATGGTAAATTGGTTTGAAGCATGATTTCAAGAGTTAAATTGCATCATTTTTACCTAATGGCCAGACCTAAAACATTTCTCAAGATCAATTGGATTGACAGTGAATTTTCAGTCAATTGATCAAAAGTCAACTGTACACTGAAAAGTCAAACTTTGACTTTTTGGTCAAAATTCAATTTCAAAGATCACAATTCATCAAAACATATCAAAATATGAAACTTATTTATCAAGAAATCAAAAAGTCAAGATTTCATTTTGAAAAGTCAAAATTTTTTAACACATAAATTTTTTCAAGTGTTTAAAACTTCATGTTTTTTTCATAACTTTAAGCCAATTTTTCACCATGATGCAACAGGATTCAGAAGAAACCTTCAACATGAAAGTTGTAGATCTCCATGATATCTAAAACATTTCTTTACACAACTTCTCCTGGAAATTCTTGGATCTCAAGTTATTAATTCATAAAGTCATGGTCTTGAAATTGGACACTTAGTGAAATTTTGCCCTAGTTTTGGTTAGGATTTTGACCTAACTTCATGGCCCTTTTTCATATATCTCCAAGGGGAATTTTCAAAAGTGATTCAAATATGGGTTGTAGATCACATTACAAGCTTTCCAAAATTTCCAAGAACTCCTTGAGATCATTCTTGATTAGGGAGAATGGAAGAGATGAAGTTAGGGTTTTCACACTTGAATTACAAGTCATTTTGTGATGAACAAGAATTCAATTTCAAACCTATGTTGCACAATCTTGCTTTGTAGGCCTCTAAACCTCGGGATCTCTCCATAATCAGAATATTTCATTTGCTTTTGAGCTATTATCCACTTGATTCAAGCTTATCCAAGCAAGCTTTCCATTTATGGCACAAAGTAATCATTCCATTCTTGTAAAAAGGCTTTAATCACAAAGTCAATGCATAGAGCTCCTAACTTGTTCCTTCTAATCACAAGCAATGTCAAAGGAAAAATCAACATGTCTAGAGCCTCCCATAAACTCAAGACATGCTTGTACTTCATCTTGGAACCATATTTTCACTTTTCTTCAAAATCAAGTAACATAGCCATAAGTCTATATCTTGCTTTTCTGACCTCCTCAAGTCCTCTAATCTTTTTCATATAACCATACAAGTGTATTGCAAGCTAACACACGATTGAACAAGCCCTCAAACTCTCCAAAACCAGAAATTTCCATACAAGCACAAAACTTGTCATTACTGATTTTTGAACCCAATCTCCAAATCCCCTCATGCGTTTCTTGGCCAAACCATCCACAAAGCTTCTAATACACATATAGAAGCTATCCCAACCCCTGTTTTCAAACTGTAATACCATTTGCACCATCCTCCATTTTCAAAAACAGGGCATTGCACATTGACTTCTTCAGCTTGATTCAAGAACTCTCAGCATAAAGTAAGCTTTGCAATAGCTTCCTGGAGGTTCAAGGAAGCTAACCCAATCAACAAAACACTTTGAAAACAGCTCTAACTCAAAACACGATCTCCAGCTGCAAGGTGAGTTTTCTGAACTTATATCTTCATACTTAGGATTATTAGGTTTTGATTTGTGAAGATAAAATGTAGATACCATTGCCACGAATCTGTACATATCCATAGTTTTCATTTATATGGCCTGAGCTTAGAGAATTTTAGAGTTGAAGTTTTCTGAAATTTTTAGGTTTTGAATTAGGGCCAGAGAAATTCTCATTCATCTTTGATTATTAGCTTAATTTATTTACATGGTTGGATTCGTGGGAAGAAATGCCACAACTTTCATGTTTGAACATTTCATTTTTGTTGAGAGATGAAGAAGATACAGGTCCTTTGGTTGGAGGTTGAAGATGAAGTCATTTTCAGGACTGGATTGATGTTATGTATTTGTTGTTTTGCTTATATTAACGGATTTATAGCCACCCAAGTGGTAAAGCGTGCGCCTGTTCACGCTTAGGTCCTGGGTTCAAGCCCCAGCGTGACCTTTTGCAATTTTTTTCAAATTTTTTTGACTTTTTTGTGTTTTTTTTGGCAGCACTTGGGCTTTTCATGTGGGCCTGAGCATTTTTTTTTCTCACAATACCCGTTGCCTTACTAATTCACCCCCCTGACTTTTTCTTTATATTTTTATTTTTTATTTATTTTTTCTTCATTATTATTATTATTATTAATATTAATATTTTTATTATTATTATTATTATTATTATTATTATTATTATTATTATTATTATTATTATTATTATTTTCATAAAATTATAAAAAATTCAAATTTATTTTTATTTATTTTTTATACTCATGTGTTGTACCCCAAAATTTGCCCTCCCATATTCTCCAATAAACTGCCAAGCCAAGTTACAAAATTCCCCAAGAGTTGCACAATGCAAAGGCCTCCATACAGTCAAAACTAGGGTTTGTGTGTTGATCAAGAAAAGGAAGTGTTCAAAGGTCCAATCAAGTCTCATATGCTTACAAAGATGGTCAAGCATCCTCATATCAAGTTTCAAGGCATTCAGCTCAAGATTGCACAGTCAAAACCCTAAATTGCACTACAGTCAACTGTAGGGGCAAAATGGTCATTTGGCAGTCAAAAAGTTCAAATTTTTGGTCAATATATCATTTTGAAGCCACAAACATCATTTGATCAATGCTTGATCATGATTCTCAAAATTTGGCTCAGAAATCATCAAAGATGCAAAAGTTGCTATATTTGGACAGTTGAAAAAGTCAACTGAAATTGACCAGGGCATAACTTTCACATGGATTATCAGAAAAATTCCATCCAAAGCTCATTTTGAAGAGAAAGACATTTCCTACCACTCATCTTCATACTTCAAGTCCAAGAAATGCTCTCACAAAAAGTTATCAATTTCAACATTATAGGTCATTTTCAAAAGTCAACAAAAAGGGACTTTAAGTCAAAGGCCATAACTTGAGATTGGAAAATCAAAATGACATGGGACCAAAGACATTGGTTAAAGGACTCAAAGACCTTTTCAAAATGTCCAAGAACATGTGAAAAGCTTAAAAATTGAGCAAGTTATGCCTTGTAGAAGTTGGGAAATTTTTGTGAAATGGCAAAAGTCAACTATCTTTGAAAATCCAATTTTTGACAAAAGGGCCCCATTTTTTCCACTTGGTTCATCCTTGTCATGCCACACACGTGTCCCATGATTAGTTTCAAGACCAAATATTGATTTTTTTATTTTATTTAATTTTTGATGATTTAATTCATTTTTAATTCTTTGAAAATTCAAATAAAATTCAAAAACCAATGGAATAGTGTCATGTGAACTTGGACAATTTCTATGTATCATGAACCAACTCAAGAAATCAGGCTAGGGTTCATTTGCACACTAAGTCTAGGTTTTGGCTAAAAAGAAGGAAACTTGGTTAATGGAAGAAACCCTAAGACCAATTCTCTCACAAGCTTGAATTAAGGTGAGTTAGCAAGCCAATTCCACTCCAGCATAATCACTAAGTCAAACCCTAGGCTGAGGACATAAGAGGCTGCGCTCAAACAAGCTTTTGGATTGAAATTTTTGGACAAAAACACAAAACTGAAAACTAGTTTAAAGGATCTTTTCAAGCCTTAATTTTTGTTCCATAAGCATCCTTAGACATTCCTGAACGAATCTCAATCACAAACAACAACAAAAGCGTAAGGAATTGGTGGATCGTACTCAAACTGTACAGAACTTTTTTTGAAATCGTGTTCTCAATTCTAAGCCTCTTCATTGCATTTCAAACATATATCCTTGTTCCTTGCAAAGTTTCTAAGCTCTCCATTATATTCAATTGCATTTTTAGTGATCATACGTGATTCCACCATTTTCATGTTCTAGGGTTTTGTAGAGTTTAATTTAGGGCTTTTGTAAATAAGAAAAATCAGAGCTCAAGACCATTGCCATCACACTCAACGCATCTGGACGAAAAGATTCATACACTCGCGCCTAATTTATATTTGGAAACAAGCTAATCGCTATTTTTCTGTAGCTAGCTTTAAGCCACGCATGAAAAACCGTGGCCAATGCGTTTTGTTTTTTACAGGGATGAAGAAGATGGTGTCGTGTCACACAAAGACAGGTTCATTTAAATTTGCGCGCGTTTTGATGACTATGCATTGGTTTTGTTTTTTATTATTTGTTTGCCATTATATGTTAAATGAACCACAAATGGCTCAGTGGCCAGGGACACGCGCATGTGGCCTTCAAGACCTGGGTTCAAGTCCCAGGTCTACACAATTTCCATTATTTTTCTATTCAAGTTCCTGTGCAGGTTTCTCATTAAGGCGCACCATGCTCCTTCATCCTCCCACCATCCACGCGTCCATCCCACTCAGATCAAGGGCATAAGATCAAGGAACACCATGAATCCCAGTCAAAGCATCACACAAGATTGGAAAAGTCAACCAATTCAATGCAAATGGGCCTGATTTGCTAGGCCTGCACCTCACAATTTTGGGGTCTACCCCCCTGGTTTGCCTTATTAATTTTTATTCTTTCTTTAACTTTTCTTTTTTTTATTTCTTTTATTTGCTATTTATTTAATTAATTATTTTTTACATAAATATAATAAAAACATCATAAAAATCAAAAAATGCCAAAATATATAATTTAGATTATAATTATTTGTATAAATAATAACATGTAAAATGTTTAGTTTTAATTAAGTTTTCAACTGTAATTCCTTTTAATAAAAATCAAAAACAAAAACATAGAATTAGGTTAATGACTTTTTCCTTTTAACTTTCCTTGTTTTTTGCCATAGTATTAGTGTTTTTCATAATTAAACTAGGGTTGCATTTTAGGTTAGATTTTAATTCTTTTAATAACTAAAATCCAAAAAAATAGAGTTTAGGTTTAATAACTTTTTATTTTCTTTCTTTTTAATAATAATATTATTTATTTATTTAATGCACATAAATTAATTTAGAATTAAATTAGGTTAAAAGTCAATATTTTCATAATAAACTTAAAAGACATTAGAACTAGGATTTTAATTTTAATTAACTTTTTTTTTCTTCTTTTAAATCTAAAAAACACAAAAATACCATTTTTCATTTAATTTTAATTTTAGATAACTTAATTATTTTAATTCTTTTAAAGGGTTCAACGCCCTCGCATTTGATTATTTTCTTTTTTTCGCGCGTTTCATTTATTTCTTTTGTAAATAATTATGTATATGTACCAAAGCCGTGTAATATCTATTAGACATTTCTTTTCTGCAATTTATTTTAAAACGGGTCTGGATTAATTTGGCGTTGTAGACCCTCGCCTTTGTAATAGCGTAGGACTTTTATCTTTTCCGCACTTTAAATTCCCGCACATTTAACTGTTAAACAATAACATGAAAGAATGAATGCCCAAAAATAAAATCGAATCGTTAGATCACCAATGCATGACAAGACAAACAATAAACTGAAAATGACACACAATTCGCACACACCACCCCTAGGGTACGCCTCACTGTTGCCTTTCGAAAGGTGGTCGTCGAGTATAGGACGTTTTAGTAAGTCCTTATGTCCATGACATGATCCAGTTGCCTCGAAACGGTTGCCTCGGAAAATAAAGGATCAATGGCATAAGGGTAGCTTCTAAGGTGTCCTACTGTTGCTCTGGTGACCACCACGTCCCTAAAACTCGAATTGACCCGAACACCTCCAACGGTGGTGCTACCTACCTCTCAATGGTGGGATGGCACTACTTCAAAGGACATTTACACAGACGAATTCCTTAGGGTAGGTAGGTTCTCAAGGGTACTTGCTCTAATTTCAAACAAAACAAAAACTCTTTTCACACCAACACACTTTCAAAAACTTTCAAAACAAACTTTTTAAACACTCTGACGTACGAGTTGAACTGAAACTTTTCAAAGAATATTTTTGAAACCCACATTGAAAAGCAAGCAAACAATTTTTGAAAACACATTGAGCAAGTACCTAAGAGCCCATGGATAACCATGGATAGAAAGGGTGCTAACACCTTCCCTTTCTATAACCTACCTCCCGAACCGAGAGCAATCTCTTTAAGGAATTTTTCTTTATATTTTTATTTTTTATTTATTTTTTCTTCATTATTATTATTATTATTAATATTAATATTTTTATTATTATTATTATTATTATTATTATTATTATTATTATTATTATTATTATTATTATTATTATTTTCATAAAATTATAAAAAATTCAAATTTATTTTTATTTATTTTTTATACTCATGTATTTTATTTTCCATAAAACAATAGACTAAAAAATTTTCTTAAAGGCAAATTAATTTCTTTTCTCCTTAAATAAATTCTTAGACTTAGGATAAATTAATATTTTATTTTATTTTTTTAGTTAAAATCAATTTAGAATTTAGGTTATTTTTATAATTAATCTTCATTTTATTTTCATTAATTTAAAACCTTTTCTCATAAAAAACCTAAAGATCCTTTTCAAATTAATTTCTTTTCTTAATTAGTTTAGTTTAATTTTATTTAATTTTAATTAATCTTTTTCTTTAATTAGGTCAAGACAAAAAACCCTTTCATAAAAACAACAAAAATCATCTCTTTTTTCCATTTATATTCTTGCATTTTATTTTAAATTTTGTACAATATTCAATATGGTTGTAATAGATAATTAGGTTTAATTTTCTTGCAATCCCCATTTGTAAATTTGTACACCCCCTCCCCTAATGATGTAATAGCGTAGTAATTTTACTTTTCGCAATTTATCGCTTTATATAAATGCTAGTAATTAGGATTTATATGAAAAGACTAAAACCAATCAATTAGCAAACCCTAACCAAAGACAAATCAAGCATGAAAAATCAACACACTTACACACAACCACGCCTAGGGTAAATCCACTTGGTTGCCTTACAAAATGGCCATGTTATGCATGTGAGGTATCTTAGCAAAAACAAGCAAAAATATAAGATCATGGCCCCTCGATGACGCTATCTATATTGCCTTTTCAAAATGATCTTAGTCCCTAAGGAAAGATGCTAAGATACCTTGCAACATTGCTAATCATGGTTATACGATGACCCACGCCTGTCCCGTTCACATCCAAAGATAGGGTTGCTTACCAAATCAATGGTAAGATAACAATGTCAAAGGAAAGAGGAAATAAACAAGAAAGACTTTTGAGTAGATAGATTGTTCCTAATTACTTGCTCAATTTCAAAACAAAACATCCTTGCTATTTTCAAAACAAACACCAAGACTTTCAAAAACATCTTTCAAACTTGAAAACATTTGCAAAAGATCAACACTTTATATACATTCTTACGAACGAGAATCATTACAAAGTTTGCCTAAACGATGACGCCTTTTCAAAATACTTTCAAAAACAATACAAAGTACATTTTCAAACAAAAGCAAATGATCTAGCAAGTAACTAAGAGCCCATGGAAAACCATGGATGAAAAGGGTGCTAATACATTCCCTTTTCGTAATCTACCCCCCAAACTCAAGAAACAATCTTAAAGGTCTTTCTTGTGCTTTTTCACCTTTCCTTTTGGATAAAAGAAAAGCCGGTGGCGACTCTTGCTAACCGCAACATTTGCGATAAAACGCAAAACACCCAAGTCAGTTCTCCCACTGTATCACTGTATGCAACTTACTTAAGTTACAACCTATCCGAGATATCGACAACATCAAGTTCCCCACAAATGTGATGGAAGGGATCCGTAGCGAGTGGTTTAGTAAAAATGTCATCAAGTTGATTGTTGCTATCAACATGCTCTAAAATAACATCACCCTTTTCCACATGATCCCTTAGAAAATGGTGCCTTATCTCAATATGTTTTGTGCGAGAGTGCAAAATCGGATTTTTGGTTAGGTTGATGGCACTTGTTTTGTCACAGAAAATAGGAATATGATAAAGTTGGACATTGAAGTCGAGTAATTATTGTTTGAGCCATAAGATTTGGGTACAACAATTATCGGCTGCAACGTATTCCGCTTCTGCGGTTGATAATGCAACTGAAACTTGCTTTTTGCTATGCCAACTTACCAAAGAATTTGAAAAGAAATGACAAGTACCACTAGTGCTTTTCCTATTCGATTTGCAACCGGTAAAGTCAGAATCGGAATAGCCAACCAAAGAACAATCACTACCCTTAGAATACCAAAGTTCATACTTAGTTGTACCACTAAGGTACCTAAGTATACGCTTTACGACTTTTAAATGTGACTCCTTAGGACATGATTGAAATCGAGCACACATGCAAACACTAAACATAATATCTGGACGAGAGGCCGTAAGATAAAGAAGGGAACCAATCATACCTCTATACCTTTTTATATCGACGGGATTACCATTATCATCATGGTCTAAGTTCACGATCGTAGGCATAGGAGTATCGATTGCTTTAGAGTTTGCCATGTCAAATCGTTGAGTAGGTCAAGACAATATTTGGTTTGACTCACGAATGTTCCATCATTTAATTGCTTGTTTTGAAGTCCGAGGAAGTAGTTTAACTCTTCCATCATGCTCATCTCAAATTCTCCTTGCATCATCTTAGAGAATTTCTTGACCAAAGATGCGTTAGAGGAATAAAAAATAATGTCATCTACATAAACTTGAACTAAAATAAAATTCTTTCCTTCATGCTTAATAAAAAGGGTTGTGCCAACCTTTCCTCTTGAGAATCCTTGATCTAATAAGAATTTGCTAAGACGTTCGTACCAAGCCCTAGGGGCTTGCTTAAGACTGTATAGCGCACGTTTAAGTTTGTAAACATAGTTAGGATTCTCAAAATTCTCAAAACTGGGAGGTTGAGACACATAAACCTCTTCATTTATGTATCCATTTAAGAAGTCACTTTTTACATCCATTTGGAATAATTTGAGTTTTGCGAGCATGCATATGCAAGCAAAAGGCGTATAGCCTTGAGTCGGGCCACTGGAGCATAAGTTTCCTCATAATCTATTCCTTCCTCTTGGTTATACCCATGGGCAACAAGTCGAGCTTTATTGAGAGTTATAATTCCGTTTTCGTCTAGTTTGTTCCTAAAAACCCATTTAGTTCCAATAACTCGATGATCTCGCGGAGGGGGGACAAAGTCCCAAACCTCATTTCTTTTAAACTGATTTAGTTCCTCTTGCATGTCTAAAAACCAATGTTCATTGAGTAAGGCATCTTTAGAGTTTTTGGGTTCAATTTGAGAGACGAAAGCAAAATGATAACAAAAGTTACCTAACTTAGAGCGAGTTGTTACTCCCTTTGATATATCTCCTAGGATGTTGTCAATGGGATGATCCTTAGAGGTTTTCCATTCCAAAGGAAGATCATTTTTATTCCTTGGATGATCTTCCTCTCTTTCTTCGGATACTTGATCCAACTCTTCTTCAATTTTAGTAGATTCTGATTCCTTTTATTTGGGATCTTGTAGTATGATTTCCGAAGATACACCTGCACCATCATAAACACTACCCTTTCCGACTAATTTCGGATCAGATTCATCAAAGGAAACATGTACAGACTCTTCAACTATATGTAATCTTTTATTAAATACTCTATAGGCTTTGCTTGGTTGAGAGTATCTGAGAAAGATACCTTCGTCAACTTTTGAATCAAATTTACCTAAATTTTCTTTACCATTATTTAACATAAAGTATTTACATCCGAAGACGCGAGGATGAGAAATATTTGGTTCTCTTCCTTTCAAAAGTTAATAGGGATTTTTGTTTAGAATAGGACGTATTAGAACCCTATTCAAAACATAACATGCCGTGTTAATGGCATCAGCCCAAAAGTATTTTGGAAGACGGTGTTCATTGATCATAGTTCTTCCGAGTTCTTCTATAATACAAATTTTATGTTCCACCACTCCATTTTGTTGAGGAGTACGTGGAGCGGAAAAATTATGATCAATACCGTATTTTTCACAAAATTTATCAAAGAGATCATTCTCAAATTCACCACTGGGATCGCTTCGAATAGTAACTATGCTAGTGTTCAATTTGTTTTGAGAAAACTTGGAAAAAATTTCAAAATCCGGAAAGGTGTCACTTTTATTTGCCAAGAAAATTATCCAACAAAATCTTGAGTAGTAATCTACAATAACGAATCCATAGTAGTTACCACCTAGACTTTTAATTCTAGATGGTCCAAAAGATCCATATGAAGAAGTTCGAGAGGTCTCGTTGTAGAAATAATGTTTTTAGATTTAAACGAGATTCTAGTTTGCTTCCCCATTTGGCAAGCATCACATAAGTGATCCTTGGAAATTTTTAGTTTTGGTAAACCGACTACTAAATCTTTTGAGACAACTTTATTTAACAAATCAAAATCAAGTGAGCTAGACGTCTATGCCACAACCATGAATCCTTATTTAAAGTGACTAGACATTTAGTTCCGGTTAGAGATACATTATTCAAGTCAAGCATATACACATTGTTTACCCTCAAGCCTTTGAACACATTATCTTTCTTATCATTGTGTTCAATTATGCAGCAGTCTTTTGAAAATGATACATTGTATCCTTTGTCGCATAATTGACTAATGCTAATAAGATTGTGTTTAAGACTATCAACTAATAGGACATCAGAGATAGTAGTAGAAGATGGATTACCTACACTACCTTTACCGAGTATTTCTCCCTTTTTATTGTCGCCATAGGTAACAAATCCTTTCTTTTTCACCACAAAGTCAAAAAATAGGGAGATGTCACCTGTCATATGTATTGAGCACCCACTATCGAGAAACCATCTTTTCTCTGTAGTCTCAAGACATTCCACCTACAAGTTTAAACAAGGGAAGTAGGTACTCAATTTTTATTGGGTCCTTGTGTGTGAATGATACTTGATTTGCATTTTGGAAACCATTTGAAAATTCCTTGAGGAACCAAAAATCTCCTAAATTGATATTTGCTAATGGTGTGTCCCCTTTTGCAACAATATGAACATGTTAGAGTTTTGGTCAAGTTACTTTTGCTTGGAGGATCTTTTATTTCATAAGTGTATTTTTGATATGGATTTATTATACTACTTCTGAAATTTGATCTATCAATGCTAAAATTAATTTTGGATTGTAAAGCCTTGTCAAGTTTGGCTTTAAGAGTTTTTACTTCTTTTTGCCAAATGTAGCAAGTTTCACATCCAACCCAATCATGCCAAGAAAGCTTATTATCTTTGTTATTAGTTTTGATTTTCTCTACCATGGATGCCTTGAGAGCTTCCAATTCTTTTTGGGGTTTGGACACTTTATGCTCAAGGTATGAAAACATTTTCTTATTTGAGAATAATCGTTTAAAAGCTTCCTTAGCCTCATTTTGTAGAGTATCAAAAGCTCTTTGCAAATTCTATGTGAGACATTTTATCAATGTAATTATATTTAGAGTGACTTACATTGCTTTTCTTCTTTTGATGAGCCATGAGGAAAAGTTTGACCGTTTCTTATTCGTCACTATAGTCACTTTTGCTTGAGGCTTCACTATCACTATCCCAAGCAATGTATGCTCTTCTACCTTTGTTAGGTCTCTTTTGAAATTTGTCTTTTCCTTTGTCTTTCTTGAGCAACGGGAATTCCAGTTTGTAGTGGCCGGGTTTTCCGCAGTTGAAACATGATCCTCTTGATTTAGATTTATTGCCTTCATCTTGCCTTGAAGGTTTTGATTGGTTTCTATAACTGATGAGATTTTTGTCCGAGTGTTGGACTTCATTCTTTCGGAGATATCTGTGATATTTTCTCACAAACAGTCCCATGTCTTCACTTGAGCTTTCATCTTCATCACTAGAATCATTCACACAAGAGTTATTGGTGGAGGACTTTGAGCTTGAAGTCTTTAATGCGACATACTTATTTTAAATGTCTTTTGGTTTTTTCTTCTTTTCCATTTTCTCATGCTTATTGAGATTGATGAGCTCTTGCTCATGCTCTTGAAGCTTTCCAAACATTGTTGTTATGTCGAGTGTAGCTATATTGTTTTCTTCCTTGATTACTGTAACTTTAGGCTGCCATTCCCTATTAAGACATCTTAAAATTTTGTTAGTAGCAACAACATTGGGAGTAACACGACCAAGAGTGTGTTATCGATTGATTATATGAGAAAAATCTCTTTTGCATATCAGCAATGGTTTCACCATGCTTCATGTGAAAGAGATCAAAATCTTGAGTTAATGTATTGATTCTAGAAAGTTTAACATCATTTGTCCCTTCATGGGCAATTTGTAGAGCATCCCACATTGCTTTAGCCGTCTCACAATGTGATACTCTAAAATATTCATCAACACCTAAAGAAGAAATAAACATATTTCTACCTTTCCAATCATATCTATACTTTTCTCGTCTTCCTCATCCCATAGTGCTTCCGGTTTTGGTATGGTAATGTTATCCTCATTGGTCATGGTTATTTGCATTGGACCATCCTCGATAACTTTCCATATCTTTCTATTAACAGAGTTAATATGCACACGCATACAATCTTTAAAATAGCTATAATTTTCACTGGTGAAAACAAGATCTCTTATATAAGCCCCTTTTGGACCGTTCTCCATTTTCTACAAAGTAATATGTGAAGCACCAGATGAACCGGTGCTCTGATACCACTTGTTAGATGATGTGATCGATCTATAAGGGGGGGGGGGGGGGGGGGGAGGGGGGGAGGGGGTTAAATAGATCGTTTATAATAATTTGCACTTTTTAAAATTGTTTTCAGAAAAATATGCGAAAGCTTCCTGGAATCTCCAATCGTCTAAACGATCCTCTATTGAAAAGATTGGATATGCGTAACCGTATGGGATGTAATGACAAAATAAGAATCAATGTGTTTTACTCAATTGATCAATCACTTATACACCCTCAATGATTATTAATTACTACTAATGAGTTGAATGAGATAAGGATAAGCACAATGAACAATTTGTGGATTAGTCAATTTGTCAAACACCTTGTGAGCAAAGCACCTTAGGTTTGGTTTTACTAAATTGTAGTGGTAAGTTTTCTTAGGTATCAATCAAAAGGATTGTTACCAATGTTTTGAAATGAACTCAACACACTACAATTTCAATAAATGCAGATTTGACAAATTAATCTTTGCACAATATAGTAATCAAGTATAAAGATAAAGAAAAAGCAGAAGAACACACGGTTTGTTAAGGCAGTTCCCCTTGTCGTCCTCGCGTAGGGTACGTCTGCCCCCAATTCTAGAATCTAGAATTGAGATATTTAATATTAAGTTGAAAATGATACAAGAGAAGAGATAATTCATAATACAAACAAACCAATGTTACTGATGTAACAATCTTCTTCCCTTTCCTTGGTTTGAGCAAAACCAAGTGCCAAATTCTTCGAACAAACCTCTGGTTATCGCTACTTGATTAAGCAAACCCACTGTTTCTTAATCCTTTCACTCGGCTGGTTTCGATTGCAAGCAATTTAACCCCAAATCAATCTTCACAACCCTCCGGTTACCACTACTTGATTAAGCAAACCCATGTTTCTTAATCCTTTCACTCGGATGAATTCAACGAAGCAAAGACTTATGCAAAACCCCCCGCACCAATAGGAATCTTGGAGGAGAAAATCCCAATGATTTTATTCAAGAACAGCCCACAATTTCTCAACCCAAATCTGAATTGAATCCTTGATTTGAACATTATCACCACAACAATTTTCTTGAATCAACAACCATGATTATGTGTAGATGTTGATTTTTTAGAAGAGAGGATGAAGATAATGAGCATTATGTGTATCTTTCACTAGTTCTTATTAACTTCAAATAATGATGCATAATGAATATATATATATATATATATATATATATATATATATATATATATATATATATATATATATATATATATATATATATATATATATATATATATATATATATATATATATATATATATATATATATATATATATATATATATATATATATATATATATATATATATATATATATATATATATATATATATATATATATATATATATATATATATATATATATATATATATATATATATATATATATATATATATATATATATATATATATATTTGTGTGTGTGTGTGTGTGTGTGTGTGTGTGTGTGTGTGTGTGTGTGTGTGTGTGTTACCTAATAGCCAAAACCCACAAACACAACATAAAATCAAATGAGGCCAGCGAGCGGTCGACTCAACTAGAAGCAGAGGTCGTCCCGACACAAGCAGACATCTAGAAGAACAATTAATTGCAATGGAAATCCAAAAAGTGCCTGGATTGGACTTTGAGGATTGGGGTTAGTATCTGGCATAGTCATTCCTCCAAAGTTAAAAGCACCAGTGTTCGCCAAATATGGTGGAGTTTCATGTCCCAAAATGCATCTTCGGTCCTATGTGAGGAAAATCCATCCTCATACCTATGACAAGGATTTATGGGTACACTTGTTCCAAGACAGTCTGTCTGGAACTCAACTTGATTGGTTTTATCAGTTAGAAAGAGCCAATGTTCATAACTGGGAAGATCTTGCTGCTGCCTTTTACATACAATACCAATACAACACTGATCTTGCACCCACCCGTACTCAACTCCAGAGTATGGCCATGGTTTCAAGTGAAGGCTTTAAGGACCACGCGCAAAAGTGGAGTGACTTAGCAGGAAGGGTCCAACCTCCACTATCTGAAAGAGAGTTGGTAGACATGTTTTTGGGCTCCTTATCTGGTCCCTTGTTTAATCACTTAATTGGGAGTTCATCAGGAGGATTTACTGAATTGATATTGACCGGATAAAGGGTGGAAGCCGGGATAAAGAAAGGGAAGATTCAAAAAGATGCATCCTCTGCTATAAGGAAACCATTCATTGGAAAGAAGGAAGCGGCTGCTGTATATCCTCAGAGAAATCAAGATAGGGTTGAACGTCATCCAATGGGGGGGGGGGGGGGGGGGGGCTGTCATGATTCCTAAACCAGAGCCTGCTCAGCAAATAAACAACCAACCAAGAATCGAAATACCTGACAGACAATTCACACGAATTAATATGACACTATCTCAAGTATTGCCGCATTTGTTAAGATCAAATCTAGTGACTTTGAAAGAAGCTCCAAAGAATCCTAACACAACCTCTGTTAGAACATAGTTTGATTCTATAATCCTTAGTTAGAGTTTTGATGATAACAAATACAAAGAACAAATATGCACCCTAAAAATTGTGTTACTATGTATGCAGAAGTTCTGACCAAAGCAGCATCAGAAGTTAAGCTTTAGAAGCTACACGCTGAAGTAATCAGAATTTACGCTGAAGAATGATGATCAGAACCTGCGCTTAAGTGAAGTAAACTCTGATTCTGAACAGAAGGATTATAATCTAAGGCATCAATGTTCTGAAGCATCAGCAGCAGGCAAGGATGTAATATTCTGAAGCGTTACTATTCAATCAAGACAACATCAATTACAACAGCTTCATTCAGACAGGATCTTCTCAAAATGGAAACTGCGTTAATGACCTTTATCACGCTTAAAGTTGGACATAATTCTATCGCCTATAAATACAAGCTAAGAGATTAAATCGTTAACGATTTTCCAACGTTACTGCAACACAATTCAAAAACACTGCAAGCTTTCTCTAGTAATTTCCACGCTCTAAAATTGTGTAAATTATCACAGTTTTGATAACTATTTTTGTAACGAAAAACATCTACACAAAATTCTTGTATCTTTGATTAAGAATAGTTTTCCTTGAGATTAACTGGATTGTGGTTGTACTCAAGAGGACTTTGACAGTTGTCAAAGTAGTGATTGTAATCTGTTTGAGATTAGTGGATTAAGACCTCGTTGGAGAGAGGATAAATCACCTTGACGGGTGGACTGGAGTAGTTTGAGATCAAACGAACCAGGATGAAAATATTGTGTTATTGCGCATTTGATTTTAAGTTTTCAGTTCAACCCCCCCTTCTTGTGTTTTTCACTTCTTCAATTGGCATCAGAGCGCCTGGTTCTGAGTTCATACACTTAACCGTGTCAGTACAAGATCCAAGCTTCAGAAAAACACTATGGTGGGACCAAGCCAAAACATCAGCAATGACTATCATGAAGACAAAGACAGAATCAGTGGCAAACCTCCAGTCTTTGATGGAGAAAACTTTGACTACTGGAAAGACAAAATTGAGAGCTTCTTTCTGGCCCATGATGTTGATCTATGGGACATGGTAACTGATGGATACACACATCCAGTGGATGGAAGTGGTCAGAAGATAGACAGAAAAATGATGTCTGACCAGCAGAAACGTGATTTCAGAAATCATCATAAGGCCAGAACAATACTTCTCAGTGCTATCTCATATTTAGAATATGAGAAAATCTCAAGCAGAGAGACAACCAAAAATATGTTTGACTCTCTGAGAATGACGCATGAAGGAAACATTCAAGTCAAAGAAACCAAAGCCCTTGCGCTCATTCAGAAGTATGAGGCATTCAAGATGGAAGTTAGTGAATCCATAGAAACAATGTTCTCAAGATTCCAAATCCTTGTTGTTGGGTTGAAGGTTCTTGACAAAGGATATTCTACTTCTGATCACGTAAAATAGATCATCAAAAGTCAACCCAAGCAATGGAGGCTAATGGTCACAACACTTAAGCTAGCCAAAGATCTCAACAAGATATCTTTGGAGGAACTTGTCAGCTCCCCAGAAGTCACGAGATAGAGCTAGAAGAAGATGAGCCTCAAAAGCAAGGTAAGCCATTGGCTTTAAAATCTAACAGAAAATATGATTCTAAGGTTTTGTAGGCTATGGAAGAAACCTCTGATGGATCCTCATCAGAAGAAGATGAATTGTCTCTCCTCTCTAGAAGGGTGAATCAACTGTGGAAGCAGAGACAAAGGAAATTCAGAAATCCTAGAAGATCAGAGAATCAAAATGAATCCTCTTCAGATACAAAAAGTCTGAGTCTTCCTCTGGACATAGAAGATCTGAAGGCTCTTCAGGACACAAAGTTAAATAACAAGGACATCATCTGTTATGAGTGCAATGAGAAAGGGAACTACAAAAGTGACTGTCCAAAGCTTCAGAAGGAGAAGCCCAAAAAGAAGTTCTTCAAGGAGAAGAAGAAAAGCCTCATGGCTACATGGGACGATTCAGACACTTCTGATGCTGACTCAGAGTCAGATGATGAAAGAGCAAACATATCTCTCATGGAAAACGTGTCAGAAGACAATGAAGCTTATGGTTAAGACTCAGAATCAAACACTAAAGAGGTATTCCATGACTTCGCTATAAATTTCACTAAGGCTGAACTTGCAGAAAGTCTAAATGAAATTCTGGAAAGGTATCAGTAAATCAGAGTCAAATTCAAGAACCTGAAAATGGATCTTGTCTCTGAATTTGAAAAGAATGAGAGTCTTAGATTAGAAAATTATGAGTTAAAAGAAAAAGTTTCAAGATTAGAAAATGATTTGCAAAACTCTCAGAAGGAAATAATCTCAGAGACTCCCAGTAATGCTGATGAGATCATCAAAGAGTATGATCACAACTTTAAGAAGTTTCTGGCTAAAAGCATAGATAGAAGCAAGATGGCTTCAATGATCTATGGAGTTAGCAGAAATGGCAGAAAAGGGATAGGATATCAAGGTAAGGTACCTACACCTAAGAAATCCATGGACTTAGTCATAAAACACACACCACTTAAATCACATTTCATATATGGGCACACATATGACCTAAATTACACTAGTCATAATTACTCTTTCAAACCAAAATTCAACCAGAATTTTGGTAAAACTAACAAACCAGGACCCAAGAAGATATGGGTACCTAAGGATAAAATTATATACGTAGCAGATATCTTTAGCAGCAAGGCTAAAACACCAATCATGGTACCTGGACTCTGGATGCTCTCGACACATGACGGGAATAAAGCATATGTTCCAAAGCCCGGAACTTAAACCTGGAGGCTACGTGGGCTTTGGAGGCAACCAAAGAGGAAAGATCATTGGCTCTAGAATAGTAGGTAATGAAAATCTTCCCTCTACAAATAATGTACTACTAGTTGATGGATTAATGCATAACCTGTTATCCATAAGTCAATTAAGTGATAACGGTTATGATATAATATTTAATCAAAATTCATGCAAAGCTGTTAGTCAGAAAGTTGTAACTATCCTTTTTAATGGAAAGAGGAAAAACAACATTTATAAAATAAAACTTTCTGAACTAAAGAGTCAGAACGTAAAAATTTTTCTTTCTGTTAACAACGAGCAATGGGTCTGGCACAAAAGATTAGGGCATGTTAGTATGAGAAGAATATCTCAGATTAACAAACTCAATCTGGTCAGAGGACTTCCTAATTTAAAGTTCAGCTCAGATGCGCTGTGTGAAGTATGTCAGAAAGGAAAATTTTCAAAACCTGCTTTTAAATATAAAAACATTGTTTCCACCTCTAAGTCATTAGAACTTCTGCACATAGACTTATTTGGACCAGTAATAACTGCGTCTGTTAGTGGCAAGAAGTATGGGTTAGTGATCGTAGATGACTATAGCAGATGGACATGGGTAAAGTTCTTAAGACACAAGGACGAGTCACACTCTGTGTTCTTTGCATTCTGTAACCAAGTTCAGAATAAAAAGGATCTTAGAATTGTCAAAGTCAGAAGTGATCATGGTGGAGAATTTGAAAATAAATATTTTGAATCATTTTTTAATGAAAAAGGCATCTTGCATGACTTCTTTTGTCCTTGAACTCCCAAAAAAAATGGAGTTGTACAATGAAAGAACAGAACATTGCAAGAAATGGCCAGAACCATGATCAATGAGACTAACATTGCTAAGATCTTCTGGGCAGAAGCAATTAACACATCATGCTACATTCAGAATAAAATCTCTATAAGACCTATTCTGGAAAAGACTCCATATGAACTGTGGAAGAACAAAAAGCCCAACATTTCTTATTTCCATCCGTTTGGATGCACTTGTTTCATTATGAATACTAAAAATTATCTGAATAAGTTTGACTATAAAGCTCAAAAGTGTATTATGTTAGGATACTCTGAACGCTCAAGAGGGTACAGAGTATACAATACATAAACACAGATTTTTGAAGAGTCAACCAGTGTTAGATTTGATGATAAGCTTGACTCTCAAAAGTCAAAGCAGAATGAATTCTTTGCAGATATAGAAGTTGAGTTCACAGGTACTGAAGACAAATCATCAGAAGTTCTCAACAAAGACGCTCCACCAACGTCAAAAATAAATGTTACAAGAAATCCAGCACCTTCTGTTGATCAAATCCAGAAAAGGTTTTCCAGAAGCAGCATAGCTCACTGTGATACGGTGGGAGAACTGACTTGAGGGTTTTGCATTTTATCGCAAATGTTGCGGTTATCAAGAGTCGCCACCGACTTTTCTTTTATCCAAAAAAGGAAAGGTGAAAAAGCACAGAAAAGACCTTTGAGATTGTTTCTTGAGTTCGGGGGGTAGATCATGAAAAGGGAAGGTATTAGCACCCTTTTCATCCATGGTTTTCCATGGGCTCTTAGTTACTTGCTAGATCACTTGCTTTTGTTTAAAAAATGTGCTTTTTTATTGTTTTGAAAGTATTTTGAAAAGATGCCATCGTTTAGGCAAACTTTGTAATAGTTCTCATTCGTAAGAACGTATACAAAGTGTTGAGATTTTGAAAATGTTTCAAGTTTGGAAAGATGTTTGGAAAGTGTATGTGATTGTTTTGAAAATAACAAGGATATTTGTTTCGAAATTGAGCAAGTAACTAAAAGTAATCTACCTACTCAAAAGGTCTTAGATGTGTTTTTCCTCCTCCTTTAGATGTTTCTATCTTACCATTGATTTGGTAAGAAGCCCCATTGTTGGATGTGAAGGGACGGACGTTGGGTCATCGTATGACCATGATAGCAATGTTGTGAGATGACTTAACACTTTTCTTTTAGGGACTAAGATCATTTTGAAAGGCAACTTTGATAGCGTCATCGAGGGACTATGATCTTTTTTCGATTTGTTTGTGCTAAGACCTCCCACATGCATAACATGGCTGTGATACGGTGGGAGAACTGACTTGGGTTTTGCGTTTGTATTTGCAAATGTTGCGGTTAGCAAGAGTCGCCACCGACTTTTTATTTTATCCTAAGGAAAGGTTAAAAAGCACAGCAAAAACCTTTTGAGATGTTTTCTTGGGTTCGGGGAGTAGATTATAGAAAGGGAAGGTATTAGCACCCTTTCTATCCATGGTTATCCATGGGCTCTTAGTTACTTGCTTAGATCACTTGCCTTTTGTTTTTCGATTGCTTTGAAAATGGTGTGTGTGTGGGTGCTTTTTGAAAATGTTTTGGAAAAAGATGCCTTGTCTTAGGCAACTAATGTATTTGACTCGTGTTTGAGTGTTTTACAAAAGTGTGAATCTTTTCGAAAAGATGTTTTCAAATGTTTTTGAGAGTTTGTTTGAAAGTGTTGTGGATTGTGGTTTTTTTGAAAAGAAGGCAAATGTTTTTGCAAGTTGATCCCAAGTAACTAAGAGTTTTGTCTACCCTATTGTACTCAAAGGTTTTTGTCATGTTTTAACCCCTTTTAACAATTTTGTTCTACCATTGAAATTGGTAGACAATCTTGCATTTAGGAAGTTTATTCGGGACGGGCGCGGGTCATCGTATGGACCATGAATGCAATGGTGCCAAGTGTCTTTGGCAATTTGCTTTGAAGGGACTATGATCATTCCGTTTTAGGCAACACTTTGAGACTTATGATCATTCTGTTTTAGGCAACACTTTGAGACTTATGATCATTTGATTTTGTTTTGCCAAAGATACTCGACGTGCAAGCATGGCCCATTTTGGAAGGCAACATGTGAGATTACCCTAGGGGGTGCAAGTGTGATTGTGCATTGATTACATGTATTTGTCTTGTATTAGGTTATCTAGCGTTTGATTTTATGTACATACAAACCCTAGGTCTAACCATGGTATAATTGGAAAACTGTAAATTGCGGAATGTAAAATCTACGCTATTACAAAGTAGTATCCGGGAGTGGGGGTATAAATGCACAAGAGGGGTGAGACTTATAGTATCCAATAAGTTACAACCAAATCGAATGTGCGATCAAAATGTAAATATCGAATATACAAATATAAGATAAAAATGTGTATATGGCAATGTGAGTGTATTTGTGTAAGTGTACAAGTGGATATGTATATGAATTGTGTAATTACGTACAAGTGCGATAATGTGAAGTTGAAGCGTATTAGGGTTTTTGACCTAGAAAAATGCGTCTTAATGAACCTTTGATTTTTGTATGTATAAAGGAAAAATGTTCAAGTTTTAATTAAGAATGTATCTTTATTTGCAAAAAGTATTTTGATTAAATGTTGTGAATTTAATATTAGAGAAAAATGTATATATTGTTATGTACAAATATGTATATTAATTTAAAAAGAGTTTCAATTTTAATTATGTATGAAAAATGTATAATATGTACAAAATTAATGTTTTAAAATGTATGTACAAAATAAAATGTTTTTAATTTAATCATGTATATATATATAAAAATATTTTATTATCTTATATACACATATATACTTAAGAAAAAGATATTTTAACTATATGATAAAAAATGTATTTTAATGTGTATTTAGAAATTTAATTATGCAACTGTATACAAAATATATCTTTAGTTAAAAAAAAGGGTCATTTTAATTTTAAGTATATGATATAAAAGTGTTTATTATTTATATGATTTTGTGACAAAAAGAGTTTGTATAATACAAAGAAAATTGGTTAGTATTAATGAAAATGTTTGGTTAGAAAATGAAATGATTTTTTGTTGGGCTTTAGAGAGAGTGAACGGGTCAGGCCCAGGTTTGGGGGTCAATCATGTTTAGGGTTGTGGAATGTTATTCAGAACGAAAGCTTTAGGGTTTTGAGACGGCGCCGTGTTCGCTGAGTTCCGTTCATCGTTCTTCTTCCATCCCTGAATGCTTCTCTTTCCGGCCACCAACGCCACTCCCGAACTCTCTTCCCTCCAAGGCAAGAGCTCCACATCTTCTTGAAACAAGGTTAGCTTTTAGTTGTTATGTTCTTATCTCTTTTCCTTTTTTACGGATTGCATGTTTTGTTTTGATTTGAATTTTCGATTCTTAACTCTGTGCTATTGTGAGGTGGTGGAGAAAGAGAGGGAGGAAACTCACTACCTGATCTTGGAGATGGAGGAGAGAAGAGGGGTGACGCTTTAGGAGGCCGGAATGGCGATTCGGTGACGAAGTTAGATGCTTGCTTTGCTTCTGATACTTACCTGGTATTTTCGTTCTTACCTCTTGCTGTGTGAGGGTTTTATGATGAATTTAGATTTGCCTGAAAACCCTTCTCTCTAATTCACTTCTTTATCTTCTTCTTCCATGCCACTGTTGCCTATATATTGTTGCCTGAGTATTTGTATGCTTCTTGTTTGACTGCCTTATTGCCCAGTGATGTGTACACTGAGGGCCTGATGGATTTTCTCTTCTTCTCTCGTGTTGCCCTGATTTGTTACTTCTTCTTGGTCCCTGAGTTGCTTTTGCTTACGTGCTTGACGCTATATGATTTGATTTGTTCCCCCCATGATGAACTTACAGTTCTGAGGGGCTCGTATTTGTTGCCTGTATGCTTGAGATGTGCCTTTCTGAGATGTTTGCTGGCCTTGAACTTCTGTTGAATTGGATGCTATGTATCGCCTATGATGAGGAAAGAAAAACTCTGAGGCTTAGGAGTTGGACAGGTTTCTGAGGTTTTTAGGAGTTAGTTGGCTCAGGGTTGGTTCATGTTTGACAGGGGTTTTGACAAGTTATGCTGTATAGCTTTGTTTCTTTTTCTTGACAGTAGGCAGGTTGTTATGCTTTTGAGTTTGATAGGCTTATTGTAGGATGAGGCCTTGAATGTTTTTTTTTTGTGGGAACTGGACAGGTTGGTGGTTATTTTTGGTTGTTAAGGCCAAGGTTTTGGGTGTTTGAACAGGGTGCTGGTAGTTTTTGTTTATGTGTTTGTAGTAGGCTTGGCATTAGCAGGTTTTTGAGGTTAAGACAGAGTGTTGGTAATTCTGGTATGAAGTTTTAGATGTGTTTGATTTGCTTCAGTTTGATGACAGACAGGTTATCAGTTTGAAGCTTGAGGTTGTTTGATGGTTGTTCAGGTTTGATGGATTTTCAGGCTTTTGTCTTTGTTGTGTTTTTATGACTTATGAGGCTTGATGCAGGTTCTTTTGTCTTGAAAAACTCAGAGGCTTTAGTTTGTATCTTTTTCCTTCTATATTCTGAACTGTCTACTGAACCGTGTCTTTGTTCTTTATATCTTTTCTTGTCTTCTCCTAAGCCTAAACCTGCCTATGCTTCTATTATCTCTCTTTTCTTCCATAGTACAGCTTTGAGAATATATTATGATTATTATTCTGTACTTTCTGAAGGGGCCTTTGATGGGAAGTGATGATTTAAGACTGCTTGCATAACACATTCTGCATCTTTATCTAGCTTTTGACAACTTATGGCGCTTTTTCTCTTTTCCTTGATATCTTGGGATTTGACTTTGTATTTTGATATCCTTCCAAAATCCTTCTTTGACAGCTTTTGAGTACTTGTGACAGCAAATGTACTTTCTTGATTTTCTTTGATATCTTTGGCATTTGAGTGGGAATTGGACTTTTCAGTTTAGTTTGAATTTGCAGTTTGATCTTTTAGAAATCATGCATTTGACATTCATGAATAAAAAATGGCATTCTTCCCTCTTTGTGAACCGGGAGAAATCCCGCGATTTGCAGAGAGGGTCAACTGATCCCAGTCAGTGGCCCCTAATGATGAGCAATTTTAACTGTCTTTAATTAAACTGCTTTCTGACTTTTTTTTTCTTCTCTTTTTGCAGATAAAAAGTGGAGCACCGGAGCGGAGTGAAGAATGAAGAATATTAGAAAATAGGATAGTTTTTTATTTTATGTAATATTTTAAATCAATGTATATTATTGTTCATAATTTTAAATTATAAACAACAATTTGTACAAATAATTCAAATATCAATAAAAGTCTAAATTATCCAATTAATTCTAATTTTCTTTATTGTTTATTTATTTATTTAAAATTCTTAGAATTAAAACAATTGAGAAATAAATTTCAATCATTCAATTTTTAGAATAATAACTTAAATAATAACAATATTGATCAATTAAACCCGTCTTATTCAAAATCCAAAGCAAAACAGCAGTTAACCCAAATGGACTGATCAAACGCATTCCTTCTTCACTGATTTGCCATAAACACTGTGAACCCAATACTGCATACTGTATCTGACCGGCCCAATCAAAACGTACTGAATTCAAACCACTGTCTCTTTTACTGATTAAACCAAGATAACGCGAATTTTAATCCGAATCTTGGAATAAACCGCAAAGTGCTGTGGAATTTAAATTCTTCTGAGAATATGCCCATAAAACCCTAACTCCTGATTAAATGCCAAATAACGCTCGCCTGATCACAATTGAACCAAAAATCATCCAAACACTAAGCCAACTGTATGAAACAATCCAGAGCTCTGAAAATCAGTAAAAACCCTAATTTTGCTTGACTGTCAAGAAAAGTCCGTTTGTCCGATTCTTGAGCCAGTTTGAAAAGTCAGGAAATATCTGAAGCTGAGATTTCTTGTGGAAAAGCGCGAGGGCAAATTTTGGGGTACAACAATGGGCATTTTTAGGCAACAAGTGAGATTACCCTAAGGGTGAATGTGTGCAAGTGTGTTTGATTGCATGCATTTGTCTTTGATTTTTGGTGGTCTACTTGTTGGTTTTATCTTGTCATACACGCCTAATTACTAGCATTTACATTTGAAAGCGATAAATTGCAGAAATGTAAAGCCCTACGCTATTACAATATTTAGGGGATAGGGGTACATATTTATGAATGGGGGTTGCAAATAATTTAAGTCCTAAGTTACTATTACAACCATATTGAAATGTACAATATAAGAAAGAAATGAACTTGTTTAGAAAATGTTATTGTCTTAAGGAAATAAATTAAAAGGAAAATATTTTTATATTTTTTATGTTGATATAAAAAGAGTTAATATTAAAATTGATGAAAAAGAAAATAAATAAAAGATAAAAACAGTGCTGCTACAAGAAGAACAACTAGGATCAGAAGTTCTGAGGCCAAGAGCGCCGTGACTCAGCAGGAGACGTTGGTGGGATCAGAAGTTCTGGATTGGTAAACTCTGAGGTCCTGCAAAAAATGTTAGAGGGAAAACACAAAGGTTCTGGGTGGTGTTCAGCCAGTGAACTAAAAGTCAGAAGTTTTGCATTGTCAGCATGTGAAAATCAGAAACTCAGAGTGTTTGAAAACAGCTGATGGAAACATCAGAAGTTCAGTGTATTTGACATGTGAAGAGAACTCAGAAGTTCTGTGCTGTGTTAGAACAGTGAGGGAGTCATCAGAAGTTCAGTGTTGTGCTGAGCCAGTGAGTGAACATTAGCAGTTCAGTGCGTTATCAGCATGTAAGCATCAAAAATTCAGTGTGTGTTAAAATATGAATGAATCATTAGAAGTTTTGTATGTTAAAACTACAAATGAACATCAAAATTTTTATGCCATATTTCAACTCTCAATCAGCACATCAATAATCTATTCAGTTTTCAACAAACAGTAAATCAGAAGGATAACAACACAACAACTTACAGAAATTATAATCCTAATCCTGAGCCTATCTTTATTCTAGAAGTTATGATCCATAGTTTTTCTATTCATGCCATGATATATACAACATTAATACTATGATATTTACATGTTAATGATGTTCAGAATGAAAAATAAGCAAAGTCAAAAAGACTTACCTTGAACCTGGAGCGTGCTTGGAGCTTTGAGTGGCTTCCTTTGGATGTTCTGAGTCAATAAGAGTAACGGAAGAGCGATTGTGTTCTTTGGTTCAAAGGGAAGAACAAAGGTTTGTTTTTGTGTATGAGAAATCTGGATTTTTATGAAGGTTTCACAACTTCCTTTTCTCTCTTTTTGCCAATCTCTCTCTTCAAAAGCCAGCCCCTTGAACGTGTGATGGAGCCAAGTATTTATAGATGTTTTTACTGTGATTTGGGGGGAAAACAAATGGGATTTGGACCTGTTTTGGCATCCTGTTCTTTTGCTTTTTCATCACAGTTTTCATATGCTAGTTTGGTGTAATCATGGGATGCAGGCGTAGGCTGACCCAACTGTTGGTCATAGGTCTGCAGCAAGTTGTATAAGCAAGGTTTTGGGATTTGGTCAAGTTCTGACCAAAGCTTTGAAAATAGCCTTCATGTGCTGAAGCGTTGCCTTGTCTTTGAAGCAAGCATGGTGGCTGTCAGCAGGAATTAAGGAAAAGCAAAAGCAATGTTGCTATCCCAAGATAATAGAGGTACACGTGGTGAAGATCCTTTGGATAAAGACTCAGAAGGTGGTTGTGAGCATTCAATGAACATTAAATGATGATGAGACTTATCACAACCAGAAATCCTGCAACGTGAAACTCTACACCAAGACTTTGTTCTGGATCAAAAGTTCTGCTTCAGCGTAGAATCCCATCTTCCGATCTTTGTATCTTCTGGCTCCAGCATGTTCTGAAGGAGAACATTGTTTCCACATGTTCTGACTAAAGCGTCATATTCCAGAATTTACAACGAAAAATTTCTAAGTTTTTAGAATTTGATTCTTCCAAAATAAAATTTGACTTTTGAAACTCTTGATGAAACAAACTTCATATTCCAACATGTCTTGGTGAAATATGATTTTTGAGATTTGATTTTGATCCAAAAGTCAAAGTTTGACTTTTCAGTGTGCAAATGACCATTTTGCCATTGTGAGTGATTTCCTTGGAAAATTTGTAGTTCAAAGCTTGGAAGCAAACTTGAGGATCCAGGGTGATCCCTTGTGAAATGAGAGGGCAAATTTTGGGGTACAACACTCACCCAGAAGATACAATCCTGGGAAAGAAGGATGATCCAATCAGAACAAGATCAACATTCATAAAATCTGAAGAATCCCTCATGGGACTGGTCTCTCTGATTGAACCAACAACCATTGATGAAGCTCTTCTGGATAATGACTGGATTCTAGAAATGTAGGAGGAATTAAATCAGTTCACCAGAAATGGCGTATGGGATTTGGTTCCTAAACCAAAAGGATTCAACGTTATTGGAACAAAGTGGGTGTTCAGAAACAAACTGAACGAGCAAGGAGAAGTCATCAGAAACAAAGCACGACTGGTGGCACAAGGTTATAGTCAGCAAGAGGGGATAGACTATACAGAAACCTTTGCACCAGTTGCCAGGTTAGAATCTATCAGACTCAATTTCATTTGTTGTAAACAATGGCATCACTCTGTATCAGATGGATGTCAAAAGTGCATTCCTAAATGGCTATATAGATGAAGAGGTATATGTGCACCAACCCCCTGGGTTGGAGAATTCCAAACACCCAGAATATGTTTTCAAACTAAAGAAGTTACTCTAAGGTCTTAAACAAGCTCCCAAAGCTTGGTATGAAAGACTAAGTAACTTCCTGTTAGAAAAGGAATTCACCAGAGGGAAAGTGGACACTACCTTGTCCTGTAAGTCATTTAAGAATGACATTTTAGTGTGTCATATTTATGTAGATGACATCATCTTTGGATCCACTAAACTATCTTTGGGAAGAGAGTTTGCTAAGTGCATGCAGGCAGAGTTTGAGATGAGCTTAATGGGGGAACTCAAATTCTTTCTGGGCATTCAGATAAACCAAACTCCAGAAGGAACTTACATTCATCAGAGCAAATATGTCAGAGAACTTCTGAAGAAATTTGATCTCTCAGAATGTAAGCCATCAAAGACTCCAATGCACCCCACGTGTATTCTGGAAAAGGAAGAGGTAAGTAAAAAGGTAGAACATAAAGTCTATAGAGGTATGATTGTCTCTCTTCTTTGTTTGTTTCTTGGTTTACAAATTTGAATCTCCCAAAGTCTTTGAAATCATTTCATACGCATTCCATTATCATGCACATCATTACAGGTACCATTACAGGTTTCTCATCTTCTTCGCTATTTATTTCAGCACAAAATGTCTTCTGAAATACCTACCGATCAAGCCATCAAAGCTCTTCAAGCACATAATGCCCAATTCCAAGAGATGTTCTTGAACTTGGCCAAAGGGCAAGAAGATTTGAAGACTCTCATTCTAAAGGAGGAGAAGAAGAAGAAGAAGAAGAAGAAGAAGAAGAAGGTGGTTCTTCTGAATATGGGTCACAGATTTGGGAATAGGTTGCGACAGGAAGCTGATCTGTCTCATTCATCCAAAGGAGGAGAGAATCAAGAGGAAGAAAAGGGTCCCAGCCCTGTGGTCTCTGATAATGATACTGATTTTGATGATGAACAATACCCTCCTGCTGAGGATAGGTACAAACAACTTGAAGACCATCTGAGTGCTATGGAGATTCAAAAGGTTCCTGGGTTGGACTTCGGAGATTTGGGACTAGCATCGGGGGTGGTGATCCCTCATAAGTTCAAAGCTCCAGTTTTTGCTAAGTACGATGGAGTATCCTGTCCAAAACTCCATCTACGCTCCTACGTTAGAAAAATCCAACCTTACACTGCTGATAGGAATCTGTGGGTACATTTCTTTCAAGATAGTCTGTCAGGGACTCAACTTGAATGGTTTTATCAATTGGAAGGAGCTAATGTCCAAAACTGGGAGGACCTTGCTGCTGCTTTCTACAAGCAATACCAGTATAACGCCGGCCTTGCTCCCACTCGTACTCAACTTCAGGGTATGTCCATGGGTGAAAGTGAAGGTTTTAAGGACTATGCTCAGAAGTGGAGAGATTTGGCTGGAAGAGTCCAACCCCCTTTTTCTGACAGGGAGTTGGTTGACATGTTTTTAGGGACGTTGCCTGGTTCTTTTTTCAATCATTTGATCGGCAGTTCGTCATCTGGGTTTACTGAATTGATTTTGACTGGTGAGAGAGTAGAAGCTGGTATCAGAAGTCGTAAGATACAGAAGGATACGTCTTCAAGTGCAGTAAAGAAACCTTTCACTGGTACGAAAGAAGTTAGTGCAGTCTACAGCTCGAGGATCCAAAACTGACCTGAACACCGTCAAGCAGTGAATGTGGTAGTGATATCAAGACCCACCGTTGCCCCACAACACAACAATCAACAAAGAATGGAGCGGCCGCAAAGACAGTACACTCGGCTTAATATGACTTTGTCTCAAATTCTACCGCAATTGTTGAAGACAAACCTGGTAACTCTGAGGGAAGCCCCGAAGAATCCCAACACCACATCTCCGCTATATAATCTGAACGTCCGCTGTGCCTATCACTCTGATAGCCCAGGTCATGATACAAATAACTGTTGGGCCTTGAAGAATAAAGTACAAGATTTGATCGAAGCTAAAGAGATTGAGTTTGACGCTCCGGAGAAACCCAACGTCATAACTGCTCCCATGCCCAAGCACGATAAGGGAGTGAATGCAATTGAGGATGATGAAGAAGAGTCAGATATGGACAGCTGGATTTACCCGACTATCAACGGTGAATTGAACAACTGGACGGCGAAGGACTTCGTGCCTGTTTCTTTTATTACACAGTAATTGACTTTTGTTTTGAGATTTGTAACAGACAGTTTGAAACTTTACAGCCCGGTGCCTTGCCTGAGGCACCTTGGCTTTGTTTGTGAGGGCTTATTATCTGTCATTTTCATATATCATCAATAAAGCATTGGACGTTTTCTTGCATTACAAATTTTGTGCTCCTTGTTTTTCTTTTCTATCTTGCACTTTATCAAAACAGCTATTGTCTTACACACACTCACATATCATAATGCAGATCCACATCCACTCTGGATCCCGTTGATAACGACTCTGCTATTTCCAGTTATGACTTTGAAAATCCGATCAACCAAGCCGAGGACGAAGGTGAGGATGATTGTGAGGTGCCTGGGGAGCTTGCTAGACTGTTACTACATGAAGAGAGGGCCACACAGCCTCATGAAGAGCCAGTGGAATCAGTAAATTTGGGTACAGAGGAAGACAAGAACGAGGCAAAAAGGATTATGGCAGAGTTACATGAAGGTACCTTCGGGACTCGCTCCAGTGGACATACCATGGCAAAGAAAATCCTACGGGCTGGATATTATTGGTCTACTATAGAAGCCGATTGTTATCAGCATTCTCGGACCTGTCATAAATGTCAAGTCTATGCTGATAAGGTGCATGTACCTCCAGTTCCTCTGAATGCCTTGATAGCTCCTTGGCCTTTTGCAATCTGGGGCATCAATATGATCGACGAGATCAGACCTACGGCGTCTAACAGGCATCGTTTCATCCTGGTAGCTATTGATTATTTCACAAAGTGGGTTGAAGCAGCTTCCTTTGCTACAATAACCAAGAATGTCGTGGCGCGGTTCATCCGACACAATCTGATCTGTCGATACGGTGAACCAGAGAGGATCATCACGGACAATGGTACAAATCTCAACAATACGATGATCATCGAGCTCTGCAAACAGTTTAAGATACAACATCATAACTCTTCTCCTTATCGACCGAAGATGAATGGAGATGTTGAAGTGGCTAATAAGAATATCAAGAAGATTGTGCAGAAGATGACGGTGACCTACAAAGACGGGCATGAGATGTTACCATTTTCTCTTCATGGGTATTGTACCTCAACACAGACGTCGACAGGGGCAACATCCTACTCTCTGGTATATGGTATGGAAGCGGTCTTACCCATTGAGGTTCAAATACCCTCTCTCCGAATTATGAAGGATGCAGGTTTGAGTGAGGCCGATTGGATCCAGACCCGGCTTGATCAGCTGAACTTAATCAACGAGAAGATACTTACTGCTATTTGTCATGGTCAGACGTATCAAAAGCGGATGATCAAGGCATTTAACAAGAAAGTTAGACGACAAGAGTATCAAGTCGGGGATCTGGTGATCAAACACATCATACTGCCACAAGGTGATCCCAGGGGAAAATGGACCCCTACGTACGAAGGGCCATTTGTGGTTAAGAACATTTTCTCAAGAGGAGCTATGATTCTAACCACCATGGATGGTGACGACCTTCCTCACCCCGTCAATGCAGACATAGTGAAAAAATACTACGCATAATCAAAGACCCGCTAGGTTTACTGGCCTAGGAAAAAATAAGGGCTTCTCGGTGAACCAAAAGGGTTCGGGAAAAAGTAAGGGATGAAAATGAAAAAAACTGTACACCCGACAAGTCGAAAACCTGAAAAGGAGGCTTGGGCAAAAAAGGGTATCCCGGTGGACTGAAAACCTGAAAGGGCGGTCCAGGAAAAAATTAGGGATTAAAGCGTAACACTATGTCTCATTGGATCACCTTGTAACTAGACTTCGGTATCGAATATCAAGCTCAGAAGGCACCAATCAATCTGATCTACCTTCAACCAAGTAGCAAAGTGATGAGACGCTCGAAGATATAAAGGCAATAGAAGAGTTAGAACCCAGTGGGATTGTTCACATAGCTGTTTTTTTCTTTGCATTTACATAAATTGTAAATTCTATCTTTCGGCGGCGTTCTCTTACTAGGACGTCAGCCTCTTGTACAAAACGCCTATTACAGGCCAACTTCAAAAATCAATATAATTCGTTTTACAATAAATTTCAAAATCGTTTTTATTTTCCTGTTTTGTTTTGCAAGAACGTTCAATGATTCATTTTTTGATATATGCATTTTACAATAATTGTTGCTCATAAATACTTACATGCGAAACAAAAGACGATTACTCATAATTCCATAAACAGGGGAAAACAAGAAATGTCCAAACCTTACAGTTGCTCTATTCATCAGGTACAAGGATAGACCCAGTTTGAGAAAATGACTAAAAGTATATACACTCCCCGCAGAGTAAAAGGTACCCAAATACAGTGGTGTTAATTCTCCCCAAGCAGAATTCATCTATCACGAGCACTAGAAGATTATCCCCAGCGGAGTTTGTTTCTTCCACAAACAGAAATTTTATCCCCGACAGAGTTCATCACCGCCAGCAACGGTAATTCATCCACAGCCGGGGATATTTCTCTAAGACAACAGATCTTCTGACAAAGTATCTCTTCCCCATAGAGTCATTCTTTCACCAGTTTATTCTCCAGCAGAATTATTCTCCTGCCAAGTTATTCTCAAATCATCTTCGGTCATTATCCTCAGCGAGAGAAACTCTTTTATTCTCCAGCAGCAGTCCGGGATTTATTTTCCCCAACTAGAGAACATCATAAAAAAATTTCACATCCATACATTATGACATGCATATACGCACCATATAACACAGTCTCATTTATTTTGAGAACATCATTGCTCGATACATGTCATGCATCATGACATTACATACGACTAACTCTTTACCTTTCAGGAAAAGATACAATCAAATTCTCACAAAGTTCAAGCTATGAAGCCCGGGTACAATCAGATAGTATCTTGATTCCTCCATCATATTGTGAAGCCCGGAGAACGACCGGATAACAGTATCAGAATACCGCGAAGCCTGGACTCGACCAAATATTGGTATCTTTTAAACAAGCTATGAAGCCCGGATTCGACCGGGTAATAGTTTAATCCCCAGCAAGTTATTGTGAAGCCTGGATTACGACCAGATAGAAATACAAAGACGCCATGAAGCCTGGATTCGAACAGATAGTGGTATATCATAAACACAAGCCGTGAAGCCCGGAAATCGACCGGATAGCAGCTTAACAAGTTATTGTGAAGCCTGGATTACGACCAGATAGCAATATAAAGACACCATGAAGCCTGGACTCGACCAAATAATGGTAGAAGACGTTGTAAAGCCTGGATTACAACCAGATAGCAACCAAAAATACTACGAAGCCTGGATTACGACCAGATAGTGGTATATCTTTAATGCAAGTTATGAAGCCCGAATTCGACCGAATAATATCTTGATTTCCCCGAACACCATGAAGCCTGCATTCGACTGGATAATGGTATAATACATCGTGAATCCTGGATTACGACTAGATAGCGGTATAACACATCGTGAAGCTTGGATTACGACCAGATAGTGGTAAAAGAACAGTGAAGCCTGGGATTACGACCAGATAACAGTAAGGGACACTATAAAGCTTGGATTTCGACCAAATAGCAATTTACCCGGCCAATTACTATGAAGCCCAGAGTCGACCGGATATTAGTAGGTCTTAAAATCAAATGGAAGCCCGGATGCGACTGGATAACCACTTGATTTCTTTTGAAGCCTGGATTTCGACCAGATAAGAAGTGAGGTATTGTGAAGCCTGGATTCGACCAGATAGCAGTACAGGACACCATGAAGCCTGGATTCAACCAGATAATGGTATATTACATCGTGAAGCCTGGATTACGACCAGATAGCGTTACAAGACGTTGCGAAGCTTGGATTTCGACCAAATAGCAGTTTTTACTTGGACAATTACTAAGAAGCCCGGAGTCAACCGGATATTAGTATGCCCTAAATTCAAGTTGAAGCCCGGAGGCGACCGGATAACAACTTAATTCTTTCTGAAGCCTGGAGTACAACCAGATAAGAATTGAGAAATTGCGAAGCCTGGATTACAACCGGATAGCAAGTTTAATCTCATCTCCCCAATAAGTCACTGTAAAGCCTAAATTACGACCAGATAGCAGTCGATCTTATCACTATGAAGCCTGGATCACGACCAGATAGTAGTTCATTTTCACCTCTTCGACCAAGAGACGATTCCCCAGTAGAATAACAGACGACTGAAGCTCCTAAAATTCAACTTTCTCTCAAGACAGAGAACAATATTCCCCAACAAAATCTTCCTCAACAACAGGTATATGGGTTCTCGCTAAGGAATCTCTTAGGCGATCGACACTCCTTCTAATGGAATCTTTAAGCCCATCTTTCGTCATCAATCTCTAAAAATGGCATCTATAAGCCCATTCCCGACATCACAAGACAAATACCACTTCATACGAGTGCAAATTTCTGGGCACTCTAGTGTTCAATCATCTTTAACCTTTAGATCACGAAAGGCAGACAGGCCAATCTACATCCTCAGGTTTAAGAAGATTGAACAGGGGCAGCTGTTGTACTCCAAAATTTTCCCTCTCATATTTCTCAATACATTTCAAGTTAGATCCTCAAATTGCTCAAGGAAGTCCAAGGGTTGACCAGACAAACTCTCTCCTAAGGCAGTCTACCTCAAATTAGGATTTCATGTTACATCAAGATACTTGAGTCAAAAGGATACCAAATGCTCACCATTTTCATAATATGTTCTCAAGATCACCCATGTCAAGTTTCAAGCCTTGCAGAGGAAGTTATCTCAGTCAATTGCTCAAAGACCTGAAAATCGACTGTGCTAGGGCAAAAGTCAACTGTGGCCCGCATACAGTCAAACTTCAAGATTTTTGGTCAACATTCTCATTTTGAAGTATTATTCATCATTTGATAAAGGGTTGATCATGATTCATCAAGGATTGCTCACAATTAATCAAAACCCAAAAGTTGCTAAATTAGGGTTTTGCAGGAAAAGTCAACTCAACTTTGACCAATCATAACTTTCTCATACTTTATGAGAAATGACTCATCCAAAGCTCATTTTGCAAATTGTGATTTAAATTCTTTGTTAAGCATTGCATTGAAAACAATAAGTCAATAATAATCACGAGCTAAGATGTGAAACACTACATTACGTGGATATGGAGGCATCCCAAGGGAATGTTATGGCGTTCAAGTGTTCGCTCTTCTATGCAGGTAGCAATTCATAGCGGTCACCTGGACCAAAATTTCATCCTCGTCACCTCCTTACATTTGACCGAGCGCCCGATCCTCCCACATGGAGAGACTTGGGGCATTGTTTGAGGTCCGCGTCCCTTTTTCAGTTATTCACAAAGCCCAACACATGAAGGAAGTCAGATCAAGTCTTTTCTCCTCAACAAGATTTAATTCCCCAGTGAACTCGGCAAGGCTAAGTTTTTCTCAGTTTTCAAGCACCAGTCCATGTTGGTACCTCAAGATGACGGACAATAGATCCTAATGAGTTTTTGACATTTTGCACACAATAATCATCACGACATACTGCATTGCATCCTCAAATGCATAGCATATCCATGAATCGTCATGTCACACCTTAAATTCATATGAAGCATGAGCCAGATTAATCCCAAATCAATCCCAAATCAACAAAACATGCTCACAAAAATTTCATCTTCATAATTCCCAGTTAACATCTGTTACTACACTACCAACTAAAAGAAACCAGGGTTTTAGTACGTCATGCTCCCCAACTCTCAATACTCACTTTATCTCTCTTAGGGTCGTAGGTCGTCCGTAGACTTTACCCTCTCTTCCTCGTATTCTTAGGGTCGTAGATCGTCCGTAGATCTTACCGTCGCCTTATCTTTCTAAGGTCGTAGATCATCCGTAGTTCTTACCGTCACATCATCTTTTAGGGTCGTAGATCGTCCGTAGATCTTACCATAGTGTTTTCTTTCTAGGGTCGTAGATCGTCTGTAGATCTTACCTTCGCTTTATCTTCCTAGGGTCGTAGGTCATCCGTAGACTTTACCCTCTCATCCTCTTAAGGTCGTAGATCGTCCGTAAATATTACCGTCGCTTTATCTTTTTAAGGTCGTAGATCGTCCGTAGATCTTACCGTTGCTTTATCTTTCCAAGGTCGTAGATCGTCCGTAGATCTTACCGTCGCTTTATCTTTCTAGGGTCGTAGATCGTTCGTAGATCTTACCGTCACTTTAGCTTTCCTAGGGACGTAGGTCATCCTTAGACTTTACCTTCATTTCCTAAGGTCGTAAGTCGTCCGTAGACTTTACCTTCTCCTCTTTACCTCTTTTAAGGTCGTAGATCGTCCGTAGATCTTACCATAGCGTCATCCTTTTAGGGTCGTAGATCGTCCGTAGATCTTACCATCGCGTTATGTTTTTAAGGTCGTAGATGGTCCGTAGATCTTGCCGTTGCGCCATATTATTAGGGTCTTAAGTCTTCTACAGACTTTACCTTCGTGTTATCCTTAAGTTTCTTACCTCCAGTCACCGCGATATTGTCAACCTTATCCTTTCAGTCACTCTACCACTTACTCCCTCGAGAACCTTGTATTGGTACCGTTACCCCAGTACAAGCTACCTTTTTTCAACCATGTTTTATCTATCATGATCAGTCCACCAGAAGACCAGTTTGTCTTTCCCCAAGCAGACATTCAAACTAGTGAATGACACTCACACCATCTCTCCAGGGCAAATTTCGGGTCCTGGTATTTAATCATCTTCCACCTTGAACTCTTGAAAGGCTGACGCTAATCTCGCCTTCAGGTTTAAGACGATTAAATAGGGGCAGCTGTCGTACCCCAAATTTTCCCTATCTCTTTTATTTTTGTTTGGTTTTTGAACTTTGCATTCCATTTGCATCATTTTATTATTCAGTCATTTGCATATCCCGCATCTCATGGAATCAGGCGCTTTGGTTTAAAGTTTTAGGACTACGCCCTCTTTATGTCTAATATTGTTTTGAGGTTTTCTTATCAGGTAAAAGGGGAACGCATCTGGTTCTCGATTAGTGGATCATGGAATGAATTGTGTCTTCATGTTACAAGGTTGGTTCTCGCTCAAATTTATCAGAGCTTGGATTAGGGTTTATTTCCCTATGTGTGTCGGTCAAGATGCTAGGGTTTTTTGGGTCTTTGGTTTCTGGGAAGATGTCTCTCTCGCCTGCCCTGAATAGGGCTCAGAGCACAGTGTGTTAGGGCAAGAGTTTCACCTCCTCGCATTTCAAGTTTCTTCTTTAAGTCTCTAAGCCATTGAGTCGACAATTTGGAGATTGAATTGGCAAATGTGGAGTTCGAGCACTTCATAAAATGAGGTTAAAGGTTCATGATAATCAAGACTTGTTTTTGTTGCTTAAGTTTCAAGTTATAGTGGGCTGAATGTCAAAGTCAGAGTTCTGTTCGAGAAGTGCGAGTGTGGTTCAGACATGATTTGAAGATCAAGGTTCAAAGCGACCGGTGTTTTGGGTTTGAATTAATCAGTGGAATCAAATTCTTGAGCATTCATTTTGTTTTGTTTGAGAGTTTGATTATAAGACGCGTGTTTTGTTTGGAATACAAGTTATAATCATTATTCATTATTTCTTGAGATTTAAGTTAAAAAGTTGAGATGCGCATTCGAATTATTCGAGAGGAAATCTTAGAATTCAAACAAATTCACGAGTCATTTGATTTCCACAACAAGATTCATCATTGATAAGTTCGTTCCAATTTGTGCTCATTACATTTTTGAGACAATGTTACAAGGCATATTACAGTATGAAATACAAATCACATTGGTTTGTTTACAAAAAAAAAAAGAAAGAGAAATAATTTGTGTTTCTTCAAGTCTTCATCTTCAAGTCATTCGTCCTCGCCTTGGTATTTTCATCGTTCAATCTCGCTTTGGATCGTCCAATAATCGTGCTCATGAAACAAGAAAAAAGAAAAGTTAGTGATCAAACACATGGAAAAAATTCAAACAAGAATTATTTGATTAATGTCATCATAAGGGTTTACGTTTGGAATAAGTCAGGGAGTTATTTTTCATCATGGTTTATTTTCTCCCAATTGCAAATCACAAAAAGAGTTTTTCTCTTTGGTTCACAAAAAGGAAAAAAAAGAAAAAGATTGCAAATGTTTCCTGTTGCTAAAGCAAAAAACAGCATCAACCAAAACCAAAACAAATTGTCAAAGCAAACAACAAGCATAGCACACAAGTCACAAGCAAACAAGGTAACAGCAGGCCCACAATGTTACAACAAGCAAAGAAAATTGTGCCACAAAAAACATACAACAGCATGGCAAGGTATCAAAAAAAGCATGGCAAGCTAGAAAAACAAAGGCAATGCAGCACGCTAGCGCAAGCAAAACAAGCATGGCAAGCTAGCAAAACAAAAGCAATGCAACAGGCTAGCAAACTGTCCCACGAAACACAAAACCAACAAGTAGCCAAAATAACAAGCAACAAGTCAAAGGCTAACAAACAACCAAAACACCCTAGTGCTTCATCATTTTCCAAATGTGCAAACCCTTCATAACTTTAAGGGAAAAAATAGTAAGCTTTGCATCACAGAAAGGTAAAAGAGGAAAGAAAAAACCTGCACATTGCTATCCAACAAAACTGTCAAAACCTGTTCAAAACTTGCACCAAATAGGCAAGCTAAAAGCAGCATAAAAAAGTGACCAAGTAGGATAGCAAAAGAGTTCAAAAATCATGCTATGGTTCCCCCCCGCCCAAAATCTTTTCTCTAGGATATATAACTGATGCCAAAACACACAGTGAAGGGGGGGGATTAAAAATACTGAAAGAGTTCACTAAAAAAAACCTCGGAGAACCCACTCATTTAACCATAATTTTCATACACAACTCACACCTCCAACTTCTTTTTAACCTAGCCACTATCAACAAAGGGCTGAAAAACTCCAAACCACTGTTTTCATCATCTTTAAAATCGTTCTCCAAAGCTTACCCTGCATACAAAATTTGACCAAAAAAAACACATAGAAAAACCAGATAGACATGAGATAGAAACAGGGAAGGAAGCCTTGTCCATCAAGCTGTTTTCATGACCTTCAAAATCACCCTCCCAAAACAAACTTCGCTAACAACCTTCAAGCCCACCGTAAGTCCAATCCAGAAAAATTCTAGACCATAATCATAACGGGAATCTACACAAGCTTCACAGAGAAAATATATATGAATATCTACCAAAAACTCTGCATATCTGTAACCCCTATTTAAGCCATCACTCATCACCAACCATTAACTTCATCAAACAACCCCCTCCAACTTCTGTTCGATCTACCAAAATCTCAGGAATAATCACATTCATTCTCGAATCACTGTTAAAAAACAAAACAAGTTTCCCCGGCACAACCCAAAAATTACAGAAAGAAAATTTGTTTGTTTGAAACCATCCGTCATAGCTTCAACTCAGATCAACAGTTTACAATAACACGAGAAACATAGAAGTAGACGACGAGAAGAAGAGTGTACCTTAAAGAATCGTCCCTCCGATAACTTTCAGGTCAGTAATGTTGTCTTATCCCTTTTCTTTGATTTCAAGACTCCATTGTGTTGTTCGATTTGGGAATTTTTCTTGAATGTTGTGTAGTTTATTTGGTGAGAACCTATAGAAGGTCATTTGTATGGTTTAGTTAGGAACAAGTAGTTTATCGTGAGAACAGGGCGGAGGGCGGAGGCTAATCGGGTAGAAAAGCAGTTTTAGAAAGGGGTAATTACAGTTGAGTGACCAAAAGAGCGGTGTTGTCATGTTTTTTTTATAAAGAGAAAGAGGGTTTGAGAATTTTGTGTGAGTGAAGATGGATGAGAGAGACCGCAGTGGCAATCGATTAAGAGTGAGAGAGAAAGGTAGGTTCAATCAGTTGAAGGATGAAAAACAGAGAAAGGGAAACGTGTGAGGTTGAGGGAAGAGAATAATTAGGCCTTTGTTTAATTAAGCCATAGTTAATTAATGTTGATAACTTTTCCCTTTCCCCAGGCAGCTTATGTGGCGCCCCTTTGATGCATTAGGTCTTTTTTTAACTTTTTCTTTCCCTTATCCAAACCGGGTCAGCCCATTGGGATGCTGGCCCAATCCAATCACCGTTTCCCTTTTTGTTTTAATTAAATCATTGTTATAATAAATAAACAGAATAGTTCAACTGGCAAAGCTTCTAATAATGAACCTTGGGGACCCGGGTTCAACCCCTGCTGGGGGTATTTTCCATTTTTTTTAGTTTCTTTAGGCTTTATCTTTATGTATTTTACTATACTTCTTAAAAAATATATTTATTTAATTTATTTTCTTTACATAGTTATTGCATGAGAAAAATATAAAAACATGTTTGTTTTAATTAATTTTTCATTTTGTTTACTTAATCTTTTGTTCAATTTTCTTTAAATTCAACTTGTTTCATTTAATACCCAAAATAAGTTAAAATTAGGTTTCGATACTCATTTCACAATAAGTTGTAAAAATACTATAGTATTATTTTCTTAAAATAATAAAAAATATTTAGAGTCTTAGTTTCTTTATTTGTTCGTTCAAACCCCGATGCCATACTCTCTCAGTTAGCTCCGTGAGGCGATTAAAACCCATTCGATCGCCTTATGTCGAAATAGACTGTTAGCTCATTTGTACATAGCAAACAATTAGGTTTCTAGTCTCTCTCTTAACCTTTTCTTCTTTTGTTACTAAAACTTAACATTCACAAATAAAAAAATCTAAAAACATTTAATCATTACTTGAATTTATTTTAAAAAAACTCGCAAAAACACTCAACCAATCAAAACTCCCCCAAGGGCATGTTATCTCTGTTCTACCGCGATACCGGCCGTGTCTATTTCTAGAATGCGCGTGTTAATGTCGCCCACTAAAAAACACAAACAAACCAACCTTTTTCTAGAGGAACTACGGTGTTCTGATTCCTTTATTGGATACGTAGGCAAAGGGTCGCGAAACCCTCACGAACGAAATATAAAAAAAACCATCCATTTCCCTTTTAACAAGCATAGTTGTAGATAAATACACCCTTTAAGATAAACAAATAAAGTGGATCCTGTTGGGAACAATGGATGTGAGGGGTTCTAATACCTTCCCCTCGCATAACCGACTCCCTTACCCTTTCTCTTGGTCGCAATACCATCTTATCCATTCCCTTGTGGTTTTATCGATATTTCCCCTTCCTTCAGGATAAATAAAGTTCGGTGGCGGCTCTGTGTTTTCTGCCGGTAGCTTTAAGCGTCACGTTCTGAACCGTTTTTGCAACTTCTGACTGCACTTGTATAGAGGTTGGCTCAGAAGTTCTGAAGTGTCATATTCTTTAGACGCTTAGAAAATTTTCTAAATGCTTGGAAAATTTGATTTTCAAAGTAACTTCTGACTTTTGATTTTTGATGAACCAATTTCATGCCTTAATGAAATATGATTCTTGGAACTTGATTTTTTGATTCAAAAGTCATAGTTTGACTCTTTTGGTGTGTAAATGACCATTTTGCCCATGTGAACGATTCTCTTGGAAAAAATTGTAATTTCAGATTTGCAACTGGATGGAAACAAACTTGAGGGTCCAGGCTGATCCTTTGAGAAATGGGAGGGAAAATTTTGGGGTACAACAAGTCCCTATTAGGCTCTCTTGGAAGAAATGAATCCAAAGCTTCAGATTAGTTGTGTATGGTTGAATCTTGCGGACATAAGACTTTAAATGCATCTTAGGGCAAGAGACTCCATCGTATAAGGCAAAGGTTAGGACTTTGAACTTTGGCGGGATGACCACTCCAGAAACCAAACCCATGTCTCCTAAATCCAAACCGGGTATCTGTTGAATCTCCATAGCACTGAGGCGATCCTCCAACTGTTTGTACTTGTCATCAGCAGGAGGATATTGTCCTTTGAAGTAGTCAACTTCAACTTCATCAATCTCCAGACTGTTATCTTCTTCATGACTATCCCCCATGTTGGATGGAGTTGAAAGATCTAGAGCTATTTTGACTGGTCCTATATGTCTTCTTCCCAAGTTCAGGACGCCTACTAATTTCTTAGACTTCTTCCTTTTGTCTTTGAGAAGAAGCTCTTTCAGGTCTTCTTGCCCCTTAGCCATAGCCAGGAACATTTGTTGGAACAGAGGGTTTTGATCTTGAAGATCTTTCACAGTTTGTTCAAGAGTCACAGCTGGAATAAACAATGGAGGAGATGAGAAACCTGTTATGGATCCTGTCATGCAATGATATATATTATATATATGCAATGTTTTCAAGCATCTCGTGGGGTAAACAAGAAACTGTTAGAATTTGATTGCAGCTTGATTGAAGAAACTTCGTGTCGGTGAGAGTCCTTCTTCAAGAGTCAAGCTTACCATATCGAGTGGGTCATAGCCCTTTACTCTGGTTCGTTGTACCTGATTTTGACGGTGTTTGGTTAGAGGGAAATAAATCCTCTTGTCTCTTGATAGATGTCTTGGTTCAACGCGACCCTGCATCAAAGACCCTCGAGATCCTTGAAATGGTTATTGAAAATGCTATGGTATGATGTTTATGATGTTATGATGTTATGTATAGATATGCGAGGTAAGAAAATTTATACAAATAATCATATTCACACAAAGCAGACAAGTCCTTAGTTTTAGGCTTGCATGGAGTTTGTAGGTAAGTACCCTCTTGAAGTTTAGTTGGCTCAATTTGTCCTAGTTAATAGTAACCAGGTTCTAAGGGATATTAATATCACTGACTTTTTCCACAAGCTTCGTTCAATAAGCAATTGACTCGCAACCGAAAAAAACTCATGGGTCAAGTCTCAATGAGTATAACATCGAGTATCAACAAATTTCCAGCTTTACAATGAAACCGGCTATCTCACTACTTCCTAATGGCCAAGTTGGTCAAGTAAGGTTCTAAGGTCAGTTGATGCTTCACGACACCACACAGCGGCCCCGTACTCTCCTTGACTGACTCAAGGGTTACCAGTACCAACCAAAGTGCCACATCAACGTAGCTACTGATTCAACCATGTCGGTATACGCTGCATAGTTCCCTCACAGTTTATTACTACTTACCTAAAAGGTGCCCCCAAATCCGAGTGTAGGATTTAAAACAAACCCAAACATGGAACCAAAATATAAAGAAAACAAATCAAACAATGTAAGCAAGTAAATGTGATCTAACCCTAAGGTAACCCAACTTTTAAGTCATCCCCAGCAGAGTCGCCAGTTCTGTGATACGGTGGGAGAACTGACTTGAGGGTTTTGCATTTTATCGCAAATGTTGCGGTTAGCAAGAGTCCCCAATGACTTTTCTTTTATCCAAAAAAGGAAAGGTGAAAAAGCACAGGAAAGACCTTTGAGATTGTTTCTTGAGTTCGGGGGGTAGATTATGAAAAGGGAAGGTATTAGCACCCTTTTCATCCATGGTTTTCCATGGGCTCTTAGTTACTTGCTAGATCACTTGCTTTTGTTTAAAAAATGTGCTTTTGTATGGTTTTGAAAGTATTTTGGAAAGATTCCATCGTTTAGGCAAACTTTGTAATAGTTCTCGTTCGTAAGAACGTATACAAAGTGTTAAGCTTTTGAAAATGTTTCAAGTTTGGAAAGATGTTTGGAAAGTGTATGTGATTGTTTTGAAAATAGCAAGGATATTTATTTCGAAATTGAGCAAGTAACTAAAAGTAATCTACCTACTCAAAAGGTCTTAGATGTGTTTTTCCTCCTCCTTTAGATGTTGATATCTTACCATTGATTTGGTAAGAAGCCCCATCGTTGGATGTGAAGGGACGGGCGTTGGGTCATCGTATGACCATGATAGCAATGTTGTGAGATGACTTAGCACTTTTCTTTTAGGGACTAAGATCATTTTGAAAGGCAACTTTGATAGCGTCATCGAGGGACTATGATCTTTTTTCGATTTGTTTGTGCTAAGACCTCTCACATGCATAACATGGCCATTTTTAGGCAACAAGTGAGATTACCCTAAGGGTGCATGTGTGCAAGTGTGTTTGATTGCATGCATTTGTCTTTGATTTTTGGTGGTCTACTTGTTGGTTTTATCTTGTCATACACTCCTAATTACTAGAATTTACATTTGAAAGCGATAAATTGCAGAAATGTAAAGTCCTACGCTATTACAATATTTAGGGGATGGGGATACATATTTATGAATGAGGGTTGCAAATAATTTAAGTAAGTTACTATTACAACCATATTTAAATGTACAATTTAAGAAAGAAATGGACTTGTTTAGAAAATGTTTTTGTCTTAAGGAAATAAATTAAAAGGAAAATATTTTTATGTTTTTTATGTTGATATAAAAAGAGTTAATATTAAAATTGATGAAAAATAAAATAAATGAAAGATAGAAATAGTGCTGCTGCAAGAAGAACAACTAGGATCAGAAGTTATGAGGCCAAGAGCGCCGTGACTCAGCAGGAGACGTCATTGGGATCAGAAGTTCTAGATTAGTAAACTCTGAGGTCCTGCAAAAAATGTTAGAGGGAAAACACAGAGGTTCTGGGTGGTGTTCAGCCAGTGAACCAAATGTCATAAGTTTCTCATTGTCAGCATGTGAAAATCAGAAACTCAAAGTGTTTGAAAACAACTGATGGAAACATCAGAAGTTCAGTGTATTTGACATGTGAAGAGAACTCAGAAGTTATGTGCTATGTTAGAACAGTGAGGGAGTCATCAGAAGTTTAGTGTTGTGCTGAGCCAGTGAGTGAACATTAGCAGTTCAGTGCGTTATAAGAATGTAAGTGTTGTACCCCAAAATTTTCCCTCCCATATTCCTCAAGATTTGTCAAGAATGATCTTCAAGTAGTTCAAGATTTCTCAAGGGTTGCACAGTTCAAATGCCTCCTAAGCCAGCTAAAATTAGGGTTTTGTTTCTTTCAAGGAATTTGAGGTTTTCAATGGCTCAATCAAGTCTCATAGGCCTATAAACATTCTCAAGCATCTACATGCCAAGTTTTAAGACTCACAATGCCAATTTGCACAATCAAAAGCTCCATTTGATCCACAGTCAACTACAAGGGTAAAATGGTCATTTCACAGTCAAAAGTCAGAATTTTTGGTCAACATCTTATTTTGAGCCCATAATCATCATTTGATCAAGTCTTGATCATGATTCCACAAGCATGGCTCAAAAATCATCAAGATGCAAAAAGTTACTATTTTTGGACAGTAGAAAAGTCAACTGTATCTTGACCAAGGCATAACTTTTCCATGGTTCATCAGAAAAATTCCATCCAATGCTCATTTTGAAGGGGATGACATGTCCTACAATCCATATTCACATTCCAAGTCCAATAAATGCTCTCACAAAAAGTTATCAATTTCTACATTATAGGTCAAATTCAAAAGTCAACAAAAATGCACTTTAAGTCAAAGACCATAACTTGAGATTGGTAAATCCAAATGACATGGGACCAAAGGCATTGGTTAGAGGACTTCAATACCTTTCCAAAATGTCCAAGAACATGTTCATATGGTCAAAATTGAGCAAGATATGCATTGGAGAAGTTGGGAAATGTTTATGAATTTGCAAAAGTCAACTTTGCTCAAAACACTTTGTTTTTGCTAATGGGCCTCAAATTTCTTCTTGAAACTTTATCCAAGGCCTATGCACGACCCATCAAGCCTATTTGAATTTATTTTCTTATTTTTATTAATTAATTGGATTTTTAATTGATTTTAATTCATTTAATTAATTTAAATTGTAGGAAATTCAAAGATATGGTTTTTCAATCTTTTGGTGAAGCAAGAATGACCTAATCATGCTGGAAATTTCGTGTGCAAATCAAAGGGACAAGAATCTCCAAATTTAACAAGTTTTTCCAATAAAAAAGATTCAAAAATATTTGATTTTTAATCAAATATACAATCATCAATTCCATGGATTTCTTGGCAAAGATTTGACCTAGTTTCACTCTACTATATATACAAGAGCTAACCCTAATCATGCAGACGTGAATTTGCTGCAAGAAAGCCATAACCACATTCAAAAAAATCAAAGAAAAGTGAAAATTGTTTTCTATAGTTTAGCACGATTCAAAGCATTTTGTGGTTTCTAATACCTTGCAGGAACTCTCAGGGACGTTTTGCAATCAAAACCACACGCTAAAGCTTAAGAAATCCTCAAGAACAGTCACACGGTTTGATACTTTTTTTCATAATTGTAACTCGTATTTCATGCACAATTAACATGTTTTAATCATTGTTTTGTGTTGCTTGAGTTCATATAAAGCTAATGGTATTAGTTAATTGAATTATAATGCACAGAATCGTAAGTTGCCATTGACAAAAGCTAGGGTTCTTGAGCTTCCAAATTGGGGCTTTTCAGTACAGGAAAAATCAAGCCTTGAGAGACCTATGGTTGAATTCGTTGAGACCAGACGAACATGTTGGCACCCTCGCGAAATATTTATATATAGCACAGCTCTATTCGCTATGTTTCCTTATTGCAGGTTGTGGGGGTTAAAAACCCCCGCTATATAACTTTGTTTTTACAGGCCTAGCGAGGAAGACGATGACGTGCTGATTCATGGTTGGGCCATTCAAAAAATAGCGCGCGTGATTTTGTTGTTTCCAGCATAATGTTTGATTTTATATATTATATTCATTAGTCATTATACTAACAAATGCGTTTAGATGGCTTAGTGGATGGTGCGTTGGCTGGTAACCATTGGGACCTGGGTTCGATTCCCAGGTCCCCCAAAACTCTTCTATTATTTTTTCTTACATATTCTCATGCAGGATTCCAAGAGCGTTCCACCATGTGCTTCAACCATCCAAGCGCCAAGTGGCCACAGTCATTAATCCAATGGTCAGGATGGGTAGACCACCATGTTCCCAGTCAACTATGCCATGGAGGATCTCAAAAGTCAGAAGGGCTTGATTGTTAATGGGCCTGAGAAATTGCTTCTTCACCCCCAAAGCTGGCCCATCACCCCCTGGTTTCTTTATTCTTTTTCTTTTCTATTTTAATTTCTATTTAATTATTTTATTAATTATTATTATTATTAGTTAATTAACTCACAAATTAATTATTTTTCATAATAAATTCAGAAACCTAAAATATTATTTATTTTTATCATTTATTAATTTCACTATTAATTATTTTTTGTAAATAAATTCTAAATATAATTAATTTAGTTAATTAGGTTAACTTTGACTTTTTTTTACAATAAATAAAAGCAATTTAGAATTAGGGTTTTTCTTTTGACAATTTTAATCCTTTTTATTTTATTTTCATTAAGACATTAAAAAACTAAAAAATACTTTTCTCTTTTAATTATTTAATTAATTAGAATTAGGTTTAATTAAATGCAATATAACCAAAAAACTCATTCTTTCTCAAAAAGGGTCAAAACCCTAAGGACTTTTCCAATTCAATTTATTTTCGCGCATATTTATTTTTGATTATATTTATGTAATTGTTCCGAGGATGTAATAGCGTAATTAGGATCTTTTTACCGCTTTCTTTTATTTTCTCGCAATTTATCTTTTCAAGGGTTATGTTTTTGGCGATGTAAATATCCGAGGCCTTGTAATAGCGTAGATTTATTTTCCGCAAATTATTAACTGTTAACTATGCATGACAAGACTTGCCTGAAAATTAAAATCAACTCGTAGCTCACAATAACATGTGCAAAGATAATTTAACTGAATCCTGACACACTCGTACATGCCACTCCTAGGGTACACCTCACTTGGTTGCCTCGACGTGGTCATTGAGTATAGGGTGTTTTAGAGGTCGCCCTCCTGTCTAAAGATCCAAGTTGCCCGAAACGATTGCCTCGGATAAAAAGGATCTAGGACATTAGGATTACCGCTAAGGCGTCCTACCATTGCTTTAGTGACCACATGTCCCTATAATCGAATTGACCCGAATAACTCCAACGACGGTGCTACCTACTTCTCAACAGTGGGATAGTACTGTCTAAAAGACATTTACACAGCTTAATTTCTTTTGAGTAGGTAGATTTCTCCTAGGTACTTGCTCTTTCAAAAACAAAAAAAACTTTTCGCACTTACACTTTCAAACAAAGTTTTCAAACAAACACTTCATAACACTCTTAAGGACTGATACAAGAGTTAAAACGAAGTTTTCAAACAAACTTTTTCAAAACCCACAAACACAAGAAAAACAAAACATTTTTGAAAACATAGTGAGCAAGTACCTAAGAGCCCATGGATAACCACTGATAGAAAGGGTGCTAACACCTTCCCTTTCTATAATCTACCTCCCGAATCGAGAAACATCTCGAAAAGGAATTTTGCTGTGCTTTTGTCCTTTCCTTGTTGGAGAAAATAAAAGACGGTGGCGACTCTTGCTTACCGTGACATTTCGCGAACCAGCATTTCAAAACAGTCAGTTCTATTTCCACCGATCACAGTAAGCATCAGAAGTTCAGTGTGTGTTAAAATAGTGAATGAATCATCAGAAGTTCTGCATGTTAAAACTACGAATGAACATCAGAAGTTTTATGCCATATTTCAACTCTCAATCAGCACATCAATAATCTATTCAGTTTTCAACAAACAGTAAATCAGAAGGATAACAACACAACAACTTACAGAAATTCTAATCCTAATCCTGAGCCTAGCATTATTCTAGAAGTTTTGATCCAGAGTTTTTCTATTCATGCCATGATATATACAACATTAATACTATGATATTTACATGTTAATGATGTTCAAAATGAAAAATAAGCAAAGTCAGAAAGACTTACCTTGAACCTGGAGCATGCTTGGAGCTTTGAGTGGTTGCCTTTGGATGTTCTGAGTCAGCAAGAGTAACGAAAGAGTGGTTGTGTTCTTTGTTTCAAAGGGAAGAACATAGGTTAGTTTTTGTGTATGAGAAATCTGGATTTTTATGAAGGTTTCACAACTTCCTTTTCTCTCTTTTGGCCAATCTCTCTCTTCAAAAGCCAGCCCCTTGAACGTGTGATGGAGCCAAGTATTTATAGATGATTTTACTGTGATTTGGGGGGAAAATAAATGGGATTTGAACCTGTTTTGGCATCCTGTTCTTTTGCTTTTTCATCATAGTTTTCCTATGCTAGTTTGGTGTAATCATGGGATGCAGGCGTAAGCTGACCCAACTGTTGGTCATAGGTCTGCAACAAGTTGTATAAGCAAGGTTTTGGGATTTGGTCAAGTTCTGACCAAAGCTTTGAAAATATCCTTCATGTGCTGAAGCGCTGCCTTGTCTTTGAAGCAAGCATGGTGGCTGTCAGGAGGAATTAAGGAAAAGCAAAAGCAAAGTTGATATCCCAAGACAGTAGAGGTACACGTGGTGAAGATCCTTTGGATAAAGACTCAGAAGATGTTTGTGAGCATTCAATGAACATTAAATGATGATGAGACTTATCACAACCAGAAATCCTGCAACGTGAAACTCTACACCAAGACTTTGTTCTGGATCAGAAGTTCTGCTTCAGCGTAGCATCCCATCTTCTGATCTTTGTATCTTCTGGATCCAACATGTTCTGAAGGAGAACATTGTTTCCACATGTTCTGACTAAAGCGTCATATTCCAGAATTTGCTACAAATTTTTTCTAAGTTTTTAGAATTTGATTCTTCTAAAATAAAATTTGACTTTTGAAACTCTTGATGAAACAAACTTCATATTCCAACATGTCTTGGTGAAATGTGATTTTTGAGATTTGATTTTGATCCAAAAGTCAAAGTTTGACTTTTCAGTATGCAAATGACCATTTTTCCCTTGTGAGTGATTTCCTTGGAGTATTTGTAGTTCAAAGCTTGGAAGCAAACTTGAGGATCCAGGGTGATCCCTTGTGAAATGAGAGGGAAAATTTTGGGGTACAACAGCTGCCCCTGTTCAATCTTCTTACACCTGAAGAGTTAGATTGGTAATTCTGCCATTCGTGACTTGAAGATGGAAGATGATTGAACACTAAAGTGCCCAGAAAATTTGCACTCGAAGATGTGTTAGTTGATTATATGGTGAACGGGCTTAAAGATGCCATTTGGAGAAGTAATGGATAGTTGTTGGAGATGGGATTAAAGATGCCATCCATAAGTCATTGTTGGATTGTATCTATAAGCTGGAACTGGATGATTTCCAGCATGGCGTCCGCGTCTGGAGCGCATCTGAACTGTATTGGAAAGTTGGGTTGTTTGATGATGAATCCGTGTAAAACTTCATCTTGGGAAGAGAGGGAACCGGTGTAGGGTTGCCTGATGATGAGTTCATGTAAAACTTCATATGGAGGTAAGAAGGAACATGTGTAGGGTTACTTCATGATGAGTTCGTGTAAAACTGCATCTGGAAGTGAGAAGGAAACTGTGTAGGGTTGCTTCAATGATGAGTCTGTGTAAAACTTCATCTGAAATTTCCTGAGAAGGAACCTGTGTAGGGTTGCTTCATGATGAGTCAGTGTAAAAATGAATCTTGGAAAGAAGAGGAACCGGTGTAGGGTTGCCTGATGATGAGTCTGTAAAACTGCATCTTGAGGTGAGAAGGAACCTGTGTAGGGTTGCTTCACGATGAGTTCGTGTAAAACTTCATCTGGAAGGAATAAACCTGTGTAGGGTTGCCTGATGATGAGTCAGTGTAAAACTTCATCTTGGAAAGAAGGAACCTGTGTAGGGTTTCCTGATGATGAGTCAGTGTAAAACTTCATCTTGGAAAGAAGGAACCTGTGTAGGTTTGCCTGATGATGAGTCCGTGTAAAACTTCATCTTGGAAAGAAGGAACCTGTGTAAGGTTTCTTGATGATGAGTCCGTGTAAAACTTCATCTTGGAAAGAAGGAACCTGTGTAGGGTTGCCTGATGATGAGTCTGTGTAAAACTTTATCTTGGAAAGAGAGGGAACCGGTGTAGGGTTTCCCGATGATGAGTCTGTGTAAAACTTCATCTTGGAAAGAGAAGGAACCGGTGTAGGGTGGCTTCATTATGAGTTCGTGTAAAACTGCATATGGAAGTGAGAAGGAACCTGCGTAGGGTTGCTTCAGCTGGTCAAGTAGATAGTTGCCCTGTCTGGTTTCAGGTATTAATCTCTGACCTGAGAAAGAAAGATAGTTTTTCTGGCTTGTTACAGGTGTTAATCTTCAATCTCTTCATGTAGATAGTTTCCCTGGCTTGTTACAGGTATTAATCTATAATCAGTCGTCCATAGATAGTTTTCCTGGCTTGTTACAAGTATTAATCTGGAACTTGAAAAGGTTGATGGTAGCCGTCTGTTGATTGAACTTTTCCTGAAAAAGGTAAAACATTAGCTGTATGCAATGTCATGATGTATGAAATGCATGATGTCATGATGTTCTCAAAATAAATGAGATTGTGTCGTATGCACTTATCATGTATGTAAATAGGAGGTATGAAATGTGAAATGTTTATGAATGTATTTTTGTCTGGGAAAATAAATCCTTGACAAACGTCGGGGAATTGTTAGATCCTGGACTGCTGTTGAAGAGTATGTGTATCTTCAAACTTTGCTTAGAATGTTTCCACTGGGGATTCCCGTTTTTTTAGGAGAACTCCGCTGGGGGAATATTGAAAACTCTGTGGGGAGAATGTTTATTCTTTCTTGGGAAAAGAGTTTAGGAGTCTCGGTTGTCCGTTGCTCTACTGGGGAAGCGAAGTTGAACTGATATCTGGTCGGGCCCAGGTCTCATAGTAATTTGCTGGGGATTGTAGAGTAGTCTACTGGGGAAAGAGGAGTTGTGGTCCTTTGTAGCAGTCAGAGAGGCCACCTCAAGCTGGGGATTCTTGCCATTTGTTGGGGAAATAAACCCTATTGTCGGTCTGAGTTGATGACTTTGTTGGGGAAAGTCCTCGAGGGCTCTAGAGATCGTTTCAGCTGGGGAAAGGTTTTCAGAGATTAAACTCTTGCTGGGGAATCATCCTATGAGAAGGATTTTAGGGAGATTTGTCACTGCCCCTAGTAGAGAGTGTTTGTGGCACTGCCTGGAAATGTTTGACTGTATGTAACCTTTTGTCGGGATTGACGTTCAATGCTCCAAGTGACGGAGATGAAGACCTGCCCCTGGTTACTCTACAATTCTTGAGAGATTTCTTGGAATCTTGACTGGACTGCCCTAGGTGTGCTGGATAGTGACATGTCATGTACCCTTGTTGATAGGAGATTTGCCAATGGAAATGTCATCATTTTTGAATTAATTTTGTTCACTGAGAGAGCTTTCGTTCACTGGATATTTATTGTGTGAATTTCTCCGTTGTCGAACAAATAACCATATGCAAACAGTGATATCCAAGTAATGCAAAGTTTATGTTTGTCTTGAAGTTTTGAAAAATGCGTTTTTAGCAGGTAAAGAAGTTTTGTAAGAAAAATTCAACTCAGGATTTTGAGTAAAGCCTTACAGGAGTCAGGATACCTTTTGTAACAGTATGCTTTCAAACTAACCCATGCTCCAATTAGGACTTTTTAAGGGTTGTAACGTGGATTGGTTCACGATTTAAGAAACAAAGGATAAAGGTTCAAATGTATTTCTACCCACCCGCTCTTCGTGATGTTCTTCAGTCCTAGACTCAGTTAATTGTGCGATTGAACTCCAATTGAGTCTGGAATGATGTTTTGGTGAAGGTTCAGACAAGTTAAGTTTGTCGGAAGGTAGTCATTTTTGCAAAAAAAAATTCTTCATGTTGTCGAGGATTCGTAGTGACCTCTTTTTGATTTGTTATCCTTGATTTTTGCCTGACTGTTCTTGTTTTGAGATTACAGTCAGCGGGATGCCCTAGTTTTCTTTAAGTCTCCTTCGTAGGTTTTGACTTAGTGGGCTTTACTTTTTTGGAGAAATAGTGACTGCCTATGTGATAGGGAACCAACACTATCTTTTGATTTCAGAGGAATGTTTTTTTATGTCATTCGCTGTATTACGAGATGAGAGTTTGCGGCTTAACGTGCGTTTGAGTTAACTGAGCGACTACCCTGCCCCAGGTTTTGATTAAAGGTTTCAATTTGTGTTAAAACAAAAAACTTTTACTTCTTTGGCTTGAAAGGGTTGACTAGGTATTATCTTCCTTATAACTCCAGTGTTTAGGATTTGAAAGAATGATTGTACATCGTCAGCAAGGCCTATTCAAAAGCATATTGTATGAGATTATGGCATTATTTTTGTCATCCTCCCTCTAAAGGCTTATAACTTTTAGCAAGAATTGAATGTCATAAAGAGAGTAAAAATCATAGTTTAAATGTAATTAAAATGAGTGGATCAAATCAAGACAAACATATGCAATGCATTAACGAAACAAAGTTTGACATTAATAGGTAATTGTTTGAATAACAACAGAAATTACAATTAAAAATTCAAAATGAACATAAGCCTCTTCCAATGTTTTGGCATAGGAGTAGTGATCACGTTTGGAGTCTCTGGAGGGTCAAACTCGATCTCCTTGGCGTCAATCAAATTTTGAATCTTGTACTTTGTGATCGGTGGGAATGAGAACTGACTGTTTTTGGAATGCTGGTTCGCGTTTGCGTTTGTTTTCACAAAATGTCGCGGTAAGCAAGAATCGCCACCGTCTTTTATTTTATCCAACAAGGAAAGGACAAAAGCATAGAAAAATTCCTTTTCGAGATGTTTCTCGGGTTCGGGAGGTAAATTATAGAAAGGGAAGGTGTTAGCACCCTTTCTATCCGTGGTTATCCACGGGCTCTTAGGTACTTGCTCACTATGTTTTCAAAAGTTTGCTTTTCTTTGTGTTTGTGGGTTTTGAAAAGAGTTTTATTTTTGAAGAGAGTGTAAGTGCGAAAAGTTTTGTTTTGTTTTAAAAGGAGCAAGTACTTAAGAACCTCTACCTACTGAAAAAGGAATTAAACTGTGCAAATGTCCTTTAGACAGTGCTATCCCACTATTGAGGAGTAGGTAGCACCTGTCGTTGGAGTTTTCGGGTCAATTCGATTTATGGGACGTGTGGTCACTAAAGCAATGTTAGGACGCCTTAGTGGTAACCCTAATATCTTAGATCATTTTTATCGAGGCAACCGTTTCGAGGCAACTTTGATCTTTGGACAGAAGGGCGACCTCTAAGACATCCTATACTTAATGACCACGTTCGAGGCAACCAAGTGAGGTGTACCCTAGGAGTGGCATGTGCAAGTGTGTCAATTTTCAGCTATATTATCTTTGCATGTCATGGTGAGCTATTGTTGATTTTAAGTTAAGAGTTAATCTTGTCATGCATATCCTAGTTAGCATACATCTAAATAGTTAATATATGTACAGGAATTTAAAGTGCGGGAATTGTAAATCCTACGCTATTACAAGGCTTCAGGGAGGGGGATTATTTACATGTCCAAAATTGGGGGAATAAAGCAGTAAAGTGTAAAAGTCTTAGTTAAACTATTACAAACCAGTAGGTAGTTATAATAACATAAACGCGCGCGAATCTGAAAATAACCTCTAAAAAATCCTAAGAATAAAATCTTTTTGTTGTTTTTATTTTATTTTGGAAAAATGATCTAAATCTACTTAATTTTAGTTTTTGAGAAAATGATCTAAATCTACTTAATTTTAGTTTTGGAGAAATGTTAAGATAATTAAAAGATTAATTAACAAAGTTAATTTAATAGGAAAAACTAGCCTAATGTTTTTGTGGTTTTGATTTTATGTTGATTAAAGAAAAAAGAATAAAATAGTCAAAATAAGGATAAAAAACAAAGGAAACAGGCAGCAAATAAAAAAAAACATAATTCTGGAGGCCTGGGAAGCTTCGATCCAAACAAGATCATGGTTCTTTCGATTGGGCCAGGAAGTGGGCATGAACAGCCTTCGATCCAGGGAAGGGGGGTTTCCCTTTGATCCTGGGAAAAATGCCTTCTTCGATCCAGGAGGACTATGAGAAGCTTCGATCCAGAGAAGGTGTCTCCTTCGATCTGGGATGCTATACCTACAAAAGTATGTTAGCAAAATAAAACTCAGGGCCTGGTATCGAACCCCAGGCCCTTCGATCCTGCGTGCGCTGAGTCTTTTCAGGATAAATCTGAAGCAAATGTTAGCAAACGAAGAACATGGTCTGGGTGCCAAACCCAGGCTTCTTGATCCTGTCTAGGATAGAAAATCGAAGGTAACAACCAGTATGGATATATTATGCAAATATGAGGTTGGATAGTTTACCCTTTCTTACCAGCAGATTGGACTTTTAATTTGGGCGCTTCCTGGATGTAGGCACCTTCGATCTGGGCACTTCCTGGATGTAGGCACTTTTGATTTGGGGCTTATGGGTGTTGTGATCTTTTGTTGAAGGGTTGCTTTGGCCTGGATCACTTCTGAAAATGTTGACAACCTGTGGTGGGCAGCGTATCTCTAAATCTTTCCTGTTTCTTTTCTCTATTTTTTCTGTATATTTTCCGTGTGTTTTTTCGTGTCCTCTGCACTGCATGCTTGCCTCTGCATTTATAGGAGTGTGGGGGTCTAGTAACGGCAAGAGACAGCCATTTAATCAGGCCATTAAAGCCATGAGACAAGAATCAGACACATTAAAATATTTCCTTTTTTGAAACATTCGTGTCCCTTGAATGAACCTAGACGCTTTTGACTTTCGAATGCCTTCAGGCCCTGCTCTTCGATTGGTCTTGATTTGAACATAATCACTCTGGTCGAATCAGCTCTTTAGGAATAGAAAAGGCAAGAATCTGGCCTTTAACTCAGGAATTAAATCCATAAACAGCATTTAATTATTTCTATATTTGCAAGGGACACATGCCATTGTGAACTTTGGGTGAACCTGGACAGGTTAGGATATGTGTTTTTGCTTAGTCATGCCGGCCTACTTCATTCCTTCAAATCTGCCTTCTTTGCCAACTTCAAAGTCCAATTCGAATCTATTCAGAACATTCCCTATTAGACAACTTCGACCAGCCCTTGGCCTTGTGATGAGTCTAAGTTCTGATTCGAAGTGTCCAGAACTTCCTTCATTAAAGCATCTTAGATTAAGAGAAACTCTGCACTGAAATGCCATTCGAAGGTCATTTCGTTCTGATGTTCTGATTGAGGTAAAGTATGAAGTTCTAGTCGAAGGACCCTCTGAAGTACTAGTCGAAGCATTGTGAAATTGACCTGATCGAAGGGGTCCAACGCTCAATCGAAGACTTGCAGACCAAAGCTTGATCGAAGGGGTCCAACGCTTAATCAAAGACTTGCACACCAAAGCTTGATCGAAGGGTTCCAAACACCTGATCGAAGCTTACTAATCAAAGCCTGATCGAAGAGTGCCAAATGCCCAATCGAAGACTGGTGAACCAAGCCTGATCGAAGGATTTTGGATGCCCAATCGAAGACTTTTCCCAGATGCCAATCGAAAGACACTTTGTTCATCTTCAAAAAACTTTATTTTCCTTAAGCAAGGGTTTGTGACCAACCATGTAAGGGAAGACCTTTGAAAACATGAGAGGGCAAATTTTGGGGTACAACATACTTCAATGCCCAGCAATCGTTAGTGTCATGCCCGGGACTGTCAGAATGATAAGCACATGTTGCATCAGGATTGTAGTTAGGAGAAAAAGTTTTGGGGTTCGGATGAGGTCCAATCAATGCAATCAGATTCATCCTCAACAAGTGTTGTAGCGCTTGAGACAGCGACATGTTGATGTTGGTGAACTGTCTTTTGGGCTCGTCTGGCCTTCGTTAATTTCCCCTTTGCTGTTGTCGGTGTGACGCAGAACCAGAGATCAGGACTGCCCCCACGTGTTGATCACGGCGACCCTTTTGACTGTACACATCATTGGACTCTTTCTTTTCATTGTATGGACTTTTCTGAGCATCAGAGGGTGTAGCTCCTTGGATCTTTCCACTTTTGATGCCAGCTTCGACCCTTTCACCAGTCTGTATCAGCTCGGTGAACCCGGCTGAGGAGCTTCTGATCAAGTGTTTGAAGAAAGGCCCTGTCAAAGTTCCCATAAAGATGTGAATCAGTTCCCTGTCAGTTAAAGGGGGGTTGCACCCTACTATCCATATCTCTCCACTTTTGGGCATACCCTTTGAAGCTCTCGTTGGAACCCATGGTCATGTTCTGCAATTGCACACGAGTTGGTGCAAGATCAGCATTGTACTGATACTGCTTATAGAAAGCAGCAACTAAATCCTCCCAGGTGTGGATGCGAGAACTCTCCGATTGATAGAACCATTTGAGTTAAGTCCTGTGATACGGTGGGAGAACTGACTTGGTTTGTTGCGTTTTGATCGCATTTGTGCGGATAGCAAGAGTCGCCACCGACTTTTCTTTTATCCAAAAGGAAAGGTAAAAAAGCACAGGAAAGACCTTTCGAGATTATTTCTCGGGTTCGGGGGGTAGAATATGAAAAGGGAAGGTATTAGCATCCTTTTCATCCATGGTTTTCCACGGGCTCTTAGTTACTCGTTTAGATCACTTGCTTTTACTTGATAGTGAGCTTGTGGTGTGGGCTTTGAAAGTGTTTTGAAAAATCTCTTCGTAATGGTTCTCGTTTCTATAAGAACGCGTACAAAGTTTTGCTTCAAAAAGTGACTCAAAGGTGTGTTTGTGGATTGTGTTTTTGAAAAGACGTTTTGCAATGGTTCTCGTCTCTATAAGAACGTATACAAAATGTTTTGTCTTTTGAAAATGTTTTGTGATGAAAGTATTGGTGTAAAAATGTTTTTGTCGTGAGCAAGCGAGTAACTAGGATCGAATCTACCTACTCGAAAGGTTTTCAATTTGTTATTTTCTTCCTCCTTTTAATGTTGCTATCTTACCATTGATTTGGTAAGAAGCCCCAACGTTGGATGTAAATGGACAGGCGCGGGTCAATTTTACAGTCATTAAAAGCAACTTATGAGACACTTTAGCAATTTTCGTAAGGGACGAGATCATTTTATCGAAGGCAACGTCGAGGGTCATCGAGGGACTACGATCTTTTTTATCGAAGGGTCATTACTAAAGTGTCTCATATTCGAGGGACATGACTGTTTTTCCGATAGGCAGTGAAATGGGATTACCCTAAGGGTGCGTGCGTGAAGAGTGTGTTTGATTGCATGCATTTTAATCTTGATTAAGGTTGTCTATTTTGTTGTTTTCATGTCTTGCCATACATCCTATTTACTAGCAATATATGAAAAGTAAATAAAATGCGAAAAAATAAAATCTAAGCTATTACATCGCTTTAGGGGGATGAGGGTACATATTTATGAATGAGGGTTGCAAGTAAAATTAAATCCTAAATTATTATTACAACTATATCGAAATGGATTAGACTGTGCAAGAAACGAAATTGGTTATTTATTTAAGAAAAGAAATAAGTTTGTTTAAGAAAATATTTTTGGTCTTTTATTTTAAGAAATAAAATGAAGCATGAAAAAATGTTTTTGGTGTTTGTTGATTAATGAAATAGAAAGTGATAGCAAAAATAGTGAGAAAAAGTAAAAACAGAATCAGCGCGTTGCTGATTAAGGGAGGTCAGAAATTCTGACCCTAGCGTACTGCAAAACAAAATTCCTGTTAGTAAAAAAACAAAAGTAGCATCAGAAGTTCTGAGTCCGCTGGGAGCACGTCAGCTTTCAGAAGTTCTGATACCATCGGTAACAGAGGAGGTTTCAGAAGTTCTGATACCACCAGTAACAAAGTGGATTTCAGAAGTTTTGATTCCACTGGCAGAACTTGGTCTCTCTTTCCATACTAGTCAGAACATCTGCAACTTAGTCATTTCTTCACAAAACAGAAGATGTGCATATGACAGTTATGGCAGGTGTCATAGTGTTTCAGAAATAAGAAATACCAGAACTACAAATCAGAGGCAAGTATGAATACTAATCCTAATTCTGAGTTCTAATTTCTTCCAGAAGTTCTGAACTGTTTTATTCCATACTTAGGCAGGCAGATACGTGAAGCCTCGGAATATGTATAACGTCAGAAACATGATATCTACATTGTATTTTTTGAACATGCAAATCTGATAGTGCTTAAGCAACGTGATGAGAGTCAGCAGAAGCTTACCTTACCGCTGGAAAAGATTCTGTAAACTGGAGGTTGGTCTTTGACCCTGGTGAGATTCTGAGCAACTTCTTTGCGTACTCAGCAGGATGGAGGTTTTCAACTTCTGGAACAGCCAAGGGGTGATACTCTTACCTATTTGAATGGAAAGTGTATGGCAGTATGAATACAGAAGTTAGGATAGCTTCTAATATACGAATCAGCAACTGTGGGGATGGTTTTAGTCAAAGAACAATGGAGTTTTGATGCTAGAATCAAATGCTAAGGTTTGGTATTTTGGTGTTTTTAGCTTTTCGGATTCTTGGAATTTTGCAAAGATTCAAGGCTTTTTCTTTCTTTTTGGTGATTCTCTGTCTCCAAAAACCAACCACTTCAATGTGTGATGGAACAAGCTATTTATAGATGGATTTTGCTGTGGTTTTGGGGGGCAAAACAAATGAGTTTTTAAACATTTTTGGAATACTTTCCCTTTGTTTTTAAATCACAGTTTTTTGTAGGCTAATTTGGTACAAGAAAAACGCAGGCATGGACTGGATCAGCAGCACCTTGGAGTGTTGTGGCAGCTGGTTGTAGGAATGTGCCATAGAAGGGCAACAGGTTAAGGTTTGGGGTTTAGTGATGTTCTGATTGCAGAAAATTAGAAATGTAACCTCCAAACACTGAAGGGGCATCTTTTGACCAGAGCGTTAAACATAGCCTTTATACGCTGAAGAATCATGTTCTGACTGAAGCATTATGTTCTGACCAAAGAGTATCGCTTCTGCATGTTCTGATTGAAGCATCACGTTCTGAACCGTGTTTGTAACTTCTGACTGCACTTGCATAGAGGTTGGCTCAGAAGTTCTGAAGTGTCATATTCTTTAGACGCTGAGAAAATTTTCTAAATGCTTGGAAAATTTGATTTTCAAAGTAACTTCTGACTTTTGATTTTTGATGAACCAATTTCATGCCTTAATGAAATATGATTCTCGGAACTTGATTTTTTGATTCAAAAGTCATAGTTTGACTCTTTTGGTGTGTAAATGACCATTTTTCCCCTGTGAATGATTCTCTTGGAAAAAATTGTAATTTCAGATTTGCAACTGAATGGAAACAAACTTGAGGGTCCAGGTTGATCCTTTGAGAAATGAGAGGGCAAATTTTGGGGTACAACAGCTGCCCCTGTTCAATCTTCTTAAACTTGAAAAGTGAGATCGACGTGTTTGTCGTTCGTGGCTTGAAGGTAGAAGATGATTGAACACTAGAGTGCCCAGAAATTTGCACTTGATGATGCACTGGTTGATTGTGTAGGGAATGGGCTCAAAGATGCAATTTGGAGAAATGATGGAGAGTTGTCAGAGATGGGCTTATAGATGCCATCTAAAAGTGATTGTTGACAGAAAGTCTGAACTTGATTTTAACAGATAACGAATCAGAATAAACCGTTGAGAGATTTATCTTAACCAGTAAGAATCTAGAAATGAATCAGAATAAATCGTTGAGAGACTTATCTGAACCAGTAAGAATCTGGAGATGAATGAGAATAAACTGTTGAGAGATTTATTTGAACCAGTAAGAATCTGGAAATGAATCAGAATAAACCGTTGAGAGATTTATCTGAACCAGTAAGAATCTAGAAATGAATCAGAATAAACCGTTGAGAGATTTATCTGAACCAGTAAAATTCTGGAGATGAATTAGAATAAACCGTTGAGAGATTTATCTAAACTAGTAAGAATCTGGAAACGAATCAGAATAAACCGTTGAGAGATTTATCTGAACCAGTAAAAATCTGGAGACGAATCAGAATAAACCGTTGAGAGATTTATCTGAACCAGTGAAAATCTGGAGACGAATCAGAATAAACTGTTGAGAGATTTATCTGAACCAATGAAAATCTGGAGACGAATCAGAATAAACTGTTGAGAGATTTATCTGAACCAATAAGAATCTGGAAATGAATCAGAATAAACCATTGAGAGATTTATCTGAACCAGCAAGAATCTGGAAATGAATCAGAATAAACCGTTGAGAGACTTATCTGAACCAGTAAGAATCTGGAGATCAATCATAATAAACCGTTGAGAGATTTATCTGATTCATTAAAAATCTGGAGATGAATCAGAATAAACCGTTGAGAGATTTATCTGAACCGGTAAGAATCTGGATACGAGTCAGAATATACCGTTGAGATATTTATCTGAACCAGTAAAAATCTGGAGACGAATCAGAATAAACCGTTGAGATTTATCTGAATCAGTGAAAATCTGGAGACGAATCAGAATAAACCGTTGAGAGATTTATCTGAAACAGTAAAAATCTGGAGACGAATCAGAATAAACCATTGAGATTTATCTGAACCAGTGAAAATCTGGAGACGAATCAGAATAAACCGTTGAGAGATTTATCTGAACCAGTGAAAATCTGGAGACGGATCAGAATAAACCATTGAGATTTATCTGAACCAGTAAGAGTATGGAAGAAATATTTTGTTATGTAGATGGTCGACCAGTCTTTTCTTGTTGAAAATCTTGGTCTGTTGGAAATTTGTTGATGATGATTTCCTGCCAAATGACTCTTTCCTGAAAAAGGTGAAGAATTAATTGTATGCAATGCTATGATGTATGCGATTCATGGGGTGATATTTGCATCTCAAAATGAATGAGATTGCACGGTATGTACTTGAGTTGTCAATGTTATGACGTATGGATGCAAATGCATGGAACTAAAGATTGTTTGTGTCGCAGCATCGCTGGAAGCGGGGAAAATAAATCCCTTTTGAAGCACTGATGGGTGAGTTTCCAAATGTAAACTCTGTTGTAGAAGGAAAAATCCGGACATCGCTTGTAGACTTCATGAAACTCTGTTGGGAAAATCTGAGAAGCTGGGCAACTTACTGGAGAACTTCTGGAGCGGTAGTTGGAAGCTTTTTTCTCTGTCAGGAATATGAGATCGCTTGATATCAACAGGCTGCATACTGAGATATGTTAGCGATTCTGTGGTAGGATGTATTTTCTTCCGCTCCTGTTGGAAAAGATGCCTGCGGGGATCTTATGGAATGGCTTATAAATATTATCCTATTTCTCAAAGTCATTAGTAATCGTCTTTCTGTTTTTTTTTGTTTATTTGTAACAGTAATCACGTTCAAATGCATATGCTCAAAAATAAATCATTGGACATTGTTGTACCCCAAAATTTTCCCTCCCATATTCTTCAAGATTTGTCAAGATCAATCTTCAAATGCTTCAAGATTCCTCAAGGGTTGCACAGTCCAATTGCCTCCTAAGGCAGTCAAAATTAGGGTTTTGGTTCTTGCAAGGAAGTTGAGGTTTTCAGTGGTCCAATCAAGTCCCATATGCCTATATACATTGTCAAGCATCTACATGCCAAGTTTCAAGACTCACAGCATTAAAGTCCACAGTCAAAAGCCCTATTTGGTTCACAATCAACTGCAGGGGCAAAATGGTCATTTGGCAGTCAAAAGTCAAAATTTTTGGTCAACATCTTATTTTGAAGCCACAATCATCATTTGATCAAGTCTTGATCATGATTCCACAAGAATGGCTCAAAAATCATCAAGATGTCAAAAGTTACTATTTTTGGACAGCTGAAAAGTCAACTGTAACTTGACCAGGGCATAACATTTTCATGGTTCATCAGAAAAATCCCATCCAATGCTCATTTTGAAGGGGATGACATTTCCTACAACTCATCTTCACATTCCAAGACCAAGAAATGCTCTCACAAAAAGTTATCAATTTCTACATTATAGGTCACTTTCAAAAGTCAACAAAAATGCACTTTAAGTCAAAGAACATAACTTGAGATTGGTAAATCAAAATGACATGGGACCAAAGGCATTGGTTAGAGGACTTAAAGACCTTTCCAAAATGTCCAAGAACATGTTCATATGATCAAAAGTGAGCAAGATATGCATTGGAGAAGTTGGGAAATTTTTGGGAATTTGCAAAAGTCAACTTTGCCCAAAACACCTCATTTTTGCTAATGGGCCTCAAATTCTTTCTTGAAACTTTGTCCAAGGCCTATGCACGACCCATTGAACTTAAATTGATTTATTTTATTGTTTTTAATTAATTAATTGAATTTTTTATTATTAATTCATTTAATTCATTTAATTGTAGGAAAATTCAAAAGATATGGTTTTCAAATCTTTTTATGAAGCAAATAGGCTCAGGGCAAGCTGGCAATTTCGTGAATCCATCCAAGAGGCAAAAATCTCCATGTTTGGCAAGCTTTATCAATCAAAAATATGCAAAAAGATTTGATTGGAAATCAAATATTGAAAACATTATTTCATGGATTCTTGGACAAAGATTGAACCCTAAATCCATCATACTACAAATACTAAAGCTAACCCTAATGTTGTAAACGTGCAAAAAGCTGCTGCATAAGCCATAGCCAATTCCAAAAAACTCAAGAAAATTTGAAAACAGTTTTCCACATTCCAGGCCCTTTCAAACCAATTTGAGGATTCTAATACCTTGCATAAGTCCCCAGGAACACATTGCAATCAAAATCAAGCGCTAACACTCAAAGAATCCAAAGATAACAGTCTCACGGTTTGGAAATTTTTTCATAATCGCATATCCTGATTCATGCATCATTAACGTGTTTTGTTGATTGCTCTGTATTCATAGGGATTGGACGAAGCTTTTGGTACAAAATAATTGCATTATAATGCCCAGAATTGCAAAACACCATTAATGAAATCTAGGGTTTCAGAGCTTTCAGATTAGTGCTTTACAGCATAAGCAAAATTGGACCTCATAACGCATATGGTTGAATTCGTCAAGGCCAGACGAACTCAACCCAACCATCACGCCCTATTTATATGTACTGTACGCCTAATCGCTATTTTCTGTGGTTGCATTTTGTGGGGGTTAAAAACCCCCGCTATTTGATTGTTTTTGTTACAGGAAAACGAAGAAGATGAAGGACGTGTTCATGCGTGGTTGGTCCGTTCAAAAATATGGCGTGCTTTTTCTTGGTTTCCAGAATAATTGATTGTTTATATATTATTTTTCTTGTCCATTATATTAACAAAGACAAGCGCTTGGCTCAGTGGATGATGACATGTCTGGCAACCATTGGGACCTGGGTTCGATTCCCAGGTCCCCCAAACCTTGTTTCATATTTTTTTCTAACATATTCATGTGTAGCGCTTGCCCAGGATTCCATCATACACCTTCCTCATCCAGACGCCAAGTGTCCTCAAGCGTCCATCCAAAGGCCAAAAGGTGAGGAGCACCATGCTCCCAGTCAACAAGTGTTCTTGAGGATCCAGAAAGTCAATAGGCTTGGCTTATTGGGCCTAACATTTCCAGGCTTAACCTCCATTCTTGGGTCAACACCCCCACTGGTTTTATTACTCTTTTTATTTTATTTTCTTTTATAATTTTCTTTTTATTAATTATTAGTATTATTATTATCTAATTAATAAATTAATATTTTTCACAATAAATTCAGAGAATAAAAAATGTAAATATTTTTATTAATTATTATTATTCTTATTTATTAACTATTTTTGTAAATAAATATTAACCAAATTGAATTAGTTAAATTAGGTTATTTTAATCCTTTTTAATAATAAATAAAATAAACTTAGAACTAGGGTTTTCTTGACTTTTAATTTCCTTTTTCTTTTTATTTTCATTAAAATATTAAAAAACACAAAAACACTTTTTTTTCTTTAATTAAATAATTAATTAGTACTAGGTTTAATGTTTTAATTAAATTGCAAAAAAGGACAAAACTCATATTTTCTCAAAAGGGTCAAAACCTTAAGGACGTCCTGATTCTATTTCTTTTTGCACATTATTCTTATTTTGATTATTTATGTATCTGCTCAAAGGATGTAATAGTTAATTAGGTCTTTTACCGCTTTATTTACTTTCCGCATTTATTTTCCAAAACGGGTTATGTTTTTGGTGATGTATAGACCCGCGCCTTGTAATAGCGTAGATTTACCTTTCCGCATTTTACTTTCCGCACTCTTAACTGTTAATACGCATGCAAGACTTGGATGAAAATTAAAAACAACTCGTAGCTCACAAAATAACATGTACAAGATAAACATAAACTGAAACAACACACATGTACATACCACTCCTAGGGTACGCCTCACTGGTTGCCTCGAACGTGGTCATTAAGTATAGGGTGTCTTAGAGGTCGCCCTTCTGTCTAAAAGATCCAGTTGCCTCGAAACGGTTGCCTCAGATAAAAAGGATCTAGGACATTAGGGTTACCACTAAGGCGTCCTACCATTGCTTCGGTGACCACACTGTCCCTATAATCGAATTGACCCGAATACCTCCAACGACGGTGCTACCTACCTCTCAATGGTGGGATAGCACTATCTAAAGGACTCTTACACGGCCTAATTCCTTAGAGTAGGTAGATTCTCCTGGGTACTTGCTCTTTCAAAAAACAAATAAAATACTTTTCGCACCTACACTTTCAAAAGGTTTTTTCAAACAAATATTTCATACACTCTTGAGGACAGATACAAGAGTTACTTAGAAATTTTTCAAAAGAAACTTTTTCAAAACCCACAAACACTTGAAAAGCAAACAAAATTTTGAAAACATAAGAGCAAGTACCTAAGAGCCCGTGGATAACCACGGATAGAAAGGGTGCTAACACCTTCCCTTTCTATAAATATACCTCCCGAACTGAGAAACATTCTCAAAGAAGGAATTTTGCTGTGCTTTTGTCCTTTCCATGTTGGAGAACATAAAAGACGGTGGCAACTCTTGCTTACCGCGACATTTCGCGAACCAGCTTAAAAAACAGTCAGTTCTATTCCCACCGATCACAGACATTTTTGTAAACAAGACACAGAAACACAGAAAACAGATGGTTTTGCACTTTCGAAAGGGATATATTTGTATTAACTTGAATAAGTATTTTTGTACAATGAGACGAGCATTCTAACGAGAGAATGTCATCGTAAAAAATGAAAATTGATACAAAGAAAAGATAGCTATGTGAAATAATCTCACGGGGTTCCCATTCTGCTATAGTCTTCATGTCTCTGAATGTCTTATCCACTTGTCGCCTCGACGAAGTCTCTTAGATCGATTTAGAGCCGTTTGAGTTGATTGGTCGATGCTGAAGATTGTCTGCAAGATGATCCAACGGGACATAGTCATATGCTTCAATCCCTAACTTTTGCCTGGACCGCCCTCTCGGGTTTTCAGTCCATCGGGATACCCTTTTTTTCCCAAGCTGCCCTTTCGGGTTTTCGACTTGCCGGGTGTACAGATTTTTTTTAAATTTACATCCCTTATTTTTTCCCGAACCCTTTTGGTTCGCCGGGAAGCCTTTATTTTTTCCTAGGCCAGTCAACCTAGCGGGTCTTTGATCATGCGTAGTATCTTTTAACTATGTCCGTATTTACAGGGTGTGGGAGGTCGTCGCCATCCATAGTGGTCAAGATCATTGCTCTACCAGAGAATATGCTTTTGATTACAAACGACCCTTCATATGTGGGAGTCCATTTGCCCATTGGATCACCTTGTGATAAGATGATACGCTTGATTACCAAGTCACCGACCCGATATACCTGACGTTTGACCTTTTTATTAAAAGCTTTGATCATGCGTTTTTGGTATATCTGACCATGACAGATAGCTTCCAGCCTCTTCTCATCAATCAAGTTCAATTGGTAAAGTCGAGTCTGGATCCAATCCCCTTCATTCAAACCAGCATCCTTCATGATCCTCAGAGAGGGGATATGGACCTCAATAGGCAAGACAACTTCCATGCCGTATACCAGAGAATAGGGTGTTGCCCCAGTTGATGTATGAGTTGTGGTACGATACCCATGGAGAGCGAACGGTAGCATCTCATGCCAGTCTTTGTATGTGACTGTCATTTTCTGTATGATCTTCTTAATGTTTTTGTTAGCAGCTTCTACAACACCATTCATCTTTGGCTGGTAAGGGGAAGAATTGTGATGCTGAATCTTGAATTGCTCGCATAAGGCGGTGATCATAGTGTTGTTTAGATTCGTGCCATTATCAGCAAGGATTCTCTCTGGGATACCGTACCGATAGACGAGATTCTGTTTGATGAACCGGGCGACTACATTCTTAGTAACGAAAGCGAAGGAAGCTGCCTCAACCCACTTTGTAAATTAGTCGATGGCCACTAAGATGAAGCGGTGTCCATTGGAGGTTGTTGGCTTGATTTCCCCAATCATATCGAGTCCCCACATAGCAAAGGGCCAAGGATCCGTCAAGACGTTCAGAGGAACCGGAGGTACGTGCATTTTATCTGCATAAATCTGACACTTATGGTAAGTCCGAGAGTGTTGATAGCAATCTGCCTCCATGGTAGACCAATAATAGCCTGCCCGTAGGATTTTCTTTGCCATTGTATGCCCACTAGAATGGGTACCAAAAGTGCCTTAGTGTAATTCAACCATGATCCTTTCAGCCTCAACCTTGTCTACGCACCGAAGTAATATAGAGTCATGACTGCGTTTGTACAAAATGTCATTACTAAGGAAGAACTTAACCGAGAATCTTCTTAGGAACTTCTTGTCATTTACTGAAGCTCCTTCTGGATATTCCTGAGACTCGAGATACCTTTTAGCTTCATGGAACCAAGGTCGATCCACTACTTCTTCAGTACCGACCTCGTGACAGTAGGCTGGTTCATCCATCCGCTCAATGGTGATTTGAGGAACCTCGTTATCCCAATTAAGTTTAAATATAGATGACATTGTAGCTAGTGCGTCTGCTAGCTGATTTTCTTCTCGCGGGAAATGCTCGAAGGTAATCTTCTCAAAATGCGACAACAATGTCAACACATGTTCTTTGTAAAGGATAAGGTTGGGGTGTTTGGTGTCCCATTCCTCTTTGATCTGACTGATGACCAAAGTTGAATCTCCAAATACATCCAAGTATTTGATCCCCAAGTCTATAGCAGCTTTGAGACCGAAGATGCATGCTTCGTATTCTACCATGTTGTTTGTACAGTTGAAGCAAAGTCTGGCAGTGAAGGGAGTATGACATCCTTCTGGAGATATGAGTACGGCACCGATACCATTTCCAAGAGCATTGGATGCCCCATCAAAGAATAGGGTCCATCGGGATCCTTGTTCAGGCCCGTCATATGGCCTGATTTCTTCACAGTTGTCTAATGTCATGATGTCTTCATCCTGGAATTCAAACTTCATGGACTGATAGTCTTCCACAGCTTGGTGAGCGAGGTGATCATCCAATACACTACCCTATATAACTTTCTGGGTAGTATACTGTATGTCATATTATGTCAGGATCATCTGCCATCTTGCTATTCTCCCAGAAAGAGCGGGCTTCTCAAAGATGTATTTTATCGGATCCATTTTAGATATCAACAAAGTAGTATGGGTCAGCATATACTGTCTCAGCCAGCGAGCAGCCCATGCCAGAGCACAACAAGTTTTCTCGAGCAGTGAATATCTTGTTTCACAGTCGGTAAACTTTTTGCTCAGGTAATAAATAGCATGCTCTTTTCGGCCAGACTCGTCATGCTGCCCCAACACACACCCCATTGAGTTTTCTAAAACACTTAAATACATGATTAAAGGTCTTCCCTCGACGGATGGTAACAACACTGGAGGCTCTTGTAAATATTCCTTGATTTTGTCAAAAGCAACTTGGCATTCGTCATTCCATTTGACTACTTGATCTTTCTTCAAGAGCTTGAAGATTGGCTCACAAGTAGCTGTCAGGTGAGAAATGAACCTGGCTATGAAATTCAGACGTCCCAAGAATCCTCTGACTTCTTTCTCAGTACGAGGAGAAGGCATCTCTTGTATTGCTTTAACCTTGGCAAGATCAACCTCGATACCTTTGTTGCTGACGACAAAGCCTAGGAGTTTACCAGACCGTACTCCGAATGTACACTTGTTTGGATTCAATCTCAACTTGTACTTCTTCAGCCTCTCAAATAACTTCTGTAAGTGATCAAGGTGCTCTTCTTCTGTCTACAATCTGGCTATCATATCATCCATGTAGACCTCTATCTCATGATGTATCATGTCATGAAATAAAGCTACCATGGCACGTTGATAAGTTACCCCAGCATTCTTCAGTCTGAATGGCATGACCTTATAGCAGAAAATGCCCCACTATGTTACAAAGGTCATTTTCTCCATATCCTCAGGCGCTATTTTGATTTGGTTGTAGCCTGAGAAACTGTCCATGAAGGAAAACACTTTGTGGTGCGCCGTATTGTCGACTAGGATGTCGATGCGGGGGAGTGGGAAATCATCTTTAGGGTTTGCCCTGTTTAAATCTCTGTAGTCCACATACATTCGCACTTTACCGTCTTTCTTGGGCACATGAACAACATTGGCCACCCATTGGGGATAAGAGGTGACAGCTAAAAATCCGACATTAAATTGCTTCATGACTTCTGCCTTGATCTTTTCTGACATATCGGGCCTCATGCAACGAACCTTTTGCTTTACTGGGGGATAAACTTCTTTTGTAGGCAGACGATGCAGCACAATGTCTGCATCAAGTCCCGGCATGTCTTTGTACGACCAGGAAAATATCTCAACATAGTCGTGTAATAATTGAATTAGGCGCTCCTTGACATTAGGCTCCAAATTGGCACCCATCCTGACCTCCTTCTTGTCTTCCTCAATTCCTAAGTTAACTATTTCGATCGACTCTTCGTGTGGCTGAATGGTCCTTTCTTCCTGTTGCAACAACCTGGCCAACTCCCCTGGCACTTCATAATCTTCCTCACCTTCGTCATCGGCTTGGTAGATCGGATTTTCAAAGTCACAATTGGCTATAGCAGAACTGTTACCCATGGGATCCTGAGTGGATGTAGATCTGCATTTTTAATATGTGAGTGTGAGTAAGAGCATAGCTACCTTTGAAAGAAATAAAATGTAAGAAAGAAAAGACGAAGAAAACAAAATTTGATGCAAAAACATCCATGATTCATTAATGACATATGAGAATGAAGTGACAACCCTCACAAATGGACCGTTGTGCCTCGGGTAAGACATAAGGTTTTAAAAAGTCTGAATTGTTTAAGTATTACAAGCCTGAAAATATTAAAAGACAATTACTCTTGAATAAAATTAATAGGAATGAAATCTTTGGCCTCCATATTGTTGAGCCCTCCGCTGATGGTTGGAAAAATCCAATCGTCCACGTCACAAATGCCATCACTGTCTTCTATTGCATTGACTCCTTGATTGCTGATACGCAGAGGCGGTCCCCCAGTGCAAGAATGTTGAACAGATTTTTGGGCCTCTGAAGTGAATTCCAACCTAAATTTGTCGGACTTGTAGGGGATATCCGGAAGCTGATCCCAGATGGTACACCCGCCTTCTTCAACTACTGCTCGAGCATCTTTCAAAGAGGCCATCTTCAGTGGAGGTCTGGTAATCTTCGGGACTTTTGGAGTAGACTTGGTTTCCGCGACCGTTGCTAGAACCTCCTCAAAGCTCTGACATGGAGTCTCTATGAATTCACCATCCATTTCAACATACCTGAAATATTTCAGATGGCTAACCATGTACTCCTCCTCTCCGTGAACTGTGACAATTTTTCCTCTGATCGGGTATTTTAGCATTTGGTGTACGGTAGAAGTGACGGCACCATCACCATGGATCCAGGGTCGACCCAACAGACAAGAGTACGAAGGGCGGATGTCCATCACATAGAAAATTGAGTCAAAAGTCTGAGTCCCAATTTTTATGGGGATACTAACTTCTCCGTGCACTGTCCTTTTGGAGCCATCAAAGGCCCTTACTATGATGTTTCTAGGTTTCAAGATGAGCCCCTCACAATCTAGTCGGTCGAGAGCATTTTTGGGCAAGACATTCAGTGATGAGCCAGTATCCACCAGAACATGGGCGAGTGTGGTGCCTCTGCATTCAATGCAAACATGCAAGGCATCATTGTGCTTCCTTCCCTTAGAGGTTAAATCAGCGTCGGAAAAGCCCAATCCGTTATCAGCAGTTAGACTGGCCATGCAGTCTTCAAATTGGTCGATGGAGGTCTCTTGTGGCACGTGGGCGGTCTTAAGAAACTTTACCAGGGCTTTGGCGTAAGTTTCAGAACATAAAAGTAAGGACAACAATGATATCTTCGAGGGGGTCTGCCCCAATTGTTCTACAATGTTGTAGTCACTTTTCTTAATTATCTTCAGGATCTCTTCTATCTCTTTTCTGGAAGCTTCAAGGATGACCTCGAGACGTTCTCTTGCTTGGGCAGGCTCAAATAAAGCCTCTTTGCCTCTTGTATCGGTAACAGGGATAACAATAGGAGTATCACTGGGAGTGTCAGTAGGATTGGCAGTAATAATGATCACAGGAGTAACAATGGTCTTTGGAGAAATCTCAGGTGAGAAGACTCTTCCACTTCTTGTTATTTTGCTGGTCACAGTGATGTTACCGATATCGGGATCAATATCACTTGCAACTTCGTCTTTAACAGCCGGCTGATCTTGCTTTACGCCATAGTAATAAACGTCAGCCCCATAACTCCAGGGAACAACTTTATCCGAGGAGTATGATATTGGTCTTGGCATAGTGATGATTAAAGGTGCAGATCTTTGAACAGATGTAATCTTGACGGGTCTTTTGGTGGAGACCCTGGGAGGATTGTCGGAAATGGTGATTATCGAAACATCTTGATAAGAACTTTTAATAAGAGGCATCTTTTCAAATAGGATTTGTTTTCTAGTCATCAGGCGCTGGATGCCTATCTTTAGTAACAAACAACTATTCGGTAGAGATCTGCATAAGTGGAAATTTTCATCGCAGCCTGGGAACAAGCCGGCTTGCAGTGATTCTGTTTAATGGTCAACAGAGGAGTAACTAAATCATTCACGGAGGAAACAAAATGATCATCATCAATGGCGTTGATACCTTGGCCATGTCTGGGAATTGGCGTCGTTACATTAGGCGTTTATGGGGGATCAAATTCAACCTCTTTTGTATCGATAAGGTCTTGCACCTTGTTCTTTAAGGCCCAACAATCATTTGTATCGTGCCCCAGGCTTTCAGAATGATAGGCACATCGAGCATTCGGGTTGTAGCGAGGAGAAGCAGTATTGGGATTCTTGGGAGCTTCCTTTAAAGTTTCCAGATTGGTCTTTAGAAGATGTGGAAAAACTTGAGACATGGTCATGTTAATCCGGGTAAATCGTCTCATGGGCGCTTCTGGTTTGTGCTGATAATTTCGCTGCTGATTTGGCGCAGGGTTAGAAATCATGACAACCCCTACTTCCGGATGAAGGTCGGTTTTGTTTTGATTTCTATAGTCATATGCAACACTGACCTCCTTCTTTCCAACAAAGGGATTCTTCACCATACTCGAGGACGCATCTCTTTGAATTTTGCCGCTTTTTATACCGGCCTCAACCCGCTCACCAGTCATAATTAATTCAGTAGACCCACTTGAGGAACTCCCAATCAGGTGATTGCAAAATGGTCCTGACAAGGTGCCTAGGAACATATCCACTAATTCTCTGTCGGATAAAGGGGGCTGGACCCTTCATGCGAGATTCCTCCATTTTGAGCATAGGTTTTGAAACCTTCACCCGTTCCCATAGACATGCTTTTTGACTGCGTCCTAGTCGGAGCCAAATCAGCATTATACTGATATTGTTTGTAGAAAGCAGCGGCCAACTCTTCCTAGTTGCGAACGTTGGTCCCTTCTAATTGGTAGAACTAATCCAACTGCGTCCTAGATAAACTCTCCTGGAAGAAATGCACCGACAAATTCTTGTCAGCCGTGTGGGGTTGAATCTTTCTGACATATGACCTTAGATGTAGCTTCGGGCAAGAGACACCATCGTACTTGGAAAAAGTTGGGACCTTGAATTTTTGTGGGATGACAACCCCCGAGATGAGTCCTAATTCTTCAAAGTCCAAACCGGGTACCCTCTGAATCTCCATAGCATTCAAACGATCCTCTAGCTGTTTGTATTTATCATCAGCAAGAGGATATTGTTCCTTAGAGTAATCAGGCTCTTCCTCTCCTTCGGATGCTGGGTCGTTGTTCACTTCTTGGGTTTGATTATCTCCTTCTCCTGACGATGTTCCAAAGTCTAAAGTTTGCCTGGTTTGTCCTTTAAACCTTCTTCCTATGATTACAACACCGGTTGGTTTCTTCGTTTTCTTCTTCTTCTCTTTGGCCAGTAGAGTCTTCAACTCCTCTTGTCCTTTTGTTATAGCTATGAGCATTTGTTGAAACTGGGCGTTCTGCGCCTGAAGATATTTCACAGTCTGTTCAACATCCATCTCACTGAAATAAACAGTAGAAGGATAAGGCGACCTGTCATGAGAAACCTGTATGATGTTATGATGAAGGAAGATGCAATATGCAAATGATTTCAAGGAAAATTAGAGATCTAAATTTGTTCAAACCAAAAAAGAACACACGTTATATTAAATAAAACCAAGTTTGAATACATCATGCCTCCTTGGGCTTACAAAGAAAGAAACAAAATACAACAAAGCTCCTAAGACAAAAAGACCGAACGCATCCTATTTGGAGCAATGTAGGCATTCAGGTTTTTCTCTTCATGAAGCAGTTTGGTGAGTTCTAGAACCTTCTTCTCACTAGCGTAATACTGGGTTTCAAAGGTGTCTCACTCTTTCTTCAACTGAACCTAAGCTTTATGCAGGTATTCGAGAGAGGTAGGCATGTCAGGATGAAGAACGGTGTATGGGACGTCTCCTTCAGGCTCAATGATGACGGGAAGGATGGAAGGGTAAGGAATCAAGAGACTCTGGGCACGAGCCCGTACCCACCTAAGGTAAGGCTCGAGAGGGATAGAGTTTTTATGTCCCAAAGTTCTATTGTCCACCTTGTTCACCATTCCCCAAGCACGTGTAAACCTCTGGCGATAACCTTGGTCCTCTTTGTCGTAGTCGAACACCAAACCTTGGATGAGCATCTCATGAGGTCCGTCTCTTCGGGCATACCCAAACTGTCGAAGAGCTAAGCATGGGTTGTAGGTGATACCTCCCCTAATACCAAGCAGAGGTACATTAGGGAATTCCCCACAGCGGTCAATGATAGAGATATCTTCCAAGGATCTCGAACACCAACGAATATCAGAGTGGGTGAGAGACATCATCCTTTAAGACCAAGTCAGTCTTTTCTCGTTCTTCAATGCTGATTGAGGCAGGTGTGAAGTGAACCACTTAGCGAGTAGGGGGATACAACACAAAATGGTGCCTCTTTTCTTCATGGTGCGGGTATGAAGGCAATGCAAGATGTCTCCTAGTAAGGTAGGTATAGGATTGCGAGAGAGAAAAACTTTGATGGCATTAATGTCTATGAATTGGTCCGAATTTGGAAACAGAACCAAACCATAAATGAGAAGAGCTAGTATGTCTTCGAAAGCTTGGAAATCCATGTCATCCCAGAATGAACGAGCTTTTTCCAATAGAAACTTAGCTAGAAAGCCTTTAACCCCACTTCTTGTCTCCCAATTGGCTATGACATCGACCCTCTTCACATGTAAAGCTTCGGCGATGACTTCAGGTTTTGGAATCCCTTCTAAACCGGTGAACGGTATCTGATTAAGCACGGGCACCCCTAAGAGTATAGAGAACTCTTCCAGTGTAGGTACCAACTGATAGTCCGGGAAAGTGAAACAATGATGTACGGGATTAAAGAATTGGAATAGTACACACATCATATCTTCTTGGAAGTTGGATGTAGCCAAACTGAGGAGTCGACCATATTTCTTGGTAAAAGGAGAATCCCCGGGAACTCTTGAGGCTAGCTCTTGAAGTTGAGGATGTGCTTTTACGAAGCTGATTCAGATGGTGTTTCTTCAGAGAGAATTCATGTCCTACAAAACAAATACAAAGATAAATTTATAAATCCTTGAAATGGTTAGTGAGCATTGTTGTACCCCTAAATTTTACCTCCCATATTTCTCAATACATTTCAAGTGAGATCCTCAAATTGTTCAAGGAAGTCCAAGGGTTGACTAGACAAACTCTCTCCTAAGGCAGTCTACCTCAAATTAAGGTTTCATGTTGCATCAAGATACTTGAGTCCAAAGGATACCAAATGCTCACCATTTTCCTAATATGTTCTCAAGATCATCCATGTCAAGTTTCAAGCCTTGCAGAGGAAGTTTGCTCAGTCAATTGCTCAAAGACCTGAAAATCGACTATGCTAGGGCAAAAGTAAACTAGGGCCCACATACAGTCAAACTTCAATATTTTTGGTCAAAATTATCATTTGGAAGTATTATTCATAATTTTATCAAGGTTTGATCATGATTCATCAAGGATTGCTCACAATTCATCAAAACCCAAAAGTTGCTAAATTAGGGTTTTATAGGAAAAGTCAACTCAACTTTGACCAAGCATAACTTTCTCATACTTTATGAAAAATGACCCATCCAAAAATCATTTTTAAGGGGATGCAATTACCTACAATTCATCTTCATCTTCCAAGTTCAAAATATGCACTCACAAGAAGTTATGAATTTGGACATTATAGATCATTTTGAAAAGTCAACAAAAACACCTTTTTTTTCAAAGCTTCATACATGAACATGGAAGACTCAATTGATATGATACCAAAAGGGTTGCTTAGAGGACATCTCAAGCTTTCTAAAAAGTCCAAGAACACCTTCAAAGATTCAAAATTGAAGAAGTTATGCATTGGTGAAGTTGACCTTTTTTGCAAAATTGCCAAAATTCAAAAGTGCCTCAAATTGCAATTTTTGTCAAATGGGCCTAACATTTTGCACTTGTTTTAAGTTTGTAACATAGTCCACGAGCCCTAACTCTTCCCACTTGCCTTTATATTATTTTTACCATTTATTTTGATTTTTTATTTTAATTAAATCAAATTAAATCAAAATAAATCATGGAAATATCCAAATCATTTAAGTCTTAAGATTTGATGCATGTTTCAGGTCCCTTATACAGCTAGAAAGTGAATCAAATCGTGTAAGGCATGGTTGTGCATAAAAAGATTGGTTTTGGCCTATTTTTGGAAAGATTTTCATGAAGATCAAATCATGATCAAAGACCATAATTGCCAAAGATTGAGAACACATTTGCAACCCTAATTCATTCCTTGGTATATAGTGGACAAAGGCAGGTCAAAAGGACAAGGTTTGGAGGCGTGGAGAGGAAGAACAAAACTTGAAAAAACTCAAGAAAAGTGTTGATCTAATTTTGTACTTCCAGGCAGTTTCAAGACTCCCAAGCCATCTCATTCGCTTCCTGGGAGTACAAGGAAGCTATACCAATCAAAAGCAAGCGTCCTCGTGCCCAGAATCTGGTTCCACGACCCTCACGGTTTGACATTTTTTTCAAAATCGTATTCCTTTATTCTTGCATCTTTATCATGTTTCAATGTCATATCTGTAATCCTTATCATGTTTGTAAGCTAACAGTACCATTTAATTGCATTTTTGGAAGCTATATCAAGATCCACCATTGCTAGGGTTTCTTTGTGCGTTTTGGGATCTTTTTGTACAGGCAAAATTGGTCCACGAGAAGGGTGCCATGATGATCACAGGGTCAAGACGATTGGATCTACATCATTAGATTTCGTTTATCATGCCTGTGTGAGATTTTGAAATATGCAGGGTTTGTAGCTACGGACTTTTGTCCGTAGGTAAAAGTCCATAGCTTTTACCAACGGAGAGAGGAAGAAGAAGACCTGCGTGGCATCACCCTACTCGCCCATTTGAATTTTGGCGCGTGTTTTATAGCTAGCTTTGTTTTATTCATTTTATTGTTTTTGTTTCATATATTAACAAATTGAATCAAGTGGCCCAGTGGTAGCCAAGGTGGCGCTAAGGCATTGCAGGCATGAGGTCAGGGGTTCGACCCATGCCTCCAAACATTTACAATTTTTCTTAATTGTTCTTCACAGATCCAATATCCCACGCATCATGAAGACCACCATGTGACCTCAAGGCTCAATCATTGGATCTCCAGGAAGCCAGATCTGAAGGCCATTACATGAAGGACCATGATGCACCCTGGTCAATGCACAACATGGAATCTAGGAAGTCAACGTGGATCAAGTTCTTGGGCCAAGAAAATTGCTAATGGCGCCCCCCCCCCCAAATTGTTGTTTAACAGGCCCATTTTCTTTTTTCTTTTCTTTTATATTTTCTTTACTTAATTCATTTAAATTATTTTTACTAACAAAAATTAATTCTTTTTTTATATAAAATCATAAAATCAATTTTTCATCAAAATTAGATTTAGGTTTTATTTTTTTATAAAAAATTAATTTAGTTAGTTAATTTAATTTATTAGGCAACTTTAATTCTTTTTATGAATAAATTAAAGTCAATTAGAAGAATTAGGGTTTTTGTCTAATTTAATTTTTATTTCTCTTTTCTTAAAAAATAACCAAAACACAAAAATAGGTCAAATAATTTAATTTTCTTAATTTAATTTAATTAGTAATTAGGTTTGTACATATTTAGTTTAAAACCTTATTTTTCTTAAGAATAATAAAAAACAACCAAACATAATTTTTCTTGTAATTAGGTTAGACGGGGTCAAAACCCTAATTTCCTTCCATTCTCTATTCGTCGCGCATTTATTTATTTTTGCAATATTGATGTAACTGCTCACAGGATGTAATAGATTAATTAGGACCTTTCTTTTTCGTTTCATTTATCGTTTTGACGGGTTTTTTGGCTATGTAATTAATCTCACCCGAAGCCTTGTAATAGCGTAGCCTTACTTTCTGCATTTTAACTTCCGCAAATATTAACTGTTAGATGTATGATAATAGGTTTGCATGACAAGACTGTATGTAAATTTTAAAACGGTTAGCAAAACCTAAATGTGCAAAGATAATAACTTGAAATTGAATCACTCGCACATGCGCACTCCTAGGGTATACTCTCACTTCGGTTGCCTTCGGTAAACGATCATTAAGTATAGGGTGTTTTAATGGTCGCTCTCCTGTCTAAACAAAGATCAAATGTCCCGTTCGGAAAGGTTGCCTCGGAATTGTTGCCTCGAATATGATCTTAAGACATTAGGGTTATTACTAAGACGTCCTAACATTGCTTTAGTGATCGTACGTCCCTTTAGAATTGGCCCTTAAACTCCAACGATGGTGCTACATACTCACTAATAGTGGGATAGCATTGTCTAAAGGAAACAAGAACAAAAACATTCTTTTTTAGAGTAGGTAGATGCTAATAGGTTCTTGCTCAAAACAAACTTTTCTACACTTACACTCTCTTTCAAACAAAGTTTTCAAAAACACTTCGTAACACTCTTGAAGACAGAAGCAAGGGTTAAATCTAAGTAAAACAAAAACTTTTTAAATGCACAAACACATAAGAAATTTTAAAAATGATGAGCAAGTACCTAAGAGCCCGTGGAAAACCACGGATAGAAAGGGTGCTAATACTTTCCCTTTCTATAATCTACCCCCCGTGCTCAGAATATCTCGAAAAATGAATTTTTCTGTGCTTTTTTCCTTTCCTTATTGGATAAAATAAAAGTCGGTGGCGACTCTTGCTTACCGCGATATTTTGTGAACACAAACGCAAAACACAAACCAGCATTTTCCTAAAACAGTCCGGTTCTGCCACCGTATCACAGAACTGGCGACTCTGCTGGGGAGTACAAAGTGGGGTATACCTTAGGATTAGTTCATCATATTTGCTTCTATTGTTTGATTTGATTGCTTTATTTTTGAGGGCTTTGTATTGGAGTTACTATAGATCCTAACCCGGATTTGGGGACACCTTGTAGGTATGTAGCAATAGACTGTGAGGGAACTGTACGGCGTAGACCGGTACGGTTGAAGCAGTAGCTACATTGATGTGGCACATTGGTCGGTACCGATATCCCTTATGGAGAAACAATGAGAATACGGGGCTGCTATGTGTGTCGTTAAGCATCAACTGACCTTAGAACCTATAATTGACCAACTTGGCCATAGGAAGTAGTGAGATAGCCGGCCTCGGTATAAAGCTGAGAACCGGTTGATACTCGATACTACACTCATTGAGAACATACTCTCGAGATAGTTCCGGCTGCAGGAAAAGATTGCGTGAGCTGAAACCATGATCGATGAAGGATGGTCAGTGATATTGAGAACCTCTAGAACCCGGTTACTATTATTAGGATAGGTTGAAACCAACTGAACTTCAAGAGGGTAGTACCTAGACCCCATGCAAGCCTGAAACTTAAGGGCTCTTGTGTGACTTGTTTGCCTTTACCATGTCTGTTATCTGCTATACCTGTTGTCTGTTTTATCATGACATCATGCATCATAACATAGCATGACCATTTCAAAGACCGAGGGAATTTATCTTTGTTCTGTTTTGCAGATTATGGCTTCCATGCGCAGAAATACCATTCGAGTTAACTTTGTGAAAATACCTGCTCAACTCAGAGAGTTAGTCTCAAAAGTTCCCGATACTTCTTCATTCGTTAGAAGACATGGTCAGATCCTTAGTTTGGTCACTTCAAAGTTGGATGAGCAGTTGATGAGCATGCTTTTCCAATTCTTCGATCCAGTGCATCATTGTTTTACCTTCCCAGATTATCATCTAGTTCCCACTTTGGAGGATTTTTTTTACTTACTGGGCATATCCATCCTCGAGCAGACACCCTTCACAGGTTTGGAAGAGGTTCCTAGACCCGAGGACATTACTTCAGCCCTACATCTAAAAAGGGCCGATGTAGTATCCAACTGGGAAACATGGAGCGGGGTTAAAGGTTTCTTGGCTAAGTTTCTGATGGATCAAGCTCAACTGTTCTGGGATAACTTGGACTTTCAAGCTTTTGAGGACATCTTTGCTCTCCTCATCTACGACTTGGTTCTTTTCCCGAATCCAGATTCCTTCATAGATGTGAATGCAGTTAAGATCTTCTTGTCTCGAAATCCTGTACCTACTCTTCTGGGTGATATCCTACATGCCCTCTATACTCGTACTGTGCGAAGAAGAGGAACCCTCATGTGTTGCATGCCGCTGCTGGCGAGGTGGTTTATTTCGCACCTCCCCAAGTTTGTATTGAAGAATGAGGAAGGTTTAGGTTGGGCTTACAGGATAATGTCCCTTGCCCATACGGACATTCTTTGGAGTTCTAAGGCTATAGAGGATACTGCTGTCATTGATTGATGTGGGGGATACCCTAATGTTCCGTTTCTTGGAATTAAAGAAGAAATAACCTACAGTCCTTGCTTGGCTCTAAGACAGTTTGGTCATTCTCGGAGAGACGATCGTCATGAGCTACTGCTTACAGATATTGTCTTTGACTACAAGGGGGACGTTGATGAGCACCGCCGAAGGTTTATACGGGCCTGGGGCATGGTGAACAGGTATGACCCTCACGAGCTAGGACCGAAGACTTCTTTCCCTATGCAACCTTATCTCCAGTGGGTCCGAGCTCGGGCTCAAAAGCTTGGGATGCCTTATGTAGTTGTTTTGCCAGTGGTTGTGGATCCTACCAATGAAGAGGGCGTTCCTTATACAGTCCTTTATCCCTACATGCCTACTGATCTTGGGGCATTGAAGAGATCCCGGATTCAGTTGAGGGAGGAGAGGGATACCTACTGAGAGAAGTATCATGAGCAAGAAAGGAAGATCCTGAAGCTCACGAGGCAACTTGAGAATGAAAGAACAATCAATGATTATGTCAGCACGAAGGGGAAACGACCATGGGATTTCTGACATCTTTTATTGTTTCTAGTTTAGATTTGCTTTTCAGTTATTTCTTTGTAAACGCCTTAAAAGGCATTGTTAAACATTTTACAAATTTAATCTAATAAAGTTTGTTTGTTTCTTGGTTTACAAATTTGAATCTCCCAAAGTCTTTGAAATCATTTCATACGCATTCCATTATCATGCACATCATTACAGGTACCATTACATGTTTCTCATCTTCTTCGCTATTTATTTCAGCACAAAATGTCTTCTGAAATACCTACCGATCAAGCCATCAAAGCTCTTCAGGCACATAATGCCCAATTCCAAGAGATGTTCTTGAACTTGGCCAAACGGCAAGAAGATTTGAAGACTCTCATTCTGAAGGATAAGAAGAAGAAGAAGAAGAAGAAGAAGAAGAAGAAGAAGAAGGTGGTTCTTCTGAATATGGGTCACAGATTTGGGAATAGGTTGCGACAGGAAGCTGATCTGTCTCATTCATCCAAAGGAGGAGAGAATCAAGAGGAAGAAAAGGGTCCTATCCCTATGGTATCTGATAATGATACTGATTTTGATGATGAACAGTACCCTCCTGCTGAGGATAGGTACAAACAACTTGAAGACCATCTGAGTGCTATGGAGATTCAGAAGGTTCCTGGGTTGGACTTCGGAGATTTGGGACTAGCGTCGGGGGTGGTGATCCCTCATAAGTTCAAAGCTCCATTTTTTGCTAAGTATGATGGAGTATCCTGTCTAAAACTCCATCTACGCTCCTACATTAGAAAAATCTAACCTTACACTGCTGATAGGAATCTGTGGGTACATTTCTTTCAAGATAGTCTGTCAGGGACTCAGCTTGAATGGTTTTATCAATTGGAAGGAGCTAATGTCCAAAACTGGGAGGACCTTGCTGCTGCTTTATACAAGTAATACCAGTATAACGCCGACCTTGCTCCCACTCGTACTCAACTTCAGGGTATGTCCATGGGTGCAAGTGAAGGTTTTAAGGACTATGCTCAGAAGTGGAGAGATCTGGCTGGAAGAGTCCAACCCCCTTTTTTCTGACAGGGAGTTGGTTGACATGTTTTTAGGGACGTTGTCTGGTTCTTTTTTCAATCATTTGATCGGCAGTTCGTCATCTGGGTTTACTGAATTGATTTTGACTGGTGAGAGAGTAGAAGCTGGTATCAGAAGTGGTAAGATATAGAAGGATACGTCTTCAAGTGCAGTAAAGAAACCTTTCACTGGTACGAAAGAAGTTAGTGCAGTCTACAGCTCGAGGAGCAAAAACTGACCTGAACGCCGTCAAGCAGTGAATGCGGTAGTGATATCAAGACCCACCGTTGCCCCACAATGCAACAATCAACAAAGAATGGAGAGGCCGCAAAGACAGTACACTCGGCTTAATATGACTTTGTCTCAAATTCTACCGCAATTGTTGAAGACAAACCTGGTAACTCTGAGGGAAGCCCCGAAGAATCCCAGCACCACATCTTCGCTATATAATCCGAACGCCCGTTGTGCCTATTGTTGTACCCCAAAATTTTACCTCCCATATTCTTCAAGATTTGTCAAGATCATGGTTCAAAATCCCTCAAGGGTTGCACAGTCCAATTGCCTCCTAACACAGTCAAAATTAGGGTTTTGGTTCTTGCAAAGAAATTGAGGTTTCCAAGGGTCCAATCAAGTCCCACATGCCTATATACATTGTCAAGCATCCATATGTCAAGTTTCAAGACTCACAACATCAAGTTGCACAGTCAAAAAACCCTAATTGCTTCACAGTCAACTACAGAGGCAAAATGGTCATTTGACAGTCAAAAGTCAAAAATTTTGGTCAACATCTTATTTTGAAGCCACAATCATCATTTTATAAATTCTTGATCATGATTCCACAAGCATGGCTCAAAAAATCTCAAGATGCAAAAGTTTCTATTTTTGGACAGCTGAAAAAGTCAACTGCAAATTGACCAAGGCATAACTTATTCATGGTTTATCAGAAAAATTCCATCCAAATCTCATTTTGAAGAGAATGACATTTCCTACAACTCATCTTCACACTCCAAGTCAAAGAAATGCTCTCACAAAAAGTTATCAATTTCAACATTATAGGTCATTTTCAAAAGTCAACAAAAAGGCACTTTAAGTCAAAGACCATAACTTGAGATTGGTAAATCAAAATGACATGGGACCAAAGGCATTGGTTAGAGGACTTCAAGACCTTTCCAAAATGTCCAAGAACATGTTCATAGCTTCAAACTTGAGCAAGATATGCATTGGAGAAGTTGGGAAATTTTTGGGAACTTTCAAAAGTCAACTTTGCCTAAAACACTTCAAAATTGCTAATGGGCCTAAAATTCTTCCTTGAATCATTACCCAAAGCCTATGCACGACCCATTGAGCTCAAAATAATTTATTTTCTTATTTTTTATTAATTAATTGGATTTATATTCTTATTAATTCATTTAATTAGTTTTAGTTGTAGAAAAATATCAAATAATGGTTGTCAAATCTTTTTGTGCAGCAAATATACTCCAAATATGCTAAAGATTTCGTGCATCATCTCAAGGGGACAAGATCTTCCATAATTGGCAAAGTTTCCATGGAAAAAGATTGGAAAATACATGATTGGCAATCAAATCTTCAAGCCATTAATTCATGAACTTTTGGGCTCTTTCTTGACCTAATTTGCTTCACATACAAAGGCTGAGTGAAACCCTACTCATACATACACGAAAAAGCTGCTGAGAATAGAGGACCAAGTTGCAAAAAAACTCAAGAAATTTGGAAAACTGAAATCATAGTTGCAGGACGTTTCAAAGCATAAAGAGTATTCCAACACGTTGCTGGACCTTCCAGGAGTCTTTTGGCATCAAGAATCAGTCCAAACGCGCAAAGAATCATAGAACATAAGCCATACGGTTTGTCACATTTTCTTGAATTCCATATCATGATTCATGCGCATTTGATACATATTATTGGTTGTTTTGTATTCACATGAACCTTCTGAAGCTAATGATATGATTCAATTGCATTATAAAGCTTTGTATCGTGATTTGCCATTAACATGTTTTAGGGTTTCAGAGCTCAAAAATTGGGGCTTTGCATATGCTGTAAAATTGGACTATCAAACTAGTATAGACGAATTCCTTGCAACGAGACGAATCGATTGAAACCCTCGCGCCCAATTTAAATAAGCTGTAGGCGTAATCGTTATTTTCACTATTTCACTTAGTGGGGGTTTAAAACCCCCGCTACTTGTTTTATATTTACAGGAAAAAGATGAAGAAGAAGCATGCGTGGCTAAGCGTGATTGGGAGATTCAAACTTTAGCGCGTTTTTTAACGTTTCCAGCATAATGGCCTTTTTTCATATATTATAATTCCTTAGTATATTGTTTACAAATGCGCTTGGTAGCTCAGTTGGTTGGAGGACGTGTCTTGCAGGTATAGGGACCTGGGTTCGATTCCCAGGTCCCCCCACATAATTCTTAATTTTTGTTTCAATGTATTCTAGTGCAACACTCATTCAATGGCCTACCATGAGCTTCACGCCTGTGCTTGCCAAGTGGCCAGGAGATCCCATCCAATGGTCAGAAGGTGAATTCCATGGTACACTCCAGTCAACCATCATGCATACGATCAGGAAGTCAACGAGGCCTTTGTCTTGATGGGCCAGAATACTTCAAATTAACCTCCATATGGGCCTGACACCCCCCCTTGGTTTGCATATTTTTTTATTTAATTTTCTTTTCTTTCTAATTCTTTTTAATTGTTTTGATTGTTTTCATTAATTCACCATTAATCAACTTTTCATAATAAAAACAGAAAAAATCAAAAATACAAATATGTTTAATTATATTTAATTTCACCATTAAAATATTTTTGTAAATAAATTTCAATAACTAACTTAGTTAAATTAGGTTTTAATTTTGACACTTTCCTTAATAAATAAAAAATGCATAGAATTAGGTTTTGACATTTTATCTTTTTCTTAATTAATTTTTTCCTCATTATTTATTATTTATTATTATTATTATTTTTGTACATAAATATGTAAATTAATTAATTAGTAAATTAGGTCAACTTTAATATTTTCATTAATAATTAAAATATATAGAATTAGGGTTTCATCTTGATTTTAATTTTCTTTATTATCATAAATACCAAAAAAACACAAAAAAACACCTTTCTTTACTTAAATATTAATTAGTTTTAATTTCAAGCAAATGGTCAAAACCCTCGGACGTCCAATTTCTATTTCGCGCATTATTTTCTTTTTGAATATTATGTAACTGCTCAAGGATGTAATAGTAATTAGGTTTACCGCATTTATTTACTTTCCGCATCTTTTATCAAAAACGGGTCTTTGTATTTTGGCGATGTATAGACCCGCGCCTTGTAATAGCGTAGCTTTTATCTTTCCGTCTTTTAGTTTTCCGCACTTTTAAATTCTAACTTGTATGAAAGAATGTATGCTAATTAAAAACAAGCGTAGCTCACAATGCCATGATCAAAGATAACTGTTAAACTGAAAACAACACACAAATACACACACCACTTCTAGGGTACGCCTCACCTGTTGCCTTCGAAACGTGGTCATCAAGTATAGGACGTCTTAGCGGTCCTTATGTCCATGATCCAGTTGCCTCGAAACAGTTGCCTCGAAATAGTTGCCTCGAAACGGTTGCCTCGGATTAAAAAGGATCAAGGACATAAGGGCAGCTTCTAAGGTGTCCTACTGTTGCTTCGGTGACCACACTGTCCCTACAATCCAATTGACCCGAACAACTCCAACGGTAGTGCTACCTACCTCTCAATGGTGGGATGGCACTACCTTAAGGACATTTACACAGCCTAATTCCTTAGGGTAGGTAGATGACTCATAGATACTTGCTCTCTTCAAAAACAAATCAAAACTCTTTTCACACTGACACTTTCAAAATCTTTCAAAACAATTTTTCAAACACTCTTGAGGACTGATACAAGAGTTATTCAGAAATCTTTCAAAGAAACTTTTCCAAACTCACTCACAATTGAAAAGCAAACATTTTGAAAACATAAAGAGCAAGTATCTAAGAGCCCATGGATAACCATGGATAGAAAGGGTGCTAACACCTTCCCTTTCTATAAATCTACCTCCCGAACCGAGAAACTATCTCATAAGGAATTTTGCTGTGCTTTTGTCCTGTCCATGTTGGAGAAAATAAAAGACGGTGGAAACTCTTGCTTCCGTGACATTTCGCGAACCAGCGTTAAACAGTCAGTTCTATTTCCACCGATCACAGAACTGGCGACTCTGTTGGGGATTTTATAAAAGTGAGGTGTACCTTAGGATTAGACCACTCTTGTTTTCAATTGCTTGCTTTGTTTGCTTTTATATTTGTGGGCTTTGCATCGGAGTTTCATAGATCCTAACCCGGATCTGGGGAATACCCTTTAGGTAGCATAAGCTATGAGGGACCTGTCTGGCGTAGACCGACACAGGTGAAGCAGTGGCTACGTTGGTGTGACACCTTGGTCTGTACCGATATCCCTTGTGTTGCAACGAGGAGAATATGGGTCTTCTGAGGAGTCATTAAGCACCAACCGACCTTAGAACCCTAAATTGACCCAACCTGGCCATAGAACAGTAGCAGTATGCTACACCCATTGAGGCTAAACTCTCGCGATGGTTCTGGCCGCAAGAAAAGATTGCGACGCTGGAGTTATGACCGATTGAGGGTAGTCAGTGATATTGGGATCCTCTAGAACCCGATTACTATTTTCTAGGACAGGTCTTAACCAACGAAACTGAAAGAGGGTAGTACCTAAACTCCATGCTGGCCTAAACTCTAAGGACTCTCTGTGTGACTTATGTGCCTTCAAACTTGAATTATTTGCACGTACTTGTTATCTGACAACACGGGTTCCTTGCAGGTTTTGTTTACAGTCCTTAATCTGGACTCATAATAGGGTTTATTTACAACACTCCACGCATAGCATAACATCATACCATCATACCATTGCATACATTCTACATAAGGACTAATCCATTTCAAGGATCTCAAGGGTTTGCGATGCAGGTCGTGATGAATCAAATGCCTAGAAAGGGGCAAAGGGGATTTATTTTCCTCTAGCCAAGGTTGTCAGGGGCTATGACCCACTAGATATGGTGAGCCTCGACTCTTGAAGAAGGACTCGCAACAACATGAAGTTCCTTCCATCAAGCTACAAAATGCAGATTCTAACAAATTTCTTGTTTACCCCGCGAGATCCTTGAAAACATTGCATGCATATCATACATATCATTGCATTACAGGTACCCTTGTTACAGGTCACTTACCTTCTTCGCTGTTTATTTCAGCCATGGCTTTCCAACTAGACAACCAGGATCTTCATGCTCAAGAGACTCAGTTCAGGGAAATCTTCCTAAGCCTATCCAAGGGGCAGGAAGAGTTGAGAACACTCCTCATGGGGAATTTGGTCAAGAACAGTCCAGAAGACAGCAAGGGTGAACGGCTGAAACATCTGCAGGCTGAGGTAGATGCAATGAGGACTCAGATGCTGAGGCAGTTGGCCCTTATCCAAGGCTTAGCTCGGGAGCAAGAAGAGTTGAGAACTGTGATCAACCAGCTTCAGCAAGACAGTATGAAGCAAGTAGTCAAGGCTGGGGACCCAACCGGTAATCAGCCTCCAAGAAGTCAAAGGTTTGGTTCGATGAATAGACCTCTCCAAGCTGCTACTACTTCACAGGTCCAACACCGACCTCGCCAAGAACAACGGGTTGATCAGAGTAAGCCAAACAAGCCTAGGAGGCAATTCACCGAGCTCAACATGTCGCTGACTCAAGCGCTACTGCAAATGTTGAAGGCAGGGCTGATTACACTAAGGGCTCCTCCCCAGAATCCCAACATCTCTGCTCCTAACTATCATCCCAACAAAAGATGTGCATACCACTCCGATAGTCCTGGACATGACACTACCGACTGCTGGGCTCTGAAGAACAAGGTCCAAGACCTGATTAATGAAGGAGCAGTGGATTTCACCCAAGTGGGTCCGGCTGAGTTCTTCTACCATCCCTACAGGATTCACCATTTGAAGTAACAAGTCCTGAGATGAGAAGACTTTTTGTCCATTAGAATTTTCAAGTTGTAATTTTCTTTTGATCGTTCAAACAATTATTGTCATAGCAAACTTTATTACTTTATCAATGCATCGCATATGTCTGTTTTGAATCAATATATTCGCATTCGCTATTTTCAAAATTTGCTTTCATTTTTGATGTCAACTCCCAATTAATAATTCTAAGCTTCTTGAGGGAGGATGACGAAAACGATACCACGACATCTACAATATGCTTTTGAACAGACCCCGCTGATGAGGTACAGGCATTGTTTCAATTCCTAAACACTGGAGTTATAAGGAAGATAATCCCTCATCAACCCCTTTGAGCCAAAGAAGTAGGAGTTTTTCTTTTCGAAAATTAAAACCCTTAAATATAACCTGGGGCAGGGTAGTTTTCTCAGTTAATCCAGATGCACAACAAATAGCATCAAAAGAAGTCCTTCCGAGACAAAAGACAAGTGATGGTTCCGAATAATCATAAATACAGGCAGTCGTTATCTCTCAAACTAAAAGCCCAACAAGTCAAAACCTATGAAGGAGACTTACAAAATTGGGGCATCCCACTGACTGTAATCACAAAAGAAACAGTTCAGGCAAAAAAAAAAAAACAGGGATAACAAAATCAAAAAAAGAAAGAGGTCCTACAAACCCTCAACCAAAAAAGGAATGACTGCCTATTCAAAATAAACTGTCAGTATCCGAACCATCACTGGTATATCAGAGCAAAGACTCAAACAAGATCGAATGCACGATTAGCTGAGTTTAGGATTGAAGAAAATCACGAAGAACGGGTGGGTACAAATAAAATTTGAGCCTTTATCCTTTGTTTCTTAAACCGTGAACCAGGCCACGCTACAACCCTCAAAAGTCCTAGCTGAAGCATGGGTTAGTTCGAAAGCATACTGTTACGAAAGGTATCCTGACTCCTTAAGGCTCGCTGTAAAATAATGAGTTGACATCACGTTTTACAAAATTTGCTTGTTTTACTGAAAAAAATGCATTTTCAAAAACTTCAAGACAGACATAAGCTTTGCATTTTTTGAAATAACATTGCTTGCACATGTGACTATTTGTTTGAACAGCATAGAAATTCGCACGACGAATGTCTAATGAACGAAAACACTTCCAATCAAGGGGAAGGCATGATCACTGTCCATCATCTGGGGCAGTTAAGTCAAGATTCGGAGAATCTCTCAAAATGCCAAATAGCCAGGGGCAGATCTCCGTCTGAATCACTTGGGGCATTGGACATGAATTCCAGCAACAAATCTTGTATGATCAAACATCTTCTGGTAGTATGGCGACGCAAAACTACTGACAGGGGCACATCCTTACATCCTGAGAACGAACATAGTCGAAAAAATACTATGCATAATCGAAGACCCGCTAGGTTGACACACCTAGGCAAAAATAAGGGCTTCCCGGCAAACCAAAAGGGTTTGGGCAAAAATAAGGGATGAAAATGAAAAAATATGTACACCCGGCGAGTCGAAAACCTGAAAAGGCGGCTTGGGCAAAAATGGGTATCCCGGTGGACTGAAAACCCGAAAGGGCGGTCTAGGCAAAAGTTAGGGATCAAAGCGTACGACTATGTCCCGACATCTCGTCACTTGCCTACCAGAAGAAAATTTGTCAATCGGCAGTCATCAAGCACCTTCAGAGGCCTACCTTCTCCCACAGAAACAGGGGCAATAATGAGTTGTCTAAGCGATCTAGTTGCTTTGTCCACCAAGGTACCAAGGTAAGTTCGGCTGAAGAATGTAACCCAGATACCTTCACTCCCCGCTGAGTAAGACAAGAATCAGCAATACTCTCCCCGAGCAGAGTTAGCCTACAATCAGTCTTATGGAAGTTGGATTATCCCCCGAAGATCTCAACACTCCCCAACGGAACATACAGACATTCCTAACAAGCATCCCCGACAGTCTTGATCTAAGATTGTTCCCCGGCGGAATACCGGACATCCAGTGGAGCCATTTCCCCAGTCCAATCTGAAAAGTTTCCCCAGGAAAGTGGAATCCATATCCCCAGCAGGTCTTGAAGCTTATCCCCAGTAGATTCTGGAAGCTTGTCACCCGCATAGTCCGAACACTCCCCCGACTTTATTCAAAGGTTATTCCCCCACCAGGATATAACTGGGTTATCCTCAGCCAAAAACCCCGGAAAGATCGCCCCCGACGAAGTCTTCTTTTCCCCAGCGGAGTTCATCAAAACTCCCAACAGAGCTCAACAATGGTATCCCCAGCGGAGTTATCATCAACCTCAGCAAAGTATCTCTCTTTCCCCACAGAGAATTCCCCGCAGAGTAATCTCTGCACCAAGTTTATTCCCCAACAGAGTCATCTTCTCCTACCGGTATTCTTGCAACCATCATCCCTAGCGGAAACGAAGAACGCTACTCTTCAACATCAAGCCCAGGATTTAATTTCCCGGCACCCGTCAAGGATTTACTTTCCTAGACAAAAATACATTCATGAACATCATATCTTCATACATTGTAGCATGCACATACACATCACGAATATACAATCTCATTTATTTCGAGAACATCCTGCATGTCATACATCATGGCATCGCATACAACTAACGTTTTGTCTTTTCAGGACAAAGGTCAGTACAAAGATGATTACTATCAACTGTCGCAACTAAAGATCCGATTCCTGTATCTTGCCAGGGTGTATCTGTTGACGACTATACCAGACTCGATTCCTGTATCCTGCCAGGGCACGTCTGAAGAGTTCGAAGATCCGATTCCTGTATCTTGCCAGGGTGTATCTGTTGACGACTATATTCTAGACTCGATTCCTGTATCCTGCCAGGGCACGTCTGAAGAGTTCGAAGATCCGATTCCTGTACCTTGCCAGGGTGTATCTGTTGACGACTATATTCCAGACTCGATTCATGTATCCTGCCAGGGCACGTCTGAAGAGTTCGAAGATCCGATTCCTGTATCTTGCCAGGGTGTATCTGTTGACGACTATATTCCAGACTCGATTCCTGTATCCTTCCAGGGCACGTCTGATAAGTTCGAAGATCCGATTCCTGTATCTTGCCAGGGTGTATCTATTGACGACTATATTCCAGACTCGATTCCTGTATCCTGCCAGGGCACGTCTGAAGAGTTCGAAGATCCGATTCCTGTATCTTGCCAGGGTGTATCTGTTGACGACTAATTCCAGACTCATTTCCTGTATCTTGCCAGGGCACGTCTGAAGAGTTCGAAGATCCGATTCCTGTATCTTGCTAGGGTGTATCTGTTGACAACTAATTCCAGACTCGATTCTTGTATCTTGCCAGGGCACGTCTGAAGAGTTTAAAGATTCGATACCTGTATCCAGCCAGGGCACATCTACATAAAGAGTTTGAAGATCAACCCCTGTAATAGGCCAGGTAATTATTTTCTTTCTCAGGTACGCAAGTTCTCGCTACGGAATCTTTTACGCAATCGACACCTAGATGGCATCAATAAGCTCATCCACATACCAACAGCTCCAGATGGCATCTATAAGCCCATCCCCTATCCACCATCTCTCCAAATGGCATCTGTAAGCCCATTCCCACCATCACACTGTTGATACTCTACTATGTGAGTGCAAATTTCTGGGCACTCTAGTGTTCAACCATCTTCCACCTTCGGATTACGAAAGGCACGCCAGCCAATCTACATCCTCAGGTCTAAGAAGATTGAACAGGGGCAACTGTTGTACCCCAAAATTTTCCCTCCCATATTCTTCAAGATTTGTCAAGATCGTGGTTCAAAATCCCTCAAGGGTTGCACAGTCCAATTGCCTCCTAACACAGTCAAAATTAGGGTTTTGGTTCTTGCAAAGAAATTGAGGTTTCCAAGGGTCCAATCAAGTCCCACATGCGTATATACATTGTCAAGCATCCATATGTCAAGTTTCAAGACTCACAACATCAAGTTGCACAGTCAAAAAACCCTAATTGCTTCACAGTCAACTGCAGGGGCAAAATGGTCATTTGACAGTCAAAAGTCAAATTTTTTGGTCAACATCTTATTTTGAAGCCACAATCATCATTTGATCAATTCTTGATCATGATTCCACAAACATGGCTCAAAAAGTCTCAAGATGCAAAAGTTTCTATTTTTGGACAGTTGAAAAAGTCAACTGCAAATTGACCAAGGCATAACTTCTTCATGGTTTATCAGAAAAATTCCATCCAAAGCTCATTTTTAAGAGAATTACATTTCCTACAACTCATCTTCACACTCCAAGTCCAATAAATGCTCTCACAAAAAGTTATCAATTTCAACATTATAGGTCATTTTCAAAAGTCAACAAAAAGGCACTTTAAGTCAAAGACCATAACTTGAGATTGGTAATTCAAAATGACATGGGACCAAAGGCATTGGTTAGAGGACTTCAAGACCTTTCCAAAATGTCCAATAACATGTTCATAGCTTCAAAATTGAGCAAGATATGCATTGGAGAGGTTGGGAAATTTTTGGGAACTTTCAAAAGTCAACTTTGCCTAAAACACTTCAAAATTGCTAATGGGCCTCAAATTCTTCCTTGAATCATTACCCAAAGCCTATGCACGACCCATTGAGCTCAAAATAATTTATTTTCTTATTTTTGATTAATTAATTGGATTTATATTCTTATTAATTCATTTAATTAGTTTTAATTGTAGAAAAATATCAAATAATGGTTGTCAAATCTTTTTGTGCAGCAAATATACTCCAAATATGCTAAAAATTTCGTGCATCATCTCAAGGGGACAAGATCTTCCATAATTGGCAAAGTTTCCATGGAAAAAGATTGGAAAATACATGATTGGCAATCAAATCTTCAAGCCATTAATTCATGGACTTTTGGGCTCTTTCTTGACCTAATTTGCTTCACATACAAAGGCTGAGTGAAACCCTACTCATACATACACGAAAAAGATGCTAAGAATAGAGGACCAAGTTGCAAAAAAACTCAAGAAATTTGGAAAACTGAAATCATAGTTGCAGGACGTTTCAAAGCATAAAAAGTATTCCAACACATTGCTGGACCTTCCAGGAGTCTTTTGGCATCAAGAATCAGTCCAAACGCGCAAAGAATCATAGAACATAAGCCATACGGTTTGTCACATTTTCTTGAATTCCATATCATGATTCATGCGCATTTGATACATATTATTGGTTGTTTTGTATTCACAGGAACCTTCTGAAGCTAATGATATGATTCAATTGCATTATAAAGCTTTGTATCGTGATTTGCCATTAACATGTTTTAGGGTTTCAAAGCTCAAAAATTGGGGCTTTGCATATGCTGTAAAATTGGACTATCAAACCAGTATAGACGAATTCCTTGCAACGAGACGAATCGATTGAAACCCTCGCGCCCAATTTAAATAAGCTGTAGGCGTAATCTCTATTTTCACTATTTCACTTAGTAGAGGTTTAAAACCCCCGCTACTTGTTTTATATTTACAGGAAAAAGATGAAGAAGAAGCATGCGTGGCTAAGCGTGATTGGGAGATTCAAACTTTAGCGCGTTTTTTAACGTTTCCAGCATAATGGCCTTTTTTCATATATTATAATTCCTTAGTATATTGTTTACAAATGCGCTTGGTAGCTCAGTTGGTTGGAGGACGTGTCTTGCAGGTATAGGGACCTGGGTTCGATTCCCAGGTCCCCCCACATAATTCTTAATTTTTGTTTCAATGTATTCTAGTGCAACACTCATTCAATGGCCTACCATGAGCTTCACGCCTGTGCTTGCCAAGTGGCCAGGAGATCCCATCCAATGGTCAGAAGGTGAATTCCATGGTACACTCCAGTCAACCATCATGCATACGATCAGGAAGTCAACGAGGCCTTTGTCTTGATGGGCCAGAATACTTCAAATTAACCTCCATATGGGCCTGACACCCCCCCTTGGTTTGCATATTTTTTTATTTAATTTTCTTTTCTTTCTAATTCTTTTTAATTGTTTTGATTGTTTTCATTAATTCACCATTAATCAACTTTTCATAATAAAAACAGAAAAAATCAAAAATACAAATATGTTTAATTATATTTAATTTCACCATTAAAATATTTTTGTAAATAAATTTCAATAACTAACTTAGTTAAATTAGATTTTAATTTTGACACTTTCCTTAATAAATAAAAAATGCATAGAATTAGGTTTTGACATTTTATCTTTTTCTTAATTAATTTTTTCCTCATTATTTATTATTTATTATTATTATTATTTTTGTACATAAATATGTAATTAATTAATTAGTAAATTAGGTCAACTTTAATATTTTCATTAATAATTAAAATATATAGAATTAGGGTTTCATCTTGATTTTAATTTTCTTTATTATCATAAATACCAAAAAAACACAAAAAAACACCTTTCTTTACTTAAATATTAATTAGTTTTAATTTCAAGCAAAGGGTCAAAACCCTCGGACGTCCAATTTCTATTTCGCGCATTATTTTCTTTTTGAATATTATGTAACTGCTCAAGGATGTAATAGTAATTAGGTTTACCGCATTTATTTACTTTCCGCATCTTTTATCAAAAACGGGTCTTTGTATTTTGGCGATGTATAGACCCGCGCCTTGTAATAGCGTAGCTTTTATCTTTCCGTCTTTTAGTTTTCCGCACTTTTAAATTCTAACTTGTATGAAAGAATGTATGCTAATTAAAAACAAGCGTAGCTCACAATGCCATGATCAAAGATAACTGTTAAACTGAAAACAACACACAAATACACACACCACTTCTAGGGTACGCCTCACCTGTTGCCTTCGAAACGTGGTCGTCAAGTATAGGACGTCTTAGCGGTCCTTATGTCCATGATCCAGTTGCCTCGAAACAGTTGCCTCGAAATAGTTGCCTCGAAACGGTTGCCTCGGATTAAAAAGGATCAAGGACATAAGGGCAGCTTCTAAGGTGTCCTACTGTTGCTTCGGTGACCACACTGTCCCTACAATCCAATTGACCCGAACAACTCCAACGGTGGTGCTACCTACCTCTCAATGGTGGGATGGCACTACCTTAAGGACATTTACACAGCCTAATTCCTTAGGGTAGGTAGATGACTCATAGATACTTGCTCTCTTCAAAAACAAATCAAAACTCTTTTCACACTGACACTTTCAAAATCTTTCAAAACAATTTTTCAAACACTCTTGAGGACTGATACAAGAGTTATTCAGAAATCTTTCAAAGAAACTTTTTCAAACTCACTCACAATTGAAAAGCAAACATTTTGAAAACATAAAGAGCAAGTATCTAAGAGCCCATGGATAACCATGGATAGAAAGGGTGATAACACCTTCCCTTTCTATAAATCTACCTCCCGAACCGAGAAACTATCTCATAAGGAATTTTGTTGTGCTTTTGTCCTATCCATGTTGGAGAAAATAAAAGACGGTGGCGACTCTTGCTTCCGCGACATTTCACGAGCCAGCGTTAAACAGTCAGTTCTATTTCCACCGATCACACTTATCACTCTGATAGCCCAGGTCATGATACAAATAACTGTTGGGCCTTGAAGAATAAAGTACAAGATTTGATCGAAGCTAAAGAGATTGAGTTTGACGCTCCGGAGAAACCCAACGTCATAACTGCTCCCATGCCCAAGCACGATAAGGGAGTGAATGCAATTGAGGATGATGAAGAAGAGTCAGATATGGACAGCTGGATTTAACCGACTATCAACGGTGAATTGAACAACTGGACGGCGAAGGACTTCGTGCCTGTTTCTTTTATTACACAGTAATTGACTTTTTTTTTAGATTTGTAACAGACAGTTTGAAACTTTACGGCCCGGTGCCTTGCCTGAGGCACCTTGGCTTTGTTTGTGAGGGCTTATTATCTGTCATTTTCATATATCATCAATAAAGCATTGGACATTTTCTTGCATTACAAATTTTGTGCTCCTTGTTTTTCTTTTCTATCTTGCACTTTATCAAAACAGCTATTGTCTTACACACACTCACATATCATAATGTAGATCCACATCCACTCTGGATCCCATTGATAACGACTTTGCTATTGCCAGTTATGACTTTGAAAATCCGATCAACCAAGCCGAGGACGAAGGTGAGGATTATTGTGAGGTGCCTGGGGAGCTTGCTAGACTGCTACTACAGGAAGAGAGGGCCACACAGCCTCATGAAGAGCCAGTGGAATCAGTAAATTTTGGTATAGAGGAAGACAAGAACGAGGCAAAAAGGATTATGGCAGAGTTACATGAAGGTACCTTCGGGACTCGCTCCAGTGGACATACCATGGCAAAGAAAATCCTACGGGCTGGATATTATTGGTCTACTATGGAAGCCGATTGTTATCAGCATTCTCGGACCTGTCATAAATGTCAAGTCTATGCTGATAAGGTGCATGTACCTCCAGTTCCTTTGAATGTCTTGATAGCTCCTTGGCCTTTTGCAATCTGGGGCATCGATATGATCGGCGAGATCAGACCTACGGCGTCTAACGGGCATCGTTTCATCCTGGTAGCTATTGATTATTTCACAAAGTGGGTTGAAGCAGCTTCCTTTGCTACAGTAACCAATAATGTCGTGGCGCAGTTCATCCGACACAATATGATCTGTCGATACGGTGAACCAGAGAGGATCATCACGGAAAATGGTACAAATCTCAACAATACGATGATCATCGAGCTCTACAAACAATTTAAGATACAACATCATAACTCTTCTCCTTATCGACCGAAGATGAATGGGGTTGTTGAAGTGGCTAATAAGAATATCAAGAAGATTGTGCAGAAGATGACGGTGACCTACAAAGACGGGCATGAGATGTTACCATTTTCTCTTCATGGGTATTGTACCTCAGCACGAACGTCGACAGGGGCAACACCCTACTCTCTGGTATATGGTATGGAAGCAGTCTTACCCATTAAGGTCCAGATACCCTCTCTCTGAATTATGAAGGATGCAGGTTTGAGTGAGGACGATTGGATCCAGACCCGGTTTGATCAGTTGAACTTAATCAACGAGAAGATACTTACTGCTATTTGTCATGGTCAGACGTATCAAAAGCGGATGATGAAGGCATTTAACAAGAAAGTTAGACGACAAGAGTATCAAGTCGGGGATCTGGTGATCAAACGCATCATACTGCCACAAGGTGATCCCAGGGGAAAATGGACCCCTACGTACGAAGGGCCAATTGTGGTTAAGAAAATTTTCTCAAGAGGAGCTATGATTCTAACCACCATGGATGGTGACGACCTTCCTCACCCCGTCAATGCAGACATAGTGAAAAAATACTACGCATAATCAAAGACCCGTTAGGTTGACTGGCCTAGGCAAAAACAAGGGCTTCCCGGCGAACCAAAAGGGTTCGAGAAAAAGTAAGGGATGAAAATGAAAAAAATTGTACACCCGGCAAGTCGAAAACCTGAAAAGGCGGCTTGGGCAAAAAAGGGTATCCCGGTGGACTGAAAACCCGAAAGGGCGGTCCAGGCAAAAATTAGGGATTAAAGCGTAACACTATGTCTCATTGGATCACCTTGTAACTAGACTTCGGTATCGACTATCAATCTCAGAAGGCACCAATCAATCTGATCTACCTTCAACCAAGTAGCAAAGTGATGAGACGCTCGAAGATATAAAGGCAATAGAAGAGTTGGAACCCAGTGGGATTATTCACATAGCTGTTTTTTTCTTTGCATTTACATAAATTGTAAATTCTATCTTTCGGCGGCGTTCTCTTACTAGGACGTCAGCCTCTTGTACAAAACGCCTATTACATGCCAACTTCAAAAATCAATATAATTCATTTTACAATAAATTTCAAAATCGTTTTTCTTTTCCTGTTTTGTTTTGCAAGAACGTCCAATGATTCATTTTTTGATATATGCATTTTACAATAATTGTAGCTCATAAATACTTACATGCGAAACAAAAGACAATTACTCGTAATTCCATAAACAGGGGCAAACAAGAAATGTCCAAACCTTACAGTTGCTCTATTCATCAGGTACAGGGATAGACCCAGTTTGAGAAAATGACTAAAAGTATATACACTCCCCGCAGAGTAAAAGGTACCCAAATACAGTGGTGTTAATTCTCCCCAAGCAGAATTCATCTATCACCAGCACTAGAAGATTATCCCCAGTGGAGTTTGTTTCTTCCACAAATAGAAATTTTATCCCCGACAGAGTTCATCACCGCCAGCAACGGTAATTCATCCACAGCCCGGGATATTTCTCCAAGACAACAGATCTTCTGACAAAGTATCTCTTCCCCACAGAGTTATTCTTTCACTTCTCCAGCATAATTATTCTCCTGCCAAGTTATTCTCAAATCATCTTCGGTCATTATCCTCAGCGAGCGAAACTCTTTTATTCTCCAGCAGTAGTCCGGGATTTATTTTTCCCTAACTAGAGAACATCATAAAAACATTGCACATCCATACATCATGACATGCATATACGCATCATACAACACAGTCTCATTTATTTTGAGAACATCATTGCTCGATACATGTCATGCATCATGACATTACATATGACTAACTCTTTACCTTTCAGGAAAAGATACAATCAAATTCTCACAAAGTTCAAGCTATGAAGCCCAGGTACGATCGGATAGTATCTTGATTCCTCCATCATATTATGAAGCCCGGAGAACGACCGGATAACAGTATCAGAATACTGCGAAGCCTGGACTCGACCAAATAGTGGTATCTTTTAAACAAGCTATGAAGCCCGGATTCGACCGGGTAATAGTTTAATCCCCAACAAGTTATTGTGAAGCCTGGATTACGACCAAATAGCAATACAAAGACGCCATGAAGCCTGGATTCGACCAGATAGTGGTATATCATAAACACAAGCCGTGAAGCCCGGAAATCGACCAGATAGCAGCTTAACAAGTTATTGTGAAGCCTAGATTACGACCAGATAGCAATATAAAGACACCATGAAGCCTGGACTCGACCAAATAATGGTAGAAGACGTTGTGAAGCCTGGATTACGACCAGATAGCAGCTAAAAATACTACGAAGCCTGGATTACGACCAGATAGTGGTATATCTTTAATGCAAGTTATGAAGCCCGAATTCGACCGGATAATATCTTAATTTCCCCGAACACCATGAAGCCTGGATTCGACCGGATAGTGGTATAATACATCGTGAAGCCTGGATTACGACCAGATAGCGGTATAACATATCGTGAAGCCTGGATTACGACCATATAGCGGTAAAAGAACAGTGAAGCCTGGGATTACGACCAGATAATAGTAAGGGACACTATGAAGCTTGGATTTCGACCAAATAGCAGTTTACCCGGCCAATTACTATGAAGCCCGGAGTCGACCGGATATTAGTAGGTCTTAAAATCAAATGGAAGCCCGGATGCGACTGGATAACCACTTGATTTCTTCTGAAGCCTGGATTTTGACCAGATAAGAAGTGAGGTATTGTGAAGCCTGGATTTGACCAGATAGCAGTACAGGACACCATGAAGCCTGGATTCGACCAGATAATGGTATATTGCATCGTGAAGCCTGGATTACGACCAGATAGCGGTACAAGACACTGCGAAGCTTGGATTTCGACCAAATAGCAGTTTTTACCTGGACAATTACTAAGAAGCCCGGAGTCAACCGGATATTAGTATGCCCTAAATTCAAGTTGAAGCTCGGAGGCGACCGGATAACAACTTAATTCCTTCTGAAGCCTGGAGTACGACCAAATAAGAATTGAGAAATTGTGATGCCTGGATTACAACCGGATAGCAAGTTTAATCTCATCTCCCCAGTAAGTCACTGTAAATCCTGGATTACGACCAGATAGCAGTCGATCTTATCACTATTAAGCCTGGATCATGACCAGATAGTAGTTCATTTTCACCTCTTCGACCAAGAGACGATTCCCCAGTAGAATAACGGACGACTGAAGCTCCTAAAATTCAACTTTCTCTCAAGACAAAGAACAACATTCCCCAACAAAATCTTCCTCAACAACAGGTATACGGGTTCTCGCTAAGGAATCTCTTAGGCGATCGACACTCCTTCTGATGGCATCTTTAAGCCCATGTTTCGTCATCAATCTCTAAAAATGGCATCTATAAGCCCATTCCCGACATCACAAGACAAATACCACTTCATGCGAGTGCAAATTTCTGGGCACTCTAGTGTTTAATCATCTTTAACCTTCAGATCACGAAAGGCAGACAAGCCAATCTACATCCTCAGGTTTAAGAAGATTGAACAGGGGCAGCTGTTGTAGTCCAAAATTTTCCCTCCCATATTTCTCAATACATTTCAAGTGAGATCCTCAAATTGCTCAAGGAAGTCCAAGGGTTGACCAGACAAACTCTCTCCTAAGGCAGTCTACCTCAAATTAGGATTTCATGTTACATCAAGATACTTGAGTTCAAAGGATACCAAATGCTCACCATTTTCATAATATGTTCTCAAGATCACCCATGTCAAGTTTCAAGCCTTGCAGAGGAAGTTTGCTCAGTCAATTACTCAAAGACCTGAAAATCGACTATGCTAGGGCAAAAGTCAATTGTGGCCTACATACAGTCAAACTTCAAGATTTTTGGTCAACATTCTCATTTTGAAGTATTATTCATCATTTGATAAAGGGTTGATCATGATTCATCAAGGATTGCTCACAATTCATCAAAACCCAAAAGTTGCTAAATTAGGGTTTTGCAGGAAAAGTCAACTCAACTTTGACCAAGCATAACTTTCTCATACTTTATGAGAAATGACCCATCCAAAGCTCATTTTGCAAATTCTGATTTAAATTCTTTGTTAAGCATTGCATTGAAAACAATAAGTCAATAATAATCACGAGCTAAGATGTGAAACACTACATTACGTGGATATGGAGGCATCCCAAGGGAATGTTATGGCGTTCAAGTGTTCGCTCTTCTGTGCAGGTAGCAAGTCATAGCGGTCACCTGGACCAAAATTTCATCCTCGTCTCCTCCTTACATTTGACCGAGCGCCCGATCCTCCCACATGGAGAGACTTGGGGCATTGGTTGAGGTCCTCGTCCCTTTTTCAGTTATTCACAAAGCCCAACACATGAAGGAAGTCAGATCAAGTCTTTTCTCCTCAATAAGATTTAATTCCCCAGTGAACTCGACAAGGCTAACTTTTTCTCTCAGTTTTCAAGCACCAGTCCATGTTGGTACCTCAAGATGACGGACAATAGACCCCAATGAGTTTTTGACATTTTGCACACAATAATCATCACAACATACTGCATTGCATCCTCAAATGCATAGCATATCCATGAATCGTCATGTCACACCTTAAATTCATATGAAGCATGAGCCAGATTAATCCCAAATCAACAAAACATCCTCACAAAAATTTCATCTTCATAATTCCCAGTTAACATCTGTTACTACACTACCAACTAAAAGAAACCAGGGTTTTAGTACGTCATGCTCCCCAACTCTCAATACTCACTTTATCTCTCTTAGGGTCGTAGGCCGTCCGTAGACTTTACCCTCTCTTCCTCGTATTCTTAGGGTCGTAGATCATCTGTAGATCTTACCGTCGCCTTATCTTTCTAAGGTCGTAGATCATCTGTAGTTCTTACTGTCACATCATCTTTTAGGGTCGTAGATCGTCCATAGATCTTACCATAGTGTTTTCTTTCTAGGGTCGTAGATCGTCTGTAGATCTTACCTTCGCTTTATCTTCCTAGGGTCGTAGGTCGTCCGTAGACTTTACCCTCTCATCCTCTTAAGGTCGTAGATCGTCCGTAAATATTATCGTTGCTTTATCTTTTTAAGGTCGTAGATCGTCCGTAGATCTTACCATCGCTTTATCTTTCTAGGGTCGTAGATCGTCCGTAGATCTTACAGTCGCTTTATCTTTCTAGGGTCGTAGATCGTTCGTAGATCTTACCGTCGCTTTATCTTTCCTAGGGACGTAGGTCGTCCTTAGACTTTACCTTCATTTCCTAAGGTCGTAAGTCGTCCGTAGACTTTACCTTCTCCTCTTTACCTCTTTTAAGGTCGTAGATCGTCCGTAGATCTTACCGTAGCGTCATCCTTTTAGGGTCGTAGATCGTCCGTATATCTTACCATCGCATTATGTTTTTAAGGTCGTAGATCGTCCATAGATCTTGTCGTTGCACCATATTATTAGGGTATTAAGTCTTCCGCAGACTTTACCTTCGTGTTATCCTTAAGTTTCTTACCTCCAGTCACCGCGATATTGTCAACCTTATCCTTTCAGTCACTCTACCAGTTACTCCCTCGAGAACCTTGTATTGGTACCGTTACCCCAGTACAAGCTACTTTTTTTCAACCATGTTTTATCCATCATGATTAGTCCACCAGAAGACCTGTTTGTCTTTCCCCAAGCAGGCATTCAAACTAGTGAATGACACTCACACCATCTCTCCAGGGCAAATTTCGGGTCCTGGTATTTAATCATCTTCCACCTTGAACTCTCGAAAGGCTGACGCCAATCTCGCCTTCAGGTTTAAGACGATTAAATAGGGGCAGCTGTCGTACCCCAAATTTACCCTATCTCTTTTATTTTTGTTTGGTTTTTGAACTTTGCATTCCATTTGCATCATTTTATTATTCAGTCATTTGCATATCCCGTATCTCATGGAATCAGGCGCTTTGGTTTAAAGTTTTAGGACTACGCCCTCTTTATGTCTAATCTTGTTTTGAGGTTTTCTTATCAGGTAAAAGGGGAACGCATCTGGTTCTCAATTAGTGGATCATGGAATGAATTGTGTCTTCATGTTACAAGGTTGGTTCTCGCTCAAATTTATCAGAGCTTGGATTAGGGTTTATTTCCCTATGTGTGTCGGTCAAGATGCTAGGGTTTTTTGGGTCTTTGGTTTCTGGGAAGATGTCTCTCTCGCCTGCCCCGAATAGGGCTCAGAGCACAGTGCGTTAGGGCAAGAGTTTCACCTCCTCGCATTTCAAGTTTCTTCTTTAAGTCTCTAAGCCATTGATTCGAGAATTTGGAGATTGAATTGGAAAATGTGGAGTTCGAGCACTTCAGAAAATAAGGTTAAAGGTTCATGATAATCAAGACTTGTTTTTGTTGCTTAAGTTTCAAGTTATAGTGGGCTGAATGTCAAAGTCAGAGTTCTGTTCGAGAAGTGCGAGTGTGGTTCAGACATGATTTGAAGATCAAGGTTAAAAGCGACCGGTGTTTTGGGTTCAAATTAATCAGTGGAATTAAATTCTTGAGCATTCATTTTGTTTTGTTTGAGAGTTTGATTATAAGACGCGTGTTTTGTTTGGAATACAAGTTATAATCATTATTCATGATTTCTTGAGATTTAAGTTACAAAGTTGAGATGCGCATTCGAATTCTTCGAGAGGAAATCTTAGAATTCAAACAAATTCACGAGTCATTTGATTTCCACAACAAGATTCATCATTGATAAGTTCGTTCCAATTTGTGCTCATTACATTTTTGAGACAATGTTACAAGGCATATTACAGTATGAAATACAAATCACATTGGTTTGTTTACAAAAAAAAGAAAGAGAAATAATTTGTGTTTCTTCAAGTCTTCATCTTCAAGTCATTCGTCCTCGCCTTGGTATTTTCATCGTTCAATCTCGCTTTGGATCGTCCAATAATCGTGCTCATGAAACAAGAAAAAAGAAAAGTTAGTGATCAAACACATGGAAAAAATTCAAACAAGAATTATTTGATTAATGTCATCATAAGGGTTTGCGTTTGGAATCAGTCAGGGAGTTATTTTTCATCATGGTTTATTTTCTCCCAATTGCAAATCACAAAAAGAGTTTTTCTCTTTGGTTCACAAAAAGGAAAAAAAGAAAAAGACTGCAAATGTTTCCTGTTGCTAAAGCAAAAAATAGCATCAGCCAAAACCAAAACAAATTGTCAAAGCAAACAACAAGCATAGCACACAAGTCAGAAGCAAACAATGTAACAGCAGGCCCACAACGTTACAACAAGAAAAGCAAATTGTGCCACAAAAAACACACAGCAACATGGCAAGGTAGCAAAAAAAGCATGGCAAGCTAGAAAAACAAAGGCAATGCAACAGGCTAGCGCAAGCAAAACAAGCATGGCAGGCTAGCAAAACAAAAGCAATGCAGCAGGCTAGCAAACTGTCCTATGAAACACAAAACCAGCAAGTAGCCAAAATAACAAGCAACAAGTCAAAGGCTAACAAACAACCAAAACACCCTAGTGCTTCATCATTTTCCAAATGTGCAAACCCTTCAGAACTTTAAGGAAAAAAACAGTAAGCTTTGCATCACAGAAAGGTAAAAGAGGAAAGAAAAAACCTGCACATTGTTGTCCAACAAAACTGTCAAAACCTGTTCAAAACTTGCACCAAATAGGCAAGCTAAAAGCAGCATAAAAAAGTGACCAAGCAGGATAGTAAAAGAGTTCAAAAATCATGCTATGGTCCCCCCCGCCCAAAATCTTTTCTCTAGGATATATAACTGATGCCAAAACACACAGTGAAGGGGGGGATTAAAAATACTGAAAGAGTTCACTAAAAAAAACCTCGGAGAACCCACTCATTTATCCATAATTTTCATACACAACTCACACCTCCAACTTCATTTTAACCTAGCCACTATCAACAAAGGGCTGAAAAACTCCAAACCACTGTTTTTATCACCTTTAAAATCATTCTCCAAAGCTTACCCTGCATACAAAATTTGACCAAAAAAAACACATAGAAAAACCAGATAGACACGAGATAGAAACAGGGAAGGAAGCCTTGTCCATCAAGCTGTTTTCATGACCTTCAAAATCACCCTCCCAAAACAAACTTCGCTAACAACCTTCAAGCCCACCGTAAGTCCAATCCAGAAAAATTCTAGACCATAATCATAACTAGAATCTACAGAAGCTTCACAGAGAAAATATATATGAATATCTACCAAAACTCTGCATATCTGTAACCCCTCTTTAAGCCATCACTCATCACCAACCATTAACTTCATCAAACAGCCCCCTCCAACTTCTGTTCGGTCTACCAAAATCTCAGGAATAATCACATTCATTCTCGAATCACTGTTAAAAAACAAAACAAGTTTCCCCGACACAACCCAAAAATTACAGAAATAAAATTTGTTTTTTTGAAACCATTCGTCATAGCTTCAACTCAGATCAACAGTTTACAATAACAAGAGCAACATAGAAGTAGACGACGAGAAGAAGAGTGTGCCTTAAAGAATCGTCCCTCCGATAACTTTCAGGTCAGTAATGTTGTCTTATCCCTTTGCTTTGATTTCACGACTCTATTGTGTTATTCGATTTGGGAATTTTGTTTGAATGTTGTGTAGTTTATTTGGTGAGAACCTATATAAGGTCATTTGTATGGTTTAGTTAGGAACAAGTAGTTTATCGTGAGAACAGGGCTGAGGGCGGAGGCTAATCGGGTAGAAAAGCAGTTTTAGAAATGGGTAATTACAGTTGAGTGACCAAAAGAGCGGTGTTGTCATGTTTTTTTTGAAAGAGAAAGAGGGTTGGAGAAGTTTGTGTGAGTGAAGATGGATGAGAGAGACCGCAGTGGCAATCGATTAATAGTGAGAGAGAAAGGTAGGTTCAATCAGTTGAAGGATGAAAAGCAGAGAGAGGGAAACGTGTGAGGTTGAGGGAAGAGAATAGTTAGGCCTTTGTTTAATTAAGCCATAGTTAATTAATGTTGATAACTTTTCCCTTTCCCCAGGCAGCTTAAGTGGCGCCCCTTTGATGCATTAGGTTTTTTTAAAAAATTTTATTTCCCTTATCCAAACCGGGTCAGCCCATTGGGATGCTGTCTCAATCCAATCACTGTTTCCCTTTTTGTTTTAATTAAATCATTGTTATAATAAATAAACATAATAGTTAAACTGATAAAGCATCTAACAATGAACCTTGGGGACCCGAGTTCAACCCCTGCTGGGGGTATTTTCCATTTTTCTAGTTTCTTTAGGCTTTATCTTTATGTATTTTACAATACTTCTTAAAAAATATATTTATTTAATTTATTTTCTTTACATAGTTATTGCATGAGAAAAATATAAAAACATGTTTGTTTTAATTAATTTTTCATTTTGTTTACTTAATCTTTTGTTTAATTTTCTTTAAATTCAACTTGTTTCATTTAATACCCAAAATAAGTTAAAATTAGGTTTCGATACTCATTTCACAATAAGTTGTAAAAATACTATAGTATTATTTTCTTAAAACAATAAAAAATATTTAGAGCCTTAGTTTCTTTATTTGTTCGTTCAAACCCCGATGCCATACTCCCTCAGTTAACTCCGTGAGGCGATTAAAACCCATTTGATCGCCTTATGTCGAAATAGACTTTTAGCTCATTTATACATAGCAAACAATTAGGTTTCTAGTCTCTCTCTTAACCTTTTCTTCTTTTGTAATTAAAACTTAACATTCACAAATCAAAAAATCCAAAAACATTTAATCAATACTTGAATTTATTTTTAAAAAACTCGCAAAAACACTCAACCAATCAAAACTCCCCCAAGGGCATGTTATCTTCGTTCTACCGCGATACTGGTCGTGCCTATTGCTAGAATGCGCGTGTTAATGTCGCCCACTAAAAAACACAAACAAACTAACCTTTTTCTAGAGGAACTACGGTGTTCTGATTCCTTCATTGGATAAGTAGGCAAAGGGTCGCAAAACCGTCACGAACGAAATAATAAAAAAACCATCCATTTCCCTTTTAGCAAGCATAGTTGTAGATAAATACACCCTTTAAGATAAACAAACAAAGTGGATCCTGTTGGGAACAACGGATGTGAGGGGTGCTAATACCTTCCCCTCGCATAACCGACTCCCTTACCCTTTCTCTTGGTTGTAAGACCATCTTATCCATTCCCTTGTGGTTTTATCGATATTTCCCCTTCCTTCGGGATAAATAAAGTTCGGTGGCGACTCTGTCTTTTCTACCGGTAGCTTCAAGCGTCACGTTTTGAACCGTGTTTGCAACTTCTGACTGCACTTGTATAGAGGCTGGCTCAAAAGTTCTGAAGTGTCATATTCTTTAGACGCTCAGAAAATTTTCTAAATGCTTGGAAAATTTGATTTTCAAAGTAACTTCTGACTTTTGATTTTTGATGAACCAATTTCATGCCTTAATGAAATATGATTCTTGGAACTTAATTTTTTGATTCAAAAGTCATAGTTTGACTCTTTTGGTGTGTAAATGACCATTTTGCCCCTGTCAACGATTCTCTTGGAAAAAATTGTAATTTCAGATTTGCAACTGGATGGAAACAAACTTGAGGGTCCAGGTTGATCCTTTGAGAAATGAGAGGGAAAATTTTGGGGTACAACAAGTCCCTATTAGGCTCTCTTGGAAGAAATGGATCCAAAGCTTCAGATTAGTTGTGTATGGTTGAATCTTGCGGACATAAGACTTTAAATGCATCTTAGGGCAAGAGACTCCATCGTATAGGGCAAAGATTGGGACTTTGAAATTTGGCGGGATGACCACTCCAGAAACCAAACCCATGTCTTCTAAATCCAAGCCGGGTATCTGTTATCTTCTTCATGACTATCCCCCATGTTGGATGGAGTTGAAAGATCTAGAGCTATTTTGACTGGTCCTCTATGTTTTCTTCCCAAGTTCAGGACGCCTACTGACTTCTTAGACTTCTTCCTTTTGTCTTTGAGAAGAAGCTCTTTCAGGTCTTCTTGCCCCTTAGCCATAGCCAGGAACATTTATTGGAACTGAGCGTTTTGAGCTTGAAGATCTTTCACAGTTTGTTCAAGAGTCACAGCTGGAATAAACAACGGAGGAGATGAGAAACCTGTTATGGATCCTGTCATGCAATGATATATATTATATATATGCAATGTTTTCAAGGATCTCGTGGGGTAAACAAGAAACTGTTAGAATTTGATTGCAGCTTGATTGAAGAAACTTCGTGTCGTTGAGAGTCCTTCTTCAAGAGTCAAGCTCACCATATCGAGTGGGTCATAGCCCTTGACTCTGGTTCGTTGTACCTGATTTTGACGGTGTTTGGTTAGAGGGAAATAAATCCTCTTGTCTCTTGATAGACGTCTTGGTTCAACGTGACCCTGCATCAAAGACCCTCGAGATCCTTGAAATGGTTATTGAAAAGGCTATGGTATGATGTTTATGATGTTATGATGTTATGTATAGATATGCGAGGTAAGAAAATTTATATACAAATAATCATATTTACACAAAGCAGACAAGTCCTTAGTTTTAGGCTTGCATGGAGTTTGTAGGTGAGTACCCTCTTGAAGTTTAGTTGGCTCAATCTGTCCTAGTTAATAGTAACCGGGTTCTAAGGGATCTTAATATCACTGACTTTTTCCACAAGCTTCGTTCAATTAGCAATTGACTCGTAACTGAACAAAACTCAGGGGTCAAGTCTCAATGAGTATAGCATCGAGTATCAACCAATTTTCAGCTTTACACCGAAACCGGCTATCTCACTACTTTCTAATGGCCAAGTTGGTCAAGTAAGGTTCTAAGGTCAGTTGATGCTTCACGACACCACACGGCGGCCTCGTACTCTCCTTGACTGACTCAAGGGTTACCAGTACTAACCAAAGTGCCACATCAACGTAGCTACTGATTCAACCATGTCGGTATACGCCGCACAGTTCCCTCACAGTTTATTACTACTTACCTAAAATGTGCCCCCAAATCCGGGTGTAGGATTTAAAACAAACCCAAACAAGGAACCAAAATATAAAGAAAACAAATCAAACAATGTAAGCAAGTAAATGTGATCTAACCCTAAGGTAACCCAACTTTTAAGTCATCCCCAGCAGAGTCTCCAGTTCTGTGATACGGTGGGAGAACTGACTTGAGGGTTTTTACATTTTATCACAAATGTTACGGTTAGCAAGAGTCCCCACTGACTTTTCTTTTATCCAAAAAAGGAAAGGTGAAATAGCACAGGAAAGACCTTTGAGATTGTTTCTTGAGTTCGGGGGGTAGATTATGAAAAGGGAAGGTATTAGCACCCTTTTCATCCATGGTTTTCCATGGGCTCTTAGTTACTTGCTAGATCACTTGCTTTTGTTTAAAAAATGTGCTTTTGTATGGTTTTGAAAGTATTTCGGAAAGATTCCATCGTTTAGGAAAACTTTGTAATAGTTCTCGTTCGTAAGAACGTATACAAAGTGTTGAGCTTTTAAAAATGTTTCAAGTTTGGAAAGATGTTTGGAAAGATGTTTGGGAAGTGTATGTGATTATTTTGAAAATAACAAGGATATTTATTTCGAAATTGAGCAAGTAACTAAAAGTAATCTACCTACTCAAAAGGTCTTAGATGTGTTTTTCCTCCTCCTTTAGATATTGATATCTTACCATTGATTTGGTAAGAAGCCCCATCGTTGGATGTGAAGGGACGGGCGTTGGGTCATCGTATGACCATGATAGCAATGTTGTGAGATGACTTAGCACTTTTCTTTTAGGGACTAAGATCATTTTGAAAGGCAACTTTGATAGCATCATCGAGGGACTATGATCTTTTTTCGATTTGTTTGTGCTAAGACCTCCCACATGCATAACATGGCCATTTTTAGGCAACAAGTGAGATTACCCTAAGGGTGCATGTGTGCAAGTGTGTTTGATTGCATGCATTTGTCTTTGATTTTTGGTGGTCTACTTGTTGGTTTTATCTTGTCATACACGCCTAATTATTAGCATTTACATTTGAAAGTGATAAATTGCAGAATTGTAAAGTCCTACGCTATTACAATATTTAGAGGATGAGGATACATATTTATGAATGGGGGTTGGAAATAATTTAAGTAAGTTACTATTACAACCATATTGAAATGTACAATATAAGAAAGAAATGGACTTTTTTAGAAAATGTTTTTGTCTTAAGGAAATAAATTAAAAGGAAAATATTTTTATGTTTTTTATGTTGATATAAAAAGAGTTAATATTAAAATTGATGAAAAATAAAATAAATGAAAGATAGAAATAGTGCTGCTGCAAGAAGAACAACTAGGATCAGAAGTTCTGAGGCCAAGAGCGTCGTGACTCAGCAGAAGACGTCAGTAGGATCAGAAGTTCTGGATTGGTAAACTCTGAGGTCCTGCAAAAAATGTTAGAGGGAAAACACAGAGGTTCTGGGTGGTGTTCAGCCAGTGAACCAAATGTCAGAAGTTTCGCATTGTCAGCATGTGAAAATCAGAAACTCAGAGTGTTTGAAAACAACTGATGGAAACATCAGAAGTTCAGTGTATTTGACATGTGAAGAGAACTCAGAAGTTATGTGCTGTGTTAGAACAGTGAGGGAGTCATCAGAAGTTCAGTGTTGTGCTGAGCTAGTGAGTGAACATTAGCAGTTCAGTGCGTTATAAGAATGTAAGCATCAGAAGTTCAGTGTGTGTTAAAATAGTGAATGAATCATCAGAAGTTCTGCATGTTAAAACTATGAATGAACATCAGAAGTTTTATGCCATATTTCAACTCTCAATCAGCACATCAATAATCTATTCAGTTTTTAACAAACAGTAAATCAGAAGGATAACAACACAATAACTTACGAAAATTCTAATCCTAATCCTGAGCCTAGCATTATTCTAGAAGTTTTGATCCAGAGTTTTTCTATTCATACCATGATATATACAACATTAATACTATGATATTTACATGTTAATGATGTTCAAAATGAAAAATAAGCAAAGTCAGAAAGACTTACCTTGAACCTGGAGCGTGCTTGGAGCTTTGAGTGGTTGCCTTTGGATGTTCTGAGTCAGCAAGAGTAACGAAAGAGTGGTTGTGTTCTTTGGTTCAAAGGGAAGAACAAATGTTTGTTTTTGTGTATGAGAAATCTGGATTTTTATGAAGGTTTCACAACTTCCTTTTCTCTCTTTTTGCCAATCTCTCTCTTCAAAAGCCAGCCCCTTGAACGTGTGATGGAGCCAAGTATTTATAGATGTTTTTACTATGATTTGGGGGGGGGGGGAACAAATGGGATTTGAACCTGTTTTGGCATCCTGTTCTTTTGCTTTTTCATCACAGTTTTCATATGCTAGTTTGGTGTAATCATGGGATGCAGGCGTAGGCTGACCCAGCTGTTGGTCATAGGTCTGCAGCAAGTTGTATAAGCAAGGTTTTGGGATTTGGTCAAGTTCTGACCAAAGCTTTGAAAATAGCCTTCATGTGCTGAAGCGTTGCCTTGTCTTTGAAGCAAGCATGGTGGCTGTCAGCAGGAATTAAGGAAAAGCAAAAGCAATGTTGCTATCCCAAGACAATAGAGGTACACGTGGTGAAGATCCTTTGGATAAAGATCAGAAGGTGGTTGTGAGCATTCAATGAACATTAAATGATGATGAGACTTATCACAACCAGAAATCCTGCAACGTGAAACTCTACACCAAGACTTTGTTCTAGATCAGAAGTTCTGCTTCAGCGTAGAATCCCATCTTCTGATCTTTGTATCTTCTGGCTCCAGCATGTTCTGAAGGAGAACATTGTTTCCACATGTTCTGACTAAAGCGTCATATTCCAGAATTTGCAACAAAAAATTTCTAAGTTTTTAGAATTTGATTCTTCCAAAATAAAATTTGACTTTTGAAACTCTTGATGAAACAAACTTCATATTCCAACATGTCTTGGTGAAATATGATTTTTGAGATTTGATTTTGATCCAAAAGTCAAAGTTTGACTTTTCAGTGTGCAAATGACCATTTTGCCATTGTGAGTGATTTCCTTGGAAAATTTGTAGTTCAAAGCTTGGAAGAAAACTTGAGGATCCAGGGTGATCCCTTGTGAAATGAGAGGGCAAATTTTGGGGTACAACACTCACCCAGAAGATACAATCCTGGGAAAGAAGGATGATCCAATCAGAACAAGATCAACATTCAGAAAATCTGAAGAATCCCTCATGGGACTGGTCTCTCTGATTGAACCAACAACCATTGATGAAGCTATTCTGGACAATGACTGGATTCTGGCAATGCAGGAGGAATTAAATCAGTTCACCAGAAATGGCGTATGGGATTTGGTTCCCAAACCAAAAGGATTCAACGTCATTGGAACAAAGTGGGTGTTCAGAAACAAACTGAACAAGCAAGGAGAAGTCATCAGAAACAAAGCACGACTGGTGGCACAAGGTTATAGTCAGCAAGAGGGGATAGACTATACAGAAACCTTTGCACCAGTCGCCAGGTTAGAATCTATCAGACTCAATTTCATTTGTTGTAAACAATGGCATCACTCTGTATCAGATGGATGTCAAAAGTGCATTCCTAAATGGATATATAGATGAAGAGGTATATGTGCACCAACCCCCTGGGTTGGAGAATTCCAAACACCTAGAATATATTTTCAAACTAAAGAAGTTACTCTATGGTCTTAAACAAGCTCCCAGAGCTTGGTATGAAAGACTAAGTAACTTCCTGTTAGAAAAGGAATTCACCAGAGGGAAAGTGGACACTACCTTGTCCTGTAAGTCATTTAAGAATGACATTTTAGTGTGTCAGATTTATGTAGATGACATCATCTTTGGATCCACTAAACTATCTCTGGGAAGAGAGTTTGCTAAGTGCATGCAGGCAGAGTTTGAGATGAGCTTAATGGGGGAACTCAAATTCTTTCTGGGCATTCAGATAAACCAAACTCCAGATGGAACTTACATTCATCAGAGCAAATATGTCAGAGAACTTCTGAAGAAATTTGATCTCTCAGAATGTAAGCCATCAAAGACTCCAATGCACCCCACGTGTATTCTGGAAAAGGAAGAGGTAAGTAAAAAGGTAGAACATAAAGTCTACAGAGGTATGATTGGCTCTCTTCTTTATCTGACGGCTTCAAGGCCTGACATTTTATTCAGTGTTTGCTTATGTGCTAGATTCTAATCAGATCCTAGAGAATCTCACTTAACAGTAGTTAAGCGAATTTTCAAGTATCTGAAAGGTACTACTAATCTTGGTTTGTTTTATAGAAAATCCAATGAATACATCTCAGTAGGATATTGTGACGCTGATTTTGCTGGAGATAGAGTAGAGCGTAAAAGCACTTCTGGAAGCTGCCAGTTTCTGGGAGACAATCTGATCTCACGGACTAGTAAGAGACCGTCCACAATAGCATTATCAACAGCAGAAGCTGAATACATCACAGCTGCTGGATGTAGCACTCAAATGCTCTGGATGAAAATTCAACTTGAAGACTTCAACATATTTGAGAGTAACATTCCTATCTTTTGTGATAACACTTCAGCTATATGTCTCAGTAAGAATCCTATTTTTCATTCTAGGGCTAAGCATATAGAAATAAAACATCACTTTATTAGGGACTATATTAAGAAAGGAAATCTTACGTTAAAATTTATTGACACAGACTATCAATGGGTTGATGTATTTACAAAGCCTCTTTCTGAAGATAGATTCAATTTCATTCTAAAACATCTCAGCATGAAGTTATGCCCAGAATAAAATGTTTTATTTTCATATCTTAACCCTCAGAACTTTATTTTTTTTTTGTGAACATCTGATTAACTTGCCTTCAGAAGTTAGAAGTACAGTTGCCTCAGAGTCTATCCACGAAGATCTGAATGTTTCATTTTAAAGACAGAGGCATGCAGTTCACATCATCAAACATCTGTCATCCTCTCATAAGCCACCTTCTGAGGCTGAACACGCATTCAAATTTTGAAGGGTCCAAGGCTCTGATTAGATGCATTGAGACACTTGTCAGTGGTAAACCGTTCAAATATCTTTCTGAATCCCCTAATCTCAGGTTTCATTAATGCATATAATCATTACTAATTTTCTTACTTACTACTTATGTTTTCAAAAACCTATTTAAACTCAAATCTACTATTTCATTCATTCACTTTTACTATCTTCTATATTCTCTCTTGTTTCAAGTTCAGTTTTCAAAAACCCTTTTCATCTTATTCATCAAACCCGTGTGAACAATGGCTTCTTCATCAAACCTCAAAAATCCCAGTGCTCCTGAATCTTCATCAACGGAACAGTATGAAGAACCCATCAGGATGCTTCTCACTCATGTTGATAACCTGGAAGTTCTCTCTGAACTAATCATTGACTTTGAGAGTTTACAAGAAAATGGTTTCAATCTCTATGAAGACGTAACTGCACAGGGTTGGAAAAGGTATTTTGACCGTCTGTTGGGTCCAACGTTCCCCATTCTCGTCAAAGAATTCTGGATTCACGCTACATCATCCAACCACCAGGTTACTTCTTATGTTATGGGAAAGAAAATTGTGATAATAGAAGATCTTATTGGGAAGCTCATTGGTTACAATGGTGGTGGAGTCAGATGCATAGATATGGCAGATAGATGTTCTGACCTAAAATCTATTGTCAAGGAAATTTTCACCTCTGGACAACCATCAAGCAAAATCAGAGATTTGAAGGATCATCACAGAATCTGGGCCAGAATCATTCTGGGATGTATCAATCACAGGAAGCCCACAAGCTCTCCTGATTACATCAACATTGATCATCAGTTTCTGATCTATTTCATTGCAAAGAAGACAAAGATTAATCTTCCACACTTGCTCTTCAACCATCTCAGAACAAGTGTGAAAGAGACCAGAGAAGAAGAAATAACTAAGAGGGATTGGATTCCCTTAGGAAGACTGATATCAGATATTCTAATAGAAAACAGGCTGATAGAATATCTGACAAAGGCTCAAGAAATAAGCACTTTGGAAGTAACTGCTGGGAAGCCTCTGAACGCAAAGAATCTGAAGAAAATGAAGATCACTGAGAACATTCAGAAGGAACCAACTATTGCTTCTCATGAGACCATTACTTCAAGGAGGATACCTCTGAATGATTTTCCTCTATTTTCTGAGATAGACAGCAACCCAGAAATCATAGTCAGATACCTTGAAGCTTGCAAGGCCGATGGGACTGCTCCAGAAATAAACATTCAAGATCTGCACAGGCCAGCTCTAGAGGTTGCGTTAGAGAAATCCAAGAAGAGGAAAGCAGCAGGAAAAGGATCCTCTCAGAAGGCACCTAAAGCTGCGAAAAAGAAAGGTAATCCATGTTTTATCTCTATTATAGAATTAATTGTTGTTACAACATCTGAAATCAATCCCCCTCAACCTATAGAAAATCCTTCACCCCAAACTTTTGAAGATTTTGACATAGAGTTTGATCCATCTGTAACTCTAGGAAATTTTTTTAATGAACATCACTCCCCCAATCAAAATCTAAACCCAGAACCTCATCAACCAGAAATTGAAAAAGTTCTATCTGACATTGAACTATTTGATTCAGACTTTCAATCTCAACTCCCAGAAAATCCAAACTCCCAACAACAACCAGATAATCCACAACCACTCTCTCCAGAACATTTGAATCCTAACTCATCATAACCAGAAAATAGACACTCTCTCTCTCCACCTTCTGAAAACCCATCCTCTGTAATCCCTGAACCAGAAACTCAACACACCTCCACAAACCAATCTGAAGACTCTCTTTCAGATTCTGATACCACAATTCAAATTCCTGGAATAACAGAACCTCTTGCGGTTCGCATGCCTCTCATTATTCATGATATTCCAGAAATTCCTTCATCCCTTGAATCCACACCACCAAACTCCCCTAACAGACCAATTCTAATTCCTGACTCTCCCATTCCTTCACCCATCAACCATCCAGCTGATAACCTCAGAATTGTCATTGATCCACTAGTGCTGGACAGACTAGCTTCCACCTCTCACAAAATTTCCATTCCCAAACCTAAACCAAAATCAGATGTTGGTAAGAGTCTGTTGATTTTTGAAACAGAAATGCAGGAATGGATCGATTCTTTGAAGCAAGCAAGCCTAGAGATTTCTAATCCTGCTGCTTCTGACTCTCTCTGGGAAAGATTCAGAAAATGGCTCAACGCTAAAACTCTAAAGCTGAAGGAATTGGATTATGAAAGGGCTCAGCAGAACTTCAGTGATCAGCTGAAAGCTTTTCAAGATCAAGTTTTGAGTCAATGGTGCAAGAAAGAAATTCTTCCGCTGGATAATGCTCTCTGGAAAGAGCATCATCCTTCAGAAGTTTCTAAACCAAATTTAAATAGTCTCTCCCTGACTACTGATCTAGAAAACATGGTTGTAGCAGAAGAAGTGGTTCAATCAGAAGAAGCTACAGAATGTTCTGAACAGCATGCAACCCCTGAAGAGACACCAACTTCCTTTCTAGTCATGCAAACTCTGGAAGAGTTGAAGAAAGAGAATGCTTTAATCCATGCAAGACTAGACAAGCAAGAGGATACGAACAAAGAGATCAAAGGGATTCTGGATAAACAAGAATATACTACAAATGAAATCAAAGATATTATGGGAAAGTAGGAAGAGTCAAGCACTCAGATCAAGAGCTTGTTGGAAGCGTTTTTCACATGTCTTCCCCTTCCTTCTTAGATTTTCTTTAAAACTGTGTATCTGTAATTTCTTATCTTTACCTCCTTGTTTCTGAAAATTGTCATTGCATTATGTTTTTAATATAATTCATCTTTTTGGCTCTGATTATATTGCTTTTTGACACTTGACAAAAAGGGGAATAAAGTAAGATATTTTCAATAACAGTATACCGGGACAAAGTCTCAAACATTCTGAATTATTTAACCTCTACTTTCTGAAAAGTTTGAACTGGAACAAATTCTGATAGGAGATGCAGCAAAAGCTCTAACGAGAAGGAACTTCAGGGAAGTAATCAACTCAGGGGGAGTCTCTCTTAAACTTTTTGTTCTCTATTTTTCATTGAAAATTCTAGTTTTTGTCATCATCAAAAAGGGGGAGATTGTTAGAACATAGTTTGATTCAACAACCCTTAGTTAGAGTTTTGATGATAACAAATACAAAGAACAAATATGCACCCTAAAAATTGTGTTACTATGTATGCAGAAGTTCTGACCAAAGCAGCATCAGAAGTTAAGCTTTAGAAGCTATACGCTGAAGTAATCAGAATTTACGCTGAAGAATGATGATCAGAACCTGCGCTTAAGTGAAGTAAAATATGATTCTGAACAAAAGGATTATAATCTAAGGCATCAATGCTCTGAAGCATCAGCAGCAGGCAAGGATGTAAGATTCTGAAGCGTTACTATTCAATCAAGACATCATCAATTACAACGGCTTCATTCAGACAGGATCTTCTCAAAATGGAAACTGCGTTAATGACCTTTATCACGCTTAAAGTTGGACAGAATTCTATCGCCTATAAATACAAGCTAAGAGATCAAATCATTAATGATTTGCCAATGTTACTGCAACACAATTCAAAAATGATGCAAGCTTTCTCTAGTAATTTCCACGCTCTAAAATTGTGTAAATTATCACAACTGTTTTTGTAATGAAAAACATCTACACAGAATTATTGTATCTTTGATTAAGAACAGTTTTCCTTGAGATTAACCAGATTGTGGTTGTACTCAAGAGGACTTTGACAATTGTCAAAGTAGTGATTGTAATTTGTTTGAGATTAGTGGATTAAGACCTCGTTGGAGAGAGGCGAAATCACCTTGACAGGTGGGCTGGAGTAGTTTGGGATTAAACAAACCAGGATAAAAATATTGTGTTATTATGTATTTCATTTCAAGTTTTCAATTCAACCCCCCCTTCTTGTGTTTTTCACTTCTTCAACCTCTCCTCACTATCATCCTAATTCCCGCTGAGCATACCATTCTGAGAGTCCCGACCATGACACTAACAACTGTTGGGCTCTGAAGAACAAGGTACAAGATCTTCTTGAAGCCAAAGATATTTAATTCGACACGCCAGAAAATCCCAATATCATTACTGCACCTATGCCCAAGCACGACCGTAATGTCAACGCCATTGAGGAAGATATGTTTGTTACTTCAGTTGATGAACTTGTGACCCCACTCCTGACTATCAAAGATAATTTGTTGAATGCCGGTTGTTGTACCCCAAAATTTTCCCTCTCATTTTGCCAAGATTTCCCCTCACAAGACTCTTTAGATTCCAGACAGAATTAGGGTTTGCTTTGCTCAAGACATCTCCTTGCACTGATGACCTAAATTAGGGTTTGAGTTTGCATAAGGAATTTTGGACTTATAATGCCCCATGTGACTTTCATACTTCATTTTGGACTTATAAGATTGCTCATACCAAGTTTCAAGCCTTGAATCAAATTTTTGCCCAGTCAATTGGACAGTTGACCTAGAAATCAGCTGTATTGGGAAAAAAGTCAATTGTGGCCAATTTACAGTCAAACCTCATAAATTTTGACCCACACCAACATTATAGACTCATATGAACCATTTGATCAAGTTTGGACCACAACTCCTCAAGAAATTTGATCAGATCATCAAAAGGGCAAAATGGTTATTTTTAGGGTTTTGACTGTAGAAGGGCAATTTCTGATTTTTCACCTAGCCAATGGCAAATTGGGTTCAAGAATGGATTCAAGGACTCAATGGAATCATCTTTACCTAATCACAAGGTTCAAAAGATCTCAAAAGCATTGGATTGACAGATGAATTTTCCAATCAACTGATTAAAAATCAATTGTACACTGAAAAGTCAAACTTTGACTTTTTGGTCAAAATCAAGTGCCAAGGGTTATTTTTCATCAAGATGTGTCAAAACATGAAACTTGTTCATCAAGAAACCTAATTTGTCAAATTAGGGTTTAAGATTGAAAAGTTTCATAACTTAGAATTTTTCTAAGTTATGAAATTTTCTTATTTTTTCCCAACTTTGTCCAACATTTTCACCATGATGAATTTGGATTCAAACAAAACTTCCAATATGAAAGTTTTAGTCCTCCAAAAAATCTACAACTTTGATTCACAAAGTTTTTCCAAAATATGCTTGTATCTCAAGTTATGATTTTTGGAATAAGGGTCCGTGAAACTTTTAACTTAGTGAAATTTTTCCCTAGTTTAGGCAGGATTTTGACCCATCTTCATGGAAATTTTTCACATAGTTCTACTTGGAATCTCAAAATTCATTTCAAAGATGGATTTTATAGCATGTTACAAGCTTTCCAAAATGTCTAAGAAATCTCCAAAATCATTTATGTTTATGGAGAATCGAAGGTTTGAATTTGGCAAAAAGTCACTTTGATCCATGGCATTTTTCACTATGCTACAAGTTGCAATTTCTGTCCAGCTTCATTTGTACTTAAATACAGGTCTCTAAACCCTTCCACACTCAAAAATTGAATGCAAACTCAATGGTCTAAGGCATTATTCTGATCAACGGAAGATTACACATTGAATTAATCTAAAAATGGCAAAAAGCTAACTATGCCATTTTGATAAAGGTGGCTTTATGTCAACTTGTTTCCCTTGAGCCTTGAACCAAGCTTTTTGCAGCATACCAACTCCAAAAACTCAGGGAAAAGTAAAACAATCTTGTGCATGCTTGAAGCTAGCCTGTACAGGCCTGCCCTTGGTCACTTCACACTTTTCTTAAAAAACAAGTCAATTGCCAAAATCACATAACTCTTGTTTCTGTTAAAACTAAGTGTTGTAACCTTTCAAAACGACTTTTGCATATCACATTGAGCCAGAAACACGAGCTATCCAATCCTCAAACACCCTTGAACATCAAAACACCTTCTTCTTGCAAAACATGGTAGTTTCTGCATTTTTGTTTCCAAATCACAAACTACTCGTGCGTTTTGCCCCAAACCTCTTCCAATACATTCCACACAACCCACCTAAGTTATCCCAACCATTGGCCATTGACTGTAACTCCATTTACAAGCTTCACCATTTCTGATTTCAGCTTGTGCAGGTTGACTTCTACAAGCTTATTCAAGCAAGTTCAAAGCCAACTAAGCATTGGGGAAGGTCAGAGGAGGTTCAAGCAAGCTCACAAACATCTCAGGCCTCATTGAAAACCTCCACATTGCCATACTCGAGTTTAACTGAAACAGGTATTTTCCAACATTCTATCTCTCTATTTAGGAATCATTAGGCTTAGGTTTGTGAATAAAAAATGTAGTACTCTTTGCCCTTAAGCTATACATATGCATAGATTTCATTTAAGTTAACTATGTTGAGAGAATTTGATTGATGAACTTTCTGAAAAAGTTAGGTTAGAAATTAGGGCCAGAGAAATTATCTCTGGTCTTTGAGAGTTAGATTAAGTTTTTTACATGGTTGGAATCGTGTGATTATGCTCTATAACTTTCATGTTACAAGTTTTTGTTTTTAAGCACTGAAACAGGAGATACGAAGCTGTACACAGAACGCGTGTTTTTGTTTGAATCAGAGGTTACCAAAAACATTTTCATAAATTTTCACATTTTATTTTGTATTTTTTTATTTATTTTTTCTAACATGAAAAATAGTTTTCTTAAATAATACACTTTTATTTTTTCTAAATAAACTTGTAAATACTACAAAAAATATTATACTTTTATTTTTATTATTTATATACTTAAATAATATTTTTTCTAACATATTTTTATTTTTTGACATTTGTATATATTTTTATTATATTATACATAAACAAATATTATAATATATACATATTCTTAAACCAAAAAAATTAGGGTTTTTACCCTTAACAAAAATAACCTTTTATTTTCTTATTTTTTTAATACATTAAATATTTTATTTTTACATACATAAAAATAAACAAAGACATTTTTTACATATTTATAATATATTTCATATTTATTTAATTGTCTATTTAAATATTTTCTTATTTATTGTTTGATATAAAGAATTCAATTTGGATGTAATAGTTAATCTTAGGGTTTTATTTTCTTGCAAATACTCCCCATTCAAAATTGTATCCCCCTCCCCATATCAATGTTGTAATACCGTAGATTTATTTTACGCATTTTATAGCTTTCAAATATGCCATGATAGAGATTAGGGTTTGTATGCAATATCCAAAATCAAAACAAATAGTTAGACCTAATACAAGACATAAAATGCATGAAAATGATAAAATAATGCACACACGCACCCCTAGGGTTTCATCCACTTGTTGCCTTTAAAATGGCCATGGTATGCATGTTGAGTATCTTGGAAAAAACAAAAAAAAACAAAATAAAAGATCATAGTCCCTCGATGACGCTGTCTTGGTTTCCTATACAAAATGATGTAGTCCCTCAAAAATTTGCTAAAGATACTTAGCACAGTTGCTATCATGGTCAATACGATGACCCACGCCTGTCCCGTTTAACATCCAAATACAAGGTTGTTTACCAAATGCAATGGTAAAACAACAATGTAAAAGGGTTAAAATGTGTAGGAAAGATCTTTGAGTAGATAGGGTAGATGCGCTTGGTTACTTGATCAAAACTTGCAAAACATCCTTGCTATTTTCAAACACACCTCACAACACAATTTCAAACACTTCCCAAAACAAACTTTCAAACATTGAAACATTTTTCAAAAGACAATACACCTTTGTATACATTCAAACAAGAATCATTACAAAGGTTGCCAAAACGATGACCTCTTTTCAAAACATTTTCAAAACCACACACAAAGCACCATTTCAAACAATTGAAAAGCAAAAGCAAGTGATCTAAACAAGTAACTAAGAGCCCATGGACAACCATGGATGAAAAGGGTGTTTGCACCTTCCCTTTTCATAATCTACCCCCTGAACCCAAGAAAACATCTCAAAGGTATTTCCTGTGCTTTTTGACCTTTCCTTTGGATAAAATAAAAATTCGGTGGAGACTCTTGCTAAACCGAAACATTTACGAACACAAACGCAAAACCACAAGTCAGTTCTCCCACCGTATCACACCGGTGTTTTCCCAGGCTGTGATGAAAGCTATCATTTCTGTTTATCCTCACCAACCAACTGTCCTTTGTTGAAAGCAGGCGTTCAGTGCTGTTGTACCCCAAAATTTGCCCTCCCATATTTCTCAACACATGACAAGTGAGGTCCCCAAATTGCTCAAGGAAGTTTAAGAATGGATCAGACAAACTCTCTCCTAAGGCAGTATACCTCAAATTAGGGTTTCCATATTCATCAAGTTGTGTGAACCACAAAGGATTCAAATGCTCACCATTGTCCTAATATGTTCTCAAGATCATCCATGTCAAGTTTCAAGCCTTGCAGAAGAATTTTGCTCAGTCAATTGCTCAAATGCCTGAAAATCAACTGTGCTAGGTCAAAAGTCAACTGTGGCCCACATACAGTCAAACTTCAAGATTTTTGGTCAACATCCTCATTTTGAAGTATTATTCATCATTTTATCAAGGGTTGATCATGATTCTTCAAGGATTTCTCATAATTCATCAAAACCCAAAAGTTGCTAAATTAGTGTTTTGTAGGAAAAGTCAACTCAACTTTGACCAAGCATAACTTTCTCATAATTTATCATAAATGAACCATACAAAGCTCATTTTGAATAGGTGAAATTCCATACAACTCATCTTCATCTCCCAAGTTCAAAGTATGCACTCACAAAAAGATATAAATTTTGACATTATAGGTCCTTTTGAAAAGTCAACAAAAACACATTTTGGGTCAAGGCTTCATCATAAACATGGAAGAATCAATTGAGATGAGACCAAAAGGGTTGTTTAGAGGACATACTAAGATTTCTAAAAAGTCCAAGAACACATCTCTAGGGTCAAAATTGAGAGAGTTATGCATTGGACAAGTTGACCATTTTTGCAAAATTTCCAAAAGTCAAATGTGCTCCAATTTGCATTTTTTTCTAAATGGGCCCAACTTTTTATGCTTGCACCTCAATTATAATGTGGTCCATGACTCAAATTTTCACTCACTCATGATGTGCTTCATTTTTAAATTTATTTTGATTTTTCATTAATTAAAAAGTGGATTAAATCAAATAAATGATGAAAATTAATAAAGATATGATTTTATTTGTTTTTTTTTACTGATTAGCAATCAAGATATGCCGAGTTTACAAGATCAATTCGAGTTAAGGCCAATTGGTACAAGAAAGGCATGATTTGGCTCAAAATAGGAACATATCATACAAATTGAAAATCAAATCAAATCTTGGATAAATGCAAAGATTCATGCCAAGTTTGTTAACCTAATTTATTCTAGGTTATATAATGAAGCTTTCCAGATCAAAAAACAAGGGTTAGAGGTCGTGTAAATCATAGAACAAAATTGAAAAATTCAAAGAAAAGTGGGAGTTGGTTTTCATTCCACCGGCTATCTCAAGCCCTCCTAGCCATTCCAATCGCTTGCTAGACATCTCAGGAAGCTAACAGCATCCTTTGCAAGCTTCAACACGCCCAAAAACGCGCTCTACACCTCACGTGGTTTGCAAGCTTTTTCAAATTTGATTATTGCAATTTACGCATATTTAGCGCTTTTAATTGTCATAGTTGTGATTATTATCATGTTTGCAAGCTAACAGGATGGTTTAATTGCATTTTTTAAGCTTACATACGCATCTGCCATTGTTAGGGTTTTATGTTCTTGTTTAGGGGTTTTCAATACAGGAAAAATTAGGACTTGAATCAGGTACCATGATGCTCGTGAGGATGAGACGAGTTAATTGGTACCATAACTTTTCATTTATCTTGCTTGTGTGCAATTTTTGAGATGAACAAGTTTGTACCTACAGTAAACGTCTGTAGGTAAAAGTCTTGTTTTCTAAGACGACGGAGAAAGGAAGAAGATGCTTGCGTGTCAGCCAGCCATTGGGACGTTTGAATATTCGCGCCTTGGATTCAGTTTCTTTTTTATTTTCTTATATTATGCTTTATTGTTGTTATACTTATAAGTTAACACGCTAGCGCAGATGGTTGGAGGGAATGCCTTTGATGCACACGTCCTGGGTTCGATCCTAGGCGTGTGCATTTTATTATTTTCTTGATTGTTTCAGGCAGATCCAATGCACTACATCATCAAACGCCTTCTATACACCCTCAACTTCTGGCCACTGGATGTCTAGCTAGCCAAATCTAACGTGCCAGCAATGAAGATCCATGGTGTTCTACAAAGTCAACATTGTGCCAGATTCAAAGGTTGACAAGGCCTTGGAGTATTTTGGGCCTAGAAATTCAACTTCAAACCCCCATAATTGCTAACACTATCAGGCCCATTCCTCGTTATTTCTTTTTATTTTATTTTTACTTTATTCTTAATTCTTTATTTGTTTTATTTTAAAATCAATTTTTTTATAAAATCATAAAATCAAGAATTCACAAAAAATTAGAATTAGGTTTTTTTAATCAAATTTAAATTATTTAACTTAATTTAGTTTAGGGTAACTTTAATTTGTTTTTTCTATAATTAAAATCAATTAGAAAATTAGGTTTAAGTTCTTTTCTTTTACAAAACAAAAACACAAAAATAGGTTAACTTAATTATTTTTCTTAATTAAAATTAATTAGTAATTAGGGTCTTTTCTTTTTTATTTTAATTATTCATTATTTTCTCAAATAACAAAAACATGGCAAAAAACATTTTCCTTTAATCAATCGCAAGTAGTATTAGTCAAAGGGTCAAAACCCTAATCACCTCGCATTTAATTCGTCGCGTGCTTGTTAATTATTTCGCCATTATTTTGTATATGTTCATGGTTTGTAATAGTTAACTAGGGTTTTTATTTATCGCTTTTTCACTGATTTTTGGCTATGTAATTAATCCCCCTCCCCGAAGCCTTGTAATAGCTAGGTTTATTTTCTCGCATTTTTAATTCCCACAAATATTCAACTGTCTAGATATATGCTAATAGGATTGTATGGCAAGAATGCATGACAAAATTAAATGGTTAGAAAACCCTAATGTGCAAAGATTAAATAAACTGAAAATGGATCACTCGCACATATTCACTCTTAGGGTATACTCTCACTTCGGTTGCCTTCGATAAACGGTCATTAAGCATAGGGTATCTTAGTGGTTGCCTCCTGTCTAAAAAGATCCAATGTCCCGTTCGAATGTTGCCTCGGAAATGTTTCCTCAGAAAGATCTTAAGACTCTAGGGTTATTACTAAGGTGTCCTAATATTGCTTTAGTGACCGTACGTCCCTTTCGAATTGACCCTTACAAATTCCAACGACGGTGCTACCTATTTCTCAATAGTAGGATGGCGCTTTCTAAAGGAAACGAGAATAGAAACAATCTTTTTTCGAGTAGGTTGATGCTAGTGGGTACTTTCTGAAATCAAAACTTTTCACACTTACACCTTTCAAAACAAATTTTCAAAACAAACTTCATCACATCCTTGAGGACTGATACAAGGGTTATCACGAAGTAAAACATTCTTCAAAAACAAAGCACACAAACACAAGCAATTTAAAAAATGAGAAAGTACCTAAGAGCCCATGGAAAACCATGGATAGAAAGGGTGCTAACACCTTCCCTTTCTATAATCTACCCCCTACTCAATATCTAGAAAAAGGATTTTTTCTGTACTTTTTTCCTTTCTGGTTGGATGAAATAAAAGTCGGTGGTGACTCTTGCTTACCGTGACATTTTGCAAACACAAAACGCAAAATGCAAACCAGTATTAAACAGTCGGTTCTGCCACCGTATCACAAGTGCCTAATAGATAACAAGGAAATTTTGTTCGAAAAGACTTCTATTCCAACTATTTCTTATAATGAGTTTCCATCGTGACCATTTCCAACAATTCTTCCAGGGTCTCCACCAAAAGACCCGTTAGAATTACATCAGTTCCTAAAGTGGCTCTGTTGATAATTACAATGCCTGGACCAATCCTGTATTCGTCATACAAAATCGTCCCATGGAATTATGGAGGTGATGTCTACTACCACGGTATCAAGCAAGATTGGCCAGCTGCTGAAAATTAAAGTTCAGAGAGAGTTGACTCTGACGTCAGTAATATCGCAAGGACTAGTAAGATAACCCAAAGTGGAAGGGTTTTCTCTCCAGAAATTACTCCTCCAAAAGCTGTTTTTGGACCCGTAATCATTCTTATTGTTGTTGCTCCTCCAAAGGCTATTCCTAGTCCTACAATTATCTCTACTAATACTCATGTTGACAAAACTGTTACAATCCCTGTTATCACCCCTACTGACTTTCCTGCTGCCGAGTCAACCGAGACTCGAGGTAAAGATATTCTGGTTGAGCATGTCCGAACGAACAAACAATTAGTAGCTATCCATGAGACCTCGCGGAAAGAGATGGAGGAAATTCTGAAGATCATAAAAAGAAGCGACTAAAATGTAGTTGAGCAACTGGGGAAAACTCCATCAAAAATTTCCATGCTGGCTTTACTATTATATTCTGAGGCTCGTCCAAAAGCCTTGGTAAAATTCCTCAAAACTGCCCATGTACCCCAAGAAACATTTATTGATCAATTCCAAGACTGCGTAGCCAGCTTGACTGCAGATAATGGCTTAGGTTTTTCAGATGTTGATTTAACACCAAAGGGGAGGGAGCACAACGAGGCATTGCATGCCTCAGTCAAATGCAGGGGCACGACTTTGGCTCATGTTTTGGTTGACATTGGTTCATCTCTGAATGTATTTCCTAAAAAGGCTCTTGATAGGCTTGACTGTGAAGGATTGACATTGAAACCGAGGAACATAGTAGTGAGGGCCTTTGACAGCTCAAAAAGGATGGTGCATGGGGAAGTAGACATCCCCATAAAAGTTGGAACCCAAACATTTGATTCAACTTTTTATGTAATGGATATTCTCCCTTCATATTCCTGCTTATTAGGCCGACCGTGGATCCATAATGCTGGTGTCGTTAGCTCAACGTTGCATCAAATGTTGAAATATCCAATTCAAGGGAAAATCATCATCGTTCATGGAGAAGAAGAGTATATGTTCAGCCATCGAAATTCCTTCAGATATGTGGAACTAGATGGTGAGTTAATTGAGACTCCATTCCAGCATTTTGAAGAAGTCCCGCAGACTGTGGCAGTAACCAAGGATGTGTCTCAAGTTCTCAAGATTACAAGGCCTCATCTCAAGATGTCTGTTATACCCCAAAATTTGCCCTCCCATGTTCCTCAAGAAATTGCCAAGCCAAGCTACAAAATTCCCCAAGGGTTGTGCAGTGCAACAGTCTCCCATACAGTCAAAATTAGGGTTTTGAGTCTGATCAAGAAAAGGAAGTTTTCAAAGGCCCAATCAAGTCTCATATGCTTATAAACATGGTCAAGCATCCTCATATCAAGTTTCAAGGCATTCAGCTCAAAGTTGCACAGTCAAAACCCTAAATTGCACTACAGTCAACTGTAGGGGCAAAATGGTCATTTGACAGTCAAAAGTTCAAATTTTTGGTCAACCTATCATTTTGAAGCCACAAACATCATTTGATCAATGCTTGATCATGATTCTCAAAATTTGGCTCAGAAATCATCAAAGATGCAAAAGTTGTTATATTTGGACAGCTGAAAAAGTCAACTGAAATTGACCAGGGCATAACTTTCACATGGATTATCAGAAAAATTCCATCCAAAGCTCATTTTGAAGAGAAAGACATTTCCTACAACTCATCTTCATACTTCAAGTCCAAGAAATGCTCTCATAAAAAGTTATCAATTTAAACATTATAGGTCATTTTCAAAAGTCAACAAAAAGGGACTTTAAGTCAAAGGCCATAACTTGAGATTGGTAAATCAAAATGACATGGTACCAAAGGCATTGGTTAAAGGACTCAAAGACCTTTCCAAAATGTCCAAGAACATGTGAAAAGCTTAAAAATTGAGCAAGTTATGCCTTGTAGAAGTTGGGAAATTTTTGTGAAATGGCAAAAGTCAACTATCCTTGAAACTCCAATTTTTGACAAAAGGGCCCACTTTCTTCCACTTGATTCATCCTTGTCATGCCACACACGTGTCCCATGATTAATTTCAAGACCAAATATTGATTTTTCTATTTTATTTAATTTTTAATAATTTAATTCATTTTAAATCTTTGAAAATTCAAATAAAATTCAAAAACCAATGGAATAGTGTCATGTGAACTTGAACAATTTCCATGTATCATGGGCCAATTCAAAAACTCAGGCTAGGGTTAAGTTTCACACTAGGTCTAGGTCTTGGCTAAAAAGGAGGAAAAATGGTTAAGGGTGAAAACCCTAGGACTTGTTCTTTCCTAAGCATGAATTAAGGTCAGTTAGCAAGCCAATTCCATTCCATGATAATCACTGAGTCAAACCCTAACCATAGCACATCATAAGCTGCGCCCAAACAAGCTTTTGGACATCAAAAATTTTGGATAAAAAGACAAAACTGAAATCAAGGTTAGGGGGAGTGAGAGGCCTTAATTCTTTTTCCATTAACATCCTGAGGCATCATTGAACACATCCCAATTCCTAACATCAATCAAAACGCCAAGAAGTGGTAGCTACAACTCCAACTGTGTCGTAAAAAATTTCAAATCGCATATCATAATCTATGCATCCTTGTGCATTTTTGTTCATGAATCCTTATTCAATGTGAAGTTTGCAAGCTGACCATAGCTTTTAATTGAATTTTCGTGCACTTTTAGCCAAGTTACCATGCTTGTTCTTTAGGGTTTTCAGGAAGAAAAATTAGGGCTTTCACCATAAAGCAAAATTGGCCCTCAAGACCATGACTGTTACATTCAGCAAGCCTGGACGAGTCTAAAACACTGTTCGCGATCAATTTATATAGGCCATGGCGCTATTCGCTATTTCTCCATAGCCTGCCTAACACCACGGTTGCAAAACCGTTGCTTATTTGTTTTGTTTTACAGGGACGAAGAAGAAGGACTCGTGGCATGCAGGGATTGGGAGATTTGAATTTCGCGCGCGCCCCAAGTGTTGTGCCACTTTTCCTTTATATTATTTATTTGACGTTATATATTAAATGAAACACAAATGGCTCAGTGGCCAGGGATACGCGCATGTGGCCTTCAAGACCTGGGTTCAAGTCCCAGGTCTGGCAAAAATTCAATATTATTTTGCAACGCATATTCTCCTGCAGGCATAAGACAAGGATGCACCATACGTCTTCAAGTTGGACCATACACGCGTCCACAATGATCAGATCAATGGCCAAGGTTCAAGGTGCAGCATACATCAGGTCAACGCGTTGGCATATGATCCAGAAAGTCAATAAGATTCAAAATCAAATGGGCCTGATTTGCTAGGCCTATACCTCCTGGATTGGGGACTACCCCCCCCCTGGTTTGCATTTTTCTATTTTTCTCAAACTATTTTATTTTGTTATTTCATTTATTTTCTTTGTTTTAATATAATTAATTTATTTTCACAAAAATATAAAAACATTAAAAATACAGAAAAGACAAAAAAATATAATTTGATTTTGATTACTTTCATAAATAAATTAGAATGTAAATTATTTAGTTTAATTAAGTTTTAATTTTAATTCCTTTTTAATAAAAATCCAAAAAAATGTAGAATTAGGTTAATTGATAATTTTAATATCTTTTTAATTTTTATTTTTCCTCACAATATTATTTATTTATTACTTATTTTCATAAATTCAAAAATTGTACATAAATAAATTAGGGTTTAATTTAGATTATATTTTAATTCTTTCATAATAAACTTAAAAAATAATAGAATTAGGGTTTGCTTTTAATTTAATTTCAATTAACTCCTTTTTCTCATTAAATCTAAAAAAAACACATAAAATACCAAAAAACATTTAGTTCTAATTAATTAATTCCTCATTAATCTTAATTGTTTGTAAAAGGGTCCAACGCCCGTCGCTTTAATTATTTTGTTTCGCGCATTTATTTTATAATCGTTTAAATAATTCTGTATATGCCCCAAAGCCTTGTAATAATTTTTACTTTATTTCTCGCACTTTTATTTTATTGCTTTTTTTTACTTTCAGTCAAATCGGGTTCGGTTTATTTTGGCGATGTGGACCCGCGCCGTTTGTAATAGTTTAGATTTATTTTCCCGCCAACTTTTAACTGTTAAGCAATAACATGAAAGAATGAATGCCCAAAAATAAAATTAAGCGTAGATCACAACAAACATGACAAGACAAAATAATTGAAACATGACACACGAACCGCACACACCACCCCTAGGGTACGCCTCACTGTTGCCTTTTGAAAGGTGATCGTCGAGTAGAGGATGTCTTAGTAAGTCCTCATGATCCGGGAACCTGGCATGAGGGTAGCTTCTAAGGTGTCTTCCCATTGCTCTGGTGATCACCACGTCCCTAAAACTCGAATTGACCCGAACACCTCCAACGGTGGTGCTACCTACCTCTCAATGGTGGGATGGCACTACTTTAAAGGACATTTACGCAGACGAATTCCTTAGGGTAGGTAGGTTCTCAAGGATACTTGCTCTAATCTCAAACAAATCAAAACATCTTTTCACCAACACATTTTCAAAAGCTTTCAAAAGCAAATTTTTCAAACACTCTGACGTACGAGTCGAACTGAAATTTTTCAAAGAAACTTTTTTAAACCCACAATTGAAAAGCAAGCAAACAATTTTGAAAACACATTGAGCAAGTACCTAAGAGCCCATGGATAACCATGGATAGAAAGGGTGCTAATACCTTCCCTTTCTATAACCTACCTCCCGAACCGAGAGCAATCTCTTTAAGGAATTTTTCTGTGCTTTTGTCCTTTCCATTTGGAGAAAATAAAAGACGGTGGCGACTCTTGCTTCCGCGACATTTCGCGAACCAGCTTTAAAACAGTCAGTTCCAGATCCACCGATCACAGAACTGGCGACTCTGCTGGGGATAAACTTAAAGTGAGGTGTACCTTAGGACTAAGATCATTGTGTTTTCAATTGCTTTCCTTGTTTGCTTTATTATTGTGGGACTGTCTTGGGAGTTCTATAGATCCTAACCCGGATCTGGGGATACCTTCTTAGAAAGTAGCAACAAGGCTGTGAGGGAACTGTGCGGGGTATACCGACATGGTTGAAACAGTCTGCTACGTTGATGTGGCACTTTGGTGTGTACCGGTAACCCTTGAGTTCAGTCAAGGAGAGTACGGGGCCTCCGCGTGGTGTCGTGAAGCATCAACAGACCTTAGGAACCTTAATTGAACCATCTTGGCCTCTTTAGGGTAGTGAGATAACTGACTTTGGTGCAGTCCGAGGTTGGTTGATACTCGATACTACACTCAATTGAGGGTTGCTTTCCTGGAATATTTCGGTCGCCAGTTCAGTGGCTAAATCGAAACGATGAACAATGAAAGCAATCCCGTGATATTGGGAACCTTAGAACCCGGTTACTTTGATTAGGACAGGTTGAGCCCACCAACTTCAAGAGGGTACTACCCAGACCCCATGCTGGCCTAAACCCTAAGGGTTTCTCTTGTGTGACTTGTGTGCCTTTGTACTTGCCTACTTGCATGCTTGTTAGCTGACACATGAACTACTTACAGGTTTTGTTTATAGTCCTTAACTAGGACTCATGACAAGGTTTACCAAATTTCTTGCAGGTTTTGTTTATAGTCCTTAATTGGGACTCATAACAGGGTTACTCACATTACCCCATGCATAGCATGACATCATACCATTGCATACATCCTAACCCATTTCAAGGATCTCAAGGGCTTGTGATGCAGGTCATATAAATCAAACATCTAGCAAGGGGCAAAGAGGATTTATTTTCCTCTAGCCAATGTTGTCAGGGGCTATGACCCACTTGATATGGTGAGCTCTGACTCCTGAAGAAGGTTCCCTAACCAAGGTTGTTTGGAAATCAAAACCAGACATGATGACTAAAGTCAGGGGCTATGACCCACTTGATATGGTGAGCCTTTGACTCTTGAAGAAGAGTTCTCAATAACATGGGTGTCCTTCAATCAAGCTCTAAATTCCAATGCTAACAAATTTTCTGGTTTACCCCGCGAGATCCTTGAAAACATTGCATGCATATCATACTCATCCTTACATAACAGGTATCTTTGTTGCAGGTCACTTACCTTTCCCGCTGTTTATTTCAGCAATGGCTTCACAACAAGACAGCCAGGACCTTCTTGCTCAAGAGGCTCGGCTCGGGGAAATCCTCCTGAATCTATCCAAGGGGCAGGAGGAGCTAAGGATGCTTCTCATGGAGACTTTTGTCAAGAACAGTACTGAGGACGAACGGCTGGAACGCCTGCAAGCTGAGATAGATGCAATGAAAGCCCAGATGCTGGGGCAGATGACTGCTATTCAGGGTTTAGCTCAAAGACAAGATGAGCTCCGGTTTCTCGTCAACCAGCTGCTTCAGGGTAACCAACTGGGGCAAACATGTAAGGGTAAAAAGCCAGCCATCGTTCGACTGTCTTTGAGACAAAGAAGCAAGGAGAAAGCTCCTCATATGGCTCCAGTATCACCAATTCAGTATCAACCTCACCAGCTTCAGCCAGATGAGCCCAAAAGACAATTCACCCAGCTCAACACGTCGCTGTCCCAAGCTTTGCAACACCTGTTGAAGTTGAATCTGGTGACGTTGATAGGACCTCACCCTAATCCTAAGACTTCTTCACCCAACTATAATCCTGAGGCCAGGTGCGCATACCATTCTAACAGCCCGGGGCATGATACTGATGACTGTTGGAAGTTGAGGTACAAAATCCAAAGCCTGATTGATGAAGGAGCTGTGGAATTCACCCCAGATGGTCAGGTCGAGTTCTTCTACTACCCCTGCGAGGTTCACCATTTGAAGTAACAAGCCCTGAGGCTAGAAGACTTGTGTTTAGTAGAATTTTCAAATTGTAATTTTCTTTTGATTGTTCAAACATTTACTCATTGTTAGAACATTGTTATTTCATTAATGCATCGCTTATGTCTGTTTTGAATCAATATATTCGCATTCACTATATGCAAACTATTTTCATATTTTTTCTGATGTCAACTCTGGATCTAAACTCTAAGCCTCTTGAGGGAGGATGACGAAAATAATACCATAATCTACAGTATGCTTTTGAACAGACCCCGCTGAGGAGGTACAGGCATAGTTTCAATCCCTAAACACTGGAGTAATAAGGAAGGTAATCCCTCGTCAACCCCTCTGAGCCAAAGAAGTAGGAGTTTTTATTTGCGAAATTTAAAACCCTTTATCATAACCTGGGGCAGGGTAGTCTCCCAGCTGATCCGAGTGCATAACGAATGGCATCAAAGAGATCCTTACGAAAAAAGATAGTAATGGTTCAGAACAATTAAAAGGACAGGCAGTCATTACCAAAATCAAAAAGCCCAAAAAAGTCAAAACCTATAAAAAAAGAGACTTACGAAACTGGGGCATCCCGCTGACTGTAATTCCAAAAAAAAGAAACAGTTCAGGCAAAAAAAGAAAGGGATAACAAAAATCAAGAAAGAGGTCTTACCAACCCTCAACAAGAAAGGAATGACTGCCTATTCAAAAGAAGTTATCAACATCTGAACCATTATTGGAACATCAAAGCAAAGACTCAAAGTAGGTCTAACGTATGATCAACTGAGTTTAGGTTTGGAGAACATCACGAAGAGCGGGTGGGTACAAATAATTTGAGCCTTTATCCTTTGTTTCTTAAACCGTGAACCAGGCCACGTTATAACCCTTAAAAGTCCTAGCTGAAGCATGGGTTAGTTTGAAAGCATACTGTTACGAAAGGTATCCTGACTCCTGAAGACCTACGGTAAATACGGAGTTGACATCATTTTTTTACAAACATTTACTTGTTTTATGAAAAAGAATGCATTTTCAAAATCTTCAAGACAGACATAAGCTTTGCATTTTTAACATAACTTTGTTTGCATATGACCTTTTGTTTGAACAACAAGGAAATTCGCACGACGAATGCCTAATGAACAGAAGTACCTCCAATCAAGGGGCATGGCATGACTATTGTCCATCATCTGGGGCAGTTAAATCAAGATTCGGAGAATCTCTCAAAAAGGCCAACCAGCCTGGGGCAAATCTCCGTCTAAGTCACTTGGGGCATTGGACGATCAAACGAAGATCTTCTGGTGGCATGACAAAACAATTCTAACAGGGGCAATTCCCTACATCCTGAGGACACGGACATAGTCGAAAAATACTGTGCATAATCAAAGACCCGCTAGGTTGACATACCTAGGCAAAAGTAAGGGCTTCCCGGCAAACCAAAAGGGTTCGGGCAAAATGAAGGGATGAAATGAAAAAAATCTGTACACCCGGCAAGTCGAAAACCTGGAAAGGCGGCTTGGGCAAAAAATGGGTACCCCGGTGGACTGAAAACCCCAAAGGGCGGTCCAGGCAAAAATTAGGGATCAAAGCGTACGACTATGTCCCGTCATCTCGTCACCTGCCTACCAGAAGAAGGTTTGTCCATCAGCAAGCTATCAGCACCTCTCAAGTCTTCCTCTCCCACTTCAGAAACAGGGGCAATAAGGAGTTGTCTAAGAGCAATCTAATTGTTCTGTCCTCCAAGGTATCAAAACAGGTTAGGCTGAAGAACATAGCCGGCATATCTCAATTCCCCAGAGAGTAAGTCAGCAGTCAGTGCATTCTTATCCAAGCAAAACAGTTATCATCAAATCTCAAGGAAGTTGAGTATCCTCTCGCAGATCTCAACCTTCCCCAGCAGCATATATTCTTAACAAGCATCCCCGGCAGCCTTGGTCTAAAGATTGTTCCCCGGCGGCATACAAACATTCAAAGGAATCACTTCCCCCGCAGTTCAAAACTCCCCAGGAGAGTCCAATTAGTTTCCCCAGGAAAATTGGAATTCATATCTCCCCAAGCAGTAAGCTTATCCTCAATAAATTCTGGAAGCTCATCCCTCACAGAGCACGAACGCGTCGTCCGGCTTTATTTAAAGAGTTATTTCCTTAACAGGATATAACTGGGTTATCCTCAGCCAAAAGCCACGGAAAGGTCATCGTCAACATAGTTCTTTCCTATCCCCAGCGAAGTCCATTAACACTTCCAACAACAAAGACATCCTCAGCAAATTACTGCTATTAACACTCAGCAAAGCATCTCTATCCCCACAGAGTATTGCTTCCCAGCATGATCGCTAGAATATCTTTTCTCCCCGCAGAATCTTCCATTCGCCAAGTTTATTCCGCAACGGAGTCATCTTCTCCTACCGGTATTCTTGCAACTATCATCCCCAGCGGAAGTACAAGTTTATTCCTCAATATCAGCCCAGGATACGACTTCCCGGCACCCGTCAAGGATTCACTTTCCTAGACAAAAACATACATAAAACATCACATACATCATTATAGCATGCATAACGCACTGCATCATACAAATCTCATTTATGTTGAGAACATCATTGCTTGATCCATATCATGCATTGCATATGACTGACTTTTACCTTTCAGGAAAGATCCAGTTAAGTTCTCAAGCTACATTTCAAGACCTAGACCGGTTCAGTTAAATCGTCCCAAGATTTTCCTGATTGCTTATCCAGTCAAAGGCCTTCTCTGGTTCAGTTAAATCGTCCCAAGATTTTCCTGATTGCTTATCCAGTTGAAGACATTTCAAGACCTAGGCCGGTTCAGTTAAATCGTCCCAAGATTTTCCTGATTGCTTATCCAGTCAAAGGCCTTCTCTGGTTCAGTTAAATCGTCCCAAGATTTTCCTGATTGCTTATCCAGTTGAAGACATTTCAAGACCTAGACCGGTTCAGTTAAATCGTCCCAAGATTTTCCTGATTGCTTATCCAGTCAAAGGCCTTCTCTGGTTCAGTTAAATCGTCCCAAGATTTTCCTGATTGCTTATCCAGTTGAAGACATTTCAAGACCTAGACCGGTTCAGTTAAATCGTCTCAAGATTTTCCTGATTGCTTATCCAGTCAAAGGCCTTCTCTGGTTCAGTTAAATCGTCCCAAGATTTTCCTGATTGCTTATCCAGTTGAAGACATTTCAAGACCTAGACCGGTTCAGTTAAATCGTCCCAAGATTTTCCTGATTGCTTATCCAGTCAAAGGCCTTCTCTGGTTCAGTTAAATCGTCCCAAGATTTTCCTGATTGCTTATCCAGTTGAAGACATTTCAAGACCTAGACCGGTTCAGTTAAATCGTCTCAAGATTTTCCTGATTGCTTATCCAGTCAAAGGCCTTCTCTGGTTCAGTTAAATCGTCCCAAGATTTTCCTGATTGCTTATCCAGTTGAAGACATTTCAAGACCTAGACCGGTTCAGTTAAATCGTCCCAAGATTTTCCTGATTGCTTATCCAGTCAAAGGCCTTCACTGGTTCAGTTAAATCGTCCCAAGATTTTCCTGATTGCTTATCCAGTTGAAGACATTTCAAGACCTAGACCGGTTCAGTTAAATCGTCCCAAGATTTTCCTGATTGCTTATCCAGTCAAAGGCCTTCTCTGGTTCAGTTAAATCGTCCCAAGATTTTCCTGATTGCTTATCCAGTTGAAGACATTTCAAGACCTAGACCGGTTCAGTTAAATCGTCCCAAGATTTTCCTGATTGCTTATCCAGTCAAAGGCCTTCTCTGGTTCAGTTAAATCGTCCCAAGATTTTCCTGATTGCTTATCCAGTTGAAGACATTTCAAGACCTAGACCGGTTCAGTTAAATCGTCCCAAGATTTTCCTGATTGCTTATCCAGTCAAAGGCCTTCTCTGGTTCAGTTAAATCGTCCCAAGATTTTCCTGATTGCTTATCCAGTTGAAGACATTTCAAGACCTAGACCGGTTCAGTTAAATCGTCCCAAGATTTTCCTGATTGCTTATCCAGTCAAAGGCCTTCTCTGGTTCAGTTAAATCGTCCCAAGATTTTCCTGATTGCTTATCCAGTTGAAGACATTTCAAGACCTAGACCGGTTCAGTTAAATCGTCCCAAGATTTTTCTGATTGCTTATCCAGTCAAAGGCCTTCTCTGGTTCAGTTAAATCGTCCCAAGATTTTCCTGATTGCTTATCCAGTTGAAGACATTTCAAGACCTAGACCGGTTCAGTTAAATCGTCCCAAGATTTTCCTGATTGCTTATCCAGTCAAAGGCCTTCTCTGGTTCAGTTAAATCGTCCCAAGATTTTCCTGATTGCTTATCCAGTTGAAGACATTTCAAGACCTAGACCGGTTCAGTTAAATCGTCCCAAGATTTTTCTGATTGCTTATCCAGTCAAAGGCCTTCTCTGGTTCAGTTAAATCGTCCCAAGATTTTCCTGATTGCTTATCCAGTTGAAGACATTTCAAGACCTAGACCGGTTCAGTTAAATCGTCCCAAGATTTTCCTGATTGCTTATCCAGTCAAAGGCCTTCTCTGGTTCAGTTAAATCGTCCCAAGATTTTCCTGATTGCTTATCCAGTTGAAGACATTTCAAGACCTAGACCGGTTCAGTTAAGTCGTCCCAAGGTTTTCCTGATTGCTTATCCAGTCAAAGGCCTTCTCTGGTTCAGTTAAATCGTCCCAAGATTTTCCTGATTGCTTATCCAGTTGAAGACATTTCAAGACCTAGACCGGTTCAGTTAAATCGTCCCAAGATTTTCCTGATTGCTTATCCAGTCAAAGGCCTTCTCTGGTTCAGTTAAATCGTCCCAAGATTTTCCTGATTGCTTATCCAGTTGAAGACATTTCAAGACCTAGACCGGTTCAGTTAAGTCGTCCCAAGATTTTCCTGATTGCTTATCCAGTCAAAGGCCTTCTCTGGTTCAGTTAAATCGTCCCAAGATTTTCCTGATTGCTTATCCAGTTGAAGACATTTCAAGACCAAGACCGGTTCAGTTAAATCGTCCCAAGATTTTCCTGATTGCTTATCCAGTCAAAGGCCTTCTCTGGTTCAGTTAAATCGTCCCAAGATTTTCCTGATTGCTTATCCAGTCAAAGGCCTTCTCCGGTTCAGTTAAATCGTCCCAAGATTTTCCTGATGCTTATCCAGTTGAAGACATTTCAAGACCTAGACCGGTTCAGTTAAATCGTCCCAAGATTTTCCTGATGCTTATCCAGTCAAAGGCCTCTCTGGTTCAGTCAGATCGACCCTAAGATCTCCCTGATTCTTATTCCAGTAGAAGACACCCAAGATTTTTCTCAACGAGCGTTGTTGAAGTTAAAATCGCCCAAGGTTCTCTTACCATCCATGCTAAGGCAGTAACCATCCCTGGTTCATTCATCAGCGTTTGAAGCTCCAGACTCAGCTCCTGCAACTTGTCAGGACATATTTATACCAAGCATCTAAAATCAGCTCCTGCAACGTGTCAGGTACTCATTTTCTCTTTTGCAGGTATGCAGGTTCTCGCTAAGGAATCTCTTATGCGATCAATCTCTAAATGGCATCTATAAGCCCATTCCCCCATCATTGCTAACATGTGAGCGCAAATTTCCGGGCACTCTAGTGTCCAATCATCTTTTACCCTCGGATTACGAAAGGCACGTCAGCCAATCTGCATCCTCAGGTCTAAGAAGATTGAACAGGGGCAACTGTTATACCCCAAAATTTGCCCTCCCATGTTCCTCAAGAAATTGCCAAGCCAAGCTACAAAATTCCCCAAGGGTTGTGCAGTGCAACAGTCTCCCATACAGTCAAAATTAGGGTTTTGAGTCTGATCAAGAAAAGGAAGTTTTCAAAGGCCCAATCAAGTCTCATATGCTTATAAACATGGTCAAGCATCCTCATATCAAGTTTCAAGGCATTCAGCTCAAAGTTGCACAGTCAAAACCCTAAATTGCACTACAGTCAACTGTAGGGGCAAAATGGTCATTTGACAGTCAAAAGTTCAAATTTTTGGTCAACCTATCATTTTGAAGCCACAAACATCATTTGATCAATGCTTGATCATGATTCTCAAAATTTGGCTCAGAAATCATCAAAGATGCAAAAGTTGCTATATTTGGACAGCTGAAAAAGTCAACTGAAATTGACCAGGGCATAACTTTCACATGGATTATCAGAAAAATTCCATCCAAAGCTCATTTTGAAGCGAAAGACATTTCCTACAACTCATCTTCATACTTCAAGTCCAAGAAATGCTCTCATAAAAAGTTATCAATTTCAACATTATAGGTCATTTTCAAAAGTCAACAAAAAGGGACTTTAAGTCAAAAGCCATAACTTGAGATTGGTAAATCAAAATGACATGGGACCAAAGGCATTGGTTAAAGGACTCAAAGACCTTTCCAAAATGTCCAAGAACATGTGAAAAGCTTAAAAATTGAGCAAGTTATGCCTTGTAGAAGTTGGGAAATTTTTGTGAAATGGCAAAAGTCAACTATCCTTGAAACTCCAATTTTTGACAAAAGGGCCCACTTTCTTCCACTTGATTCATCCTTGTCATGCCACACACGTGTCCCATGATTAATTTCAAGACCAAATATTGATTTTTCTATTTTATTTAATTTTTAATAATTTAATTCATTTTAAATCTTTGAAAATTCAAATAAAATTCAAAAACCAATGGAATAGTGTCATGTGAACTTGAACAATTTCCATGTATCATGGGCCAATTCAAAAACTCAGGCTAGGGTTAAGTTTCACACTAGGTCTAGGTCTTGGCTAAAAAGGAGGAAAAATGGTTAAGGGTGAAAACCCTAGGACTTGTTCTTTCCTAAGCATGAATTAAGGTCAGTTAGCAAGCCAATTCCATTCCATGATAATCACTGAGTCAAACCCTAACCATAGCACATCATAAGCTGCGCCCAAACAAGCTTTTGGACATCAAAAATTTTGGATAAAAAGACAAAACTGAAATCAAGGTTAGGGGGAGTGAGAGGCCTTAATTCTTTTTCCATTAACATCCTGAGGCATCATTGAACACATCCCAATTCCTAACATCAATCAAAACGCCAAGAAGTGGTAGCTACAACTCCAACTGTGTCGTAAAAAATTTCAAATCGCATATCATAATCTATGCATCCTTGTGCATTTTTGTTCGTGAATCCTTATTCAATGTGAAGTTTGCAAGCTGACCATAGCTTTTAATTGAATTTTCGTGCACTTTTAGCCAAGTTACCATGCTTGTTCTTTAGGGTTTTCAGGAAGAAAAATTAGGGCTTTCACCATAAAGCAAAATTGGCCCTCAAGACCATGACTGTTACATTCAGCAAGCCTGGACGAGTCTAAAACACTGTTCGCGATCAATTTATATAGTCCATGGCGCTATTCGCTATTTCTCCATAGCCTGCCTAACACCACGGTTGCAAAACCGTTGCTTATTTGTTTTGTTTTACAGGGACGAAGAAGAAGGACTCGTGGCATGCAGGGATTGGGAGATTTGAATTTCGCGCGCGCCCCAAGTGTTGTGCCACTTTTCCTTTATATTATTTATTTGACGTTATATATTAAATGAAACACAAATGGCTCAGTGGCCAGGGATACGCGCATGTGGCCTTCAAGACCTGGGTTCAAGTCCCAGGTCTGGCAAAAATTCAATATTATTTTGCAACGCATATTCTCCTGCAGGCATAAGACAAGGATGCACCATACGTCTTCAAGTTGGACCATACACGCGTCCACAATGATCAGATCAATGGCCAAGGTTCAAGGTGCAGCATACATCAGGTCAACGCGTTGGCATATGATCCAGAAAGTCAATAAGATTCAAAATCAAATGGGCCTGATTTGCTAGGCCTATACCTCCTGGATTGGGGACTACCCCCCCCCCCCTGGTTTGCATTTTTCTATTTTTCTCAAACTATTTTATTTTGTTATTTCATTTATTTTCTTTGTTTTAATATAATTAATTTATTTTCACAAAAATATAAAAACATTAAAAATACAGAAAAGACAAAAAAATATAATTTGATTTTGATTACTTTCATAAATAAATTAGAATGTAAATTATTTAGTTTAATTAAGTTTTAATTTTAATTCCTTTTTAATAAAAATCCAAAAAAATGTAGAATTAGGTTAATTGATAATTTTAATATCTTTTTAATTTTTATTTTTCCTCACAATATTATTTATTTATTACTTATTTTCATAAATTCAAAAATTGTACATAAATAAATTAGGGTTTAATTTAGATTATATTTTAATTCTTTCATAATAAACTTAAAAAACAATAGAATTAGGGTTTGCTTTTAATTTAATTTCAATTAACTCCTTTTTCTCATTAAATCTAAAAAAAACACATAAAATACCAAAAAACATTTAGTTCTAATTAATTAATTCCTCATTAATCTTAATTGTTTGTAAAAGGGTCCAACGCCCGTCGCTTTAATTATTTTGTTTCGCGCATTTATTTTATAATCGTTTAAATAATTCTGTATATGCCCCAAAGCCTTGTAATAATTTTTACTTTATTTCTCGCACTTTTATTTTATTGCTTTTTTTTACTTTCAGCCAAATCGGGTTCGGTTTATTTTGGCGATGTGGACCCGCGCCGTTTGTAATAGTTTAGATTTATTTTCCCGCCAACTTTTAACTGTTAAGCAATAACATGAAAGAATGAATGCCCAAAAATAAAATTAAGCGTAGATCACAACAAACATGACAAGACAAAATAATTGAAACATGACACACGAACCGCACACACCACCCCTAGGGTACGCCTCACTGTTGCCTTTCGAAAGGTGATCGTCGAGTAGAGGATGTCTTAGTAAGTCCTCATGATCCGGGAACCTGGCATGAGGGTAGCTTCTAAGGTGTCTTCCCATTGCTCTGGTGATCACCACGTCCCTAAAACTCGAATTGACCCGAACACCTCCAACGGTGGTGCTACCTACCTCTCAATGGTGGGATGGCACTACTTTAAAGGACATTTACGCAGACGAATTCCTTAGGGTAGGTAGGTTCTCAAGGATACTTGCTCTAATCTCAAACAAATCAAAACATCTTTTCACCAACACATTTTCAAAAGCTTTCAAAAGCAAATTTTTCAAACACTCTGACGTACGAGTCGAACTGAAATTTTTCAAAGAAACTTTTTTAAACCCACAATTGAAAAGCAAGCAAACAATTTTGAAAACACATTGAGCAAGTACCTAAGAGCCCATGGATAACCATGGATAGAAAGGGTGCTAATACCTTCCCTTTCTATAACCTACCTCCCGAACCGAGAGCAATCTCTTTAAGGAATTTTTCTGTGCTTTTGTCCTTTCCATTTGGAGAAAATAAAAGACGGTGGCGACTCTTGCTTCCGCGACATTTCGCGAACCAGCTTTAAAACAGTCAGTTCCAGATCCACCGATCACAATGTCATCTTTGAAGGACGCCAAGGCAGTGATAGAAGAAGGTGGGTGCACTATTTGGGGTCAACTCCCAGATATCCCATACAAATCAGACAAATTTGGTCTGGGTTTCACTTCAGGTGCCCAGAAAGTTGTACGCCGCGCTCGTGCAGGAGTACCACCCTTGAAGATCATCAACCACCAAGTCAACGTAGTAGAGGATGATGAAGACAACTACAACATGGAGGATTGGATTTACCTAACTGTCAGTGGAGGGCTCAGCAACTGGGAGGCTAGAGATTTTGTCCCAATCACTTTTATCCCACAGTAATTTGTCTTTAAATTTTGTCGGATCTGTAATATTAAAACAATTCAGACTCTTAAAACCTTGTGTCTTACCCGAGGCACAATGGTCCATTTGTAAGGGTTATTATCTCATTTCCATATGACATCAATAAATCATGGATGTTTTTGCATACAAACTTTGTGCTCATTGTTTTTATTTTTTACATTTTCATTTCTTTCAAAGATAGTTATACTCTTGCACACACTCACACTCACAATGCAGGTCTACATCCATTCGGGATCCCATGGGTAACGGTTCTGCTGTGGTCTTTTGTGACTCTGAAAATCTAATCTACCAAGCCGGAGACGAAGGTGAGGAAGATTGTGAAGTACCAGGGGAACTCTCCAGGTTACTACAATAAGAAGAGAGGACCATTCAGCCCCATGAAGAACCAGTGGACACAATCAACCTAGGTATCGAAGAAGATAAAAGAGAAGTCAAGGTGGGTGCCAATCTAGAACCCAGTGTCAAAGAGCGTCTAATTCAGTTGCTGCACGATTATGTTGAGGTCTTTGCTTGGTCGTATGAAGACATTCTAGGACTTAATGCAGATATCGTAGTACATCGTCTACCTACAAAAGAGGACTGTCCTCCGGTAAAATAAAAGGTTCGTCGCATGCGAACAGACATGTCAGAAAAGATCAAAGTAGAAGTCATGAAACAATTCAACATCAGATTCTTGGATGTCACCTCCTATCCGCAATGGGTTGCTGTGATATGGTGGGATAACTGACTTGAGGTTTTACGTTTGTGTTCGCAAATGTTTCGGTTTAGCAAGAGTCACCACCGACTTTTTATTTTATCTAAAGGAAAGTTCAAAAACACAGGAAAGACCTTTGAGATGTTTTCTTGAGTTCGGGGGGTAGATTATGAAAAGGGAAGGTGCTAGCACTCTTTTCATCCATGGTTTTCCATGGGCTCTTAGTTACTTGTTTAGATCACTTGATTTTCTTTTTCAATTGTTTGAAATGGTGCTTTGTGTGGTTTTTAAAAGTATTTTGAAAAGAGGTCATCGTTTTGGCAATCTTTGTAATGATTCTTGTTTGAAGAATGTATACAAAGATGTTTGTCTTTTGAAAAATGTTCCAATGTTTTGAAAGTTGTTTGGAAATTGTTTTGAAATGTGTTGTGTGTTTTTGAAAATAGCAAGGATGGTTTGCAAATTGATCAAGTAACTAGAAGCTTATCTACCTACTCAAAAGTCTTTCCTACACATTTTTAACCCTTTGACATTGTTGTTTTACCATTGTATTTGGTAAACAACCTTATCTTTGGATGTTAAACGGGACGGGTGTGGGTCATCGTATGACCATGATAACAATATTGCAAAGTATCTTTAGCAAGTTTTGAGGGACTTAAGATCATTTTTGTTTAGGCAACCAAGATAGCGTCATCGAGGGACTATGATCTTTTTGTTTTGGTTTTGTTTTGCCAAGATACCTAGCATGCATACCATGGCCATTTTAAGGCAACAAAGTGGATCAAACCCTAGGGGTACTTGTGTGCAATGTGTTGTCATTTTCATGCCTTTTTGTCTTGTATTAGGTCAAGCTATTTGTTTTGATTTTGGTCTTTGCATACAAAACCCTAGTTTACTATCATGGTATATGAAAGCAATAAAATGCGTAAAGTAAATCTAAACTATTACAATAATATTATGGGAAGGGGGGTACAAGTTTGAATAGGGGATATTTGCAAAAATAAAACCCTAATTTACTATTACAACCCAATTGAATTTATACAATAAATAAATGAACAATTATTTAAATGTACAATGAAATGTAAATATGCACAAATGTTTTTGTATTTATTATGTATGTAAAAAATGAATTTATTTAATGTCTCAAAAATAAGAAAATAAAATGATTATTTTTGAAAGGGTGAAAATCCTAATTTTTTTGTTTTAAAAGAAAATATTATATATTATTTATTTATTCATTCATGTATAAGAAAAATAATAATAACAATATATACAAAAATGTTAAAAATTAAATATTGTATGAAAATATTATTTTAAGTGTATAAATAATAAAAATAAAAATGTATAATATTTTTATATTATTTACAAATTATTTAAGAAAATAAAGTATATTGTTATTTAATAAACTATTTTTATGCCAAGAAAATAATAAAAATAATAAAATAAAATGTGAAAAATTAAGAAAATATTTTTTGTGATTTTAAATATTTAGAGAAAAAAATAAAGTCAGAAAATATAAAAGAAATGAGAAAATATACAAAATATAGAAAATGGGCCAAGGGGTGCAAAAAGTAAAAGGGGGTGCAAATAGAAGAAACAGCAAGCCCAGGCCCAATCTCACTTCATCCCTGACATTTGTGCACTTCCTGCGCGCATTTCTTCCTCAACCTGTATCTCTTGCATGCGTGCATAAAAACAAAATCTTGCAACATGAAACTTTTAGCATTTTTAGTCACGATTCCATTGATATAAAAAACTTGATCTAACTCTCAAAGACCAGAGAGAATTTTAGTGGCCCTAAATTCTAACCTAGTTTTTTCAGTAACTTCATCTATCAAATACTCCTAGCTCAGTTAATATAAATGAAATCTACCCATATGTACATCTCAAGGAACTTAAGGACTACATTTTTGCTTCACAAATCTAAGCCTAATGATGCCTAAATAAGGAGATAGAACTTTGAAAATTACCTTGTTCAGTTGAGTTTGGATATGGCAATGTAGCAACTTTGAGTGATGCCTGAAGGTCGTGTGAGCTTGCTTGAAGTTCCCTCAAGCTATCCCAATGCTCAGCTTGCCTTGAACTTTCCTGAATGTCCCTGTAGAAGTCAACCTGCAAAGCTTCAAAATGAAAATGGTGATCCTCGAAACAGAGGTCACAGTTGCTGAACAATGGCTTGGATAGTTCAGGTGTGATGTATGAAATGTGTTTGAAGTGGTTCCAAGCAAAATGCACGAGGCAAAATGGAAATGGCTTGGTGTTTGCAGAAGTTGCCCTGTTTTGGGCAGAAACAGAGTTTTCTGTGTTAGAGGGTGTTTTCAATTCTATGAGCTAGTGTATTTGCTTGTTACAATATGCTGAACCTGTTTGAAATGATCACAAGGCTTGGTTTTATCAGATACACAAGTGGTGTGGACTTTTGCAAGCTTACTTGCTTTTGAAGCAAAAGTTGAAGTGACAAAGGAAAAGGTTGTACTTGCTAGCTCGTGGGATATAGAGGGTTGGTACACTTTTCCTGATGTTCATGGATCTTGTTTACAACCAAAGATCAGGTTCAATGCTCAAGATAAACAAAATTGCTAAAAGTATGCTTTATCAAAGTAGCATTGTAACCTTTATGCCATTTTTGGAATAAATCAATGTGTAATGCTCCATAGCTCAGAACAAAGCCATTGTCCAATGTATTTGAATTCAATTTTGGAGTGTAAAAAGGATTAGAACCTGTAATGCAAGTACAAGCATGATCCAAACTGATTTGCAACTTGAACTAATGTGAAAAATGCCTTAGACAAAAGTGATGATTTTCCATTTTCATTCCTTCGATTCTCTCTAACCATAAATGATCTTGGAGATTTCTTGGACATTTTGGAAAGCTTGTAACATTCTATACAATCCATCTTTGAAATGTATTTTAATATTCCACTTGGAACTAGGTGAAAAGTTGCCATGAAGTTAGGTCAAAAATCTGCCTAAACTAGGGCAAAATTTCACTAAGTTAAAAAGTTTATGGACCCTTATTCACAAAATCATAACTTGAGATCCGAGCATATTTTGGGAAAACTTTGTGAATCAAATTTGTAGATTTTCTTGAGGACTACAACTTTCATGTTGGAAGTTTTCTTTGAATCCAATTGCATCATGGTGAAAAAGTTGGGAAAAGTTGGGAAAAAATAAGAAATTTCCATAACTTAGAAAAATTCTAAGTTATGAATATTTTCAAACTTAAACTCTAATTTCCAAATTTAAGTTTCTTGGTTAACAAGTTTCATGTTTTGATACATATTGATGAAAAATGACCCTTGGCACTTGATTTTGACCAAAAAGTCAAAGTTTGACTTTTCAGTGTACAGTTGATTTTTGATCAGTTTACTGGAAAATTTATCTGTCAATCCAATGCATTTGAGATCTTTTGAACCTTGTGATTAGGTCAAGATGATTCCATTGAGTCCTTGAAACCATGCTTGAACCCAATTTTCCATTGGCTAGGTTAAAACTCATAAATTGCCTTTCTACAGTCAAAACCCTAATTTTGACCATTTTGCCCTTTTGATGATCTAATCAAATTTCTTGAGGAGTTGTGGTCCAAACTTGATAAAATGGTTCATATGAGTCTATAATGTTGATATGGATAAAAAATTATGAGGTTTGACTGTAAATTGGTCATGGTTGACTTTTTCCCTAATACAGCTGATTTTTAGGTCAACTGTCCAATTGACTGGGCAAAAATTTGATTCAAAGCTTGAAACTTGGTATGGGTAATCTTAAAGACCCAACATGAAGTATGAAAGTCACATGAGGCATTGAAAGTCCAAAAATCCTTGTGCAAACTCAAACCCTAATTTCAAGCCATCAGTGCAAGGAGATGTCTTGAGCTGAGCAAACCCTAATCTGGTCTTGAACCCAAGAAGTCTTGTGAGGAGAATCTTGATAAAATGAGAGGGAAAATTTTGGGGTACAACAGTTGTCAATGTTGTTCCCGTTCCCAAAAAGGACGGCAAGGTACGAATGTGCGTGGACTACAGAGATTTGAATAGGGAAAGCCTTAAGGATGATTTCCCACTCCCCCACGTTGATATTCTAGTTGACAATACGACACAGCACAAAGTGTTTTCCTTCATGAACGGTTTCTCAGGCTACAACCAAATCAAAATGGCGCCTGAGGACATGGAGAAAACAACCTTTGTCACACAGTGGGGCACATTATACTACAAGGTTATGCCATTCGGGCTGAAGAATGTTGGGGCAACCTATCAGCATGCCATGGTAGCTCTATTTCACGACATGATACATCACGAAATAGAAGTCTATGTGGACGACGTGATATCTAGATCTCAAATAAAGGAAGAGCATCTTGATCATTTACAGAAACTGTTTGAGAGGCTAAAGAAATACAAGCTGAGGTTGAACCCAAATAAATGTACATTTAGGGTGAGGTCCGGTAAACTCCTAGGCTTTGTCGTCATCAATAAAGGTATCGAGGTGGATCCCGCCAAGGTGAAAGCGATATAAGAGATTCATGCTCCTCGTACTGAGAAGGAAGTAAGAGGATTCTTGGGACGTTTAAACTACATTGCCAGATTCATTTCTCACCTGACAGCTACTTGTGAACCAATCTTCAAATTACTGAAGAAAGATCAAGTAGTCAAATGGAATGACGAGTGCCAAACTTCTTTTGACAAGATCAAAGAGTACCTGCAAGAGCCTCCTGTTTTGATGCCACCGGTTAAGGGAAGATCGTTGATCATGTATCTGACTGTTTTGGAAAATTCAATGGGGTGTGTGCTGGGGCAGCATGACGAGTCTGGCCGAAAAGAGCATGCTATTTATTACATGAGAAAAAAGTTTACCGATTGTGAAACCAGATATTCATTGCTCGAGAAAACTTGTTGCGCTCTGGCATGGGCTGCTCGCCGGCTAAGACAGTATATGCTGACCCATACTACCTTGTTGATATCTAAAATGGATCCAATAAAATACATCTTTGAGAAATCTGCTCTCTCTGGGAGAATAGAGAGATGGCAGCTGATCCTGACAGAATATGACATACAGTATACTACCCAGAAGGAAATAAAGGGCAGTGTACTAGCTGATCACCTTGCCCACCAAGCTGTGGAAGACTACCAGTCCATGAAGTTCAAATTTCCGGATGAAGACATCATATTGGTAAAAAACTGTGAAGAATTCAGACCATATGACGAACCTGAACAAGGATCCCGATGGACTCTGGTTTTTGATAGGGCACCTAACGCACTCGGTAATGGTATAGGTGTTGTACTCATATCTCCTGAAGGGTGTCATACTCCCTTTACTGCAAGAGTTTACTTCAATTGTACAAATAACATGGCGGAATACGAAGCGTTCATCTTTGGTCTCAAAGCTGCCAAAGATTTGGGGATCAAATCCTTAAATGTATTCAGAGATTCAGCTTTGGTCATCAGCCATATCAAAGGGGAATGGGACACTAAACACCCTAATATTATCCCTTTCAAAGAACATGTGTTGACATTGATCCCACATTTTGAAAATATTACCTTCGAGCATTTCTCGCGAGAAGAAAATCAGCTAGCAGACGCACTAGCCACAATGTCATCCATGTTTAAACTTAAATGGGATAACGAGGCTCCCCAGATCACCATTGATTGAATGGATGAACCAGCTCACTGTCACGAGATTAATACTGAAGAAGTAGTGGACCGGCCTTGGTTTCACGAAGTCAAGAGGTATCTCGAGGCTCAAGAATATCCGGAAGGAGCTTCGGTCAATGATAAGAAGTTCTTAAGGATATTCTCTGCTAAATTCTTCCTTAGTAATGGAATTCTCTACAAACGCAACCATGACTCTGTGTTACTTTGATGCATAGACAAGGTTGAAGTGGAGAAGATCATGGCTGAGTTACATGAAGGCACTTTTGGAACCCATTCCAGTGGGCATATGATGGAAAAGAAGATCCTACGGGCAGGCTATTACTGGTCTACCATGGAAGCAGATTGCTATCAACACTCTCGAACCTTCCATAAGTGTCAGATTTATGATGATAAGGTGCACGTACCTATGGTTCCTCTGAATGTCTTGACGGCTCCTTGGCCCTTTGCTATGTGGGGCATCGATATGATTTGGGAAATCAAGCCAATGGCCTCTAATGGACACCGCTTCATCTTAGTGGCCATTGACTATTTTACAAAGTGGGTTGAGGCAGCCTCCTTCGCTTCCGTCACCAAGAATTTGTCGCCCGATTCATCAAGCAGAACCTCATCTACCTGTATGGTATCCTGGAGAGGATCATCACATACAATGGTACAAATTTGAACAATATTGTGATCACCGCCCTGTGCGAGCAATTCAAGATCCAGCATCATAATTATTCCCCTTATCGGCTAACGTTGAATGATGTTATCGAAGCTGCAAATAAGAACATCAAAAAGATCATACGGAAAATAACAGTCACATACAAAGACTGGCATGAGATGCTACCATTCGCTCTCCACGGTTATCGTACCACAACATGCACATCAACCGGGGCAACACCTTACTCTCTAGCATATGGCATGGAGGTTGTCTTGCCTATTGAGGTCCAGATCCCCTCTCTGAGAATTATGAAGGATGAAAGGTTGAATGAAGAAGATTGGATCCAAACTCGTCTTGATCAACTAAACTTGATTGATGAGAAAAGACTTATTGTTGTCTGTCATGGTCAAATGTATCAAAAACAGATGCTCAAGGCTTTCAATAAAAAGGTCAGACGCCAAGTATATTAAGTCGGGGATCTGGTGATCAAACGTATCATACTGCCGCAAGATGATCCCAGGGGAAAATGGACTCCTACATACGAAGGACCATTTGTGATCAAAAGCATTTTCTCTGGTAGAGCAGTGATCTTGACCACCATGGATGGCGACGAACTGCCGCACCCTATAAACGCGGACATAGTCAAAATTTACTATGCCTAAGAGACCCACTAGGTTGACACACCTAGGAAAAACAATGGCATCCCGACGAACCAAAAAGGTTCGGGCAAAAATTAGGGATAAAACAAAAAAATATGTACACCCGGAAAGTTGAAAACCCGAAAGGGCGACTTGGGCAAAAAAGGGTATCCCGGTGGACTAAAAACCCGAAAGGCCGGTCCAGGAAAAAGTTATGGATTTAAAGCGTATGACTATGTCCCGTTGGATCACCTTACGGACAACCTTTGGTTTCTACTGACAAACTCGACGGTTCTAATCAATTCAATCAGCTTCGGACAAGGAAACAAATAGACAAGATGCTCAGAGACACAAAGGTTATAGCAGAATGGGAACCCCATGGGATTATTGCACATGGCTATCTTTTCTTTGTATCAAATTCTCATTTTTTACGACGGAATTCTCTTACTAGAATGTTCGTCTCATTGTACAAATACTTACTCAAAGTCAATAAAAAGATATCCCTTTGAAAGTACAAAACTATCTGTTTTTTTTCTTTATATGTTTTGTTTACAAAAACGTCCAATGATTTATTTTTGAACATATGCCTTTAAACATAATTACTGTTTACAAATGAAAAAAATAAAAAGTCAATCACTGATGGCTTTAAGAGATAGGGAAATCTCTCTAAGTTATCTCCGTAAAGTCCCCTGCAGTGTGCAGTTTAATCCCCAGCGGAACAAACTTCCTGCTATCACTCCCCGGTAGAAGTTACCTATTTGTTCAGGACTCCCCAACAGGATTTTACAAGTAGTGTACGGCATTTCCCTTACAACAGAGTTTACTTCTCTAAAAGGAAATTCATCAACACTTCAACTTCACAACATGAAGACTTACCCTCCATATCCTCAGTAGCAGTCAGGGATTTTATTTCCCCCTATCCAACAACAGTGCAGCAGATTAGCTCACATACGCATACATCACATCCATATATCATAAACATCGATAACACGAATGCATATATCACAATCTCATTGTACCATGTATTTCATACAACATGACATCGCATACATCTAATGTTTTTACCCTTTTCAGGATAAGGTTAATCAAATGACTATCATGAACAAATTACAAAGGTCAGAAATTGATACCTAAGATAAGCCAGGACAATTATCTACACGACCAACTGAAGCAATCCAGTACGGGTTCTTCAGGTTCAACTTTTGATACAGTTCATATATGCTCCAAACATGGATGCCATTCTAATACTCATTCAGATTCAGATTTCAGATACAGTACAGATACACTCCAGACACGGATGTCATTCTGATACTCATTCAGATTCAGATTTCAGATACAGTTCAGATACGCTCCAGACACGGATGCCATTCTGATACTCATTCAAATTTAGATTTCAGATACAGTTCAGATACGCTCTAGACACGGATTCCATTCTGATACTCATTCATATTCAGATTTCAGATACAATTCAGATACGCTCCACACACGGATGCCATCCTGTTACTCATTCAGATTCAAGCTTTCAGATACAGTTCATATACGCTCTATACACGGATTCCATCCTGATACTCATTCAAATTCAAGCTTTCAGATACGGTTCAGATACGCTCTAGACACGAACGCCATTCTGATACTCATTCAGTTTCAGCTTATAGATACGGTTCAGCGATCATTTCCAGATGGCATCTACAAGCCCATCTCTAACAACTTTCCATCCTCCCTCAAAATGGCATCTTTAAGCCCATTCCCAATACCATCAAGCTTCACATCACCGAGTTCAAATTTTTGGGCACTCTAGTGTCCAATCATCTTCCACCTTCGAGTCACGAATGGCAAAATTAGCCAATCTAACTCTTCAGGCTTAAGAAGTTTGAACAGGGGCAGTGTTGTACCCCAAAATTTGCCCTCTCACTTATCAAGAATTTTGCTCACAAGATTTCCTTTGGCTCAAGACTGCACTAGGGTTGATCAGCTCAAGACACCTCTTTAAACACTGATGACCAAAATTAGGGTTTGAGATTGCACAAGGATTTTTAAACTCCCAATGCCCCATATGACTTTCATGGATCATTATGGACCCCCAAGATTACTCATGTCAAGTTTCAAGCCTTGGATCATAGTTTTGCTCAGTCAATTGAGCAGTTGACCTAAAAATCAGTTGTATTGGGGAAAAAGTCAATATTGTACCCCAAAATTTGCCCTCCCATTTTTCATAGAAAGCACAACCCTAGGTTTTCTCAAATATTTAAGATTGGCTCAGGAATCGATCAGACAGATTTTCTCCTATGGCAGTAAATCAGGAATTAGGGTTTTTCTCGCATTTCTCAAAAGAAATTGAGTTCTCAGAAATTCAATTGATTTTTTACATGTTTTAATGATCTCTCAAATTTACTGGAAAAAGGCAGTGTTTGTTTGATCCAGGTTAACCAGATAATTTGCGTCTTTTAAAAAAAACATTCGCTTTGTTTATGGAATAAACATTTGCTTGTTTTTGGAATACACAGTGCGTGTTTTGATTAGAATACAGTTGCAAAATTACAGAGTTATTGGATTACTTGGAGTTTAAGTTATCTTGGTTGGAATTATTGGAATACAGTTTCAATTATCTTAACCAGGAATATTAAGAATCAGTGAAGACACAAAGAGAGAATTACAAGTTACTAACAGTAATGGATTTTATTGAACATCAGATTATCTCATAAAGACTTTTTAATTTATTTCAAAAAATTGTTACAATATAATTTATTATTTAAATGCTTTAAGTTTTACAACTTATTGTATTTGAAAAATAAATTAGTACGATTGTTTGAGTATTTCTCCCTAAATTACAAAGAAAAAATCTAAGCCTAAGGATGACTAAGCTTCCATTGCTCCCATGCTCTCCAAAGAATCTCTTGCTTCCTCTGCTTTGCCACCATCCAGTTTGCACTCACATGAAAGAGAGACAGAAAAAATAATTAGCATAGTTAATTGGATATGAGTAAGAATTTTCAAAAAAAAGAAAAAAAGTGTGTTCATCATTAAAGTTTGCCATTTGGAATCAGAGGGATATTTTTAATTCATCACGTTTTTAGTTTTCTCTTTGCAAATCACAAGAAGATTACACTTCTCGGTTCACAAAAAGAAAAATAAAAATGCAAGCAAAGATGTCCAAATAGGAAATGTAAACAAATAGTCCAAACTGAATGCAACAAGCTGGACAAAATCTAATGCAAGCAAATTTGTCCAAATGCAACAAGGCAATCCAAACAGAGCCAAACTAAACAGAGCCAAACTAAACAGGACAAAGTACAAGGCAGCAAATTGGACAAAGTAGCATAGCAGTAAGAATGCAGCAACATAGCAATAAGTACAGCAGTATGGTAAACCAAACAACAAGCAAGGGGCTTGTTTCTAAAGCCTTTTCATCATTTTCCAAGATTTTGGCAAACTTTTCAGGAAAAGGTGAAAAAAGCATTTTGCTTTTATCATTGAGAGAGGAGAGAGAGGAAAGAAATCACCTAATTGGTTGGAATTGCACAAAACGTACAGCTTGGCTATTCTGCCTACAGGCTGTCAAAAAGCAAAGCAAATATAACAGTAGGCAAACTGTAAGAAAGAGAGAAAACATTTGATAAAAACTCAGAAATCTCAACAACAGAAAAAACCAAGTATCAAACTGCATCTCCCATCAAACATAACCTGCAAACTGTAACATTTCAACTTCAAACCCGCCCAACAAATAAAAAAAAACCTCCAAGTTTTCATAACCTTCATAGAGGCCTCAAACCGTCAAATTTTTTCAACTCAAAAACTATCAAACCAGTTTTCAAACCAACAAGTAGAAACAGAAAAAACATATTCAAACTGTCCAACCATCCCAAACCTCCAAAACTACCAAAACTAGTTTTCAAACCTCCAAAAACATTAAGTTTCAAAACTTCCAAAGTCCTCAAACAGTTCCAAACCATTTCAAACTGTCAACAAAAAACATTCAAAAAAGCTCAAAACTGCATAACCAGTTTCAAACGAAAGCTGTAACTCAATTCTCAAACCAAAGAACTGTAAAAGGCATCAGGGCTGCAAAACATTCCAAAGGATCCAAACCTGTAACCCATTTCCAACAGTTGGTCCAACCATCACTAACCATTCTCAAAAACTCCCAAAACCTATTAACCATTATCAGAAAAGTATCAAAACTGTAACCATCAAGAACATACCAAGCCAAACCTGTTAGATCAAACCAAACAAGCCCAAAAGACCAGTTCTCAAACCAAACTGTAATAAACACCAAGTTCAAACATACAAAATCACAAGCCTGCAACATTTTCAACTTCCCAACTGTCAAAAGCATCAAAGCTGCAAAACCATTTCAACAACAAAACATAACAATTTTCAAACAACCAAAGCCTGCAAACTGTCAACAAAAACATTCACAAAAATCCAAAACCTGTAACTCACAAAACATTCAAACTGTAACCAAAACAAACATAACCAAGTATCAAAAACTACCATCAACATCCCAACATCCTCATCAATCCAAAAACAGTTCAAAAAAAAACCAAATGACCTAAGAACAATCACAGAGTTTCAAACAAACCTTCAAACTAACCAACAACATCTAATAATCAAAAATATCACATCATCATCAGTCAAAATTCAAGGGATAGAAAGAAGTCACCAGAAAAGCTCACGCTTCGCCATCATTTCCTCCCTCCCCGTTTCCGGCATCCAAGGAGCACCTGCAGCTCAGTCTCACGACCTTTTCCATTTCAAAAAAGTCCCAAGGTATGTCTCTTTTCAAACCGTTTCCTGCATCTCAAAGCATAGCACAATATATTGACAAGCAAAACATGAACAAGATTAACAATAACAGAAATCGTTCAAACTTCAAAATCCACATAATCGTACCTTTCAAAGAAGCGAAAAACGTTAGCGCTTAGGATGTGAGAGAGAGAGAAAGAGTGCTCCGGTTACGGGAATTGGGGAGAGAAAATTAGATTGAGCGGTAATCGAGCGTTTTAGTTTTGAATCAGAGCTTAGGGTTTCCAGAAAACAGGGACGTTCATAGATGGAGAGATGAACGAGATAGGGACGTTCAGTGAGAAAGATGAACAAGAGAGAGACGAAGGGACGATAGCGCCGCTGTGAGAAACGCTAAGCACAAACCCTAATTTGTTGTTTCCCCTTATCAGAAAACGTTAAGCAGAGTTTAAGGTATTGGGCCAATTTTTTCCTAAAGCCCATACGCACGCTAGCTCACACCCCCCCCCTTTTCTGGCCTTGTCTCTTTTGGTTTCAGCATTGACTTTTTCTTTCTTCTTTGGGCCAAACACCTTTAAAATCTTAAGCCCATTTCTTCTCTTTTTAATTTGTTTTATTTGTTTTGAGAAATTCTAACGAAAATTCAATACTTTCTTTCATTATTAAATTAAGTTAAATCTTGATAGTTAATTTTTTCATCATTTTCTTTTTTCTTTTAATTTGTCTTTATTAATTTTTTTTACACTTAATAAAAACATTAAAACATTAATTTAGCTTTTTTTTTTCTTTCTTTAAGTTTGTTGGCATAATTAATAAAATACACACAAAATATAATAAAGATTTTTAACTTAAATCATTTTCTTTTTAGATTAACTTTTATTTTTCTTTTTTCAAGTAAATACATACATTTCATACTTTGTTGATTTTATTTTCGTAAATTGTCATAGCTTTGTATTAAATCGCACGACAATTCGATTTGGTTGTATTATTTGGACATTGCTATTTTTATGTGATTCATCCCCATTTGTAACAATTGTACCCCCATTCCCGAACATTTTGTAATAGCGTAGAATTTCAATTCCCGCAATTTATTGTTTTCCATATACTGTATAGTAACTAGGCGTGTATGGCAAGATTCAAAAAAATCAATTGCTAGATGACCTAATCCAAGAACAAATAACTTGAAATCAACACACTTCTCACACGCGCACCTCTAGGGTAACCTTGCTTGTTGCCTCGGAAATACAATCATGTCCCTCAAATATGCGACACTCTAGCAAATGACCCTTCGATAAACAAAGATCATAGTCCCTCGATGACCCTCGATGTTGCCTTCGATAAAACGATCTCTACCCCTTATAAAATTGCTAGAGCGTCTCACAAGTTGCCTTCAATGATTGTAAAATTGACCCGCGCCTGTCCCTTTACATCCAATGATGGGGCTTCTTACCAAATCAATGGTAAGATAGTACCATTAAAAGGAAGAAGAAAAGAACAACTTAAGACCTTTCGAGTAGATAGATTCGCTCTTAGTTACTCGCTTGCTCACGACAAAAACTTTCACACCTACACTTCCATTTCAAAACATTTCCAAAAGACAAAATGTTTTGCATACGTTCTTATAGAGACGAGAACCATGGCAAAACCGGTTTTCAAAACACTTTTCGAAACACGATTCACAAACACCTCTTTGAACTTTTTTTTATAAACAAAAAATTTGTATATGTTCTTATAGAGACGAGAACCATTACAGAGAAACTTTCCAAAATACTTTCAAAACCCACACCACAAGCACACAATCAAACAAAAGTAAGTGATCTAAACGAGTAGCTAAGAGCCTATGGAAAACCACGGATGAAAAGGGTGCTAGCACCTTCCCTTTTCATAATCTACCCCCCGAACCCAAGAAAACATCTCAAAGGTCTTTCCTGTGCTTTTTGACCTTTCCTTTGGATAAAATAAAAAGTCGGTGGCGACTCTTGCTAAACCGCACAAGTGCGAACGAAACGCAAAAACCTCTAGTCAGTTCTCCCACCGTATCACAGAACTAGCGACTCTGTTGGGGAGTATTATAAAAGTGGGGTTACCTTAGGGTTTTAGATCACCTTTACATGCTTATCTTGTTTGATTTGTATGCTTTACATTTTTGGTTCCTTGTTTGGGTTTGTTTTAAATCCTACACCTGGATTTGGGGACACCTTTTAGGTAAGTAGCAATAAACTGTGAGGGAACTGTGCGGGGTATACCGACATGGTTGAAGCAGTAGCTACGTTGATGTGGCACTTTGGTTGGTACCGGTAACCCTTGAGTTGAATCAATGAGAGTACGGGGTCGCCGCGTGGTGTCATGAAGCATCAACTAACCTTAGAACCTTACTTGACCAACTTGGCTTTTTAGGACGTAGTGAGATGACCGGTTTCGGTGTAGAGCTAAAAATTGGTAGATACTCGATACTAAACTCATTGAGGGTTGGTTCCTTGGAATATTTCGGTTGCCGGTAAGAGGCTGAATTGAAACAATGAACAAGGAAACAATCCAGTGATATTGAGCTCCTTTAGAACCCAGTAACTATTTCTATTACAGGTTGGGCCAACTAAACTTCAAGAGGGTACTTACCTACAAACTCCATGCAAGCCTGAACCTAAGGACTTGTCTGCTTTGTGTGAATATGATTATTTGTATATAAACTTGCTTATTTCGCATATCTGTACATAACATCATAACATCATACCATAAGCATTTTCAATAACCATTTCAAGGATCTCAAGGGTCTTTGATGCAGGGTCACGTTGAACCAGACGTCTACCAAAGGGCAAGAGGATTCATTTTACTCTAAACAAACACCGTCAAAGATCAAGTACAACAACTTGAGTCGAGGTCTATGACCCACTTGACATGGTGAGCTTGATTCTCGTGGAAAGACGTCCACCGATACAAAGCTCTCCAATCCAAGATGTTGAAAGATGTTCAATTTCTAACATTTTCTTATGTTTACCCCGCGAGATCCTTGAAAACATGCATCCACATATCATGCATCATATCATGACAGGTTTCTCCCCTTCAAGTCTCTTTATCTTCCTACTATTTATTTCAATAGAGATGGCTCTAGAGAAGACTATCAAAGATATCCAGGCTCAAAACGATCAACTTCAAGAGATGTTCTTGAACCTGTCCATTGGACAAGAAGAGGTGAAAGCTCTCCTCACAAGGGGCATCAGGAATGATTAGTTGGAAGGGCTACAGATTGAGATGGCAACAATGAAAATTCAGATGATGGGACAACTGGTGGGCCAGATGGCTCTTATTTAAAACATGGCTCAAGGACAAGAGGAGCTAAAGGTCCTCATCAACAAGCTTCATCTAGGCGAACGTAACCAAATGGGGAAAACAACTAGGGTTGAAGATCAAGTCATCATTCAGCCTCCCTTGAGACAAGAAGCTGAGAGAAAACCTCCCCAGTTTGCTTCAGGGTCACAAGCCCAACAACAACCTCACCAACGTCAGCAGGGTAATCAGCGTAAGCAAAATACATCTTAAAAGCGCTTGACTGAGATTAACATGTCATTATCTCAAGTGTTGCAACGCTTGTTGGAAGTCAAGTTGATTGTATTAAGGGACCCCCCTCGGAATCCCAACACAGCCTCTCCAGAGTACAATCCAAATGCAAGATGTGTGTTTCACTCCAACAGTCCTGGACATGACACTGATAGTTGTTGGGAATTGAGAAACAAAATTCAAGATCTGATTAAAGAAACAACGCTGGAATTCACATAAGATGGCCATATGAAAATCTTCTGCTAAGGGCTCTCCACCTAAAATGACAAGTTCAAACAAAGAGGCTTCTGTTCATTTTGAATTTCAATTTGTAATTTCTTTGGTTATTCAAACAATTATCTGTTATTGTCAAACTTTGTTTCATTAATGCATTGCATATGTTTGTCTTGAATTCATCTTTTCGTTTTCACTATTTTTAAACTATGCTTTTATTCTTCTTATGACACAAACCTTTAGAGGGAGGATAACAAAAACAATGCCATAATCTCATACAGTATGCTTTTGGATAGACCTTGTTGACGATGTACAGGCGTTTCTTTCAAGTCCTAAACACTGAAGTTATAAGGAAGATAATCCCTAGTCAACCCCTTCGAGCCAAAGAAGTAGAAGTTTTTCTGTTTTAACACAAATTGAAACCTTTAATCAAAACCTGGGACAGGGTAGTCTCTCAGTTAATTCAAATGCGTGTTAAAGTCGCAAACTCTCATCTTGTAATACAATGAATGACATCAAAAGACGGTGACGGTTCCCTATCACATAGGCAGTCATTATCTCTCAAAAAAGAAAAGCCCACTGAGTCGAAACCTACAAATGAGACTTAAGAAAACTGGGGCGTCCCGCTGACTGTAATCTCAAAAACAGGAACAGTCAGGCAAAAATTAGGGATAATAAATCAAAAGAAGGAGGTCACTACAAATCCTCAACAAAAATAATGTTGCAAAAATGACTGCCTTCCAACAAATTCAACTTGTGTGAACCATCACCAAAATGTCATTTCAAACTCAATTAGAGTTCAACGCACAATTAACTGAGTTTAGGACTGAAGAACATCACGAAGAGCGGGTGGGTACAAATATACTTTGAGCCTTTATCCTTTGTTTCTTAAAACCGTGAACCAAGCCACGTTACAACCCTTCAAAATTCCTAATTGAAGCATGAGTTAGTTCGAAAGCATACTGTTACAAAAGGTATCCTGACTCCTGTAAGGCTTTGCTCTAAATCATGAGTTGAATTTTTCTTACAAAAGTTTTCTGCTAAAAAACGCATTTGCAAAATTTCAAGACAAGCATAAACTTTGCATTATTTGAATATCGTTGTTTGCATATGGTTATTTGTTTGGAAGCGGAGAAATTCACACTTTGAAAATCCAATGAACGGAAAGCTCTCTCAGTGAACAAAGTCATTTCAAGCGGGATGACACTTCCATTGCAAAACTCTCCTATCAACAAGAGGGCATGACATGTCATTGTCCAGCACACCTGGGGCAGTCCAGTCAAGATTTCAAGAAATCTCTCAAAGTGCAGAGTAACCAGGGGCAAGTATCTGTCACCGTCACTTGGGGAATTGAATGTCAATCCCAACAAAGGGTCACATACAGTCAAACATTTCCTGACAAAGCCATAAACACTCGCTACTTGGGGCAGCGACAAATCTCTCCAAAATCCTTCTCATAAGATGGCTCCCAGCCAGAGTTTCAATCTTTGATGACCTCTTCCCAGCTAAGTCGACCTCAAGAATCCCTGAGGATTTTTCCCCATTAAAGTCTCCAAAATTTTCACTATCACCAGCGGAAACAAAGAATTCAACTCTTTTCTCCAGCACCAATTCAGGATTTATTTTCCCCAGCGAGAGATCATCTTGAAAACATTACATATCCGTACATCAGGACATCATACAACACAATCTCATTTATTTTGAGAACATCATTGTTTGATATATGCCATGCAACTAACCTTTACCTTTTAGGAAAGATGCAATCAAATTCTCACAAAATTCAAGCTATGAAGCCTGGAGCACGACCAGATAGTAGTTCATCCAACTTTCCTCTTCAACAGAGAGGATTCCTCAATAGAATAATGGACAATCGAAGTTCCCAAAATTCAACAGAGATGGTTCCTCAGAAAAATAACGGACGATCGAAGTTCCTAAAATTCAAGAGAGATGGTACCCTAGTGGAATAACGGACAACTGAAGCTCCTAAAATTCTATTTCTCTCAAGACAAAAGATCAACATTTCCCAGTGGAGCCCTCCTCAAACGAAGACACGGGAATCCCCAGCGGAAACATTCTAAGCAAAGTTTAAAAGACACACATACTCTTCAACAGCAGTCCAGGATTTATTTTCCCCGGTGTTGTACCCCAAAATTTGCCCTCCCATATTCTTCAAGAAATTGCCAAGCCAAGTCACAAAATTCCCCAAGGGTTGTACAGTCAAAGAACCTCCCATACAGTCAAAACTAGGGTTTGTGTTCTGATCAGGAAAATAAAGTTTTCAAGGGCCCAATCAAGTCTCACATGCCTACAAATATGGTCAAGTATCCTCATATCAAGTTTCAAGGCATTCAGCACAAAATTGCACAGTCAAAACCCTAATTGCACTACAGTCAACTGTAGGGGCAAAATGGTCATTTGACAGTCAAAAGTTCAAATTTTTGGTCAACATATCATTTTGAAGCCACAAACATCATTTGATCAATGCTTGATCATGATTCTCAAAATTTGGCTCAGAAATCATCAAGATGCAAAAGTTTCCTTATTTTGACAGTTGAAAAAGTCAACTGAAATTGACCAAGGCATAACTTTCACATGGATTATCAGAAAAATCCCATCCAAAGCTCATTTTGAAGAGAAAGACATTTCCTACAACGCATCTTCATACTTCAAGTCCAAGAAATGCTCTCACAAAAAGTTATCAATTTCAACATTATAGGTCATTTTCAAAAGTCAACAAAAAGGGACTTTAAGTCAAAGGCCATAACTTGAGATTGGTAAATCAAAATGACATGGGACCAAAGGCATTGGTTAAAGGACTCAAAGACCTTTCCAAAATGTCCAAGAACATGAGAAAAGCTTAAAAATTGAGCAAGTTATGCCTTGTGGAAGTTGGGAAATTTTTGGATATTTTGAAAAGTCAACTTTGATCCAAATGACCTAAAAATGCTAATGGGCCCATTTTTCTTCCATGATTCATCATTCCAAGCATATACACGACCACTTGGCCCAAAGGGAAGTATTTTCTCATTTTTCATTTATTTATTTGGATTTTTATTTATATTAATTCAATTAAATCAATTAAATATATGAAAAATGTTTAAATTAACCAAACCAATCTTTTTATACATGTTTTAAGGTCAATATTTCGTGTAAATGCAAACTAGGAAAGATTTGGGGTGATTGGATGCAAATTGATACAAAAACCATGTGAAAAAGATTGAAAACATAATGGAAAAAAATCAAATCTTCAATTCATTAAATCAAGAGATTTTGAGCAATATTTTTGACCTAATGCCTTCAGTACAAATGCTAGATGAGAACCCTAATCACAGGGGACTGAATGCTGCGCAAAAGAACCATTACAAAACTTGGAATTTTCACTTAAAAAACTCAATCCTGAAATCATTGGTAGAAGGCGATTCAAGGCACAAAACCTATTCCAAAAGCTTCCTAGGCAATCACTGAACACGTTCCAATCATTAACATCCTTCAAGACTCAAGAAATTGGTAATATGAGGGCAGACTGTACCGAATAAAAGTCATAATCGTGCATACCAATTCATGCATTTTTTATAAGTTTTGATATGTGTTTTGCATTCCTGATGAAGTTTACAAGCTAACCATAATCTTTGATTGAAATTTCATGCGTTCTAGGCCAAGATGCCATGTTAGTTTTCTAGGGTTTACAGGACTTTGATTTGGGGCTTTTGCAATAAGGCAAAATTAAGCTTCAAGGCCACTACCATTGGACTCAGCGCTTGAAGACGAAGATGATGGAACCCTCGCGCTCAATTTATGAGCGTTGAGGGGCTAGTCGCTATTTTCTGGAAACACCCCTAAAACCACGCGTTAAAACCGTTGTTGTATGCTCGTGTTTCAGAAAAAAAAATAATAACACGAAGAAGATGATGCGTTGTCAAAGCATGATAAGCCGGTTTGAAAATTGGCGCGTTAAACCACTAACTCTCCGTTTTCTTTTTATAATATTTATTGTTTATTTGTTTAACAGATGGCTTCGTTGGCTCAGCTGGCAAACACTTAGTGCTTCAACCTCCAAGACCTGGGTTCGAACCCCAGGTCTGTGTAAATTTCCATGTTATTTTTCACTAATAACTCCCATGCAGCGCTTATGATAAGGACCACCATACACTCACCATATCAAGCCAGCCACGTGCTTAGTGGAATCAGATCAAAGGCCAAGAATCAAAGAGCACGCTACACTTCAGTCAGCGCACCACATGCTTGCACGAAAGTCAATCAGGCCTTGCAGGATTGGGCCAGAACTTTTGAATCAACACCTCACAAATTGGGGACTACCCCCCCCCCCCCCCCCCCCTGGTTTGCCTTCTCCATATTTTCATATTTTATCTTTATTATTTTATTTACTTTATTATCTCGATTTAATTAATTATTATTTTTACAATATATAAAAAATGCCTAAAAAATCAGAAAAAGATAAAAATATAATATTTATTATTTTTATAAGTATGTCAACATGTAATTATTAGTTTTAATTAGGTTACAATTTTAATTTCTTTTAATAACAAAAAATACAAAAAATATGTAGAAATAGGTTTAATTAATTTTGATTCTTTTTAATTTCCCCTTTTTTACAATAATAATATTTATTTTATTTATTTTCATAATTAAAAATGCATGTAAATTAACTTAGGTTTAAATTAGTTAAAATTCAATATTTTTCATAATAAGTTTAAAAACCATTAGAATTAGGGTTTACATTCAATTTTAATTTTGATTAATTCTCTTTTTTCTATTAAATCTAAAAAAACACAAAAATATCAAAAAACATTTTCTTTTAACTCTTAATTTTAATTCCTTATTAATAATATTTTGCAAAAGGGTCCAACGCCCTCGTTCGTAATTTATTTAATTTGCGTATTTATTTTGTTTCGCTTAAATAGTTATGTATCTGTCCCGAAGCCATGTAACTTAAACTTCTCGCATTTTTATTTCTTTTGCTTCATTTATTTTCCGTCAAATCGGGTCCGGTTTAATTTTGGCGATGTGGACCCGCGCCGTTTGTAATAGTTTAGAATTTAGTCTTCCCGCAAATATTAACTGTTAAATAAGCATGAAAGAATGTATGGCCTTAAAAATAAAATCACGCGTAGATCACCTGACATGAACAAGACAAATACAAATGAAAACGACACACGAATCGCACACACCACCCCTAGGGTACGCCTCACTGTTGCCTTGCCTCGAAAGGTGATCGTCGAGTAGAGGATGTCTTTGTAAGTCCTCATGATCCGGGAACCTGGCATGAGGGTAGCTTTTAAGGTGTCTTCCCATTGCTCTGGTGACCATACTGTCCCAAAACTCGAATTGACCCGAACACCTCCAACGGTGGTGCTACCTACCTCTCAATGGTGGGATGGCACTACTTTAAAGGACATTTACACAGACGAATTCCTTAGGGTAGGTAGGTTCTCGTAGATACTTGCTCTCTTCAAAAACAAACAAAAATACTTTTCACACCAACACATTTTCAAAAAGCTTTCGAAAGCAATTTTTCAAACACTCTTGAGGACCGATACAAGAGTCGAACTGGAATTTTCAAAGAAACTTTTTAAAACCCACAGTTGAAAAGCAAACAAACCTTTTTGAAAACACAATGAGCAAGTATCTAAGAGCCCATGGATAACCATGGATAGAAAGGGTGCTAACACCTTCCCTTTTTATAATCTACCTCCCGAACCGAGAGCAATCTCTATAAGGAATTTTTCTGTGCTTTTGTCCTTTCCATTTGGAGAAAATAAAAGACGGTGGCGACTCTTGCTTCTGCGACATACGCGAACCAGCGTTAAACAGTCAGTTCCAGATCCACCGATCACAGAACTGGCGACTCTGCTGGGGAAAACTTTTAAAGTGAGGTGTACCTTAGGACTAAGATCACCGTGTTTTCAATTGCTTTCTTTGTTTGCTTTATTATTGTGGGACTGTCTTGGGAGTTCTATAGATCCTAACCCGGATCTGGGGGATACCTTCTTAGAAAGTAGCAACAAGGCTGTGAGGGAACTGTGCGGGGTATACCGACATGGTTGAAACAGTCTGCTACGTTGATGTGGCACTTTGGTGTGTACCGGTAACCCTTGAGTTCAGTCAAGGAGAGTACGGGGCCTCCGCGTGGTGTCATGAAGCATCAACAGACCTTAGGAACCTTAATTGAACTATCTTGGCCTCTTTAGGGTAGTGAGATAACTGACTTTGGTGCAGTCCGAGGTTGGTTGATACTCGATACTACACTCAATCGAGGGTTGCTTTCCTGGAATATTTCGGTCGCCAGTTCAGTGGCTAAATCGAAACGATGAACAATGAAAGCAATCCAGTGATATTGGGAACCTTAGAACCCGGTTACTTTGATTAGGACAGGTTGAACCCACCAACTTCAAGAGGGTACTACCCAGACCCCATGTTGGCCTAAACCCTAAGGGCTTTTCTTGTGTGACTTGTGTGCCTTCGTACTTGACTACTTGCATGCTTGTTATCTGACACATGAACTTCTTGCAGGTCTTGTTTATAGTCCTTAATTGGGACTCATAACAGGGTACTAAGTTCTTGCAGGTCTTGTTTATAGTCCTTAACTAGGACTCATGACAAGGTTTACCCAAATTTCTTGCAGGTCTTGTTTATAGTCCTTAACTAGGACTCATGAAAAGGTTTACCCAAATTTCTTGCAGGTCTTGTTTATAGTCCTTAATTGGGACTCATAACAAGGTTTACCAAATTTTCTTGCAGGTCTTGGTTATAGTCCTTAATTAGGACTCATAACAAAGTTTACCGAATGTCTTGCAGGTTTTGTTCATAGTCCTTAATTGGGACTTATAACAAGGTGTACTAACTACTTGCAGGTTCTGTTTATAGTCCTTAATGGGGACTCATAACAGGGTTTACTAAGTTTCTTGCAGGTCTTGTTTATAGTCCTTAATTGGGACTCATAACAGGGTACTAAATTTCTTGCAGGGTTGTTTATAGTCCTTAATTGGGGCTCATAACAGGGTCACTTATGTTATCCCATGCATAGCATGACATCATACCATTGCATACATCCTAACCCATTTCAAGGATCTCAAGGGCTTGTGATGCAGGTCATGATAAATTAAACATCTAGCCAGGGGCAAAGAGGATTTATTTTCCTCTAGCCAGGGTTGTCAGGGGCTATGACCCACTGGACATGGTGAGCCTTTGACCCTTGGAGAAGAATTCTCAACAACATGGGTTTCTTTCCACCAAGCTACAAATTCAAATGCTAACAAAGTTTCTCTGTTTACCCCGCGAGGTCCTTGAAAACATTACATGCATGTCATACATCTCATTGCATTGCAGGTGTCCCTTTGACAGGTTGCTTACCCTTCGTCGCTGTTTATTTCAGCCGATCGTCATGAATCCTGAATCATCAGCTGAGCAGTCTATCAAGGCCCTCCAGGCTCAGAATGCCCAATTCCAAGGGCTAATCATGAACTTGACCCAGGGGCAGCAAGATCTGAAGGCTCTGCTCTTGAAGAAGGAAAAGAAGAAGAAGAGGACCGTCTGGTTCAGCCCTAGACGCAGATCTGGGAACACCCTGCAGGACCAAGCTGAGAGGACAACTCCATCTGTGGGGAAAAGTAGTCATCAAGAAGAAAGGATTCCCAGCCCAGTGGTCTCCGACAATGAGACAGATTTCAACGATGAACAGTACCCTCCGGCTGAGGACAGGTACAAACAGTTGGAAGACCGGCTCAGTGCTATGGAGATACAAAAGGTGCCTGGCCTGGACTTCGAGGATCTAGGTCTGTCTTCTGGGGTAGTGATCCCGCGCAAATTCAAGGTTCCTGCCTTTGCTAAATACGACGGGGCATCCTGTCCTAAGTTGCATCTCAGGGCTTATACAAGGAGGATCCAGCCCTATACAGCTGACAAAAACTTATGGATCCATTTCTTCTAAGAGAGTCTTTCAGGGACTCAGCTCGAGTGGTTCTATCAACTGAATGGAGCCAACATCCGTACCTGGGAAGACTTAGCCACTGCATTTTACAAACACTACCAGTATAATGCCGACCTCGCTCCCACGCGTACTCAGCTTCAGGGGATGTCTATGGGTACAGGCGAAGGCTTCAAAGAGTATGCTCAAAAATGGAGGAACCTTGCTGGAAGGGTACAACCACCTCTGACTGACCGCGAGCTCGTCGACATGTTCTTGGGGACCCTGTCTGGTCCATTCTTCAACCACCTAATTGGGAATTCTGCTGCTGGGTTTACAGATCTTGTCTTGACTGGGGAGAGAATCGAAGCTGGTATCAAGTCGGGGAAGATTCAAGAAACCGCACCTGCTGATACTCAGAAAAAGCCCCACAGTGGGAAGAAAGAATCCAATGCTATACATGGTAAAAAGGGTCATCATGATGTAGGGGCAATCCAGATCTCTGATCCCACACCCGCTCAACCAAGAAAGAGCAATAGGCGTAGGATAAAGCATCAAGATAGGAAGTATACTGACATCAACATGTCTTTGTCTCAGGCATTACAACAATTGCTGAAGGCGAAAATGATCACACTAAAGGATCCTCCTCAAAATCCTGACACTTCCTCTCCCAAGTACAACCCGGGTGTGAGACGTGCCTACCATTCTGACAGTCCTGGACATGACACCGATGACTGTTGGACCTTGAAGAACAAGATCCAGGATTTGATTGACGCCAAGGAGGTCGAGTTTGAACACTGATCCTACACCGAATCATCGAGAATGTCTTTTGTTCATTCAAATGTTCAAGTTGTATTTTTTTTTTATTGTTCAAACATTTATTCATGTTAAACATTGTTATCACATCAATGCATCGCTTATGTCTATTTTGAATCAATATATTCGTATTCACTAAATGCAAATTATTTTCATATTTTTTCTGATGTCAACTCTGGATCTAAAATTCTAAGCCTCTTGAGGGAGGATGACGAAAACGATACCATAATCTACAGTATGCTTTTGAACAGACCCCGCTGATGAGGTACAGGCATTGTTTCAAATCCTAAACACTGGAGTTATAAGGAAGATAATCCCTCGTCAACCCTTTGAGCCAAAGAAGTAGGAGTTTTTCTTTTCAAAAATTTAAACCCTTAATCATAACCCGGGGCAGGGTAGTTCTCTCGGTTGATCCAAGTGCGCAACAAATGGCACCAAAGAGATCCTTACGAAAAAAGACAGTGATGGTTCCGAATAATCAATAAGGATAGGCAGTCATTATAAAAAAAGAAAGAAGCCCATTAAGTCAAAACCCATGAAGGAGACTTACAAAACTGGGGCATCCCGCTGACTGTAATTCCAAAAAAGGAAACAGGTCAGGCAAAAAAAAATAGGGATAACAAAATCAAAAAGAAAGAGGTTCTACAAACCCTCAACAAAAACATGACTGCCTATTCAGAATAAATCATCAATATCTGAACCATCATTGGAACGTCGGGGCAAAGACTCAAACAAAGGTCTAACGTATGATCAACTGAGTTTAGGTTTGGAGAACATCACGAAGAGCGGGTCGGTACAAATAATTTGAGCCTTTATCCTTTGTTTCTTAAACCGTGAACCAGGCCACGTTATAACCCTCAAAAGTCCTAGCTGAAGCATGGGTTAGTTCGAAAGCATACTGTTACGAAAGGTATCCTGACTCCTTAAGGCCTACGGTAAATACGGGTTGACATCACGTTTTACAAACACTCGCTTGTTTTATGAAAAGAACGCATTTTCAAAATCTTCAAAAACAGACATAAGCTTTGCATTTTTAACATAACCTTGTTTGCGCATGAATTTTTGTTTGAACAGCAGGGAAATTCGCACGATGAATACCTAGTGAACAAAAGCACTTCCAATCAAGGGGCATGGTATGACTATTGTCCATCATCTGGGGCAGTCCAATCAAGATTCGGAGAATCCCTCAAAAGGCTAAATAGCCTGGGGCAAATCTCCGCTTGAGTCACTTGGGGCACTCCAGCAACGAATCTTGCCTAATCAGACATCTTCTGGTAGCAGGGCAACCAAACACTCCTAACAGGGGCAACTCCCTATATTCTGAGAGCGTGGATATAGTCGAAAAAATACTACGCATAATCAAAGACCCGCTAGGTTGACATACCTAGGCAAAAATAAGGGCTTCCCGGCGAACCAAAAGGGTTCGGGCAAAATGAAGGGATGAAATGAAAAAAATCTGTATACCCGGCAAGTCGAAAACCTGAAAAGGCGGCTTGGGCAAAAATGGGTATCCCGGTGGACTAAAAACCCGAAAGGGCGGTCCAGGCAAAAGTTAGGGATTAAAGCGTACGACTATGTCCCGTCTCCTTGTCACCTGCCTGCTAGAAGAAGGTTTGTTCATCAACAACTATCAAGCACCCCCACAGGTATCTTCCGCTCCCACATCAGAAGCAGGGGCAATAAAGAGTGGTCTAAGCAGTCTGATTGTTCTATCCTCCAAGGCATCAGGGTAAGTTCCATTGAAGAGCATAACCAATAGAGTGCAATACTTCCCCAAGAGAGTCCAATCCAGTTTCCCCAAGAAAATTGGAATCCATATCCCCAAGCAATAAGCTTATCCCCAGTAGATTCTGGAAGCTTATCCCCTCGCAGAACACGAACGCGTCTCCCGGCTTTATTCAAAGAGTTATTTCCTTAACAGGATATAACTGGGTTATCCTCAGCCAAAAGCCACGGAAAGAGCGTCCTCGACGAAGTCTTCTATCCCCAGCGAAGTCTATTCACACTTCCAACAACAAGACATCCTCAGCAAGTTACTATCAATATTCAGCAAAGCATCTCTCTCCCCACAGAGTGTTGCTTCCCAGCATGGCCGCTAGAGTATCTTTTCTCCCCGCAGAATCTTCCATTTGCCAAGTTTATTCCGCAACGGAGTCATCTTCTCCTACCGGTATTCTTGCAGTTATCATCCCCAGCGGAAGCAAAATCTATTCTTCAACATCAGCCCAGGATACGACCTCCCGGCACCCGTCAAGGATTTACTTTCCTAGACGAAAAACACATTCATAAAACGTCACATACATCATTATAGCATGCATAGACGCATCATATCACCCCAATCTCATTTATTTTTGAGAACATCTTAAAATCAGGCAATTCATGCATTATGACATTGCATACAACTAATTCGTTACTTTTTCAGGAAAGAACGATCAACAGATAAAAGTCTTTACCCGTTGAGGTAGTAATCGTCCCAGATTCCTTCATTATCCTGCTGAGGTAGTAATCGTCCCAGATTCCTTCATCATCCTGCTGAGGTAGTAATCTTCTCAGATTCCTTCATCATCCCGTTGAGGTAGTAATCGTCCCAGATTCCTTCATCATCCTGCTGAGGTAGTAATCGTCCCAGATTCCTTCATCATCCTGCTGAGGTAGTAATCGTCCCAGATTCCTTCATCATCCTGCTGAGGTAGTAATCGTCCCAGATTCCTTCATCATCCTGCTGAGGTAGTAATCATCCCAGATTCCTTCATCATCCTGCTGAGGTAGTAATCGTTCCAGATTCCTTCATCATCCTGCTAAGGTAGTAATCGTCCCAGATTCCTTCATCATTCTGCTGAGGTAGTAATCATCCCAGATTCCTTCATCATAGATTTGGAGTAGCAATCGTCTCAGATTCCTTCATCACATCCTTATAAAAAAAAAAACCTTCTCTAGTCCAGCTAAATAGACTCCCAACAGATTTTTCTAATAAAAACTCAATATAAGTCCTTTTCAGATGTTTCCCTCTCCGACGATGAGTGTGAGGTGATAGTCTCCTATGGTCCCCTCTCCGACAAGTGCGTGAGGTGGTAATTCCTTTTCAGATGTTTCCCTCTCCGACGATGAGTGTGAGGTGATAGTCTCTTATGGTTCCCTCTCCGACGGTGTGTGAGGTGGTAATTCCTTCTTCAGATGTTTCCCTCTCCGACGGTGAGTGAGGTGATAATCTCCTATGACCCCCTCTCCGACGGTGAGTGAGGAGATAATTCCTTTTCAGATGGTTCCCTCTCTGACGGTGAGTGAGGTGACAATTCCCTTTCAGATTATAATTGCCTATGGTTCTCTCCCCAATGCTGTGAAGATGGTAATTCCCACCAAGATTTTCTCAACGAGCTTTGTTGAAGTTAAAGTCACTCAAGGTTCTCTTACCATTCATGCTAAGGCAGTAACCATACCTGGTTCATTCATCATCTTTTGAAGCTCCAGACTCAGCTCCTGTAACCAGTCAGGACATATCTATGCCAAGCATCTAAAATCAGCTTCTGCAACGTGTCAGGTACTCATTTTTCTTTTGCAGGTATGCAGGTTCTCGCTAAGGAATCTCCTACGCGATCGACATCCAGATGGCATCTATAAGCCCATCATCCTATCCATCAATCTATAAATGGCATCTATAAGCCCATTCCATCATCACTGCTAACATGTGAGCGCAAATTTCTGGGCACTCTAGTGTCCAATCATCTTCTACCCTCGGATTACGAAAGGCACGTCCGCCAATCTGCATCCTCAGGTCTAAGAAGATTGAACAGGGGCAACTGTTGTACCCCAAAATTTGCCCTCCCATATTCTTCAAGAAATTGCCAAGCCAAGTCACAAAACTCCCCAAGGGTTGTACAGTCAAAGAACCTCCCATACAGTCAAAACTAGGGTTTGTGTTTTGATCAGGAAAATAAAGTTTTCAAGGGCCCAATCAAGTCTCACATGCCTACAAATATGGTCAAGTATCCTCATATCAAGTTTCAAGGCATTCAGCACAAAATTGCACAGTCAAAACCCTAATTGCACTACAGTCAACTGTAGGGGCAAAATGGTCATTTGACAGTCAAAAGTTCAAATTTTTGGTCAACATATCATTTTGAAGCCACAAACATCATTTGATCAATTCTTGATCATGATTCTCAAAATTTGGCTCAGAAATCATCAAGATGCAAAAGTTTCCTTATTTTGACAGCTGAAAAAGTCAACTGAAATTGACCAGGGCATAACTTTCACATGGATTATCAGAAAAATCCCATCCAAAGCTCATTTTGAAGAGAAAGACATTTCCTACAACTCATCTTCATACTTCAAGTCCAAGAAATGCTCTCACAAAAAGTTATCAATTTCAACATTATAGGTCATTTTCAAAAGTCAACAAAAAGGGACTTTAAGTCAAAGGCCATAACTTGAGATTGGTAAATCAAAATGACATGGGACCAAAGGCATTGGTTAAAGGACTCAAAGACCTTTCCAAAATGTCCAAGAACATGAGAAAAGCTTAAAAATTGAGCAAGTTATGCCTTGTGGAAGTTGGGAAATTTTTGGATATTTTGAAAAGTCAACTTTGATCCAAATGACCTAAAAATGCTAATGGGCCCATTTTTCTTCCATGATTCATCATTCCAAGCATATACACGACCACTTGGCCCAAAGGGAATTATTTTCTCATTTTTCATTTATTTATTTGGATTTTTATTTATATTAATTCAATTAAATCAATTAAATATATGAAAAATGTTTAAATTAACCAAACCAATCTTTTTATACATGTTTTAAGGTCAATATTTCGTGTAAATGCAAACTAGGAAAGATTTGGGGTGATTGGATGCAAATTGATACAAAAACCATGTGAAAAAGATTGAAAACATAATGGAAAAAAATCAAATCTTCAATTCATTAAATCAAGAGATTTTGAGCAATATTTTTGACCTAATGCCTTCAGTACAAATACTAGATGAGAACCCTAATCACAGGGGACTGAATGCTGCGCAAAAGAACCATTACAAAACTTGGAATTTTCACTTAAAAAACTCAATCCTGAAATCATTGGTAGAAGGCGATTCAAGGCACAAAACCTATTCCAAAAGCTTCCTAGGCAATCACTGAACACGTTCCAATCATTAACATCCTTCAAGACTCAAGAAATTGGTAATATGAGGGCAGACTGTACCGAATAAAAGTCATAATCGTGCATACCAATTCATGCATTTTTTATAAGTTTTGATATGTGTTTTGCATTCCTGATGAAGTTTACAAGCTAACCATAATCTTTGATTGAAATTTCATGCGTTCTAGGCCAAGATGCCATGTTAGTTTTCTAGGGTTTACAGGACTTTGATTTGGGGCTTTTGCAATAAGGCAAAATTAAGCTTCAAGGCCACTACCATTGGACTCAGCGCTTGAAGACGAAGATGATGGAACCCTCGCGCTCAATTTATGAGCGTTGAGGGGCTAGTCGCTATTTTCTGGAAACACCCCTAAAACCACGCGTTAAAACCGTTGTTGTATGCTCGTGTTTCAGAAAAAAAAATAATAACACGAAGAAGATGATGCGTTGTCAAAGCATGATAAGCCGGTTTGAAAATTGGCGCGTTAAACCACTAACTCTCCGTTTTCTTTTTATAATATTTATTGTTTATTTGTTTAACAGATGGCTTCGTTGGCTCAGCTGGCAAACACTTAGTGCTTCAACCTCCAAGACCTGGGTTCGAACCCCAGGTCTGTGTAAATTTCCATGTTATTTTTCACTAATAACTCCCATGCAGCGCTTATGATAAGGACCACCATACACTCACCATATCAAGCCAGCCACGTGCTTAGTGGAATCAGATCAAAGGCCAAGAATCAAAGAGCACGCTACACTTCAGTCAGCGCACCACATGCTTGCACGAAAGTCAATCAGGCCTTGCAGGATTGGGCCAGAACTTTTGAATCAACACCTCACAAATTGGGGACTACCCCCCCCCCTGGTTTGCCTTCTCCATATTTTCATATTTTATCTTTATTATTTTATTTACTTTATTATCTCGATTTAATTAATTATTATTTTTACAATATATAAAAAATGCCTAAAAAAATCAGAAAAAGATAAAAATATAATATTTATTATTTTTATAAGTATGTCAACATGTAATTATTAGTTTTAATTAGGTTACAATTTTAATTTCTTTTAATAACAAAAAATACAAAAAATATGTAGAAATAGGTTTAATTAATTTTGATTCTTTTTAATTTCCCCTTTTTTACAATAATAATATTTATTTTATTTATTTTCATAATTAAAAATGCATGTAAATTAACTTAGGTTTAAATTAGTTAAAATTCAATATTTTTCATAATAAGTTTAAAAACCATTAGAATTAGGGTTTACATTCAATTTTAATTTTGATTAATTCTCTTTTTTCTATTAAATCTAAAAAAACACAAAAATATCAAAAAAAAATTTCTTTTAACTCTTAATTTTAATTCCTTATTAATAATATTTTGCAAAAGGGTCCAACGCCCTCGTTCGTAATTTATTTAATTTGCGTATTTATTTTGTTTCGCTTAAATAGTTATGTATCTGTCCCGAAGCCATGTAACTTAAACTTCTCGCATTTTTATTTCTTTTGCTTCATTTATTTTCCGTCAAATCGGGTCCGGTTTAATTTTGGCGATGTGGACCCGCGCCGTTTGTAATAGTTTAGAATTTACTCTTCCCGCAAATATTAACTGTTAAATAAGCATGAAAGAATGTATGGCCTTAAAAATAAAATCACGCGTAGATCACCTGACATGAACAAGACAAATACAAATGAAAACGACACACGAATCGCACACACCACCCCTAGGGTACGCCTCACTGTTGCCTTGCCTCGAAAGGTGATCGTCGAGTAGAGGATGTCTTTGTAAGTCCTCATGATCCGGGAACCTGGCATGAGGGTAGCTTCTAAGGTGTCTTCCCATTGCTCTGGTGACCATACTGTCCCAAAACTCGAATTGACCCGAACACCTCCAACGGTGGTGCTACCTACCTCTCAATGGTGGGATGGCACTACTTTAAAGGACATTTACACAGACGAATTCCTTAGGGTAGGTAGGTTCTCGTAGATACTTTCTCTCTTCAAAAACAAACAAAAATACTTTTCACACCAACACATTTTCAAAAAGCTTTCGAAAGCAATTTTTCAAACACTCTTGAGGACCGATACAAGAGTCGAACTGGAATTTTCAAAGAAACTTTTTAAAACCCACAGTTGAAAAGCAAACAAACCTTTTTGAAAACACAATGAGCAAGTATCTAAGAGCCCATGGATAACCATGGATAGAAAGGGTGCTAACACCTTCCCTTTCTATAATCTACCTCCCGAACCGAGAGCAATCTCTATAAGGAATTTTTCTGTGCTTTTGTCCTTTCCATTTGGAGAAAATAAAAGACGGTGGCGACTCTTGCTTCCGCGACATACGCGAACCAGCGTTAAACAGTCAGTTCCAGATCCACCGATCACACCCGGCACCTGTTGAAGATATTCCAAGACTTTCGTCTGGCTCAGTTAAATCGATTCTAAAATTTTTCTGATTCTTATCCAGTCAAAGTTATTTCAAGACCTTCTCTGTTTCGGTCAGATCGACACTAAGATCTCCCTGATTTTTATTCCATTTGAAGATGTTCCAGATTTTTACTGTTTCAGATAAATCTCTCAACGGTTTATTCTGATTCATTTCCGGATTTTTACTGTTTCAGATAAATCTCCCAACAATTTAGTCTGATTCATTTCCAAATTTTTATTGTTTCAGATAAATCTCTCAACGGTTTATTCTGATTCATTTCCGGATTTTTACTCTTTCAGATAAATCTCTCAATGATTTAGTCTGATTCATTTCTAGATTTTCACTGTTTCAGATAAATCTCTCAACGGTTTATTCTGATTCATTTCCGGATTTTTATTGTTTCAGATAAATCTCTCAATAATTTAGTATGATTCATTTTCAGATTTTCTCTATTTCAGATAAATCTCTCAACGATTTAGTCTGATTCATTTTCAGATTTTCACTGTTTCAGATAAATCTCTCAACGGTTTATTCTGATTCATTCTCTGTTCAGATCCAGTTTAACTTTCTGTCAACAATCACCTTTGGATGGCATCCAGAAGCACATCTCCGACGATTCTCCTCTGTTTCTCCAAATGGCATCTTTAAGCCCGTTTTCATACACAATCTCTACAGCACGTCATTAAGATCCCCAGCGGAGATGAGACTACCAACTACCAATCCCCAGCGGAGCTCAAACTATCAACCCACAGCGGAAATCATCTGGTTTCTCCAATTCCCCAGCAAGTTATCTTAAAGCCTGGAAATCAACCAGATAACAGTTAACTTTTATCCCCAACCTAGGATAATTCCCCAGAAGATTGGCATACACCCAAACTCCTGATGTCCCCGTCAGAATGAAGATTCTCATTCTTGACTCCCAGTAGATTGGCACACACCCAAACTCCTGATGTCCCCGTCAGAATGAAGATTCTCATTCTTGACTCCCAGTAGATTGGAATACACCCAAACTCCTGATATCCCCATTAGAATGAAGATTCTCATTCTTGACTCCCAGTAGATTGGCATACACCCAAACTTCTGATATCCCCGTCAGAATGAAGATTCTCATTCTTGACTCCCAGTAGATTGGCATACACCCAAACTCCTGATATCCCCGTCAGAATGAAGATTCTCATTCTTGACTCCCAGTAGATTGGCATACACCCAAACTCCTGATATCCCCGTCATAATGAAGATTCTCATTCTTGACTCCCAGTAGAGTGGCATACAACCCAAGCTTCTGATATCTCCAACAGAATGAAGATTCTCATTCTTAAAGTGGCATACAACCCAAGCTCCTGATATCTCCAACAAAATGAAGATTCTCATTCTTAAAGTGGCATACAACCCAAGCTCCTGATATCTCCAACAGAATGAAGATTCTCATTATTAAAGTGGCATACAACCCAAGCTCCTGATATCTCCAACAGAATGAAGATTCTCATTCTTAAAGTGGCATACAACCCAAGCTCCTGATATCTCCAACAGGATGAAGATTCTCATTCTTAAAGTGGCATACAACCCAAGCTCCTGATATCTCCAACAGAATGAAGATTCTCATTCTTAAAGTGGCATACAACCCAAGCTCCTGATATCTCCAACATAATAAAGATTCTCATTCTTAAAGTGGCATACAACCCAAGCTCCTGATATCTCCAACAAAATGAAGATTCTCATTCTTAAAGTGGCATACAACCCAAGCTCCTGATATCTCCAACAGAATGAAGATTCTCATTCTTAAAGTGGCATATAACCCAAACTCCTGAACTTTTTCCAAACAGGAATAAGCTTTTCCCCAGAGTCCTGAGCTTACTCTCCAGCAGGATAGCTACTCCCCAATAGTATAGCTATTCCCCACAGAGTTTTTACTCCCCAACAGAATGAAGATTCTCATTCTTGATTCCCTAGTGAAGGTTCCAAAGTCTTCATTACTCCCCAGCATGAATTTGTCAGAATTATTAAATCCCTTGCAGATCGAAGATTCTCATTCACCATTCCTCAACAGATTGAAGATTCTCATTATTAATTCCCCGCAGGAGCCATTAGAGCCTTCCTTATTCTCTAGCAGATCAAGGTTTTCCTTTGATTGATCCCCGGTAGAGATCGCCAGAGTTTTCCCTATTTCCCAGCCGAGTAAGGATTCTCATTATTTAACCCCTAGTAGAAGTCTTCAAAAGTTCTCTGGATTCCCCAAGCAGGTTTCGCAAGCAACACTTGGCATTATTTTCACAAAATAATGATTATCATATTCCAACTCCAAAGAGTTGAAGGATCCCTATATCCCCAGGAAAGTCGTGAAGGATTCTCACATCCCCACAGAATTTGTCCAAGGTTTTGAATCTCCAGCAGCGGTCAAGGATTTATTTTTCCCGACAGCAGTCAAAGATTTTATTATCTCCAGCTATCAAGGATTTATTTTCCTCAGCAAGATAGAAAATCAGCTTACATGCACATACATTACATTCATATATCATAAACATTGATAAAACACATTTTATTGCATCATACATTTCATGCAACAGAACTTTGTGTTTCAGCTAACATTTTACCCTTTTCAGGATAAGATTAACAAGCTACCAATATACAATCAGAAAACAGCTTAGAGATGCTCCAGACACGGATGCTATTCTATTTGCTTATTCAGATTCAAAGCTCAGAAAAAAGCTTAGAGATGCTCCAGACACGGATGCTATTCTATTGCTTATTTAGATTCAAAGCTCAGAAAACAGCTTAGAGATACTCCAGACACGGATGCTATTCTATTGCTTATTTAGATTCAAAGCTCAGAGATGCTCCAGACACGGATGCTATTTTGTCGCTTATTCAAATACAAGATTCAGATACAGTCCAGATACGCTCCAAACACGGTAGCCATGTTGTCACTTATTCTGACTTTTTCCAAGCTCAGAGATGCTTAAGACACGGATGCTATTCTGTCGCCTATTCAGATTTCAGATTCAGATCCAATACAGATACACTCTCGACACGGAAGTCATTCTGTTATTCATTCAAGATTCAAATACAGTTACAGTTCAGATACGTTCCAGATATGGATACCATTCTGATGTTCATTCTCCTGATTTTCAACAAACATTCTTGGATGGCATCTTTAAGCCCATCTCCGACAAGATTCTATCACCTCTCCAAATGGCATCTTTAAGCCTATTCCCTCAATTATGCTTTGACGAGTGCAAATTTATGGGCACTCTAGTGTCCAATCATCTTTTACCTTCGAGTCACGAATGGCAAACTCGCTGATCTAACTCTTCAGGTTCAAGAAGATTGAACAGGGGCAGCTGTTGTACACCAAAATTTACCCTCCCATTTTTCATAAAAAGCACAACCCTAGAAGTTGCCTATTTGTTCAGGATTCCCCAACGGGATTTTACAAGCAGTGTACGGCATTTCCCTTACAACAGAGTTTACTTCTCTAAAAGGAAATTCATCAACACTTCAACTTCACAACATGAAGACTTACACTCCATATCCTCAGTAGCAGTCAGGGACTTTATTTCCCCCTATCCAACAACAGTGCAACATATTAGCTCACATACGCATACATCACATCCATATATCATAAACATCGATAACACGAATGCATATATCACAATCTCATTGTACCATTTATTTCATACAGCATGACATCGCATACAGCTAATGTTTTTACCTTTTTCAGGATAAGGTTAATCAAATGACTATCATCAACAAATTACAAAGGTCAGAAATTGATACCTAAGACAAGCCAGGACAATTATCTACACGACAAACTGAAGTAATCCAGTACGGGTTCTTCAGGTTCAACTTTTGATACAGTTCATATACGCTCCAAACATGGATGCCATTCTGATACTCATTCAGATTCAGATTTCAGATACAATACAAATATGCTCCAGACACGGGTGCCATTCTGATACTCATTCAGATTCAGATTTCAGATACAGTACAGATACACTCCAGACACGGATGTCATTCTGATACTCATTCAGATTCAGATTTCAGATACAGTTCAGATACGCTCCAGACACGGTTGCCATTTTGATACTCATTCAAATTCAGATTTCAGATATAGTTCAGATACGCTCCAGACACGGATTCCATTCTGATACTCATTCATATTCAGATTTCAGATACAGTTCAGATACGCTCCAAACATGGATGCCATCCTGATACTCATTCAGATTCAAGCTTTCAGATATAGTTCATATACGCTATATACACGGATTCCATCTTGATACTCATTCAAATTAAAGCTTTCAGATACGGTTCAGATACGCTCCAGACACGGACGCCATTCTGATACTCATTCAATTTTAGCTTATAGATACGGTTCAGCGATTATTTCCAGATGGCATCTACAAGCCCATCTCTAACAACTTTCCATCCTCCCTCAAAATGGCATCTTTAATCCCATTCCCTATACCATCAAGCTTCACATCACCGAGTGCAAATTTCTGGGCACTCTAGTGTCCAATCATCTTCCACCTTCGAGTCACGAATGGCAAAACTAGCCAATCTAACTCTTCAGGCTTAAGAAGATTGAACAGGGGCAGTGTTGTACCCAAAATTTGCCCTCTCACTTATCAAGAATTTTTCTCACAAGATTTCCTTTGGCTCAAGACTGCACTAGGGTTGATCAGCTCAAGACACCTCTTTAAACACTGATGACCAAAATTAGGGTTTGAGATTGCACAAGGATTTTTAAACTCCCAATGCCCCATATGACTTTCATGGATCATTATGGACCCCCAAGATTACTCATGTCAAGTTTCAAGCCTTGGATCACACTTTTGCTCAATCAATTGAGCAGTTGACCTAAAAATCAGTTGTATTGGGGAAAAAGTCAATGTTGTACCCCAAAATTTGCCCTCCCATTTTTCATAGAAAGCACAACCCTAGGTTTTCTCAAATATTTAAGATTGGCTCAGGAATCGATCAGACAGATTTTCTCCTATGGCAGTAAATAAGGAATTAGGGTTTTTCTCGCATTTCTCAGAAGAATTTGAGTTCTCAGAAATTCAATTGATTTTTTACATGTTTTCATGCTCTCTCAAATTTACTGGAAAAAGGCAGTGTTTGTTTGATCCAGGTTAACCAGATAATTTGCGTCTTTTAAAAAAAACATTCGCTTTGTTTATGGAATAAACATTTGCTTGTTTTTGGAATACACAGTGCGTGTTTTGATTGGAATACAGTTGCAAGATTACAGAGTTATTGGATTACTTGGAGTTTAAGTTATCTTGGTTGGAATTATTGGAATACAGTTTCAATTATCTTAACCAGGAATATTAAGAATCAGTGAAGACACAAAGAGAGAATTACAAGTTACTAATAGTAATGGATTTTATTGAACATCAGATTATCTCATAAAGACTTTTTCATTTATTTCAAAAAATTGTTACAATATAATTTATTATTTAAATGCTTTAAGTTTTACAACTTATTATATTTGAAAAATAAATTAGTACGATTGTTTGAGTATTTCTCCCTAAATTACAAAGAAAAAATCTAAGCCTAAGGATGACTAAGCTTCCATTGCTCCCATGCTCGCCAAAGAATCTCTTGCTTCCTCTGCTTTGCCACCATCCAGTTTGCGCTCACATGAAAGAAAGACAAAAAAATAATTAGCACAGTTAATTGGATATGAGTAAGAATTTTCAAAAAAAAAGAAAAAAAATGTGTTCATCATTAAAGTTTGCCATTTGGAATCAGAGGGCTATTTTTAATTCATCACGTTTTTATTTTTCTCTTTGCAAATCACAAGAAGATTACTCTTCTTGGTTCACAAAAAGAAAAAGAAAAATGCAAGCAAAGCTATCCAAATAAGAAATGTAAACAAATAGTCCAAACTGAATGCAACAAGCTGGACAAAATCTAATGCAAGCAAATTTGTCCAAATGCAACAAGGCAATCCAAACAGAGCCAAACTAAACAGATCCAAACTAAACAGGACAAAGTACAATGCAGCAAATTGGACAAAGTAGCATAGCAGTAAGAATGCAGCAGCATAGCAATAAGTACAGCAGTATGGTAAACCAAACAACAAGCAACGGGCTTGTTTCAAAAGCCTTTTTATCATTTTCCAAGATTTTGGCAAACTTTTCAAAAAAAGGTGAAAAAAGCATTTTGCTTTTATCATTGAGAGAGGAGAGAGAGGAAAGAAATCACCTAATTGGTTGGAATTGCACAAAAGGTACAGCTTGGCTATTCTGCCCACGGGCTGTCAAAAAGAAAAGCAAATATAACAGTAGGCAAACTGTAAGAAAGAGAGAAAACATTTGATAAAAACTCAGAAATCTCAACAACAAAAAAAACCAAGTATCAAACTGCATCTCTCATCAAACATAACCTGCAAACTGTAACATTTCAACTTCAAACCTGCCCAACAAATCAAAAAAACCTCCAAGTTTTCATAACCTTCATAGAGGCCTAAAACTGTCAAATTTTTCAACTCAAAAACTGTCAAACCAGTTTTCAAACCAACAAGTAGAAACAGAAAAAACATATTCAAACTGTCCAACCATCCCAAACCACCAAAACTACCAAAACTAGTTTTCAAACCTCCAAAAACATTAAGTTTCAAAACTTCCAAAGTCCTCAAACAGTTCCAAACCATTTCAAACTATCAAATAAAAACATTCAATAAAGCTCAAAACTGCATAACCAGTTTCAAACGAAACCTGTAACTCAATTTTCAACCAAAGAACTGTAAAAGGCATCAGGGCTGCAAAACATTCCAAAGGATCCAAACCTGTAACTCATTTCCAACAGTTGGTCCAACCATCACTAACCATTCTCAAAAACTCCCAAAACCTATTAACCATTATCAGAAAAGTATCAAAACTGTAACCATCAAGAACATACCAAGCCAAACCTGTTAGATCAAACCAAACAAGCCCAAAAGACCAGTTCTCAAACCAAATTGTAACAAACACCAAGTTCAAACATACAAAATCACAAGCCTGCAACATTTTCAACTTCCTAACTGTCAAAAGCATCAAAGCTGCAAAACCATTTCAACAACAAAACATAACAATTTTCAAACAACCAAAGCCTGCAAACTGTCAACAAAAACATTCACAAAAATCCAAAACCTGTAACTCACAAAACATTCAAATTGTAACCAAAACAAACAGAACCAAGTATCAAAAACTACCATCAACATCCCAACACCCTCATCGATCCAAAAACAGTTCAAAAAAAAAACCAAATGACCTAAGAACAATCACAGAGTTTCAAACAAACCTTCAAACTAACCAACAACATCTAACAATCAAAAATATCACATCATCATCAGTCAAAGTTCAAGGGATAGAAAGAAGTCACCAGAAAAGCTCACGCTTCGCCATCATTTCCTCCCTCCCCGTTTCCGGCCTCCAAGGAGCACCATCAGCTCAGTCTCACGACCTTTTCCATTTCGCAAAAGTCCCAAGGTATGTCTCTTTTCAAACCGTTTCCTGCATCTCAAAGCATAGCACAATAGATTAACAAGCAAAACATGAACAAGATTAACAATAACAGAAATCGTTCAAACCCCCTTTTCTGGCCTTGTCTCTTTTGGTTTCAGCATTGACTTTTTCTTTCTTCTTTGGGCCAAACACCTTTAAAATCTTAAGCCCATTTCTTCTCTTTTTAATTTGTTTTATTTGTTTTGAGAAATGCTAAAGAAAATTCAATACTTTCTTTCATTATTAAATTAAGTTAAATCTGTATAGTTAATTTTTTTATCATTTTCTTTTTTCTTTTAATTTGTCTTTATTAATTTTTTACACTTAATAAAAACATCAAAACATTAATTTAGCTTTTTTTTCTTTCTTTAAGTTTGTTGGCATAATTAATAAAATACACACAATATAATAAAGATTTTTAACTTAAATCATTTTCTTTTTAGATTAACTTTTATTTTTCTTTTTTCAAGTAAATACATACATTTCATACTTTGTTGATTTTATTTTCGTAAATTGTCATAGCTTTGTATTAAATCGCACGACAATTCGATTTGGTTGTATTATTTAGACATTGCTATTTTTATGTGATTCATCCCCATTTGTAACAATTGTACCCCCATTCCCGAACATTTTGTAATAGCGTAGAATTTCAATTCCCGTAATTTACTGTTTTCCATATACTGTATAGTAACTAGGCGTGTATGGCAAGTTTCAAAAAAAATCAATCACTAGATGACCTAATCCAAGAACAAATAACTTGAAATCAACACACTTATCACACGCGCACCTCTAGGGTAACCTTGCTTGTTGCCTCGGAAATACAATCATGTCCCTCGAATATGCGACACTCTAGCAAATGACCCTTCGATAAACAAAGATCATAGTCCCTCGATGACCCTCAATGTTGCCTTCGATAAAACGATCTCGTCCCCTTATAAAATTGCTAGAGCGTATCACAAGTTTCCTTCAATGATTATAAAATTGACCCGCGCCTGTCCTTTTACATCCAATGATGGGGCTTCTTACCAAATCAATGGTAAGATAGCACCATTAAAAGGAAGAAGAAAATAACAACTTAAGACCTTTCGAGTAGATAGATTCGCTCTTAGTTACTCGCTTGCTCACGACAAAAACTTTCACACCTACACTTCCATTTCAAAACATTTCCAAAAGACAAAAAATTTTGCATACGTTCTTATAGAGACGAGAACCATGGCAAAACCTCTTTTCAAAACACTTTTCGAAACACGATTCACAAACACCTCTTTGAACTATTTTTTCGAAACAAAACTTTGTATATGTTCTTATAGAGACGAGAACCATTACAAAGAAACTTTCCAAAATACTTTCAAAACTCACACCACAAGCACACAATCAAACAAAAGCAAGTGATCTAAATGAGTAACTAAGAGCCCATGGAAAACCATGAATGAAAAGGGTGCTAGCACCTTCCCTTTTCATAATCTACCCCCCGAACCCAAGAAAACATCTCAAAGGTATTTCCTGTGCTTTTTGACCTTTCCTTTGGATAAAATAAAAAGTCGGTGGCGACTCTTGCTAAACCGCACAAGTGCGAACGAAACGCAAAAACCTCTAGTCAGTTCTCCCACCGTATCACAGTCAACTATGGAAAATTTACAGTCAAACTTCATAATTTTTTATCCACATCAACATTTTAAACTCATATGTATCATTTGATCAAGTTTGGACCACAACTCCTCAATAAATTTGATCAAATCTCCAAAAGGGCAAAATGGTCAAAATTAGGGTTTTTATTGGGAAAGGGCAATTTCTGATTTTTGACCTAGAAAATGATAAATTTGTTTAAGGAATGATATCAAGAGCCCAAATTGCATAATTTTGACCTAATGACATGGCTCAAAACATTTCAAGTCCAATGATTGACAAATGAATTTTTCAGTCAACTAATCAAAAGTCAATTATATACTGAAAAGTCAAACTTTGACTTTTTTGGTCAAATTCAAATGCCAAAGATCACAATTCATCAAAATATGAAACTTATTCATCAAGAAATCAAAAAAGCCAAGATTTCATTTTGAAAAGTCAAAATTTCTAAACTTAGAAAGTTTTCTAAGTGTTGGAAATTTCTTATTTTTTTCATAACTTTGAGCAAAATTTCCACCATGATGAAAGATGATTCAAAAGAAACTTCTAACATGAAAGTTGTAGATCTCCATGAAATATACAACTTTTCTTCACAATACTTCTTCCAAAAGTGCTTGGATCTCATGTTATAATTTTAAGAACATGTGGTCATGAAACAAAACACTTAGTGAAATTTTTGCCCTAATTTGGTCAGGATTTTGACCTAATTTCATGGAACTTTTTCATATAGATCCAAGGGGAATCTTAAAAAGTAATTCAAATATGGGTTGTAGAGAATATTTATAGATTTCCAAGATGTCTAATAACTCCTTGATATCATTTTTGAGTAGGGAGAATCGAAGAGATGAAGTTAGGGTTTTATCACTTAAATTATAAGTCATATTGTGATGAACCAAATTAAAAATTCAAAGTTATGCTGCATAACCTCTACTTTGAAGGCCTCAAACTTGTTAGGCACTCCATAATTAATTGCTTACATAGCTGTTAGAGGTCTCATCTCAAGCATTCAATGCAAGGCCATGCTTTATATCCATTTTGGGAAGAAAGTGCACATTGCCATTTTGACAAAGTGACTTTTTGCAGAAAACTTACTCATGAGCTTTGCACTTTGTCTCTTCTGATCATACAAGTCCATAACCCATAAGAAACTTGTTAGACACTTATAATCACCCATCCCATGCTTGTACTTCACATTGAAACTTGGTTTCCCACTTTTCTTGAAAATTAAGTAACCTAGCAATTAGCTAAAAACTTGTACTTCTGATTGTCCAAACCACTCCAATCCTTTTGCTTATAGATATACAAACCATTTGCCATAAAATACACGAATGGTTGACCCCTAAAAACACAAAGAGCTCAAAATCACATCTCATACCTCCATTTTCACATAAACTCACCAAAAACTTGAAACTCATAACTCCCTCGTGCGTTTTCAAGCCTTTTGGTTCCTAAAGCTTCTAAACATCATTTAGAACTGATCCCACACCCTGTTACAGAACTGTAACACCATTAACACCATCCTCCATTTTCAAAAATAGAGCTTTGCAATTGGACTTCTCCAGAGCTCACCAGGTACTTTCAGCTCAAGCTAAGCATCCCATTAGCTTCCTGGGAGCTTGAGGAAGCTAACCCCATCATTGGAACTCCTTGAAAGCTGCTCAAACTTCAAACCTGATACCCTCTTGCAAGGTAAGTTTTCTAACTTTGGAACTTTTCATACTGGCATCATCGATGATTTATTTGTGAATGAAACATGTAGATATCATTGCCCTAAAGCTAACCATGTCCTTAGTTTCCATTAATTTTGCTTGAGCTTAGAGAATTTTAAGATTGAAATTTTTGAGATTTTTAGGGTTCATATTAGGGTCAATGAAATTCATGTTTGTCTTTGTTCTATAGTTTTAATGCTTTACATTTCTGAGACCGTGAGGAAATTTGCTACAAGTTTCATGTTTACAGTTTTCATTTTTGTTGAGATTTGAACAAGTTACAGAGCTTCTGGATGGGCGTGAGGTTGAAGATGAAGTTGGCCTCGGAAACATGTTTGCCTTATGTACTTATTGTTTGATTTATATTGATGTATAGCCACCCCAGTGGTAGAAGCGCGCGCCTGTAACCTGAGAGACCTGGGTTCGAGCCACAGTGGTACCCTTTTGTTTTTTTTCACATTTTTTGCTTTCTGATTTTGTTTCTTGGACAGGCGTTGGGCCTCTTTGGGCTTTGTTTTTTTTTTACTTTCTAACCCCCTGCAGGCTATTCACACCCCTGGCCCAGTTTTTATTTTCTTTTCTTATTTTTATTTTATTTATTTTATTAATTATTTTTCTAATACTAAAAAATCACAAAAAATATAAAAATAATAGATTTATATTTTGACATAGTTTATTTATTTTTTCTCACAAAAATTATTTTATTTAATCAATACTTTATTTATTTCACTAATTATCTTTGTAAAGTTAATTAAAAAATAAGTTTTAGTTATTTTCTTTTACACCAATTAAAATATATTATTTTAATATTAAAAAGGGCCAAAAATATTTTATAATACCATAAATTATTTTCAAGACAAAAATACAAAAAATACTTTTCTTAAACTTAATTTATTTTTAATCAATTAATAGATTTAGGGTTTTTTTTAAAATCCTTTCTTAGTAATTTTAGGTTTTACCTTTTACTACTTTAATTAATTATTTTTCCCCTTTAATTAATTAGTTAAAAAATTCAAAACCCCTTTTCTCATAAAAAATCAAATAAACATCTATTTTCTTTGCATTTACATTCTTGCATATTTATCTATTTTTGTACATTTATTTAATCAATTCTTGTACCAATTAAATATGGTTGTAATCGATTAATTAGGTTTATTTTCTTGCAATCCCCATTTACAATTTGTACACCCCCCTCCCACAAGTATTATAATAGCGTAGTAACTTTAAATTCCGCCATTTATCGCTTTATATATAACATGCTAGCAATTAGGGTTTGTATGGAAAGACTAAAACCAATACTTAGAAAACCCTAATTCAAGACAAAATCAAGCATGAAAATAATGAACTTGCACATAAGCACCCCTAGGGTAAATCCACTTGGTTTCCTTTACAAAATGGCCATATTACGCATGTGAAGTATCTTAGCAAAAACAAACAAAAATACAAGATCATAGTCCCTCGATGACGCTATTTAAGTTGTCTTTCAAATGATCTTGGTCCCTAAAAGAGAATGCTAAGATACCTTTCAACATTGCTAATCATGGTTATACGATGACCCACGCCCGTCCCGCTTACATCCAAAGATAGGGTTACTTACCAAATCAATGGTAAGATAACAATGTCAAAGGAAAAGGAAATGAACATAAAAGACTTTTGAGTAGGTAGATTTCTCCTAATTACTTGCTCCATTTCAAAACAAACATCCTTGCTATTTTCAAAACAAGCACCTACACTTTCAAAACATCTTACAAATTTGGAAACATTTTCAAAAGATCAACATCTTTGTATACATTCTTACGAACGAGAATCATTACAAAGATTGCCTAAACAATGGCCTCTTTACAAAATACTTTCAAAAACCATACAAAGCACAATTTCAAACAAAAGCAAGTGATCTAGCAAGTAACTAAGAGCCCATGGAAAACCATGGATAAAAAGGGTGCTAATACCTTCCCTTTTATAATCTACCCCCCGAACTCAAGAAACAATCTCAAAGGTCTTTCCTGTGATTTTTCACCTTTCCTTCTGGATAAAAGAAAAGTTGGTGGCGACTCTTGCTAACCGCAACATTTACGATCAAACGCAAAACCTTCAAGTCAGTTCTCCCAACGTATCACACAAAGATATTTCAATGAGCCAACCAACTGTTTAAAAATTGTAGCATCTACATCATCACCCTCAACATCAAAATCCAGCTTGTGATTCGTCTCAGCAGGTGTAATTGTAGTCTTGCAATTTGTTGGCTCAAATATTTTCAGAAGTTCAAGTTCATACTTCAGTTGATGCAAAATGATATCCTTTTTAGAGTACATAATTTCCATCCCTAGAAAATATACCATATTTACCAGATCAATCATCTCAAATTCATTCATCAACACCTTCTTGAACTTGACTATCTCATATGAATAGCTCTCTGTTAGACATATATCATCAACACAGAGACACGCCAAAATAATATTTCTTCCAGAGGTATGCTAAACATAAACCCCATATTCCACCTCACATTTCATGAATCCTTGACGCTTGAAAAACAAGGCAATTTTCATATTCCAAGCTCTAGGAGCTTGTTCCAGTCCATACAAGGCTTTATGCAACTTATACACCATCCCTTCTTCATTCTTTTTCACAAATCTAGGAGGTTGTGATACATAAATTCCACTTGTAAACAACCATTCAGAAATGCATATTTCACATCTAAATGCATCAAAGGCCAATTCCCATTAGCAGCTATAATAATTACCAATTTGATTGTTTCATGTCTAGCTACATGCACAAACACTTCAAAGTAATCTAATCCAAGTTTGTGTAGAAATCCTTTAGCTAGTAATCTTGATTTGTGTTTTCCAATTGATTCATCTGGCTTTAACTTTATCTTGAAAACCCATCTGACACTGATGGTTTTCTTTTCTTTGGGAAGCTCAGTCAACTTCCAAGTCTTGTTACTTTCTATATCCTCAAGTTCTTCTTTCATGGCCTTCAACCACAATTTCTTCTTGAGAGATTATTCAGTACTAATTGGTTCAGAGTCTACTAACATGGTATACTGAATCACTTATCCTTCAGAGTCTATCTCAGTATCTTGCAACATGTCAAACTCTGGAAATCTAATTTGTATTTGTATGATTCTTTATGGCCTTTAAACTTGATCATAGTCTTCTTCAGATGATGGAACAATATCAGATGTTGCACTACCTTCAGAGGATGAACCACCTTCAGAAGTTCCACGTTCAGAAGGTCCACCTTTAGAGGCATGACCACTGTCACAAGTTGGATGACCACCAGAGTCTGGATCATCACCAGAATCTGGATTTGAATCAGATTCACCTTCAGAATTAGACTCGTCTCCGTAGACTCCTTTAGCTTCAGAGTCATCTTCAGACTCTGACAAATCTTTAGAGGTTGAATTCCCTTCATAGGCAGATTCTTCTTCAAAGTCAGAAATACCTTCAAAAGTTACCTCAGGTGTTAACGCTACACCAGAGTTGGATTGATACTTGTTCTAATCCCATGCTTTTGATTCTTTCACAATGAAGTCTCACTTGACTTAAACTTTGTTAGTGATAGGACAATAAATCTTATAAGCACCTATAATATGGTACCCAATCAACAACATTACTTTGCTTCTATCATCCAACTTCTTTCTAGTAGCACCTGGAATATGTTTGTAACAAACAGAACCAAATACTCGGAAATGACTCACACTTTTTTATCTCCAGTCCACTTCTTAAAAAACAGATTCCTTCAACGTATTCATTGGACACCTTTTGAGCATATATGTTGAAGTGGCAACATCTTCTCCCCACAAGGTGTGAGGCATGTTCTTCTCTTTCAGCATGCTCCTTGTTATATCAAGCAAAATTCTATATCTTCTTTCTGCAAGACCATTGTGTTGAGGAGTGTATGGAGAAGTAACCCCGTTCTTAATTTCATTCTCCTCACTGAACTTCTTAAAATATGTATAGTTGTGCTCACCTCCACTGTCAGTTTTGAGAACTTTCAGCTTCTGACCACTCTGTTTTTCAGCCTTCACTTTGAACTTCTGAAACTTAGCAAACACCTCATTGTGATACGGTGGGAAAGAACTGACTGTTTTTTGGAATGCTGGTTTACGTTTTGCGTTTGTTTTCGCAAAATGTCGTGGTAAGCAAGAGTCTCCACCGTCTTTTATTTTATCCAACAAGGAAAGGAAAAAAAGCACAGAAAAATTCCTTTTTTGAGATGTTTCTCGGGTTCGGGGGGTAGATTATAGAAAGGGAATGTGTTAGCACCCTTTCTATCTGTGGTTATCCACGGGCTCTTAGGTACTTGCTCAAAGTGTTTTCAAAATTTTCTTTTCTTTGTGTTTGTGGGTTTGAAATGAGTTTTTTGTTTTGAAAAGGAGTGTAAGTGTGAAAATTTGTTTTGTTTTGAAAGAGCAAGTACTTAAGAACCATCTACCTACTCGAAAAAAAGGAACCAATCTGTACTAATGTCCTTTAGACAATGTTATCCCACTATTGATGAGTAGGTAGCAACGTCGTTGGATTTTAAGGGTCAATTCGATTAAGGGACACGCGGTCACTAAATCAATGTTAGGATGCCTTAGTGGTAACCCTAATGTCTTAGATCATTTTTACGAGGCAACCGTTTCGAGGCAACTATGATCTTTGGACAAGAGGGCGACCTCTAAAACTTCTTATACTCAATGACCGCGTTACGAAGGCAACCAAGTGGGGCGTACCCTAAGAGTGTGCATGTGCGAGTGTGTTGTTTTCAGTTTATTTTATCTTTGTACATGTTAGTGGTTATCTATGTTGATTTTAGGTTTAAACGTTCAATCTTGTCATGCATTCCCTATTATCAAACATCTAACAGTTTATAAGTTGCGGAAATTAAATGGCGGAAATTAAACTAACTATTACAAGGTGTCGGGTATTTACATCGCCAAAAGAAACCCTTGAAATTAAAATGCGGAAATTAAATAAAGCGATAAAAGATATTTAAAGTCCTATTAAGCTATTACATTTCGGGAACAAGTACAATAATATGATAAAATGGATCGCGTGCGGGAAATTAAATCGGGCGAGTTCTTAGGGTTTTGACCCCTTTAATTATTAAAGAAAATATTTTTTTTGTTATTTTGAATTTATGGAAGAAATTAAATTGGATTAATTATTAAATTAATAAATTAATTAATTAATAAAATATTTTTGGGTTTTTGGTATTTAAAGAAATAAAAATAAATTTGATCAATGTTAATAAAACCTAATTGTCTAAGTTAATTTTAATTATTGCAAAATATATTAAAAGTTATTCCTAATTAAAACTAAATTAATTAAATTAATATTTATTAACAAAAATAAAATACTGAAAATTAATTTAATAAACAAAATATTTTTTGGTTTTTAATTTTATGAAGGAAAAAATGTGATTGGTTAGTTAATAATAAAAAATAATAACAATAAATAATTAAGAAAAATAATAAAAGAAAAGAGAAAGAATTAGGGTTTGGGCCTGATTTTGGAGGTTTATTCAGCAATTCCAGGGCCCAATTTCGTTGGCCTGGCTTGACTTTTCCTGATTCCATGTGTGCACTTTGACCAGGGAGTATGGTGGACGTTCCATCTGGGCCATCAGATTTGGCCTGGGGCCATCTGTCCATTGATTGAATAAGGGAGTATGATACATCACGCGCTGGCATCAACACTGGAGTACCTGAAGAAAAATAATAGCAAGGCATATGGGGACCTGGGATTCGAACCCAGGTCATGTTGGATTTTGAACAAACGCCACTACCACTGCACCACTATGTCTCAATTGTTAATATATTGAATAATAATAATAATATGGGATAACATGATAATATGCCAGAATTAAAACAAAAGCGCGCGAATATTTGAACGGGGCAACCAGATGGGGGCACGTTGTCGTCCCTGTCCTCAGGTTTGCACAGAAATTACCTGCGGATTTAAATCCGCAGCTAAAAGCGCAGGTCGTTTCAAAAACCCATCTCATACCATATAAACTCCATCCAAGGCCATGGTTGTGTTTGTCTTTCTCCTCCGGTCACGCCTATGTCCGCCAATAGGTCTAATTTTACCTGTAATAAAAACCCCTAAAAAAAACCTAGGAAACCCTATAATGCCGTTTCTCGATACAAAGCATGAAAATAAAATTTGTTATAGCAGAAAGTTAACAAATGATATGGTGAATCAGAATATGCAATCGTTTTTTACAATGGATGCAAGAATGAAGATTTATGAATCCAAGAACATGGCAGATCCGTGAGATGCTTACAGTGCTTTAGGAGGCTGGGGAATGAGTGATTCTGGTTGGTTTTGCTTCTGAGAATTGCCAGGAAGCGATTGTGATGCTTGTTGAGTCCTGAAAGTGCCTCCAAGCTTGATTTCAGTCTCACACTTTTTTGGCAATTTTTCAAGTTTGGTATTGGTGTTCTTGCAGCCTCTAGGTCTCAAATTCGTGTGCCTTGGATTGTATATGTATGCTGCAATGTATTAGGTCAACAAATTGGTCTTGAATCTTTGCACACCAATGCTTTGAGATTGGATTTGATCCTCCATTGAAAACTTGCTTAATTTGGCAAAAATCCAATCTTTTTGCACATGGAATGATTGATATGAATTTGATCATGACATTGATGATGATTAGGTCCTGAAAATAGAAAAAGATCTCATGTAATCAAGTTTTGGGATTTTATTTAATTTAAATTGATTTAAAATGAAATAATTCAATAAAAAATCAAATAAAATAGAACAATTGATAAATGGACACAAGGATGAATCTAGGACACGTGTGGAATGTGGCAAGCCAAAATCAAGTGGAAAAGAATGGGCCCATTTGACAAAATTTGAAGTTTTGGGGATAGTTGACTTTTGGCAATTTTGCAAAAATGCCCAACTTCAACAATGCATAACTTCTTCAATTTTGAAATTTTGGAAGTGTTCTTGGACTTTTTATAAATATTGAGATGTATTATAACCAACCCTTTTGGTCTCATCTTATTTTGATATTCCATGCTCAAGTTATAAGCTTTGGAAAAAAGGTGTTTTTGTTGACTTTCAAAAAATGACCTATAATGTCCAAATTTGTAACTTTTTGTGAGTGCATTTATTGATCTTGGGGTATGAAGATGGATTGTAGGAAATTGAATCCTCTTAAAAATGAGCTTTGGATGGGTCATTTCTCATAAAGTATGAGAAATTTATGCTTGGTCAAAGTTGAGTTGACTTTTCCTACAAAACCCTAATTTAGCAACTTTTGAGTCTTGATGAATTTTGAGCAATCCTTAATGAATCATGATCAACCCTTGATAAAATGATGAAATATCCTTCAAAATGATAATGTTGACAAAAAATATTGAAGTTTGACTGTTTATAGGTCATAGTTGACTTTTGCCCTAGCACAGTCGATTTTGGGACCCTTTGAGCAATTGACTGACCAAACTTCCTCTGCAAGGCTTGAAATTTGACATGGATGACCTTGAGAACATATTAGGACATTAGGGAGAATTTGAGGTCATTTGGACTCAAGGATCTTGATGCAACACAAAACCCTAATTTGGGATTGATTGCCTTAGGAGGTAGCTTGATTATCCAACTCTTGAGCAATCTTGAGCCACTTGGAGATTTTTCTTGCAATGTTTGGAGAAATATGAGAGGGAAAATTTTGGGGTACAACAGCTGCCCCTGTTCAATCTTCTTAAACCTGAGGATATAGATTGGCTTTCGGGCCTTTCATGATCCGAAGGTGGAAGATGATTGAACACTAGAGTAACCAGAAATTTGCACTCGCATGAAGTGGTATCAGCCTAGTGATGTCGGGCATGGGCTTACAGATGCCATTTGGAGACTGTTGATAGGTGGTCTGAACTTCGACTGGAATGGGAATCAGGGAGATCTTATGGTCGATCTAACTGAACCAGAGAAGGTCTTGGATTAACTTTGACTGGATCGAAATCAGAAAAATCTTAGGATCGATTTAACTGAACCAGACGAAAGTCTTAGAATATCTTCAACTGGAATACGAATCAGGGAGATCTTAGGGTTGATCTGATTGAACCAGAGAAGGTCTTGGATTAACTTTGACTGGATCGGAATCAGAAAAATCTTAGGATCGATTTAACTGAACCAGACAAAAGTCTTGGAATATATTCAACTAGAATACGAATCAGGGAGATCTTAGGGTCGATCTGACTGAACCAGAGAAGGTCTTAGATTAACTTTGATTGGATCGGAATCAGAAAAATCTTAGGATCGATTTAACTGAACCAGACAAAAGTCTTGGAATATCTTCAACTGGAATACGAATCAGGGAGATCTTAGGGTTGATCTGACTGAACCAGAGAAGGTCTTGGATTAACTTTGACTGGATCGGAATCAGAAAAATCTTAGGATCGATTTAACTAAACCAGACGAAAGTCTTACACAGATGTAGTTTTTCTTTTGAGGGGACTACCAGGTCATATGAGTAGTCAACAGTATTTACTGATTCGTCTTTCCCTGAAACGGTAAAGAGTCAGTCATATGCAATGTCATGATGTATGAAATGCATGATATATCAAGCAATGATGCTCTCAACATAAATGAGATTGTATGGTATGATGCGCATATGCATGTATCATGATGTATGGAAATGTGATGTTTTAGCTGGGGAAAATAAATCCCTGATAGCTGCTGGAAACAAGAGTTGAATTCTTCGTTTCCGCTGGGGATGGTGAACGAAGGTGATTGTGAGAATGAACCTGCAGGAGAAGATGACTCCGTTGGGGTAAATAAATGGATGAGGAGATTACTCTGTTGGGAAGAGATGCTTTGCTGAGGATTCCATTGATAAATTCCGTCGGGATGAATTATCGTTGCTGGTGATATTGAATCCTGTTGGGGGATTAAATTCCTGTTTGTGAAAGGAAAGAACTTCGCTGGGGATGATCTTTCAGTGGTGACTTCACTGGGGGTAACCTGTTAAACTTTTGTGGGGATAATCCTCTGAGATCTGCTGGGAATGATCCTTTGAACTCGGCTGGGGAGATTTATTTTTGTACTCTGCTGGGGATAAACTTCTAGAGTCTACTGGGGATGATTTTTCAACTCTGTTGGGGAAGTTTTTTCAGACTGCACTGGGAAAATTTCAACTCCACTGAGGGTATCTTATATTCTGCCGGGGAACATTCTTATACTCTGCCAGGGAATATTAAGACTGTCGGGGATATCAAGCCTTTTTAGTGCTGATGGTAGATCAACTCTGCTTGGGGAGAGCATTGTTGATTCGTTCATAGTTGCAGGTCTCAGCTGGGGAGAGCTATCATTACTGTCTTACTCTGCGGGGAGTGAAAGTACCTTAGACATATTCTTCAGTTGAGTCTACCTTTGTACCTGGTGGACAAAGCAACTATACAGTTCGGACAATTCTTATTTGCCCCTGTTTCTGATATTACCAGTAATCATTTTTGTTTCGCATGTAAATATTTATGAGCAGCAATTAATGTCAAATGCATATATCAAAAATGAACCTTGGACGTTCTTTGCAAATCAAAATAGATAAAGGAAAAACAGTTTGAAATTTTTTTGAAAATGAATTGTATTGATTTTGAAGTTTGGCCTGTAAATAGGCATTTTGTACAAGAGGCTGACGTCCTAGTAAGAGAACGCCGCCGAATAATAGAATTTACACAATTTGTGAAAAACTAAACAAAACAGCTATGTGAATAATCCCACTGGGTTCCAACTCTGCTATTTCCTTTATGTCCTCGAGCATCTCATCACTTTGCTACTTGGTTGAGGGTAGATCAGATTGATTAGTGTCGTCTGTGCTTGATCGTTGATACTGAAGTCTGGATGCAAGATGATCCAATGAGACATAGTGTTACGCTTGAATCCCTAACTTTTTCCTGGATCGCCCTTTCGGGTTTTCAGTCCACCGGGATACCCTTTTTTGCCCAAGCCGCCTTTTCAGGTTTTCGACTTGCCGGGTGTACAGATTTTTTCATTTTCATCCCTTAGTTTTGCCCGAACCCTTTTGGTTCGCCGGGAAGCCCTTATTTTTGCCTAGGCCAGTCAACCTAGCGGGTCTTTGTTTATGTGTAGTATCTTTTCACTATGTCTGCATTGACGGAGTGAGGAAGGTCGTCACCGTCCATGGTGGTTAGAATCATAGCTCCTCCTGAGAAAATGTTCTTAACCACAAATGGCCCTTCTTAAGTAGGGGTCCATTTGCCCCTGGGATCACCTTGAGGTAGAATAATGCGCTTGATTACCAGATCCCCAACTTGATACTCTTGTCGTCTAACTTTCTTGTTAAATGCCTTGATCATCCGTTTTTGGTACGTCTGACCATGACAAGTAGCAGTAAGTCTCTTTTCGTCGATTAGGTTCAGCTGATCGAGCTGGGTCTGAATCCAGTCATCTTCGCTCAAACCTGCATCCTTCATGATCCGAAGAGAGGGTATTTGAACTTCAATGGGCAAGACTGCCTCCATGCCATATACCAAGGAGTAGGGTGTTGCCCCTGTTGACGTCCGCGCTGAGGTACGGTACCCATGAAGAGCAAATGGTAACATCTCATGCCAGTCTTTATATATCATTGTCATCTTCTGCACAATCTTCTTAATGTTCTTATTAGCCGCTTCAACAGCCTCATTCATCTTCGGCCGGTAGGGAGAACAATTATGATGTTGTATCTTGAATTGCTCGCAGAGCTCGGTGATCATCTTGTTATTGAGATTGGCACCATTGTCCATTATGATCCTCTCTGGTACACCATATCGATAGATCAGATTGTGCCGAATGAACCGTGCCACGACGTTCTTGGTTACGGTAGTAAAGGAAGCTGCTTCAACCCACTTCGTAAAGTAATCAATCGCTACCAGGATGAAACGATGCCCATTGGATGTTTAGGTCTGATCTCGCCGATCATATCAATGCCCCACATTGCAAAAGGCCAAGGTTGCGTCAAGATGTTTAGAGGAACTGGAGGTATGTGCACCTTATCAGCATAGACTTGGCACTTGTGACATGTCCGAGAATGCTGATAACAGTCAGCTTCCATTGTGGACCAATAATATCCTGCCCGAAGGATTTTCTTTGCCATGGTGTGTCCACTGGAATGAGTTCCAAAAGTACCTTCATGTAACTCCGCCATGATCCTTTCTGCTTCATTCTTATCCACACATCGCAGTAAGGTCGAATCATGGTTACGCTTGTAAAGGATGCCATTGCTGATGAAGAACTTTGCTGCGAACCTCCTCAGAAACTTCTTGTCATTAACAGATGCACTCTCGGGGTATTCTTGGGCCTCAAGGTACCTCTTTACTTCATGAAACCAGGGCTTTTCTGTTACCTCTTTGGTCTCAATATCACAACAATGTGCAGGTTCGTCCAGTCTTTCAATGATAATCCGGGGAGCTTCGTTGTCCCAATTGACCTTGAACATAGAAGACATCATAGCCAGCGCGTCCGCCAGTTGATTCTCCTCTCTAGGGAAGTGTTCAAAGGTTATCTCCTCGAAATGGGGAAGCAAAGTCAACACATACTCCTTGTAAGGAATAAGATTTGGGTGTTTCGTATCCCACTCGCCTTTGATCTGACTGATCACGAGAGCGGAATCTCCGAAGACACTTAGAAACTTAATCCTTAGGTCAATTGCTGCTCGAAGACCCATGATGCACACTTCATACTCCACCATATTGTTGGTGCAGTTGAAACATAGTCCGGCGGTGAACGGAGTATGAGAGCCTTTAGGAGATATGATCACGGCGCCAATGCCATTACCCAAAGCGTTCGAAGTTCCATCAAAGTACATAGACCATCGGGATCCTTCCTCAGGTCCTTCATCCGGTCCAGGTGTCTCACAATCAGTTACCAACATGATATTCTCGTCCGTAAATTCAAAGTTCATAGACTGGTAATCATCCATTGCCTGATGTGCCAAATGGTCTGCCAACACACTTCCCTTGATTGCCTTTTAGGTCGTGTACTGGATGTCATACTCAGCAAGATCATCTACCATCTCGCTATTCTTCCGGACAAGGCAGGCTTTTCAAAGATATACTTGATTGGATCCATCTTTGATATCAACAGAGTAGTGTGAGTCAGCATATACTGTCTCAGCCGGCGAGCAGCCCATGCCAAAGCGCAACAAGTTTTCTCGAGCAGTGAGTATTGGGTCTCACAGTCGGTAAACGTTTTGCTAAGGTAATAAATAGCAAGCTCTTTTCGCCCAGACTCATCATGCTGACCCAGCACACACCCCATTGAGTTGTCGAGTACTGTCAAGTATAAGATCAACGGTCTCCCTTCAACTGGAGGCATCAGAATGGGTGAATCTTGGAGATACTCTTTGATCCTTTCGAAAGCGGCCTGGCATTCAGCGTTCCAACGTACTACTTGATCTTTCTTCAGTAACTTGAAGATTGGTTCACGAGTAGCAGTCAGGTGTGAGATGAATCGGGCAATGTAGTTCAGTCGTCCCAGGAAGCCTCTGACCTCCTTTTCTGTTCTGGGAGCTGGCATTTCCTGTATGGATTTCACCTTTGCAGGGTCCACTTGAATACCTTTATCGCTTACGATGAAACCCAGCAGCTTACCAGATCTCACCCTGAAGGTGCACTTGTTCGGGTTTAACCTTAGCTTGTACAACTTCAACCTGTCAAACAGCTTTTACAGATGGTCAAGGTGTACTTCCTCCGTCTGGGATCTTGCAATCATGTCGTCGACGTATACCTCAATCTCATGATGGATCATGTCATGAAACAAAGCAACCATGGCACACTGATACGTTGCCCCAGCGTTCTTCAATCCAAATGGCATGACCTTGTAGCAAAAGGTACCCCACTGAGTAACAAAGGTTGTCTTCTCCATGTCTTCGGGAGCCATTTTAATCTGATTATAACCGGAGAAACCATCCATGAAGGAGAAGACTTTATGTTGCACGGTGTTGTCAACCAGACCATCGATGTGAGGTAGAGGGAAGTCATCCTTGGGGCTCGCCCTGTTCAAATCCCTGTAGTCAACACACATTTGAACCTTACCATCCTTCTTCGGTACAGGAACCACATTGGCCACCCACTGTGGGTAAGAAGTAACTGCTATAAAACCGGTGTCAAACTATTTCATAACTTCAGTCTTGATTTTCTTAGACATCTCTGGGCGCATTCGGCAGACCTTCTGTTTTACTGGAGGACAGTCTTCCTTGGTAGGCAGGCGGTGAACCACAATATCGGTATCCAACCCAGGCATATCTTCGTAAGACCAGGAAAAGATCTCAACATAGTCACGCAGCATCTGAATCAACCGTTGCTTCACACTAAGCTCCAGATTTGCACCGATCCTGACTTCTTTCTTGTCTTCTTCTATACCCAGATTTACTGATTCCACCGGCTCTTCGTGCGGCTGAATAGCCCTCTCTTCTTGGAGTAGCAGTCTCGCAAGTTCACCAGGCACTTCGCAATTATCTTCACCTTCGTCTTCGACTAAGTTGATCGAATTTTCTAAGTCATAACTGGAAGTAGCAGAGTCGTTACCAGTGGGATCCAGAGTGGATGTAGACCTGTATATGTGAGTGTGTGTAAAATAGCTGTTTTTGCAATATATAATAAAGAAAAACAAGGAGCGCAAAATTTGAAATGCAAGAACGTCCAATGCTTTTATTAATTATATATGTAAATGACACACATAAAGCCCTCACAAATGAAGCCACAGTGCCCCGGGTAAGACATCGAGCCGTAAAGTTTAAAACATCGTCTGTTGCAAATTCAAAACAAAATGTTTCATTACTGGGTAACAAAAGAAATAGGGATGAAGTCCTTTGTTGTCCAGTTGCTTGGTCCATCATCGGTCGTAGGATAGATCCAACTGTCGAACTCAGACTCTTCAACATCGTCTTCAATGGCATTCACTCCTGAATTGCTGATGAACAGGGGAGGTCTTCCGATCCGTGCATTCTGAACAGCCTTTTGAGCTTCTGCAGTGAAACCCAAACCAAACTTGTTAGTCTTCTATGCAAAATCAGGGAGTCGTCCCCAATTTGCACACCCACCTTTCTCGACAACATCCCGGGAATCCTTAAAGGAAGCCATCTTCATAGGAGAATCTTCAACAACAGTCTCAGTTGATGCCAGCGTTTGGGGAACCTCTTCAAAATGTTGAAATGGGGTCTCAATGAACTCCCCGTCCATCTCTACATATCGGAAAGAGTTGAGGTGGCTCACCATGTACTCCTCCTCTCCTTGTACTGTCACAATCTTCCCTTTCACTGGGTACTTCAGCTTCTGGTGGAGCGTAGACGTTACTGCCCCAGCTTTGTGGATCCATGGACGACCCAGCAAACAAGAATAAGATGGCCGAATGTCCATCACATAGAATGTAGAGGCGAAAACCTGAGAACCAACCTTAATCAGAATATCCACCTCTCCATGCACCATTCTCTTAGACCCATCAAAGGCCCTAACAACAATGTTGCTTGGTTTCAGCTCCAACCCTTCACAGTCCAACCGGTCTAGAGCTTTCTTAGGCAAGACGTTCAATGAGGAACCAGTATCCACTAATACATGAGCAAGAGTGGTACCATTGCATTCAATGGAGACATGCAGGGCATCGTTGTGATTCTTCCCCTTAGCAGTCAAGTCGGCGTCAGAGAAACCCAACCCATTATCAGCAGTCAGATTGGCCATGCAATCTTTAAACTGATTAGCTGATGTCTCTTGTGGTACGTGTGCAGTCTTCAAAAATGTAATCAGAGCCTTGGCATGGATCTCTGAGCATAGCAACAGTGACAACATAGAAATTTTGGACGGGGTTTACCCCAGCTGTTCAACTACATTGTAGTCACTCTTTTTGATGATCTTTAAAATCTCTTCCTTCTCTTGTCTAGAAGCTTCAACAGTAATCGTCTTCGGTGCCTCCGTCTGGGCAGGCTCACTGGTGATCCCTTTGCCCCGAGTGTCAGATGACTCGGCGACAGGGGTAAGAATAGGAACTTGAACAGGAATAGTAGCAGGTACACTGGCAAGTGTAATAACAACAGGTTTTCGGGCAGTCGGCGGAGAGATATCAGGGGAGAAAAGTCTTCCGCTGCGGGTGATTTTGGCAGGTCCAACAATATTGTTGACGTCAGTATCAGCATCCAACTCTTGTTTAACTCCATGAAAATAAACATCGGCCCCGTAATGCCAAGGGACAGCTTTATCAGAGGTGTAGGGGATAGGCCCAGGAACAGTGATGATCAATGGTGCGATTCTTGGAACAGATGTAATTCTAACAGGCTTTCTCGAGGAAGCCTTGGAATAATTGTCGAGAATGGTGATAATAGCAACTTCTTCAGTATGAACTAAGGGAACAACAATCTTCTCAAACAGAATTTCTTTACTATCCATCAGGCGTTGGACACCTGATTTCAAAAGATGGCAACCGGTAGGTAGAACAAAACACATACGACAACCTTCGTCACAGCCCGGAAATAAACTGGCTAGCAAAAGGTTCTTCTTCACAGTCATCAAAGGGGTAACAATTTCATTCACAAAAACCACAAACGAGTCTTCATCTATAGCATTCACTCCATGCTTGGGCATAGGAGCAGTCACAACATTAGGTCTTTTGGGCGCCTCAAACTCAATCTCCTTAGCATCAATTAAGTCCTGTATTTTGTTCTTCAAAGCCCAACAATCATTTGTATTATGCCCCGGGCTATCAGAGTGGAAAGCACAGCGGGCATTAGGGTTGTACTTCGGTGATGTTGTATTGGGATTCTTCGGGGCTTCCCTTGGAATCACTAGATTGGTTTTCAATAACTGTGGCAGAATCTGAGATAAAGTCATGTTGAGATGGGTGAATTGCCTTCGAGGTCTCTCGGCCTTTTGTTGATTATTGTGCTGAGGAGCACCAGCAGGTCTTGAAATAACAACCGCATTAACAGCTTAGCGGCGTTCAGGTCTACTATGGCTTTTCAAACTGTAGACAGCACTGGACTCTTTCTTGAAAGGATTTTTCTCGGTGCTCGATGAAGCACCCTTTTGTATCTTACCAGCCTTAATACCAGCCTCAATCCTCTCACCGGTCATAATTAACTCTGTAAACCCAGACGAAGAGCTTCCAATCAGATGGTTGAAAAATGGACCAGACAAGGTCCCCAGAAACATATCCACAAGCTCCCGATCAGCCAAGGGTGGTTGCACTCTTCCGGCGAGGTCCCTTCACTTCTGAGCATAATCTTTGAAACCTTCGCCCGTTCCCATAGATATACCCTGGAGTTGGGTACGCGTGGGAGCAAGGTCGGAATTGTATTGGTACTGCCTGTAGAAAGCAGTAGCCAAATCTTCCCAACTGCGGATACTGGCTCCGTCCAACTGGTAAAACCACTCAAGCTGAGTCCCTGAGAGACTGTCTTGAAAGAAATGGATCCATAGGTTCTTATCAGCGGTGTACGGCTGAATCTTCCTTACATATGACCGGAGGTGCAGCTTCGGACAAGAAACTCTGTCATACTTAGAAAAGGCTGGTGCCTTGAACTTGTGGGGAATTACCACCCCAGATGACAGACCTAAATCACCAAATTCCAGACCAGGCACTTTCTGAACTTCCATCGCACTCAACCGGTCTTCCAGTTGTTTGTATTTATCCCAGCAGGAGGATACTGGTCTTCGTCGAAGTCCGTCTCATTGTCTGAGACCACAGGGCTAGGAGCCCTCCTTTCTTCCTGACTATCTTTCCCTCCAGATGAGGTGGTCAAATCAACTTCATCATGTAGCCTGTTTCCAAACTTGTGACCTGTGTTAAACAGGACTGTCCTCTTCTTCTTCTTCTTCTTCTATTTCAGAATCAGGGTCTTCAGATCTTGCTGACCCTTAGCTAGATTCATGAACATATCTTGGAATTGGGCATTCTGGGCCTGTAGGGCCTTGATTGCTTGCTCAGTTGATGGTTCAGCAGACATAATGAGTGCTGAAATAAATAGCGAAGAAGATAAGAGACCTGTAATGGGTACCTGTTATGAAGTGCATGGGATGAAATGCATATGATATGATTTCAAAGACAATCGAGAGATTCAAATTTGTAAACCAAAAAGGAAACACACTTTTATTAGATAAACTTTGAAATTCAAATTGTTCAACAAATTGCCCTTAAGGCGTTACAAGAAAGGAAATTCTGAAAAGTAAATAAAAATTGGAAAGGAAATAATCAGAGGACAATCAGTGCTCCCATGGTTGCGTCTTGTCGGTCGGACATAGTCATTGAGGATCCGCTTGTTCTCCAGTTGTCTAGTCAACTTTTGGATCTTCTGCTCTTGCTCGTTGAACTTTTCTCGGTAAGCATCCTGCTCTTCTCTCAGCTGCATCCAAGACCTTTTCAGTGCCCTAATGTCAGTGGGCATATGAGGATGGAGGATGGTCGGAAGAACCCCCTCTTCATTAGCAACTTCAACAATGATAGGCAGGACGGCTTCATATGGCATTCCCATCTTTTGGGAACGGATACGAACCCACCTGAGATATGGCTCCATAGGAAGTGAAGTCTTTGGGCCCAGCTCGTGTGGATCAGATCTGTGAACTCTATCCCAAGCACTTATGAATCTGCGGCGTTGCTCGTTGCTATCCCCTTGAAAATTAAAGGTGATACTAGGCATTAACAGCTCATGAGGTCCTTCTCTTCTGGCTCGCCCGAACTGACGTAAGGCCAAGCATGGATTATAAGAAATTCCTTCATTGGTTCCTATCAGTGGAACATTGGGGTACTCTCCACATCGATCAATAATAGCCACCTCGTCCATACCCTTGATAGTCCAGATGATGTCATTATGAGAGAGAGACATAACCCTATAGGCCCAGCCCATGCCTTATTTGTTCTTCAGCACTGATTTGGGGAGGTGCAAAATAAACCACCTCGCTAATAATGGAGCACAGCACATCAAGGTTCCCCGCTTTCGGGCAGTACGAGCATAAAGCTGATGAAGAATGTCACCCAAGAGAGTGGGTACAGGATTACGAGAGATGAAGATTTTTACCGCATTCACATCAACAAAGGAGTTAGGATTCGGAAACAGTACCAAGCCATATATCAGAAGAGCCAGAATATCTTCGAATGCCTTGAAGTCTAGACTATCCTAGAAATAATTAGCCTTACCAACCAAAAACTTAGTCAGAAAGCCCTTTGCTTCACTTCTAGTCTCCCAATTAGCCATTACCTCATCCTTTGTCAAATGAAGGGCTGAAGCAATCTCTTATGGCCTAAGGATCTTCTCCCAACCAGTAAACGGAGTCTGCTCCATAATAGAGATACCGAGCAGATCAGAGAACTCTTCTAAGGTGGGAACCAACTGGTAGTCCTGAAAAGTAAAGCAATGGTACAGCGGATCATAGAATTGGACCAAAACACTCATCATCTGCTTGTCCAATTCGGAGGTGACCAAACTGAGAAGATACCCATGTCTTCTGATGAAGGAGGTAGTATCAGGCATATTTGCAATCAACTCTTTAAGCATGGTGGGAACCTGGACAAAGTTGATCCGGATGGTATTCCTACGCATGGGCATCATGACCTACAAAACAGAACAAAGATGAATCCCTCTTGTCTTTGAAATAGGTTAGTCCAATGCAAGATGTATGCAATGTTATGATGTCATGATGTCATGATAGAAAGCACATCACAAGTATCCACATATAGAAAACATGGTAAAGGCACACAAGTCACACAGAGAGCCCTTAGATTTCAGGCTGGAAAGGAGATTAGGTACTACCCTCTTTCAGTTCAGTTGGTTTAAACCTGTCCTAAAAATAGTAATCGGGTTCTAAAGGATCTCAATATCACTGACTACCCTCAATCGGTCATAATTCCAATTTAGCAACCTTTTCTTGCAGTCGGAATCATCGCGAGAGTTTAGTCTCAATGAGTGTAGCATACTGCTACTGTTCTATGGCCAAGTTGGTCAATTTAAAGGTTCTAAGGTCAGTTGGTGCTTAATGACCCCTTAGAAGACCCATATTCTCCTCGTTCTAACACAAGGGATATTGGTACAGACTAAAGTGCCACACCAACATAGCTACTGCTTCAACCATATCGGTCTATGCCGTACAGTTCCCTCACAGTTTATTGATACTTACCTAAAGGGTATCCCCCAGATCCGGGTTAGGATCTATAGTAACTCCGATACAAGCCCACAAATATAAAGCATACAAAGCAAACAATTGAAAACACAATGATCTAATCCTAAGGTACACCCTACTTATTAAGAGTCCCCAACAGAGTCGCCAGTTCTGTGATACGGTGGGAAAGAACTGACTGTTTTTTGGAATGCTGGTTTGCGTTTTGCGTTTTTTTTTGCAAAATGTCGCGGTAAGCAAGATTCGCCACCGTCTTTTATTTTATCCAACAAGGAAAGGAAAAAAAGCACAGAAAAATTCCTTTTTTGAGATGTTTCTCGGGTTCGGGGGATAGATTATAGAAAGGGAAGGTGTTAGAACCCTTTCTATCCATGGTTATCCACGGGCTCTTAGGTACTTGCTCAAAGTGTTTTCAAAATTTGCTTTTCTTTGTGTTTGTAGGTTTGAAAAGAGTTTTTTTATTTGAAAAGGAGTGTAAGTGTGAAAATTTGTTTTGTTTTGAAAGAGCAAGTACTTAAGAACCATCTACCTACTCGAAAAAAAGGAACCAATCTGTACTAATTTCCTTTAGACAATGCTATCCTACTATTGATGAGTAGGTATCACCGTCGTTGGAGTTTAAGGGTCAATTCGATTAAGGGACGTGCGGTCACTAAAGCAATGTTAGGATGCCTTAATGGTAACCCTAATGTCTTAGATCATTTTTCTGAGGCAACCGTTTCGAGGCAACTATGATCTTTGGACAAGAGGGAAACCTTTAAAACTTCCTATACTTAATGACCGCGTTACGAAGGCAACCAAGTGGGGTGTACCCTAAGAGTGCGCATGTGCGAGTGTGTTATTTTCAGTTTATTTTATCTTTGTACATGTTAGTGGTTATCTATGTTGATTTTAGGTTTAAACGTTCTATCTTGTCATGCATTCCCTATTATCAAACATCTAACAGTTTATAAGTTGCAGAAATTAAATGGCGGAAATTAAACTAACTATTACAAGGCGTTGGGTATTTACATCGCCAAAAGCAACCCTTTAAATTAAAATGCGGAAAATAAATAAAGCGATAAAAGATATTTAAAGTCCTATTAAGCTATTACATTCCGGGAACAAGTACAATATATGATAAAATGGATCGCGTGCGGGAAATTAAATCGGGCGAGTTCTTAGGGTTTTGACCCCTTTAATTATTAAAGAAAAGATTTTTTTTGTTATTTTGAATTTATGGAAGAAATTAAATTGGATTAATTATTAAATTAATAAATAAATTAATTAATAAAATATTTTTGGGTTTTTGGTATTTAAAGAAATAAAAATAAATTTGATCAATGTTAATAAAACCTAATTGTCTAAGTTAATTTTAATTATTGCAAAATATATTAAAAGTTATTCCTAATTAAAACTAAATTAATAAAATTAATATTTATTAACAAAAATAAAATACTGAAAATTAATTTAATAAAGAAAATATTTTTTGGTTTTTAATTTTATGAAGGAAAAAATGTGATTGGTTAGTTAATAATAAAAAATAATAACAATAAATAATTAAGAAAAATAATAAAAGAAAAGAGAAAGAATTAGGGTTTGGGCCTGATTTTGGAGGTTTATTCAGCAATTCCAGGGCCCAATTTCTTTGGCCTGGCTTGACTTTTCCTGATTCCATGTGTGCACTTTGACCAGGAAGTATGGTGGACGTTCCATCTAGGCCATCAGATTTGGCCTGGGGCCATCTGTCCATTGATTGAATGAGGGACTATGATACATCACGCGCTGGCATCAACACTGGAGCACCTGAAGAAAAATAATAGCAAGGCATATGGGGACCTGGGATTCGAACTCAGGTCCTGTTGGATTTTGAACAAACGCCACTACCACTGCACCACTATGTCTCAATTGTTAATATATTGAATAATAATAATAATATGGGATAACGTGATAATATGCCAGAATTAAAACAAAAGTGCGTGAATATTTGAACGGGGCAACCAGATGGGGACATGTTGTCGTCCTTGTCCTCAGGTTTGCACAGAAATTACCTGCAGATTTAAATCCGCAGCTAAAAGCGAAGGTCGTTTCAAAAACCCATCTCAGGCCATATAAACTCCATCCAAGGCCATGGTTGTGTTTGTCTTTCTCCTCCGTTCACGCCTATGTCCGTCAATAGGTATAATTTTACCTGTAACAAAAACCCCTAAAAAAACCTAGGAAACCCTACAATGGCTTTTCTCAATACAAAGCATGAAAATAAAATTGGTTATAGCAGAAAGTTAACAAATGATGTGATGAATCAGAATATGCAATCGTTTTTTACAATAGATGCAAGAATGAAGATTTGTGAATCCAAGAACATGGCGGATCCGTGAGGTGCTTACAGTGCTTTAGGAGGCTGGGGAATGAGTGATTCTGGTTGGTTTTGCTTCTGAGAATTTCCAGGAAGCGATTGTGATGCTTGTTGAGTCCTGAAAGTGCCTCCAAGCTTGATTTCAGTCTCACACTTTTTTGGCAATTTTTCAAGTTTGGTTATTGGTGTTCTTGCAGCCTCTAGGTCTCAAATTCGTGTGCCTTGGATTGTATATGTATGCTGCAATGTATTAGGTCAACAAATTGGTCTTGAATCTTTGCACACCAATGCTTTGAGATTGAATTTGATCCTCCATTGAAAACTTGCTTAATTTGCCAAAAATCCAATCTTTTTGCACATGGAATGATTGATACGAATTTGATCATGACATTGATGATGATTAGGTCCTGAAAATAGAAAAAGATCTCATGTAATCAAGTTTTGGGATTTTATTTGATTTAAATTGATTTAAAATGAAATAATTCAATAAAAAATCAAATAAAATAGAACAATTGATAAATGGACACAAGGATGAATGTAGGACACGTGTGGAATGTTGCAAGCCCAAATAAAGTGGAAAAGAATGGGCCCATTTGACAAAATTTGAATTTTTGGGGATAGTTGACTTTTGGCAATTTTGCAAAAATTCCCAACTTCAACAATGCATAACTTATTCAATTTTAAACTTTTGGACGTGTTCTTGGACTTTTTAGAAAGCTTGAGATGTCCTATAACCAACCATTTTGGTCTCATATCATTTTGATATTCCATGCTCAAGTTATAAGCTTTGGAAAAAAATGTGTTTTTGTTGACTTTCAAAACATGACCTATAATGTCCAAATTTGTAACTTTTTGTGAGTGCATTTCTTGATCTTGGGGTATGAAGATGGATTGTAGGAAATTTCATCCTCTTCAAAATGAGCTTTGGATGGGTCATTTCTCATAAAGTATGAGAAAGTTATGCTTGGTCAAAGTTGAGTTGACTTTTCCTACAAAACCCTAATTTAGCAACTTTTGAGTCTTGATGAATTTTGAGCAATCCTTGATGAATTATGATCAAACCTTGATCAAATGATGAAATATACTTCAAAATGAGAATGTTGACAAAAAATATTGAAGTTTGACTGTTTATAGGTCACAGTTGACTTTTGCCCTAGCACAGTCGATTTTGGGACCCTTTGAGCAATTGACTGACCAAACTTCCTCTGCAAGGCTTGAAATTTGACATGGATGACCTTGATAACATATTAGGACATTAGGTAGAATTTGAGGTCATTTGGACTCAAGGATCTTGATGCAACATAAAACCCTAATTTGGGAGTGACTGCCTTAGGAGGTAGCTTGACTGTCCAACTCTTGAGCAATCTTGAGCCATTTGGAGATTTTTCTTGCAATGTTTGGAGAAATATGAGAGGGAAAATTTTGGGGTACAACACTCATGCTTAAACTTAACGAGTGCTACCCATGTCATTCTTATGAACTCATCCACAAACGATACAAAATATTTGTTTCCTCCAAATGAAGGTACTTCAAATGGTCCACATACATCAGAATACACTACTTCCAAAGCATGTTTTCTCTTGGAGCCACTTCTGATGCAAATGTAAATCTAGGTTGTTTTTCTTTCATGCATATATCATATGACTTCTCATACTTCATAATCTTAGGAATGTCATGTACCAGCTTCTTAGAACTCAGTTGCCCTAAGCTTTTGAAGTTCATATGCCCCAATCTCTTATGTCACAACTCATTGTCACCTTCAATGCCTTCTGCACTAAGGAATTTAGTTTCAGTTACCTCCACATTCACCTTGAATGTTCTATTACTTCTCTGCTCAGATTGCATAATCAGCTTCTGATCAGAATCATACAACTACAAGAGATTGTTCTCCATAGTTATTTAGAAACTTTTCTCAATGAGCTGACCCACACTCATTAAATTGCTCTTCATACCAGGAACATACCAAACATCTTTGATTAGAACAGTTCTACCATTCTTCATTCTGAGTTTTTCATTTCTCATACCTTACTTATCATCAACATATATGATATTTGTCCTCTTTCTAGCGTCAAAATCAATCAGCTATTGTTTTTTTCCCTAGTTAAGTGATTTGAGCAGCCAATGTCCATATACCACCAGTCTACCAAATATCCACTATCATATTCATAATCCATCAATAGCACATGTTCATTATCAGAGTCTCTATTGGCTGTGTTTTTTTTTAATTTCTTTTTCTTTTTTAACCAATAGTCCTTAGCAAAATGATCAAACCTATTACAATTGTAACACTGAACCTATCTCTTGTCAAGCTTATTCTTTCCCTTTTGATGTTTCTTCTAATCAGAGTTATAGGATTCTAACTTCTGAGAACCACCATGCCTCTTCTTGTCCTCTGACCAAGACTTCTTTTGATTCTTCTTACCATAATACAGTTTCAAAGCCTGCTCTACCTCTCTTTTAGAGTTTCTCTCGGTTAGACGCAACTCTTGTGCCTCTAGGATAATCTACAACTATTCAATTCTTATGGTGCATAGGTTCTTAAAATGTTCAATTGCTACCACAATATAATCAAATTGAGAAGTAAGAGAGCTAAATATCTTATCAATGATTACTTATTCAGAAAGAGTTTCTCCACAAGATTTCATCTCGTTTGTGATCAGAATCACTCTGGAGATGTAATATGGTACCTTCTCATTGTTCTTCATATTGAGATTCTCATACTGCTTATGTAGAAACTGGAGCTTCACCTTCTTCATTGATTCATCATCATTGTAGCATTGTTCCAGTATGTCATACGCAGCCTTCAGCTTCATTGAATCAGCGATTTTCTTAAACACATTCGCATCCACACGCTGATGGATGTAGACAACATTTTATGACATTTCTTCCTCGTATCTCTTTGTGTGTTTCCTTGTTCCTCCTTTGTTGAAACCAGACATAACTGTCAGTGATGAGATAAAGAACATCTTGAGCACCAAACAACACACATATCTGAATTATCCACCTATTCCAATTATTTGCATCAAACACTATAAGCTTTGTATTCAAGTCGTTTTCGCGCTCATCTTTGTTCTTGTGTACTGAAAACTCACTCAGGTCTCACCAAACAATATTGTTTCTAGATCCCTCAAAATTAAGAAATGGAATTCAGTTACGATTCTGATCATGGATTTAATGTGAATTCAAGAAACTAAATCAATCATGCACGCCTCACGTACACTCGTGTTTCCCTGTGAATCAAACTGAAGCTATAGACAACAATTTTTGAAGCACAAGGTTGAAGATGAAGATGAAGAGAGAGGAGAGAGAGAGAGAGAGAGAGAGAGAGAGAGAGAGAGAGAGAGAGAGAGAGAGAGAGAGAGAGAGAGAGAGAGAGAGAGGATAGAGAGAGAGAGAGAAATGTAACAAACTTATCTCATGAAAAGTTTGTAAGGTGGAACTCCTGATTCCTTTTCATTTTTCTAATTGTGGTAGAAGGATTCAATATTTTCCTGAAAATATCTGTCGAGTTGAATAAATTTTCTGAATACAAGTTTGAAAGAGAAAAAAGTTTTTCATATCTACAATACATAGACGACAAACTAATAATAGGCGAAAAAGGTGGGTGAACCTTAAAATCACAGAAAAATTTGATGTTATTTTAGATGGACTCTAAAAGTCAACTTTCAGAAGAACTACATCATCGGCATAAACATCTGCCATTTCTTGATACAAGAAGCAGATAAAATCCTAAATTGTAAGGTAGGAACCGTGGGAACAATTCTTTCAGTTACTTTGGAATCTCGATAAGAGAAAATCCAAAATAAATAAAAAAGAAGACTTGACAAATATTGATTGATAAAGTAAGATCTAGACTCTTCAAATGGAAACAAAAACATATTTCCATCGGTTGACGTGCGTTAATGTTAAAATCAGTTCTATCAACTATTTTAGTATATTTCTTATCATTTTTAAAAGTCCATTTCTTCTCATTTTTCAAAGCTCCGTTAGGTATAATTTTTAAATTTGATTATATGTTCAAACAATTCATTTGAAGGAGAGAGGATGAGAGGAAAATCAATTTGGTGAAATGAAATAGAATTTGCAAGGCTATATTGATGAGGGGGACTTGGAAATAAATCGACAGATTTTGACTGTGTTGTCCCGTGCAGGCTGTCAATGTGGTTTATTTGTAGGTTTTAGTTGTTTTGTATTTTAGCAGCCCATGCAAATCTTTGATTTTAATGGGGTGTTTTCTATTGTATTAGCTATTTTTTGTGATAATTTCTCTCTCCACCCTATAGTGAAAAGTAAAACCCTACGCATTTCCTAAATTGTCCCTGGAAACTGGAAATATATTTCCAGTGCGCACCATATGCAACTCACAAACAGACCAAATGTGGTTCTACCCCATATAAAAGAGAAAAACAAAATCGGAAATATACTTCTGATTGCAACCATCATTCTATTTTCTGTTTGTTTAGCGGGAATGTTTAATAGTAACCAGCATGGTCAAGATAATCATCTTCATTTTTCCATAAACCCTCTCAAAAACCCTTACATTCTCAATTCATTTTTTTACTCCAAATCCTCATTATTGTGGTTCATCATATCAAAAGTAGCTCAAGAAAGTGGAATTTCAGGTAAATATTATTCATTTCAATCCTCATTCTTCATATTAATCTTCTTTTCATTTGGAAAAATGTTACGCTAATACCGTATATATATATATATATATATATATATATATATATATATGGTTAGTAGTTAAACGTTATCGGAACTATACTTCCAGTTCTTGGATGTGCTTTCATTTCCAGCAACTGTGTATTAATTAGTTTAATTTTTTTCTTATTAGATATGGTGCATCCAGATAACGTTCTCAAACCTAATATGTCTCAAGTTATTTCACCTCTTTTATCTCCTATTGTAACTAAGGCGGTAGAAATTCGTGACCATTTTGAAATTGAAGAGGAGTTTGAATTACGTGAAGACATGTTGCAGTGGATTCATACATAGACCATCAAATTAGGGTTTTGTATTGTGATTGGAAGGTCCGATAATGGTACGAATGAAAGATGTGCATTTGTGACTTTGACATGTGAAAGAAGTGGGAAATATATGCGTCGAACCCAGAATTTGAAACACGACGACATTGATTGAGGGAAATGTGAATGTCCGTTTAAGTTATGTGATTATCTGTTGGCAAAAACAAGAAATGAAGATTTAATGTGATATGTGATTTACACAATCATTATTTAAGTCTATGGTTAGCCGGTCATCCAATTGTATGTCGGCTCCTTCTGGATGAGAAGACATGTGTTTCTGACATGTCATTGAATTTGGTACCGCCCGAAAACGTACTTACAACCTTGAAGCGCAAGAGACCCGAAAATGCATCATATATCAAGCAAGTGTACAATAGGCGCTATTTATTCAAATTAGTGCTTAAGGGGGATCGAACCGAAATGCACACCTCTTGAAACTTATAGATGAAAACATGTATGTTTGTAGACACCGAAGATGCGAGGATGGGGTAACAGTAAGATATATTTATTGGACTCATCTTGATTCCATTAAATTGTTTAATATGTTTCCTACTATTCTCATAATTGATACAACGTATAAGACCAACAAGTACATGCTTCTATTGTTGGAAATTGTTGGTGTTATGTCGACTGAGAAGACGTATTCGATTGGTTTTGTATTTCTAAAGTGCTAAAAAGAGGACAATTTTGCATGGGATTTAAAGGTTTGTCGGTCAATATTGAAGGACCAAGAAGATATGTCAAAAGTCATTATTACCGACCGAGATACAAAATTAATGAATTCGGTTGCAACGGTATTTCCCACTTCTTATGTACTATTTTATAGGTACCACATTACTAAAAATGTGAGAAGTCGGGTTAAACCTGCGGTAGGGACAAAACAGATTGCATATGAAAATGGAAAATTGGTCAAGTCAGACGTTATTGTCGAGAAAATTATGGATGTATGGAATGTTATAATAAATGCATCTACAAAAGAGTTATATGTTAATGTTGTTTTACATTTCACGAAGGTTTGTGTGAGTTATCCCGGTCTACTGAAATATGTTGAAAGCACAATATTGGATCAGGTAAAGGAGAAGATTGTTTGTGCTTGGACCGATCAGGTTATATACCTCAAAAATACAACAACAAACCGAGTTGAGTCTTCTCATGCATGTCTGAATAATTGGTTGAGAAATAGAAAGGGTGATTTGATAACAGAATGAGACTTTGTGAATCATATGATACTAAACCAGCATAATGAGATACTAAAAACATATGGTCGAAGTATCATGGTGTTGGAACACAAGTTCAAAGACAACACCATATATTCTCAGTTGGTCGGTAACATCTCTCGGACAGCTCTGAATTTCATTTTTCACGAAGCCAAACGAGCTTCTAATATAGGTTCAGACAGCTCAAAGTGTGGTTGCATAATTGTGAAAACATATGGACTCCCTTGTGCTTGTGTTATATCTAAGAAGATGAAAATTGATTGCCCAATACGTATGGACGAGGTCTCCAATCATTGAAAGAGACTTAGTTTTTAAGATGATAGTAAAATGAAAGACGATAAATCTAGTATCTCAATCTTGACTGAATAGGAAGCAATACAAGAAAGATTTTTGAAAGTCGATGCGTCCACCAAACTCCACATCAAAGAGCAACTGAGGAAGATTGCATTTCTGAATATCACTGACTTGAAACCACCATCTCAACTGGTAAAAACTAAAGGGGTACCTAAGAAGGTGAAACCAACACCGGGCAACAATTCAACAAAGAGGAGTCCTCTTCATATTTTGAACACATTGACAAAGTATTTCCCGATTCACCTACTTCGAAATATCAGAAAAATGTTTTCAAAGGAGCTCGTATTAGCAAACCATCTCCTACACCGACTCCACCAAAAATTCCATTCATCGAGGAGATGTTGGTTTTTATGCATAAGTACATTGAACGGATCGTCAATGTCGCTGATGACGGTAAGTTTGGTTTTCAGGTTGTTTCTGGTTTGTTGGGTAATGTGGAATACCATCACCAACTTGTTCGCGATACTCTTATTAGAGAGTTGAGGAGAAATGGAGAATTATACACACGGGTGCTCGGGACTAATAAGAAAGTTAAAGAGATTTATGACGCGTTAGTACCTTGCGTCAATGAACATGCGCCAAAGCATAAATGGATGTGCTTCATTGAAATGAGTCATCTCATTGCAAGTGTGTATGAGAGAGTGTGTATTAATCTTACAAGATACGGTTTCTCGGAAACTTTTCCCCACTTCACACTGCTCCACGACCAAATCCCAATGATCGTATCATATGTGTTGGGCGGGTTTCAAATACGCGGCATTTTGTTCAGGTATATTTGAAACTGGGATGCCCAATACCAGTTCATCACCAGAGTGGTCAAATCATTACACAATCCCTTCTAAGACCTGGCCAGACCAATTTATTGAAAGGATGCGAGACTACGACAAGTTGAACAAAATTGAAATAGAAAAAATAGGGAAAAGTCAAAAGGGGTGACACCTGTGAATTTGTCCGGTGGCACTTATTTCGGATCATTTAAGTAGTTAGGTATCATTTTATTGTGTATGTCATTTTGTCAATGTGTTATGTTATTGAATATAGCCATTTTGTAGTTTGACCAAAAATATCATATTTCAATACATGTATTATGGTTTTGTTTCTAATCTGATTTTCATTCTCAGGGGACTTATCAGAAATATATTTTCGGTTTATATTGGGGTGGAATCGGAAATATATTTTCGGTTTATATTGGAATCGGAAATGCAGTTCTGGTTTACACTCTGTCACATGATATGATTTGTAAGGTCCATATTTGCCTTCAAATACTATAAATAACCTCACTTGACATGTTGTTTCATACCAAAACACCAAAAACCAAAATGAACATCAAATGTCATATTGGTCATGTCAACTTTACCGACAATACACCATCACGAGAATTTAAGTCTACCGAGTACACCCCTCTTGAAGATTTACAAGACATATTACAGGACATGCTACCTTATGGCACAATTGTAAAATTGTGAAGATCGAGTACCGCTCGTCATCCGTTGACAAAGATGGGAAGCTTGAGTTCATCAACCGTAAGCTGAGGAACGATGCGGATATACGGGCTATGTGGCATACTTTTACACATTTTGAAGCGAAAGTTCCTATCAAGCTAGATATGGCTTTTTCGAGATCAGTAGATGATATTTTCAAGATGTTGCAACGTCTACCTGGACATTGAAGTGTAATGTTTGATGTATGTTTCATACCTTAGTGTATTAACTATTTTATGATATGAATTGTATTTTGAATTTGCAAAATTGATATTTTTCATGTTTTTCTACTCTCTATTTATCAGCTCACCGGAAATGTAACTCCATTTACAAAACGAAAATTTAACTGCAGTTTTAGTCTACATTTTATCAAATCTTGGTGCATCTCGGAAATATATTTCCAAAGTTAAGGGGTATTTCTAGAATTTCACATAGTACTGAGAAAAGGATAGGATGGAAAAAATAATCCTCTTCTTTCATGGTCATGGTGGGAATAGGAGTGGTTGTACTGAGCAGGGGATCCATGTTTTTAGAAGTATTCAAATTTTGGACAGAGAGAATTGCAACACCACAACATATGAAACAAGCTACAGGATACAACAAGAGTAAAGAATTGAAATTACAAAAGACTGAAATTATAAAGGGAAAAACATTTGAACTTTTACTTCAGAAACAACTAGAAATCCATTCTCAAACAAGTAGCAATACCATGCTTTCAAAATGAACAAACTTTGATCATAACATTGGAAATTTAACTTAGGTTGACTTCAATTATGTATTATTACACAAGGTTGATCACTCCATATAACAAGCACTTCTTAGGAACTAACATTTTTTATGATGATTATTAGTAATGTCTCAAATTTCAATCATTTTTTTCCCCTCAAAATAGAGCAATCTTCAGCAAATGCACCATTCTCATAAAAATATTGTTGCCATAATAAATACTTAAGAGTTGAGAAATAAATCCTCTGCCAACTACTTTTGAATCCTTGCAAGCATGTAATGCAGTGCATATATCTGCCTTCTCCAGAAACTTTTCCGCATTTTCAAATACCAAGGGACCATACTCTAGAACAATCCTCTTGCACTGCAAACATTTTCAGAGTAACCGTAAAAACTAAATCAGTGAGTGAAAAGAAAAGTTCATTAGGAAAATAACATTTATGTTTTCTGAGATAACAAGTACTCTTTTATGTTTTTACGAGTCTCCTTCTAGAGTTTGAAGAGAATTTTAGTCGTAATTAGTATATACAGTTATAAGAAATATGTGAACTAATTATCAAATTTTTCTTACCTTGCTCGCAGACTTGCGCAATGAACTGCACACCTTCAGTAATGTCTCGATTATCGCTAGCTGACATGTTAAAATAAAATGGTTAGCATTCCATTCCATAAAATGCAATTTCAATCAAGAATAGTATGAACTACTTGATTGAGAGTGTGATCGCGATTGATCAAATGGGACTTTACTACATAAAAGATAGCGCACCAAGATGAAATAACTTACCTCTGTGTCAGGATCTGTTATCTTGTCCAATAGTTTTGAAACAGTATCTTCGCAAAAATCGCAGCTGTTTTCTTGAAATTGTAAGGACATATTAGCGATGTTCTGGCAGAGGTTGACCTTATTGCAGAAATCTCCAGGCTGAACTGAGGTCATTTCTAAGAAGAAAAGTGGCAAATAATAGTCCACCAAACTGATGCACTGTGAAATTCAGAAGAAACACATGAATTCAAGTTATGATTGATTAAGTTGTTCACCTATTAAAGTTGGTTATCACCTACAAAGCACTTACCCAGATACTAACACCAGACACGACACTGTCACATCATCAATAAATGAAGCACTGACACATATACTACACCAGACACAACAATGACACGTCAACAATAATTGAGAAAATTGAAGTAGTTGAACATAGTCACATGTGTCTGTGCCCGACACTAACGTGTATCAGAAACGGGACACACCTTCAGTTGAAGTGTCAATGCTACATATATTGGTTATCACAATTTCATAACAACTGAGAAAAGTACCTAAACCAAAAAAAAAGGATCTAAAATGCGACCAACCTTCCTCTCAAACGTGTGAAGCTGATGACAAGTATTGTGAAGAATATCAATAACCTCACTCTGAGTCTTGTTTTCATTTATGTAATCAAGTGCCTTGGTAGTATATTCCTCACAAAGTGCACACACGTCCGGTATCTTCACTAGCTCTGCAATATATAGATAAGTGAATAAAACAACTTACTTATGCCACATTTGAATTGCAAGTACAAACGATTTTCACAAGATGGTCATTCAATCCAATTTTTCCTCAATGATCTGATTAAAGCTTGAAAATCTTTCATATAGGCTCTTATTTAATTGAAAACTGGTCAACTTTAGTACTAAGGGAACATTTAGATAAGCTGAAATAAGCCACAGTCTAAACAAACACTAAATAGTGTCTCAAAAAATAGCTTATGAATTAATTAAGGTACTTCCCAAATATGCCTAAAGTTGATAAAACGCGAGTTTGAGATTGCAACAAGAACAATAACATGAATCAATAAAACTACCAGCAGATGCAGAATTTGCAGCAATAATGCCCAATTGATAAGGACTTGCAAACCCTCTAGCATCACAAGCCAATGCAACAACACCAAGTATCAAAACAAACAACAGTCCAATTCTCCCTCCCATGGTTCCTACAACAAAAATTAGGGTTACAACATTGTTGCATGTAATTCCTAATAAATAAACTATCACAGCATCAAAGGTTCAAGTTCAACCCTTACAAGAGATTTTAATTAAGAAAATACTTTGTTTTTCAAAGTTGCATTGCATGAAAAAGAAGAAGAAGAAGAAGATGAAAGGTTACCTTGGAAAGAGTGAGAAAGTTATTCTTATTCTTCTCTTCCTTGGACTTGGAGTGTCGTGTAGGTTGAGATATTAATGATGTCGGAACTTTCACTTAACATTCAATGTTTTGTTGCGATTTTCATGGAGATTGGGAAATTATTCGGTGTGAGATGGTACACTAAAAGTTATTGTGTGTCTCAATATAAACGTGACGTGTCTAAATCTTAGATAAAGTATATTGATTGATGTGAGAGAAGCACTTGTATTGTATGGAAGAAAATGTGAAAGAGGAAAGTGAAGTGACAACTCATTGTTAGTCTTAATTCTTAAGCAACCTAAAAGATGGACAAAGGAACTAAGGAAGGCACATCTTTTATTTTTTTCCTTAATCACAAGTTTAACATTAGGGAAAAATAAGTTATTTTTAATTGTTTTTTATTCGATTTTCTTTTTATGTTCTCCTACTAGAATTTCTACTTTTATATTTTTTTGGTAATTCTAAACATGTGGAGTAGTACTTTACCTTGGGAATGTTAACTATTTTTATTAAGTAGTTGAATCGTTATAGTATTTACTATTTACATACTTAAAGGATAGAGAATTGAGAAAATTGTTTTTTTTACTCCCAAAATAATTGTCATAGTTAATATTTTTACATAGATTAAAAAATTATAATAAATAAAAGAGAGAATAGTGATTTTATTAAATTATTCTTATTAATTATTGATATATTTAAATTAATATTAATGTTAAATGTAGGAATGTTCAAATTCAAAAATCTAAATAAAAAATTAAAAACTAATCTAAAAAATCAAAAACCGCAAAAAAATTGAAATTTATTGGATGTGTTTGGATGTTATTTTATGAAAACCGATCGGTTCGGATCGGATTTCAAATGAATTTTTAAAAACCGATCCAAACCAAACTGAACCGCATACATATATTTTTATACTTATTTACTTTTTTATTAGTATGATATATTATGTGAATTTATTATTAGATGATAATATTTTTTTAATAATATTTATTAGCTTAGTATAATCTATTTATTTTTATTATTTCAATCATAATCGGTCACTCTCATTTTGTAATATTAATTTTTAATATATTATATGTTATATATTATATCAAATCTATGATTTATTAGTAGTTTTATATTATTAATAAAAATATAATGTCTAATTTAGATATCAAAAAATTGATCTAAATTAAATCGTATAAAATTGGATCGGGTCAGATTGAATTTTTTTTAATATATCATCCAAAACCGAACCGAACCGCAAGTGAATTTATCTTTAGATCGAATGAGTTTTACTTTAAAACTGATCCAAACCGAACCGCAAACACCCCTAGTTAAATGAGAAAACAATAAAATAAGAATATTTATTAAATGATATAAATCGAAAATTAAAAATAAAATTATTGATAATGTAAAATAACAAATATTTTGGAACAAATAATTTTTTTAAGTGTGATAATTATTTTGAGACAAAATGAATAATTAACTAGTTCAATGGTTATATTTACATACTTTAAATATATATAAAAAATGAGAAATTTTGACTATGTATTTGATCGTACCTAACTAAATGGACTGTCACAGCTTATGTCGAGCAGAACTTGAGAATGAGGTGGGGGGAGGGGGGATACCTGCAAGACACTCTGATGCCAAAGTGAGATTCAGAATGAGCAAGTAAGTAAGAGAGTGAGAAAATATTTAATACCGGACCCTCTCGAAAGAAAGGGTATTTATAACCCCCAGCACTGGGTCAAGGTCCTCATTGTTAGGCCATATTGAGTCCCAATAATGGAGATTGTCGGGGCTTACGTGTGTATGGAGTCCAGCAAGTAGACTTCCCCCTGGTCAACTGCTCCGTGAGAATAGAGATTGGGCCCGTGATTTCCGGAAGGCATTTAAGATGACGGTGATGTGGGGACGTGGGCCACATTCCCCAATGGATGTTTGGGGAGTTGCCCAACGGTCCCTAGTTTGGGTTGCTTGCTTTTGGGCCTTATACAAGGGTGTTGGATTGGGCCTCTCAACCATAGGACAAGTGCAGGCCCAGTCCAGATTAGGAACCCCCTAAGTTATTGCCCTTAGGTGAAAGGGTGATGACTTAAGTTCAACTTTTATAGTCTGGAAGGATTCAATCGGGAAGAAAGTACAATTTGTTCTAAAAGGAAGCGAGTTGTTGCCCGCGTCAGGGACAACATGTTTGAATTTGTCGGGGATCTTGTGGACAAACGAGCTGTGAGACCGACTAGGTCAGTTGTTTGTCTGACAAGAGTGTATTGGTTATGGTACCCGCATGTCTTAGCCATTGTATGCATGCCTTCAAGGGGTTGTCGTGATGCCGAGTGTTATTTCACCCTCGAGGTGAATCGCAACGAATATGCATGTGTTCATGTCTTAGCCATGGTATCAAGCATTCCCTCGAGTGAAGTGTCTGCCTCGTGCTCGCATGGGGATTACGTGTTGAAGTCGAGAACGTGTTCGTCTATTGAGAATGGACATGTGGTGGATTGCTGGGCCATGTGGTTGTTGCTTTGGGATGCCATCCCTTCATAGGGAGTTCAAAAGACCCAATTCAATGATGACTTTTGTGATGACTCTCGTGGGGTGTGAGCTACCTATAAAAGGGGATCCTTGGGTCTCATTTGTCATTTTCTCAAGTTTTCTCCTTCAACTTCCCTTGCTCACGCGTGAAGCTTTCCTCTCAACTTTTCCATATTTCTTTAAAGAATCATTCATCCAAGCAAGTTATATCTGCTTGAAAACGTAATATTTGCCTTGACCGGATGAACATTCGTGAGTTTTGTGATGAACACTCATGAGTGTTCGTTGAAGTTCATGAGTTATGCGATGAATACTCATGAATGTTTATTGAAGTTCATGAGTTTATGATGTCGGGGACAATCTCCCTGAATAGTAGCCATGATGTCGGGGGCGATCTCCTTGAATAATGGGGGGTGACTCGAACTCCTTGCCCGTTTGAGTGAATATCACCAACAAAAATGTAGTCTGCTTTAGCGTGTAGTCAAGGGCTTGGGTCGAGTTCATCGCCCTTTCACTTGATCTGCGGTGGAAGGGTGAATTTGATAATGTTGAATTCACTATTTTCCCCTACTTTTCAGGTACAATGGCACGCTCAATCGGGGATAATGTCCTGCCCACCAACTATGAAGATGAAACACACGTTGATGAGGACCCCTTGGCCTAGGTTGCACCTGAGCCTCAAAATAAAAGGTCGTGCTACAAATGTGTTCAACTATCCAGAGGTACGAGAGGAGGGGGCCCCCGCCAACTGGATTCTTCAAATTCCCCATTTCAGCCGGAGAATCTGCTCGACGTATCCGGGAAAACATTTTCCTACGTACGAGTTTGCGTTTAAAGAGGCGGGGATGCGTTTTCCCTTCAACGATTTCTAGGTGATGTTTTTTCAGTGGCTTCAATTGGCGCCCTCTCAACTTCACCCAAACATACTGGCGTTCATGCGGGCGTTCGAGCTTGTCTGCCAGTACCTGCAGGTAGGGGCCACTCTACCCCTCTTCTTTCATATCTTCCACCTTCAAAGACAATTCATTGGAGGAGGGCAAGTGTAGGTGTCCTTCAAACAGTTCGGGAAGTTATTTAGGCCTTATCTGGAATCTATCTGACACTTCAAAGATAGGTGCTTTATTGTGAAACCTTTGACGGACGCGGCCATAGACTCCTTATACATCCGCGTGAAGGAAGTGGAGGATGGGCGGCCAGTTACCCAGCTCGTGGCCAGATTTCCGCTCGAGTGGCAATGGAAACACTTCGAGCAATGGCCTGAGTATTATGCTGTGAAGCCCGAAGACTTGGACGCTCAGGACCAGCTCTCCTATGAGAAGTTGGCGGCCTATGTTAGGAGCTTCTCCCCTGCGAAGTGTGTGGACGTGAACAATAACCTCCTCTTCAACAACAACGGGGAGTACCTCTTGGTTAACAGGCTCATCAACACGAAGGCCCTGCTCGAATGTTCCTCAGACGAGGAAGCAATGAGGCTTTTAGGTAGGGGACATGGTCGCGATGATTACTTTTGCTTTCGTTTCTTGCAGGGACGTTCCCGTGTTATTATCCTTGTTTAGCCCATGACTGATGGTTTCTTTTTTATTGTAGGTCGAATAGCGTCCCTCTCTGAGCGCTTATTGAAGTTGAGGCCCAAGAACGTGTCTACTTCGGGGCCAAAGAACAGGGTCACCTAGCTCCAAGAGCAGGCCAAATTTGCTGCTCGCGCTAGCGGTTCCCCCTCCTCATCAAAAACCCAGGTTCCCCCTGGTGAGCCCGCCCAGGTTCCCATCGGCGAGCCCGCATCGAAGAGGAAACGCGTGGAGAGTGTCAAAGGTGTCGTGCCCGAAGGTGACAAGGTACCCGCGGGGGTCTTCGTGCTGCCTCCTTGCTATTTAAACTGTGATCTTTTCAGTGGGGAGAGCTCCTTGGGCGTTCACGAGGAGGAGAGGGAGGCGATTTTGTCCGAGGATAAGGAGGTCTGTCGAAAGAATTTGGCAGAAGATATGGTCGATGTTATGAGGATGCTCAAGATGGCTCTGACGCTAAACAAAGAGGCCGCGAGCTCTCAGGCTTCCCTCGATGTAGCATATGCTAAGATTCAGAAGCTTAAGGCCAAGAATGAGAAATTAAAGTGCGACATCCTCAATCACGAGTCAAAGTTCGAGGCTCAAGTTCGACTTCTCAAGGATCTAAACGAGCTGTAGCTCTAGCTAGAGGCCGTGATCGAAGAGAACGAGCGCCTGGTTGCCCGAACAAAAGAGTTAGAAGGGATCACGGCCCCAACCGAATAAGAGACAAACACAGAGAAGGGCATGGTGTCCCGAGCAGAGATAATTGCACGTAATCGGGTGCTCAAGCAAGACGTCATGGACACCATCGACTATGGTTTCAACACAACTCTCAAGCAATTGAGGATTCTGAACCCGGGGGTCGAGCTTATGGTCGAAGGAGCGGGTTCGTTCAACCAAGTGATTGATGGGAAAATCTTCTATCACCTCGAGATTAGTGACGGAGGGGACGAGATTTGATTGTTTTTAGGGTCTACGTGCCCGTTCTTATTTTATTTTGGATTCGTGGCCGTCGTGCCTAACTTTGTAATTATTTAAACAGCGTCGGCCTTCATGGTCAGCATTTATGAATTCCATCATTTTGTTTTCATGCTTATTTATTTATAAATAATTCCTCGTCGTTGTTTTTGACTTGCTTATTGCATGAAGGTTCGTATTGCTAAGGTTGGAGATTTGTGCTCGACCTTGGTTGTGTTCGACATATGTCGAATGTGTCGAGGAAAATGGAGTAGGGATCCGACGAGTTCAAGATCGCGGTCGGGATCTTAAACTCGTGGCGTGACTGCCCATCCCGAGCTGGGTATTCTGCTTGTTGCGTACTTCAACAATAGAGCTCGATTGAGGTATCCCTGTCGGGCTAAGGTTATGCTCGACAAATGAACAGCAACCCGTTGGTGTTGATATTTGAAGGTCATGTTGGTACCTTAACATGCCTACATGGTTGAGCTCATCCCGTTGTCGGTTGGATGGGGCCGGTCGACTGCCAATGTTCGTAATAGGATAAGGACTTAGCTGTAATATTGTTTCAGTTTTATGGTGTTCCATGGTCGAGGTAGTGGTTCTCCATTTAAATGATCAAGGTAGTATGCCCTGATGCTCATGGCCCCGCGGATGCAATATGGTCCTTCCCAATTTGCGGCCAACTTCTCTTCCCGAGAATCCTTCTGGTTTCTTCAGAAAACTAGGTTGCCGACCTGAAATTCGCGCTTTGTGACTTTGTTGTCGTGGCATAGGGCTATCTGTTGTTTAAGTGTGGCCTCGCGAAGAGCTTCTCCTGAACGTATATCTTCAACTAGGTCGAGCTCATCTCTAAGGGCCTCGTCGTTCATCTCCTCGTCAAGCGACATTTCAGTTCGCCTGGATGGCTCCATGATTTCTATAGGGATAACGGCCTCGGTCCCATAGGTTAGTCGGAATGGTGTCTCTCCAGTCGTTGAATGGGGCGTTGTTCGATAAGCCCATAGGACACTGTGTAGTTCTTCGACCCAACCCCTATTGGATTCACCCAGCCTGTGTTTGAGTCCTCGCAAGATGACTCTATTTGCGGCCTCGTCCTGCCCGTTTGTTTGGGGGTGTTCGACCGAGGTGAAATGCTGCTTGGTGCCGAGTCTGGCGATGAAGTTATGGAAACTTTGATCGATGAACTGTGTCCCGTTGTCGATGAAGAGCGCTTGCTGTATTGCGAACCGGGCAAGTACGTTTCGCTTGTAGAAATGGAAGATGTTGTGCGAGTGATTTTAGCCAGAGCTTCGGCTTCTATCCATTTCGTGAAGTAGTCGAAGACTACAATAAGAAACTTGTTTTGATATGTTCCTTGCATGAAAGGTCCGAGGATATCCACTTCCCACCATGCGAATGGCCATAGGGAGGATAGTGTTGTGAGCTCGTGTGGAGGTGCGATGTGCATGTCCACGTGTTTTTAGCACTTGTCACATTTCTTGACATGCTCTTTGGCGTCTTGTTGCATGGTCGGCCAGTAGTTCCCTGCTCGTAGCGCCTTTTGTGCTAGGGATCTTCTGCCCATGTGTTAGGCGTTGATTCCCTCATGGGTTTCCCGCAGTATCTCGGGGATTGTGGACTCTTCGACATATTTTAGGAGTGGGATGGAGAATCCCCAACGGTAAAGTTTGTGTCTGATTACAACATACGAGCAGGCATGTCGTTTGGTTATGGGCGCCTCTCTTTGATCTACGGGAATCTCCCCCTTTGTCAGGAAATTGAATATCGGGGTCATCCAACATGAGTTGTCCTCGATGGAATTCACTTCAGGTGGTACAGTGGACCTTTCAATGCTCGAGCGAGAAAGGGATTCTTGTATGATGGATTTGTTCTTGCCTTTCTTCTTCGTGCTCGCGAGCTTTGAAAGTATGTCGGCCCGTGTGTTATATTCGCGTGGCATGTGCATGATTTCTGCCCGGTCGAACTTTTTCATATGTTCTTTGACCAAGTTTAAGTATTCAATGAGGTTGTTGTTCTTAGCCTGGTATCCCCCTTGAACTTGAGATGCGACAAGTTGGGAATCAGTGAAAATGTGTATCTCTCGGGCGCCAAGGTCCTCGGCTAGTCTTAATCCTGCGAGCAAGGCCTCGTTTTCAGCCTGGTCGTTCGAGGTCAGAAAGGAAAGAGTGGGAGAGTGTTCGATCACGACGCCTTCCTCGTTTTTGAGGAGGATCCCTGCTCTACTTTCTGTTGAGCTGGAAGCTCCATCCACAAAGATGGTCCACTTGTGATCCTTCTTTGCGGGGGGTTATGAGCGGTCATCCCTGCAACGAAGTTGGATAGAGCTTGGGCCTTAAGGGCCTTCCTTCTTTCATATTGGATGTCGAACTCCGAAAGCTCCAAAGACCACTTTAGCATTTGACCTGCCATGTCTGGTCGACCTAAGAGTTGTCTTACGGGTTGGTTTATCCGTACGATGATCGTGTGTGCCACGAAGTAGTGCCTAAGCCTTCTCGCCACATTCACGAGGGCCAAGGCCAACTTCTCAATTTGTTGGTACCCGACCTCGGGTCCCTGAAGTGTTTTGCTCATGAAATACACTGGCTTTTATCCGTCAGGAGTCTCGCAAATGAGGGCCGCACTCACGGCCTTGACGGAGACAGACAAATACAGGAACTAGGTCTCCCCGTACACTGGTCGTGATAATATGAGCGATTGCAAGAGGCTTTGCTTGATATGGAGGAGGCTTGCTCGCATTCCTCGGTCCATTCGAAAGCTTCCTCTTTGCACAGAAGTTTGAAAAATGGAAGGGCGTGTGGAGCGTACTTCGCCATGAAACAGGAGAGAGAGGTGAGCATGTCGTTCAGGACTTGTATGGATTTCTTCGAATTAGGCGTAGGGATCTCAGAGAACGCTCGGTATTTATCGAGATTGTTGTACCCCAAAATTTTCCCTCTCATTTTCTCAAGATTTCTCTCACATGTGTGGCTACAAACACCTATTTAAAGGAAAAGAAAAAATGAAAAAAATTGAAGATGTTAATATGTCTTTCGATGGATCGAAGGTGATGGTCGAAGGAAAAGAAAAATGAAAAAATTGAAGATGTTAATGTGCCTTTCA